>OY757017.1:152847803-154047803 GCA_963580285.1 Lucinisca nassula
CGAGTTGAATAACACGCGTAGTGCTCAACATAACAACATGATTTGTGCAAAATCCAAAGGCAGTTCACCTTATTCCTAATATACAGTAAAACTCCAATATTCAGACCACCTTTGTTGGTCTTAATTGTGGAATTGTATTGCTTTTCGTTTTCCTTATTCGCAGGGGGAGTCCTGAAAAGACTTTTTTTCTGAGAATGGGTACCTTTTCTTCCTTCATAGACTGCTTGACTGTTTGTTTGATTTGAGGTTTAACGTCTCCCATCAACACTGTATAAGTCATTTTGGAGACGTTGCGTCCAATTTTGTGGGACTTTTAAACGACATTGAGATGAAATGACATCTCAACTTCTGTCGTCCAATGAAACCAAACGGGTGTATAAGCAGGGACGGCCCGACTAGCACCGCTTTGCCTAGGCAGAATATATGGGCTGCATGATGCTTCCACGCAGAGCTGAATCCGGCCCGCACACTAGTACTGGTAAACCGCTTAGAGGAGCTAAGCCTGTCCAGGAACCGCGGTGCGAGGTGGACCGTCCATGCTAATAAACCCTATTGGTTGCATTGGGCGACAGGGCTTGAGATGTCATTTCATCTCAATGTTGGGCATAAGTCCCACAAAATTTGAAGCAACGTCTCCAAAATGACCTATACAGTGTTGACGGGGACGTTAAACCTAAAATCAAACAAACAAATTGCCTGGGCAGGCTTAGATTCACTAAGCGGTTTATACAAGTACTCGTGAGCGGTCGTTTCAGCTCTGCGTGGAAGCATCATGCAGCCAATCTATTTCTTTTAAACCCCGATGGGCGGGGGCCGATGGCATGACAGTGACGCTGTCGTTTTCTATAGATGCGATCATTGCATTTTTTCTTTACAGCACCAAAATATTTATATTTTAGAATGTAAATACGAATTGCATTGAATTTCAGCGAAATATTTCATCCTAAAGACAATCGTTTCCAATAAGAATACATTTAAATTGGCACCTTTTGAGCATTTCGTTTTCTATCTTAAGTAAGATTCTTGCATTTGCACATTTAACGATTCTGAAGAGAAGAGTCATCTCCCTTGATATTGTCAACGATCGCCATCAGAGGAGAGGACACATGTGCTGTCACGGAAAAGACAACTTTTGCAAACATCTCCCCTCAGCTGTGAGAATCAACTCTTAAAGAAGGGAGGAGCTTAAGTATGTACTGCAAAGCAAACAGCGAGTTACAAAAATTGTCTCCCTTTGAAATCTTAGCCTGTTTCGTTTAAACCGATATATAGCTACAGTTAAAGGAAATAGTGTAGGTCATGAACAGTCACCGCGTTCTGCTGGATCTACACTGTTTGCCAGTGTCTCAGCATATAGCCCAGTCCATGATGCTTTACAGATACTCCTCTTCTACCCCATATTACCCCCGCTCATAGGGGCTTGAAGAACTTGAATATATGGGCTGCATGATGCTTCCACGCAGAGCTGAATCCGGCCCGCACACTAGTACTGGTAAACCGCTTAGAGGATTTAAGCCTTCCAGGAACCGCGCTGCGAGGCGGACCGTCCATGCTTATAAACCATATTGGTTTCATTTGGGCGACAGGGCTTGAGATGTCATTTCTCAAAGTCGGGTAAAAGTCCCACAAAATTGGAAGCAACGTCTCCAAAATGACCTTTACAGTGTTGACGGGGACGTTAAACCTCAAATCAAACAACCAACTCTGATGTCACAGCCCACCCGCCCCCCCCCCCCCGCACCCCCCCCCCCCCCCCCCGCACATCGGGGCTTGGAGAACTAGATTTGGCTGCATGATGCTTCCACGCAGAGCTGAAACCGACTGGCTGAAATGATCTAAACCTGACCAGGCAAAGTGATGCGAGTAGAACCGTCCCTATAAACCCTTGTGGTTTGCTTGGGCTTGAGATGTCAATTCATTTTCAATGTCGGGTAAAAGGTCCATAAAATTGGAAGCAACATCTCCAAAATGACCTAAATAGTGTTGACGGGGACGCTGACAAACAAACAGTGGCAAGACTAGCGCGGCTATAATTTGGGCCCCGTCAAGCGATTTTGGTACTTACCGCCTATGCGAGCACCATCAGAGGAGTTGACACATGTGCTGTCACGGAAAGACAACTTTTGCAAACACCTCCCCTTACCTGTGAGAATCAACTCTTAAAGCATTTGCTCACGAGAAACGAATTTTTGGGAGGGGCTTAAGTATGTACTGCAAAGCAAACAGCGAGTTACAAAAATTGTCTCCCTTTGAAATCTTAGCCTGTTTCGTTTAATCGATAACCAGGCAAAGTGATGCGAGTAGGACCGTCCCTATAAACCCTTGTGGTTTGCTTGGGCTTGAGATGTCATTTCATCTCATTGTCGGATAAAAGGTCGATTAAATTGGAAGCAACACCTCCAAAATGACCTAAATTGTGTTGACGGGGACGCTGACTAACAAACAGTGGCAAGACTAGCGCGGCTATAATTTGGGCCCCGTCAAGCGATTTTGGTACTTACCGCCTATGCGAGCAGCGAAGGTTCAGACGAGCCTGCGCATCCGCGCAGTCTCGCCAGAACCTTCGCTGCTCGCTCATACAAGCAGTGAATCAAGAGGGATCTTCAGACAGAAAGCCATATCCCTGGTCCCTCTGAGTGGCTGGGCATGCGCAGTTAAAATTTGTCATGACGGAATGCTCGAAGACACAAATTCGCTTGGCGGGGCTCATTTGTACATGGTCAGCGATGGTCAAGCGGTCAATAGCAGAGAGAAGTTTCTTGGCTACTGGTAACTTCGGATCGAAACCATATGAGCCCCGCCAAGCGAATTTGTGTCTTCGAGCATTCCGTCATGACAAATTTTACTTGCGCATGACCAGCCATTCAGAGGGGCCAGGGATATGGCTTTCTGTCTGAAGGTTCCTCTTGATTCACTGCTTGTATGAGCGAGCTGCGAAGGTTCTGGCGAGACTGCGCGGATGCGCAGGCTCGCCTGAACCTTCGCTGCTCGCATAGGCGATATGTACCAAAATCGCTTGACGGGGCCCATATGTCAGGTGTCAATATTCAATTTATTTCAGACAATATGGGGGAGATGTGCGGACAGCAGTTGAATATGAGGTGGAAAGGTATCCATACAGCCGAGATACGCTTGAGTCCAGGGAAAGAGCGAGTGACTAATACGAGTGACGCTATTGAGCCTCGGAGTAACCCATATACGATCATTTCTGGTCTGGCTTTTTGTCAGATAGTAATAGAATCTTGGGACTTTCAGGACCGAATCATGTTCTATTTTAAAGATGTTCAGTTCAAAACAAAGTGTTCAGAAGCTCGGCTAGAAATTCTTGATGGATCAGCTTTTAACTCACCCCCAGTTCCGGGTAAGTATTGATTTGTTTCTTTGATTTGAGTATTAATGTCCCCATCAACATTGTAAAGGTCATTTTGGAGACGTTGCTTCCAATTTTGTGGGACTTTTACCCGGCATTGAGCTGAAATGACATCTCAAGCCCTGTCGCCCAATGAAACCAATAGGGTTTATAAGCATGGACGGTCCGACACTCACACCGCTTTGCCTGGGCAGGCTTAGATCCTCTAAGCGGTTTACCAGTACTCGTGGGTGGGTCGGATTCAGCTCTTCGTGGAAGCATCATGCAGCCCATATATTTCTTTAAGCCCCGACGGGCGGGGGCCGCCTGGTAAGTATTCAAACAAATACACACGTGTTATTGTCATGGTCAGTTCCTTCCGAATGAATGTGCAGTGTACAGATTAACACTTATCTTACTGAATAAAACCCCTACCCATTACGGTAACACAACCGTGTGATAGAGTGCATTTTTTTTCATATCTCCAAAATTGATACTTTTCTCATGGAAATTTGGGATAATTTTCTTATTTCTACTCCAAACATAGGTTGTGGGTGCTCGTTAGAACCGCCGAACCGCCTCATTGAGGCGGTTCTAACGAGTACCCACAACCTTTGTCTAGGAGCAGAAATAAGCAAAATATGAGGATGTATACCGCTGTAATCCACAGCTTTCTCTATATAAAGCGGGGTTTAGGGGGTGTTCGTTTCACGGACGTGTTCGCGTGATGCTTTGCAAACAGTGTAGATACTGATCAGGGGCCAGTTGTGCAAAACTAACGACGTCGTTAGTTAACATATGATTAAAACTTTGATCATTTATTATGGCAAATATGCTAATATTTTTGCTGAAAAAATGTGAGCAGCTTTTGCGGATGCAAAAGCTGCTCACATTTTTTCATCAAAAATACCAAAATTTTACATATTAAACTTGCTAGAAGAGTTAACAATATGACCACTAACGAGCTCGTTAAGCTAACGATGCTTTGAACAACTGGACCCAGGTTGCTTCTGAAGAAGTCATTATATCAGGATCTACACTGTTTGTGCAGTTTGTGAATTGAACGAATGTATTGTATCAAGTGATTTGATTAGTGGATAGTGAGAAATGGGTGTGGCTTAATTAATTTATTCAGCAGGGTAAGGTCAATCACTAGGAAAAGTATGGTTAGGTAAACTGAACGGTTCGATATGATGTAAATAGTGTTGCCTGTGTCGTTAAATTTACAAAAATGTTAATTTCCTAAATTTTGATTTTTGTCTGCAAATTAAGTGTCTGAGTAAAATGTTAAAAATTCCCGTTTTAAATATATATACGGCGTTGATAGGACGTTGCCTAAACGCCACGTATCCCTTGAATAGGTTTAGTGGGCAATAGATACGTAGCAGTCGCACAGGCTTCGTATTCTGGGCTTTTAAGAAAATGACGGATTGCGCGTACAATAGGTAACAAACGGTTTTGTTTGTTTGATTTGAGGTTTAACGTCCCCGTCAACACTGTAAAGGTCATTTGGGAGAGGTTGCTTCCAATTTTGTGGGACTTTTACCCGACATTGAGATGAAATGACATCTCAAGCCCTGTCGCCCAATGAAACCAATAGGGTTTATTAGCATGGACGGTCCTCCTCGCACCGCTTTTCCTGGACAGGCTTAGATCCTCTAAGCGGTTAACCAGTACTAGTGTGCGGGCCGGATTCAGCTCTGCGTGGAAGCATCGTGCAGCCCATATATTTCTTCAAGCCCCTATGGGCGGGGGCGGTGGTAACAAACGGTAGTTTCGTTTATCTAACTGTTGTTTTGTTTGTTTTGGGTTGAGGTTTTACGCCCCCGTTAACACTATTTAGATCATTTTTTTCGTGACGTTACTTCCAGATTTGTGGGATTTTTACCCGACATAGAGATGACCGCCCAAAGAAACCGCTAGAGTTCAAGGAACGGTCCAACGGACACAGCTTTTCCCGGACGGGCTTAGACCTTCTAAGTCGTTTACCAGTGTATAACTGCAAGAGCACATTAGACGATGATGAGCTCTTTGATAACTGTTGTATAACGACACCTAATACTGACGTCTGCCTAACGAATCATTTTATTTGTGTGTGGATTAATCTGTAGTAAAGAGTTTGAAAAAAAAAATGACTAAAAGAAATTTGGCAGTCAACATTGAGTCATTCACCTGCCTGCAGTTTTACTACGACACATGTGATATGTTCCTTTAATTTATTATTGTCTTAATTTGCACTGTCAGGGGAATTAACTCATGGAACATATAACTAAAGTTGATGTTTCTAATTTTATTTGTTTCAAAAGTATAGCTCTTCGAGTTATAACATGATAGCACTAAATTATTTGAACAAAACGAATTTCTTGGTAACAATAATTCTTTGATATTTCCAATTTTCAGATGTTAGTCTCTATACTGATCTTACTCTACTCTCGCAAAGCTATATTCAGCAGACAACCACTCTCTCACAAAACATACCCTTTTTATTCACAACCCTCACAACAAATATGGTCAAGTCAGTTCCTCTCGTGTCCCACTCATTCACATAATCAATACAAATAAGGCTACTACATTTCCTGAAAAGATGATGAAACAGAAAGACAGGCATGCTCCCTTCCATATACAGAATAAGTATTTCCTGTCACAAGGAACCAACCTACACACCTTTTTAGCTGGATGATAGTTCAAGGGATAGGGTGAGTGAGTGAGTGAGTTTTAGTTTTACGTCCCACCAACAGCTAAGGTCATACGGAGACGGGACCTCGGTTTAAAGACTCATCCGAAAGTCTAGGATAGGGTGAGAGATCAAGATTGAAATCAAGATAAAATCTGTTATGTAGCATATGGGAGTGAAAGGTAAAGGATAGACAGGAAACAGTAAGATGTATAAGAACCAAAAATTAGTAATGAGAGAAAAATAACGTATATTAAATATATATGACAATATATAACAGGTACAACGCACCTAGCTTCGTAACCCACTGCAACGTTGAGGGTGCGAATTAAATTTGAACGTCATGTGTATCTCAATTTTTCGACGGTCCCCGCCCATCGGGGCTTGAAGAAATAGATGGGCTGCATGATGCTTCAACGCAGAGCTGAAACCGACCCGCACACGAGTACTGGTTAACTGCTTAGAGGATCTAAGCCTGTCCAGGCAAAGTGGTTCGAGTGTCGGACCGTCAATGCTTATAAACCCTTTTGGTTTCATTGGGCGACAGGGCTTGAGATGTCATTTCATCTCAATGTCGGTTAAAAGGGTGAGAGAAAAATGAGTGAAAAATAACATATATCAAATATATATGACAATATATAACAGATACAACGCACCTAGCTTCGTAAACCACTGCAACGCAGAGGGTGCGAATTAAATTTGAACGTCATGTGTATCTTTTTCGACGGTCCCAGCCCATCGGGGCTTGAAGATATAGATGGGCTGCATGATGCTTCAACGCAGAGCTGAAACCGATCCGCACACGAGTACTGGTTAACTGCTTAGAGGATCTAAGCCTGCCCAGGCAAAGTGGTGCGAGTGTCGGACCGTCAATGCCTATAAACCCTTTTGGTTTCATTGGGCGGCAGGGCTTGAGATGTCATTTCATCTCAATGTCGGTTAAAAGTCCCACAAAATTGGAAGCAACATCTCCAAAATGACATGTACAGTGTTGACGGGGACGTTAAACCTCAAATCAAACAAAACAAAATCTCTATTTTCGATCTTGGCATCAGCACAGCTCCTTAAGTTTTGATCGGCTTTTCCTAAAACTTACATATTAGCAGGTTGGAGATAATAGCTTGGATGGGCTCGAAACCTAGCTTGGTCGAGTTATGAATAGTAGAGTTATGTCTCTTTCATTGCTGAAAATCTCTTTTCACGACATAGTCATCAGCCTGACTCCATAGTAAGTAAGTAAGTAAGTAAGTAAGTAAGTAAGTAAGTAAGTAAGTAAGTAAGTAAGTAAGTAAGTAAGTAAGTAAGTAAGTAAGTAAGTAAGTAAGTAAGTAAGTAAGTAAGTAAGTAAGTAAGTAAGTAAGTAAGTAAGTAAGTAAGTAAGTAAGTAAGTAAGTAAGTAAGTAAGTAAGTAAGTAAGTAAGTAAGTAAGTAAGTAAGTAAGTAAGTAAGTAAGTAAGTAAGTAAGTAAGTAAGTAAGTAAGTAAGTAAGTAAGTAAGTAAGTAAGTAAGTAAGTAAGTAAGTAAGTAAGTAAGTAAGTAAGTAAGTAAGTAAGTAAGTAAGTAAGTAAGTAAGTAAGTAAGTAAGTAAGTAAGTAAGTAAGTAAGTAAGTAAGTAAGTAAGTAAGTAAGTAAGTAAGTAAGTAAGTAAGTAAGTAAGTAAGTAAGTAAGTAAGTAAGTAAGTAAGTAAGTAAGTAAGTAAGTAAGTAAGTAAGTAAGTAAGTAAGTAAGTAAGTAAGTAAGTAAGTAAGTAAGTAAGTAAGTAAGTAAGTAAGTAAGTAAGTAAGTAAGTAAGTAAGTAAGTAAGTAAGTAAGTAAGTAAGTAAGTAAGTAAGTAAGTAAGTAAGTAAGTAAGTAAGTAAGTAAGTAAGTAAGTAAGTAAGTAAGTAAGTAAGTAAGTAAGTAAGTAAGTAAGTAAGTAAGTAAGTAAGTAAGTAAGTAAGTAAGTAAGTAAGTAAGTAAGTAAGTAAGTAAGTAAGTAAGTAAGTAAGTAAGTAAGTAAGTAAGTAAGTAAGTAAGTAAGTAAGTAAGTAAGTAAGTAAGTAAGTAAGTAAGTAAGTAAGTAAGTAAGTAAGTAAGTAAGTAAGTAAGTAAGTAAGTAAGTAAGTAAGTAAGTAAGTAAGTAAGTAAGTAAGTAAGTAAGTAAGTAAGTAAGTAAGTAAGTAAGTAAGTAAGTAAGTAAGTAAGTAAGTAAGTAAGTAAGTAAGTAAGTAAGTAAGTAAGTAAGTAAGTAAGTAAGTAAGTAAGTAAGTAAGTAAGTAAGTAAGTAAGTAAGTAAGTAAGTAAGTAAGTAAGTAAGTAAGTAAGTAAGTAAGTAAGTAAGTAAGTAAGTAAGTAAGTAAGTAAGTAAGTAAGTAAGTAAGTAAGTAAGTAAGTAAGTAAGTAAGTAAGTAAGTAAGTAAGTAAGTAAGTAAGTAAGTAAGTAAGTAAGTAAGTAAGTAAGTAAGTAAGTAAGTAAGTCAGTCAGTCAGTCAGTCAGTCAGTCAGTCAGTCAGTCAGTCAGTCAGTCAGTAAGTAAGTAAAGTAAGTAAGTAAGTAAGTAAGTAATTTTAATAGGGTGACCCATTTGGTTTAAACCAGTCTTCCATGGGGCCCTCTTTCACAACAATATGTACATGTGTAACAATATATACAAACATAATGAAAAGACGATCAATGAAAAATATGGTGAAGAATATTTACAAAACATATAAATATGAAAATGATATTTACAATGCAGGACTGGGGTGGAGGTATAAATGCTTGATACATACAAAGAAAAGAATTAGGGGTAGCGCCTATGTGCCCATGGCGCCCGGTTACCTTAAAAACAACCGTCAGAAAAGAATTACTCCTTCGTAATCCATTCTACTACATGCTTAGTAAAAGTATTAAGTGTTGACGAATTCTTTATATTCGCTGGAATTGTATTCCATATGACTGGTCCAGAGTAAGATAAACTGTTTTTAAATAAACTCATATTTGGTTTTGGGATAGCAAAATTCTGATTCGAAATAGATCGTAATGATGTGTCGGGTAAAGTATCTGCTCGTAACTGAAAAAGTTCTTTAATATATTGTGGAACCATACAGTTCATCACTTTTTACATTATTTTTGATTTGTTGACAAATACATTTTGATCGAAAGATAAAATATTTAATTGCCTCCTTGCACTTTCAAGATCCGAATATTCATTACCTAGAATATTTTTACAAACTCGTCTTTGAAGTTTTGTTATTTGCGAAACATTATAATTAGAAGAATTTCCCCAAACAAAATTACAATAATTAAAATGTGGCTGGATGTAAGCATTATAGAACATCAACCTATGTTCAATACTTAAATACGATTTTATTTTTGATAGAAGCCAAATATATGAAGAAACCTTTTTACAAACATATTGAAAATGGTTAGTCCAATGCAAATTTTGATGAGCATTCCGTCATGACAAATTTTAACTGCGCATGCCCAGCCATTCAGAGGGGCCAGGGATATGGCTTTCTGTCTGAAGGTTCCTCTTGATTCACTGTTTGTATGAGCGAGCAGCGAAGGTTCTGGCGACACTGCGCGGATGCGCAGGCTTGCCTGAACCTTCGCTGCTCGCATAGGCGATAAGTACCAAAATCGCTTGACGGGGCCCATATAAGAAGTCCATTACGAAAACATACCTATATAATTCTGCCCCTTGAACCCCACTTCTATATAGTAAAACTGGGGTTTACAGGAGTAAACCTTATTTTTCTTATTTCTGCTGTACAATATAGATCGCGGGTACTCGTTAGAACTGCCTCGATGAAGCGGTTCTAACGTGTACCAACAATCTATATTTTGAGCAGAAATAGGAAAAGTATAACAATTGTTCATCTTAAAATTTGCGGGTTTTTTTTCGGTGGTAGAGTTTACACTGTATTTGTATAGGCCTGTTTTCGTAATGTATGGATAAAAGCTCGGGTGAGTTCAAAACTGGTGAGGTTGGCCTAGTAATCACAGAGTCATGCCCCTCGGTTGCTGAAATGTCTATTTTAACCATGTTATCAGTATAACTTCTTTAGTTTTGATCGGATGCATTTCTATAAGATACTGGTTGAAAGAACCTCGAGAAAGTTTAAAAGCTGGCTAGATCAGCTTATCAATCTTAGGGTTATTTGCCGTTGATTGCTGAATGTTACTAGTAACAATGCTTCTTTAGCTTTGGTCAGTTCTTTATGAAACTTGAAGAGGTGGACAGGGTCAAAGTCTCAATGGTTGCTGTAAACTGGCCAGGGCATATCCGTCGGTCATCTATTTATGCGTCTGTCCATAAGGCCATCCATCCATCCATTTAGTGTCCAACATCAATTAGCACCTTTGACAAGTAAAACTTCTGCAGGCTGATCTCAACATGAAGCATGTCAAAAATCCATAGATTGATGAATAATACTAACTTTATGTGACCCGGTCCATCATTCACACTTCACTTCACATGGGTCTTGACTTCTTAATGAGCTTTAGTGTTATAGCTTTCTTCCGTTTTGATTGGATATGCCTGCAGATGAAGAGACAATGAACAAATTTTCAAATAATGTTTAATTTCAAAAAGTTTGAAACTGACACTGTTATGTCCCTTGTTTCATACAGACACTTAAATTAACATTTTTGATGGATAACTCAACGGTTTTAATTGGATTTTCCTTAAAGTTAAAGACAAGGGGGCATAGATATGTTTCAAATTATATCCTCCCCATTGAATATTATATACTTTGGGTGACCTTGACAAACTCTTCAGCATAGGTGAGCGTTAAGGACCACCGTAACCCTCTTGTTCCATTACAGTCGTCGCAGTGCTCTTTAACGTGGGATCCTCTACGTCCAGAATTTGAACTTTGCAATGAAAACTGTGCATATGTTATGAATTTCCAAGGATATGTCATTTTATACGATTGATGTCATACTGAACTGCTCCCGTGCCAATGCAATGCTTTCACGTTTTCACTGTATATGCTATAAACACAGTTTATACGAAGTTAACCCTTAAGACGCCGAGAAAAACTACATCTGAAAATGTCGTCTGCTTATGTTGTCTGCTTTTTTTTGCAAACCGTTTAAAAAATGCATGCAGGCAAACAGTGTGTGCCCAGATCGCACTGAGCAGTCTGATCTGGGTCCACACTGTTTGCAAAAAAAAAAAATCTTTAAAGGTAACCGGCAGACACCAAAGCAGACGAAAATTATCGTTATTGGCATTTTATGGGTTAAGCAGTGAAACTTCGATGGCATGAACAACAATGATTCGTTTACCACGGCTATTTCAAACTCGTTCTTTATTCCATAGCAAAAATTCAAATATCAGTGCAGATATAATAATAATAATAATATTATTAATACATTTGGGATATTCATCTTTTATCTATAAAGTATATGTGGCGTGTACTTATTAGAATTACAGCCCTCGCCCATCGGGGCTTGAAGAAATGGATGGGCTGTATGATGCTTCCACGCAGAGCTGAATCCGGCCCGCACACTAGTACTGGTAAACGGCTTAGAGGATCTAAGCCTGTCCAGGAACCGCGATGCGAGGCGGACCGTCCATGCTAATAAACCCTATAGGTTTCATTGGGCGACAGGGCTTGAGATGTCATTTCATCTCAATGTCGGGTAAATCTCCCACAAAATTGGAAGCAACGTCTCCAAAATGATCTTTACAGTGTTGAGTGGACGTTAAAGCTCAAATCAAACAAACAAACAAACTCATTAGAATCGCCTCGATGAGGCGATTCTAATGAGTACACGCCACATACCTTTATTAAAAGAAAACCGAAAAAGATACCCCCATTATACCTACTAACTTTGCGTTATTATCAACCCTCAGTGGCTCAAATTACCCCTGTCCCAAACACTTTATCATGGTCCCAAAGGTGTTCGAGCCATTGAAGTACGACTGTATATACAGTAAACTTTCGCTATTAAGACCACTTAAAATCACGAATAATTCTGCTTTAAAAAGCATATTTAGTAGATTTTAGTTATTCTTTCTTTGCGTTTTCTACTTACAATGTCCTCTGGTTAGAGACCATCTTTGGGACTGTTCAGAAGTGGCCTTAAAGACCACTTTTGAACAATCACAAAGGTTGTCTTAATATAGGAATTTTTACTGTATCTGTAATTACATGTAGCCAAACTCAAAACTGGCTTGGAAATGTTGATATGCGCTTCAAATAATCAGTGTGTTATGTTTTGAAACATTTCATAACTTATTTTTGACAGTTTATATTAAGATAGTCTCCAAGTTTATACAAGCGGTAATGAAACAACCCATATTTTTGTAAATATTTACAGAAATCCTGCGCCACAAACAAGAATGACTTTTTATGAATGCATAACATTCCCTATGTTCATTACGATGTTTTTGACTATGTAATATACATCAATTAGTTCCCAACGAGCACGAATTCTCCCAGCAGGCACACGAGAATGCCTGCTGGGCTGTAGACACCGTCGAGACTTTTGCCAATTTAACTTCATCAAGCGTCTAACTCTTCTTCTGTTAAGCAGAGCATTTTCATGTCGAGTGCATCAAGATAAAAACTTCGTGTAATGAAAACCTCTCTTAACCCCACTTTATAGAGAAAAATTGGGTTTTATGGGGTATTCATTATTTTCCTTACTTTTGCCAAAAAAACTGGATTGTGGGTGCTCATTAGTACAGCCTCAATGAGGCGGTTCTAACGAGCTGGATTGTGGTTGCTCGTTAGAACCGCCTCAATGAGGCGGTTCTAACGAGCACCAACAATCTATATTTTGACTAGAAATAAGAAAAAACTTTTTCATCTGTTAAAAGCTAGTTCTAGATGTAAGAAAGACGCCATTTTATCGGTAACGATAATGTCATGATAAAACCCATGTCTTCGTGGTTTGTGGCCAGGGTATGACACAAATCAGCCTGTTCAGCTGCGCAGAATAGCAAGGGTCTTGACAGTTCAGATATAGAAACTATAGAGGTAGTATACTGTACACAAGATAAACAAACCTGACTGAGGTGCACTTTCGTTGTTTACAAATGGCAGTAAACAGGTGTTCCCACAAGGTGGCTATAACATATGGGCCCCGTCAAGCGATTTTGGTACTTATCGCCTATGCGAGCAGCGAAGGTTCAGGCGAGCCTGCGCATCCGCGCAGTCTCGCCAGAACCTTCGCTGCTCGCTCATACAAGCAGTGAATCAAGAGGAACCTTCAGACAGAAAGCCATATCCCTAGTCCCTCTGAATCGCTGGGCATGTGCAGTTAAAATTTGTCATGACGGAATGCTCGAAGACCCAAATTCGCTTGGCGGGGCTCATATAATGTTGGTTAGTTACCACGCGACGATGCTCCACTGCGTATCATTTGGAAGAAGAAGAAGTTTTGGTATAGGCGCCGTTTACGCTGAATTTTATTGAAATTATTTATCTTACAGGAATTGAAAGACCAGTCTGCAATCAGAGAGGGCCGCGGTTTGCTGGAAAAACGTTCCAAACGTCCGACAAATATCTGACGTTACGTCTCAGTGGGAATCCAGAGGCAATGAGCAACATCTCGGGCATATTAACTGTTGTTTCTTTTAATGACGGTAAGACTCTCAAGTACTGTTTGCTTGTTTGAATTGAGGTTTAACGTCCCCGTCAACATTATTTAGGTCATTTTGGAGACGTTGTTTCCAATGTTGTGGGTCTTTTACCCGACGTTGAAATGAAATGACTTCTCAAGCCCTGCCACCCAATGAAACCAAAAGGCTTTTTTGCATTGGACTGTCTGACTCACATTATTTTGCCAGGGCAGGCTTAGTCCTTCTAAACGATTTATCAATACTCATGCGTGGTCAGTTTCAGCTCTGCGTGGAAGCATCATGCAGCCCAATCTTTTTCTCCAAGCCTCGATGGGCGTAGCCGATCTACAGTACTGTCAAATCGTGCATATGCAATAGGATTTTCGGTCTTTTGTTTATCAACTGACACAAAGTTACTGACAACAGAAATTCCCGGCTGCTACTGTCCACGTGACCATTGCAAACCAAGTACAAAACCCAGTTGACGGTTAATTTTAGCAGCGCTATTCTCACCATTACGAAAACACACCCGTGTGACATAGTGCATTTTCTCACATCTCCAAAAACTCTACTTTTCTGATGAAAATATGCGATATTTTTCTTATTTATACTTCAAACATAGGTTGTGGGTGCTCGTCAGAACCGCCTCATTGAGTTGAGGCGGTTCTAACGAGTACCCACAACCTATGTAATGGAGCAGAAATAAGAAAAATAATGTATACCCCCTTAAACCCCAGTTTTCTCTTTATAAAGTGGGGTTTAGGGAGGTCTTCATTTCACGGACTTGTCCACGTGATGCACAGTACAAAAAGGGTTGGTTAACTGTAAAACCTAGACTGGGCTTGTATACTGGGACATTGGCAAACGGCGCAGTCCCAGATCAGTACGCGGCGTCTGATCAGGGTCTACACTATCTACCTGAAGTTCAGTATGTCCCCGTTCGGGACCATTTTCGCAGCCTACAGTCAGTAACACTTCATTGTTTACTGTACGTTAGTATGTTTGTTTTTGTTTAGTAGGACTCAAGGAAGAGCAGCCTGTAGCTAATTGTGTTACCCAGTGAAATATAATGACTTTATATTGTTATTATTATTACCTAACAGTGCACCAAGAGGACGCGGGTTCGATACCTGCCGGGGTCGGCAACATTATTTCGTGGCGATTGATCATGAAATCTTTTCTACGGTCATTCTTTCCCTTCCGCTGATTTAAGTAGGGCAATTGTCAGTTTCTGATGAAAGAATGTGCACTGTACTGGTTCACCGCTTACGTACAAGTCTGCCGAGGAAAAGTGTGAATAGGTAAACTGACCGGCTCAAAATGACCTAAATATTGTTGATTGGGCCGTTAAACTCCAATACAAACAAAACCTTCTAGTGCTGTCAGTGCTTTGATTCACTGATGAGCCTCATATTCTCGTTACGTCGCGGTTTGCGACGGCAACCATGGTGTCTTATAAATAGAAACTAGAGGTATTGCGTATGTACACTATCTTAAGGGCCTCCGTGGCCTAGTGGTTAGAGCGCTGACTCTTGATCATTAGGTCTTTCACCGCTGTGGTTCGAGCCTCGCTCGGGTCACATGTGAGACGCCAAGGACCAAGGGCAGACTTAGACCCTCTTGGTGGTTTACCAGTACTCGTGTGCGATCGGTTTCAGCTCTGCGTGGAAGCATCATGGAGCCCATCTATTTCTTCAAACATTACAAACGTTGTTTCAATGCTGAATTAGGGGTAATTGATTCAAAATTGTAATCTGTGAGAATACATTGGCGGTTTTGCCGCCGTAAATTTCGTTTTAAGGACGCGTAAGGAACCCCGGAAGGGACATGCATTTTTTTAATATGTTGTGCCCACAAGTGCACAAGATCTATGTTGCGCAAACAAGATAATATGTTGTGCGAACAAGATATTATGTTGTGCGAACAAGATAGTATGTTGTGCGAACAAGACAATATGTTGTGCGAACAAGACAATATGTTGTGCGAACAAGATAGTATGTTGTGCGAACAAGATAATAACTTGTACACACAAGATAATATCTTGTGCGCACAGGATATTGTGTTGATCTTGTGCGCACAAGATATTACCTATTCGCAAAACATATTAAAATAAATTGCATGTCCCTTTCAGGGTTCCGTAGTCGAGTCATCGGAGCTGTAATTTTTGCGACCGTAAAACCGACGATTTACCTCCAAAATGACAATTACCCCCGTTCTAATGAACTTATGCACTGGTTTCGTTAAATGTTGTTCTGCTTGCTCAAAGCGGCAAGCGCAGTGTTCTCCGTTCTCAAATACCTACCAATGGAAAGCGACTTAACATGATTATACTGACGCAATTTTTTTTATCCAATCAGACGTCGCATAACATAGGAAGTGCATCAGAATTGCAGAGTATCGTTTTCTCCGTGTTTCTAGCGCCCGGTTACCTTAAAAACCAAATCAATCAATCAGTCAATCATTTTCTCCGTTTCTGTCCATCATTCGTCCATATAAAACACATGCTGTCCCTCATGACCAAAAATTGTCCATTTCGACCGCCTTAAATATTTACATGTATTATTGGTGCCTGAGCAGAAATAATGTCTAATTTTGATGTTATGCAGGTGAGTGCAGATCATATGAGCACAAGTGTCCAAGTGGTATTTGTATAATGGAGGAACTAGTTTGTAATGGACATAACCCGTGTGGAGACAGGTCTGACTGCCCCGCTACCCCGACAGAGGCCGCTGTAGAGGAATCCCACGTGATCACCGCCGCCATTGTCACGGCCAGTCTATTTTGTGTCGGGGTGGTGATAGCATCAATGATATTCTGCAGATGTTACCGAAAGAGACTGAAACTTAGGGTAAGACTTTGACAATGACAACCTTTTGATAAAGTCTTTGATAATATCAGTCTTATGATTGATCTCTACTTTTGTGGAAATATGGTTATGCATTATGTATTTATGGGAGCTGTTGGTTAATTGCATCGATTCCAGATCATTGCCTTCACTTCTATTTTACTACCAGTGGCATATAATTGCACAGTTCTAGACTAATGCTCCATGCTATCGCTTCCAAATTTGGGTTACTCTTAAAACATACACTTTGGTCCCCAAGGGACTCGCTCTAAAACGAAATGCTGTGCTCCGTTTGGAAGACAATTCTTTACTTTAACCCTTGTCCTACTAATCAGTAAAACCACTACCTCTGCAAACGGGGGCGATAGTGTCAGGCAAAGGTGACGTGTATCATGCGTCACTGGTGCGTCCAACTGATATTGGCTTACAGTTGGGCAAGGTCTACTGTCCTTCAGTAGGTAAGGGTAGAGGGGGGTGTTGTTATTTCTTATGTTTCTACACTTCCATTCATTTGTCTCTTCTCCGCTGTTCCTCACTTTCATCTCCTCTACTGTCTCTTCTATCTAAGAGAAGAAATACTAAGGTTTCTACCAGACATAAACTTGGTATTGTCCTTTCTGCTAAGAAGAAACAGTTCTTCTTAGCCGGGGAAATTAAACTTTATAGCTGGAACTACTTTATGTACAAGATACAAGTTACCGATTTTGCAGTGAAATCGTTATATTCAAACACGGGAAAATTTCAGTCACGTCGACGTTATTCATGACGTCATTGCTATGGCGTCTGGGAAGATATCAACAGACGTTCAGAATGTCTGACGTTTGCGTCGGATTTAACGCTGAAACAAAAGAAAACATGGATATGACCATTGAATAGGATGTACCTTTTGCTTTATTTAATCTCAAGTTTTAGTTCTTTTAACACTGAAAGACTTTGTTTCTTCGATTTTGTTTTCCTAACTGTAGAAAGCTCATTCAAAATGGTGCCCATTCAGTTTTTCTTCAACTCAGCTTCTGTAACACTACGCTGTTTGAACCGTTAACATGAGCTGTAAACAGTCAACTGAACGGGAAGTCAGATCAAAAATTCAAGAGCGAAACTGTCCTAAAAGTCTTTGGAAATGCATGTAATTTACAGATTATTCATTTCTCCTATTTGAAATATGGTATTTATGAACCTCGGGAGGTAAAACAATCCGTTAAAGAAACTCGTGCTTCGCACTCGTTTCTCTATCGGATTGTTTTACCTCCCTCGGTTTACAAATACCATAGCAGATGCCAAATAGCAGAATGAGTATAATCTATATTTATCATATAACGTCGCGTCTTAGAATTTAAAAAATGCCATATTAATAAATTCGATAAACCACTTGTGGAATAAATATGCAAATTAGTTAGATACGCCAATTAATGTTACATGCACGAACTTCTCAACGACGTCGCGTTTACTAATGGTGGAATATTGACACTTATTAACCAATCGTGAATAAAATGCGTTTTAAATGTCATATGATAAATAGAAGCTTGCATTCGCGCTCCTGTATTATTGATTTTATTCTTTATTCTAACACAGCGCGCCTATATAGGCAATGGAAAATAATAACTGTGTTTTATTCTGCAACAAATCACAGCTCGGAAGAGCGTGACGAGTGACGTCATTATAATTCCCAATTTATGACGTCACTAGTCGATTTCCTTGACGTTAGACGGTGTAACGTCATTTTCTCGCATCGAAACGTAAGAAAAGGATATAAATGCATGTGTTTCAGTCGATAATTTTAGCGGGATTTCTTCTCATAATGGCGAAAGGTTGTGAGATTTTGAAGGAAACAACAACATTATTGCCGATTTCAGCGTGTTAGAATCGAAATAGATCCATTTCGAAATCAATAATACATGAACACTAATGTAAGATCCTTTATTTATTTATTTATTTTTTTTTTCATTTATTTCAGAGGCAGCGTCTACACCAGCTATCTCTTGAGCGGGCAGAGCATGAACTAAGATTTGGAGACGAGGGAGTAGAAAGGAATGATAGTGACATTCAGAACGAGGCTGCTATAGAGTTATTTTCTCCTCCCTCGTATAATTCTCTAAAAGTTCTTGATCACACAGATTTCGAAAAGTGTTTAGAAGAAAGTAAAGATAGCACCTTACCGCCGTCATATTCGTGTGTAATGTCTCATCAAGATAAATTTCATTTGTCTTACACAGACTTGAACAAAATAAAACTTTCAAATATGCACAAAGTTTCCTTGTCGGAGACAGATATTCACGCAGCTAGGTCTTAGCAGTCGAAAGGAGGCGGGCTTTCACACAAACCGGTGCTATAAACAGTACAATTCATTTGGCATAAGAATCTCTTATGGAGGAGAATCGGGGCAAGCAAAGAAGTTAACAAGAAACATGCCTATATAAGTTGGACACCCTTGAACCCCACTTTTAAATAGTAAAACTGGGGTTTACAGGGGTAATTCTTATTTTTTATTTCTGCTCAAAAATATAGATTGTATGTACTCGTTAGAACCGCCTCGATGAGGCGGTTCTAACGATTACCCACAATCTATATTTTGAGCAGAAATAAGGAAAATACCACAATTTTTCATCTTAAAATTTTCGTTCTTTTGGTTTTCGGGGTAAAGTTTACAATGCATTTTTATAGGCATGTTTTCATAATGCCTTGTAAAAATGTCGACAGATATAATATTTCCATTCCCCTTCATTTATCTTGTTGATATCATAAGTTAAACATGTTTGTATGAAATAATGATGTGTAACATGGTGTCAGAAATCACATATAAAAGGTAAAAAATAACATCTTTCTTATTCTGCTGAAAACAAAGATCGTTGGTGCTGGTTCCCGCAGTCTGTGGGTTTGAACAAGAATAAGGACGATAATGGATACCCTGTTAACCTCAGTTTTCTCTATACAAAGTAGTGTTCATTTCACAGACTTGTCAAAGTGATGGCATGCACATACAGTAAAATTATATGGGCTACCTCTATGAAGCAAACAACGTAAACCTAGTGGACACACAATGTTTGTATAACGTCGTATCAACGCCCTGGCAACGTCATGATGTTGCATCGACGTTGATATGACGTTGCATTGACGTCATGTTCCCTCAGGGACCTGTTTTAACCCATTGTATACTAGTGGACTTTTCCATTGCTATATGTAGGACATATAACGTGTGTCGGACCTATGTTTTCGTTTTTGTTCTATTTTTGACGTAAAATTCTGTTAGCATAGCAAATAGTGCAGGCCCTGATCAGACGCCGCGTTGTGCGGCGTCTGATCTGTGCCTGCACTTTTGCCAAGGTACCGTTTAGGGATTTCCCACATACAATGGGTTAAGCAAGCATGTACTGAGTTTACCGCAAGATGCAGTTGCAATGAACTCACCGCATATCTTAATTAAGCAACTTTTGACAACGGAATCGTCCAATTTAAAAGTTTGGAGTGGTCCATTTCCAATCATAAGGTTGCTCTGACGTTTTGTTTGTGGTAAGCCTTAAACAAATGAATGTACTCGTCGCACACTGCCGCATCTGATCTGGGTCTATACTGTTTGTCAATATCCCAAAATGGGACGCTAGGCATTTATGGGTTAAGCAAGCACAATCTCTCTGTCCCTTTAAATATGGGTTGCCGTTTAATTCGACTGATTTATGGATATCCATCAATAACTAGAATTTGTTTTTCTACAAAAACCCGTTTTAGACCTCTAAGTATAATCTTGACATTGGAGATATTGAGCTGGGTCTTGTGTGCAACACATCATCTAATGAAGATAAACATTTCTGCAAAGTAACTTTAAAAATGTTCATAGAAAAATAAAAAAGTTATTGGCCATACACAAAAAAAACCTTTTTACCTTTGACCTCTAAGTATGGCCTTGACCTTTGAGGTACAACACATCGTCTCATGATGATTAACATTTCTGCCAAGTAATTTCATAATCCATCAAAGAATAAGGAAGTTATTGACTGTCCCCTTTTTCATCTTTGACCTCTAGGTATGACCTTGACATTGGAGGTATATGGACCTTGGTCTTGCACATGACTCATGGTCTAATGACGGTGAACATTTCTGCATGGTTACTTTATAAAGTCCATCCAGAAATAAAAACGTTATTGACTGGACACACACACACACACACACAATTTTTTTTACCTCTGACCTCTTAGTATGACCTTGATCTTGGAGACACCGACCTGGGTCTAGCGTGCACCACATCGTCTCATGATGGTTAACATTTCGGCCAAGTAATTTCACAATCTATCCAGAAATAAGAAAGTTATTGACTGAACACTAAAAAAGGACCTTTTTTGTCCTTTGACCTCTTAGTACGACCTTGGCATTTGAGGTATTAACTTTGGTCATGCACGCAACACATCGTCTCATGGTGGTTAACATTTCTGCCAGGTAATTTCAAAATCCATCTAAAAATAAGAAAGTTATTGACAGAACACAAAAAGGCCCCATTTTGACCTTTAAGCTCTATGTATGACCTTGACCTTTCAGGTACCAAACTGGGTCATGCGTGCAACACATCATCTCATGGTGGTTAACATTTCTGCCAAGCAATTTCAAAATCCATCAAAAAATAAGAAAGTTATTAACCAAACAGGAAAAAAGGCCCCTTTTTTGACCTTTGACCTCTATGTATGACCTTGACATTTGAGGTACTAAACTGAATCATGCATGCAACACATCGTCTCATGATAGTTAACATTTCTGCCAAGTAACTTCAAATTCTATCTAAAAATAAGCAAGTTATTGACAAACCCGAAAAAAGGCCCCTTTTTTACCTTTGACCTCTTAGTGTGACCTTGACCTTTGGGGTACCAACCTGGGTCATGCACGCAACACATCGTCTTATATGGTTAACATTTCTGCCAAGTGATTTCAAAATTCATCTCAAAATAAGAAAGTTATTGACCAAACACGAAAAAAAAATGCCCCTTTTTACATTTGACCTCTAAGTATGACCTTGACCTTCAAGGTACCGACCTGCTTCATGCGTACCACACATCGTCACATGGTTGTTAATATTTCTGCCAAGTAATTTTAAAATCCATCTCAAAATAAGAAAGTTATTGACCAAATACGAAAAAAAAATGCCCCTTTTTGACCTTTGACCTCTAAGTATGACCTTGACCTTTGAGGTACTGACCAGCCTCATGCGCACCACACATCGTCTTATGGTTGTTAATATTTCTGCCAAGTAATTTTAAAATCCATAGGAAAATAAGAAAGTTATTGACCGGACACGATTTGCCCATACATATATACATACCGATAAATTTCCAAGGGAGATAATTCAAAAAGTATAAATGCGAGAGTTATAGTTCTTGCGCACTGCACGTCGTCTAATGCTGATTTATATTTATACTAAGTTTCGTGAAGAAAGCTCGAACGGTTTTTAAGTTATAGAGCGGACACGAATGTGTGACAGCGACAGACGGGCAGACAGACAGGCGGACAGACAGACGCCCGGGGGAAAAACAATATGTCTCTCCGAAAAAAAATTTTTCGGGGGAGACGTAATTATGGCTATCTATAAATAGGAAATACATAGTAAAAGGGCGCCCCATATTTAGTAGGTGATTACTTAGAACAGTTAGCACTCTTAAGGGTATGGAATGGCATTCATGCTTTGTTTTGTTTGTTTGATTTGAGGTTTAACGTCCCCGTCAACACTGTATAGGTCATTTTGGAGACGTTGCTTCCAATTTTGTGAGACTTTTACCCGACATTGAGATGAAATGACATCTCAAGCCCTGTCGCCCAATGAAACCAATAGGGTTTATTAGCATGGACGGTCCGCCTCGCACCGCGGTTCCTGGACAGGCTTAGATCCTCTAAGCGGTTTACCAGTACTAGTGTGCGGGCCAGATTCAGCTCTGCGTGGAAGCATCATGCAGCCCATATATTTCTTCAAGCCCATAAGGCATTCATGCATTTATTGGCTTGAAAAGGGCAGACTGAACAGGAACATCAACTTTGCTCATATGGTTACATTTAGCTAAACCTGTTCAACACTGTGCGCCACCAGCAGCGAAGACCTGAACTCTGCGACGTGTTCTCTCATAAAGCGGCTTATACAACAAAAGATTTACTCATTTGTAATATAAACCTCCATGGTCTAGTAGTTTAGCGCACTGGATCTTAACCATTATCCTTCAGTTTGTGAATTTGCAGGAATAAATTACATCAAGCAATCTGATTGGTTCAAAGTCAGAAATTGGTGTGGCTTAATTATTTTTTTCAGCGGGATAAGGGTTAACCATTAAGTTTCTCACCACTTATGGATTCCAGCCTCGCTAGCGTTACATGGGAGTCCAAAATTCTGCAACGAAGGATCTGGTTGTTTTCTCCCGGTACACCGATTTTCGTCATTCTCTGTTAAATGATCATCTCAGTATAAGTGAAATGATATTAAAAAGGCTGTAAAACTAAACAAAAATATCTGGTTTGATGTTGTATTTGAAATAAGAGGGTTGGTTTGCGTTAACTCTTAAAGCGCTAATAACGAAAGTTTACAGATGACTTATTAAAAGAAAAAAAACTTTCCAGAGAAAATAAGGCTTTTCATTCATTCATGTGAATAGTCTGCTTGGCAGAAGATTCACATCAAACTGTTTTCTCAGAAAAATAAGGTTTCTCATTCCATGTGCAGACAATTCAGCTGAACTCCCAACCCTGATTACCAAAAAACAAAACAATACAAACAACAACAAGCAAACAACATGACTATTCAAGAGTTGATATCTTTCCAGATATTAAACATCATATTACAGTCACAAAGGACTCGCAAGGGGACACACAGACTGTTTCAAGGGTAAACCATTATTGGTGATAGTCAGAAATGCGGACGGCAGAATTAATTTATTCCCCATTGACAAGCGTTAAAACTGTATAAAGAAGAAGCGAAGTAATTATTTTTGCGAAATTTATTTGCTGCATTCAAATGTTTCTAATGAATGAATGAATGAAATGAATGATAAAATAAATGGACGGATGGCTGACCAAATGAATGAATGACTGAATGTTAACAATAATAGTAATACACCATTTTAAATGTCACTAACAAATAAAATTGATTCTATATTTGATGTCAGCCCCTTTCAAATACGTGTATATTTCTTCGTTCCGAGTTTTTACGGCCCAATCAACACTATCAGGTCATATCAAGCCGGTCAGTATACCAAACCGCACTTTTCCTGGGCAGGCTTATACATGAGCGGTTAACAAGTACAGTGCACATTCTTTGATCAGAAACTTCTGCAACAGTAAGATCAGGTGGTTTTTCTCTGGTTACTCTGATTTTCGATCACCTCTGATTAACCATCGGCTCGATTTCAGTGAAAAAAAACAACAACAAACATTAAAAAGGCACTATAATCAAATAAAAACAAACATTTTCACATGAAAGGCGGCATTTAGCACATCGACTAACCATTACGAAAACATGCCTATACAAATACGTTGTAAATTTTACCACCGAAAAAAAAGAAGAAAATTTTAAGATGAAAAATTATGGTATTTTTCTAATTTCTGCTCAAAATATAGATTGTAGGTACTCGTTAGAACCGCCTCATCGAGGCGGTTCTAACGAGTACCGACAATTTCTAACGAGTATCGACAATCTATATTTAAGAGTAGAAATAAGAAAAATAAAGTTAACCCCTGTAAACCCCAGTTTTACTGTATAAGAGTGGGGTTCAAGGGGGTCAAAATTATATAGGTGTGTTTTCGTGATGGCGAAAGCAGATCGGCCTATGCATGCGTGCAGGATGATCTAAGTCTTCAAAGTCTCAAGAGAATTCTCAAAATTATGATGAATCGACGGAGAAAAAAGCGAAGTCATTGATGTTGCTGCAGGGACACACAGAATGGTAAGATTCTTAGCTGGACGCAGTATACCAACGTGCCCAAACTAATTTTGTCTTATTTCTACGGCATGGATTGTGGGGCCGGCCTCAGAGGCTCAGTCGGATGCGCGTCTAACTTGTTATCAGGAGGTCACGGGTTCGGGAAACATGTTTTCCAGGGAATTGGTCATGAAGTATTGTCTACGGTCATTCTCTCCCGTCCAGTGACCCAAGAAGGGCAGTTGTCGGTTTCTGGCGAAAGAAATTGCACTAAATTGGTTAACCGCTTATGGACAAGCCTGCCCTGAAAAATCGGTTACGTAAATTGGGTGCCTAACCTAAAATAGTGTTAACTTGGCCGTTAAACTCCAAACCAAACACACATGGATTGTGAGTTTTGTTAGAATATTTTTGTGTAGGCGTGTTACTGTATGAAACTTACAAACTGGATAACGTACGGCCCATGTAAGATAAAGCTTATTTCCGGCATGGCTCTGAAAATGACATTTTATTTCAAATTGAAATATATGACAATTTGCCAAACAAAGATTGTGGGTGCTCATTAGAACCACCCCAATAAGCGGGTTCTTGCTAACCAGTGCACGCTAACCGCACATATTGGAGCCAGTATAAGGAATGTAATGTGTACGTCCTTCCAAACCCCAGTTGTCTATACAAAGTAGGGTGTGCAATGGATGTTCATTACACGGACCTGTTAACTTGATTGGTTGTGCGGCAACAAATCACTATTTGAGCCGAAACCTAAGAAAAAGGTCCTTAGCAATATTCGAAATAAGATCTTCAAGTGCGCATGCGCGGCCAGCAAATAGGGTTAGACCCATGACTTCCTGCATAAAGCATACTTAAGGGGAATGGGAACACCGGGAAGGTTTTTTAGCCATTTTTCAAAGGGGACTTCCTGTTCGATTTTCTATAAGCACTTTCCCACTGAAAAAGGGGTCTACTCTTAAAGGAAAGAATTTGCTCCTCAGGAGCAAATTCTTTCCTTTAAAGGTTGACCCCTAGTGACATGGGAGACAAAATTACTTTAGCAGGTGTTGCCTGTCCTAAAGGTGTTCCCATTCCCCTTAAGGTCCCATCCACACAACTGCGAGCAGCAAGGACTAGAGCGAGACTGCATACTCTAGCCTTTGCTGGTCGCCTGCGATGAGCACCCATACATAATGAGCTGGCTCATTTCTCTTATGTCTGCTTGGATTGTTGGTAGTCGTTAGATTGACTCATTATTTTGTGTTTAACGACACGTCAACCCTTGTGGGCCATTTTGTGTCGTCTGCCAGAGAATGGGAGAAAAGAGATAGAATAGATAATAGAGATGATGAGAAGGAGGAAAATGAATGGAAGCGTAGAAACAGAAAAAATAACACCCCCCCCCCCTCCACCTTTACCTGCTGCAAGGACAGTAGGCATTGCCGAAGTGTAAGTCAATATAAGTTAGTGAGTGAGTGTTTGAGTTTTACGTCCCACCAACAGCTAAGGTCATACGGAGACGGGACCTCGGTTCAAAGACTCATCCGAAAGTCTGGAGAAGCCCGGGATCGATTCTGCGACCCCTGGTTTACAAGGTCAATTTAAGTTAGACGCCCCAGTGATGCAAGATACACGTCACCTTTGCCTCACCAATCAACCCCAGAGAAATCGTTAGTACAGCTTTACATGTCAAAGTATTGCACATACAGTAAAATTACGCTATTAAGACCACCTAAAATTAAGACTAAATTTGCTTTTGAAAGCTTATTAAGAAGGTACCAGATATTCTTTCTTTGTATTTTCTACGCCTAGTGTCTCCTTATAAGAGACCACCTTTGGCACTGTTCAAAAGTGGTCTTAAGACCACTTTTGAACAGTCCGAAAGGTGGTCTTAATATAGGAATTTTACTGTATCATGTCCTTGGAGTTACAATTACTCTGAAGTCCTTCGGCTTCAATGTTAGTCCAAATTTACTCTCTACCTTTGGCGTGTCTCCCGCCACACATTCAAATTTACAGCTCTGCATCAGTATGCTAAAGAACAGAAAGAGTTCCATTTTGGCCAATTGCTCACCCGGGCACTTACGTTTACCACTCCCGAATGGCAAGAATAAGTCAGCTTTTGAACGGTCCACTGATTTGCCATCGTCACTGAGAAATCTGTGTGGGTCAAACACTTCTGGTTCAGGGAAGTTTTCGGGGTCGTGGCTTACCGACCATAGATTAACAAACACAAGAGTGTTCTTACTTACAAAGTGTCCGTTTATTGTTGTGTCTTTTGTGGTGCTGTGCGGCAGTGAAAACGGAAATATACACGAATGTCTTAGCGTCTCCAGAATAGTAGCTTCCGTGAAAGGGAGATTACCCAATTCATTGTAGTCCGGATCCTGGTCCAACCCAAAGGTATTCCGAATTTCAGCATGCACTCTCTCCTGGTACTCAGGATGGGCAATCATGTACAATATTGACCAGTGTAAAGTACTCGCTATTGTGTCAAATCCAGCGCCAATTAGTTCTTGTAGAGTAGTAAGAATATGCACGTCTGTCAATCCAACAGATTCTTTCTCCTCTTCAGGAATTTCCTTTGTTGCTTTGATCAAAGCGTCTGTTATATCGCGTACATAAGATGGGTCGTATGTATCAAAATGTTCTTTCTGTTTCTTCAAACAAAGGTTATTCATTGTGTCTAATATTTTCAGAAATTGCTTGAAAGATCTTTTTGTAAAATGCCTCATCCAGGGCATTATATCGACTGGATTACCTGCCCCTACAAACGCCATGAATTCGTCGTTGTTCTTTACAAGCTGACGAAAATCTTGGTCATCTCTCTGATATCGTCGTCCGAAACACAAAGCACAGATGATGTTTCCAATAGACAGAAAGATTTCGTCATGGGGATCGATTGGGGACCCGTTTGATTTGGTCAAATTCCCGACTAAGAACCTTGCTTCGGACACAATGGCTTCTTCTATAGGATTGTATTTCTTGTTTGCACACAAAGAAAGAGCATTCTGTGCAATCCTGCGATGTAGCTTCCATCTCGGTCCGTAATCACTAAATCCCATACTGTTGCCATTGGCAATAAACTTGAAAGAATAAAAGTTTGGTCGTCCTGCAAAATCCTCACTTTGTTTAACAAGCGCCTGTTTAATAGTCTTGATTCCATTTAAAACAACGGTTGTACAGGACCCCATGGCTATCTTATACACGTCCCCATATTTTGCTCTGTATTCGGTTAGGCGCTTATGCGGCTTCGAGCCTAAGTTAGGTAAATTACCAACTACTGGCCAGCCGAAAGGGCCTGGTATTTTCCTCAATCGATGTTTACCTCCTTTTTGGAAAACAAAAAGTCCACAGAGAAATACAACAAACAGTACTGCTGTAGCATACATGGTCTTCGTAGGTAAACTACCAGAGATGCTTATACATGTGTGTTCCTTCTACAATAGTCACTTATGTATCTTTTATAATCAAGTCACGGATATGCATCCAGAGCAGTCGTTTCAGTTTCTATTCTCAAAAGTGTTCTGTTTTCGAGTTTTAAATGAAAAATGAGATTGGTGACGTCTGCAACAAAATTGCTTATACAAGGTGTTTTATAACTAGCCATTAGCCTGGCCAAACTGACATTTTCAAGTATTAAATAACCGGTCACACATCTAGGCATGTGAGCTTTTAGTTTAGACAGGTAGGTCAATCGGTAAAACTGCACCTTTACTCGAGGCAGTGGTTTGTCATGTTTATCATTTTTATGCCTTCCGCCCGCCACGAAGTGCGGAGGGGCATATACTTTTACCCTTGCCCGTATGTACGTACGTCTGTACGTCTGTATGTCACGCTTTGTAGTACCATTCATGTTTCTGCATCCTCCCAAAGTATTTAATGCAGGGCATTGAAATTTGCAAAACATTTCAGACATCAACATGTGTATAAAGTAAACAGGATTCTGATCCCGCCCCTTATTGCAGAATTATGCCCCTTGAAAGACTTAAACATTTTGGCCATATGTGTAGCATAGGAGGTTAACAATAATAATAATAACAATTAAGCCTTTATTTCCAGAGGATTACATACTTAGTATAAAGAACTAATCTTCCATATGGTCCTCCATAAAACAAATAAAACACAAGGCATTATGTACATTATATACACTAACATTACATATGGGCCCCGTCAAGCGATTTTGGTACTTATCGCCTATGCGAGCAGCGAAGGTTCAGGCGAGCCTGCGCATCCGCGCAGTCTCGCCAGAACCTTCGCTGCTCGCTCATACAAGCAGTGAATCAAGAGGAACCTTCAGACAGAAAGCCATATCCCTGGCCCCTCTGGATGGCTGGGCATGCGCAGTTAAAATTTGTCATGACGGAATGCTCGAAGACACAAATTCGCTTGGCGGGGCTCATATGGCAAAGGTCTAGGAATACTAAAACTAAATCTTATGAGTTTGTGTTACAGTAAAATGTTAACTGACATAAAATTAATCAGAGGATAATCTAGTAAGATATCAAACTGGTTAAAAACAGAGAATATTTTTCAAATGCTAACATATTTTTTAAAATATTTTCTCAGTGTTTAAGAATAGCTTAATTGTAAAATATCGTATTAACATTCCATTTTTGGATGGAAACTAAAAATATGGCACTGAAAATGGAAAGCAGTAACCTCGAATTTTTAAGCATATCACAGATGTGTATTGCGCGACAAAACAGGAATACAAATTCCACAGCAGTTACACAAATTCCAAGAGGAGGCGCTCATATGGTGATAGTGTAGCTTGGACAGATGGCTCCGCCTCCTGTAATTCATGCACTGCAATCCAACACAAGCCTTTACGCTGGAACCGTCATAAAATCTGAGGCCTGACCCACCGGCGTGCAATTAAAGAGGGAAGCAAAGTTGTCAACCGTGATTGGGTTAACTCCCATGCATGCAGTCTGCCGTATAACATTTATGCTGTACCCAATCTTTTTATATCGAATAATGATTTTACGAAATTGAGTGCTGAAATCATTGTAGTTATACATTTTTCTGAATTGATATATTAAGTCACCATAAAATTCGGGTTCCGATAGACCTTGTTGCAGAAGAGATTTAAGTCCAATATTGAATTTTGAAATTAAATCAGAATGGCGTCTATAAAATTTTGAAAAGCCCAGGCAAAACGGTGCGAGTCGGACGGTCGGGGCTTATAAACCCTATTGGTTTCATTGGGCGATATGGCTTGAGATGTCATTTCATCTCAATGTCGGGTAAAATTCCTACAAAATTGGAAGCAACGTCTCCAAAATGACCTAAATAGTGTTGATGGGGACGTTAAACCTCAAATCAATCGAAAATCAATTTAAATCAAAGCACGGGGTCGATCGCTCTGAGTGTTGGCTTCTTTTAACCCTAAAATCACTTTACTGTAAGCCGACAATGGGGTTTGGGGGGATACGAAGGTGTCGATCTTGCGTCACTCGGGCGTCCAACTCGGGCTTCCAACCCTGCTAGCATTCTACATAAATCTACAGCGGGCCGTTAGCGGCCCGTCAGCTACCCTGACGGGCCGCTAACGGCCCGCTGTAGATTTATGTAGAATGTTTACTGGGCAACTCGGGCTTACAGTTGAGCAAGGCCAGCTGTCCTTGCAGAAAGGGGAAATGTTGTTATTTCTTTTCTACACTTTAATTAACATGTAGTTTTATCTTTCTCCCCCATCTCTCACTATCATCTCCTCTGCTGTCTCTACTATCTCTTTTCTCTTTCTCTGAGACGACACAAAATGCCCCACAAGGGTTGACGTGTCGTAAAACCCCAGCACAATCATTAAATGCAAGCCAACAGTGTAGACCCTGTTGTTCTGTAGCGTCAAGTCTTGGTCTACACATAGGTCTCCGACTTTCTTCTGAATGCCTTCTGTATGGTTTCAATCATTTGTTTGTTTTGTACATGTAGAATTTAAACTACCCTACACACGATTCTGTTGTAGATTCTGTTGATAACGATCCTGAAATAATACGGCTATTTTCTATAAATAACCGTTTCTTGGTTTTCTAATAAATCCATTATATGAAAACACGCCTATACAAATACCCTGTAAACTTTACCGCCGAAAAATCGAAAATTTTAAGATGAAAAATTGTGATATTTTTTTTTATTTCTGCTAAAAATAAAGAGTGTGGGTACTCTTTAGAACCGCATTCTAACGAGTACCCACAATCTATATTTTAGAGCCGAAATAAGAAAAAGAAGATGTACCCCTGTAAAACCCAGTTTTACGATTTAAAATGGGATTCGAGGGGGGTCAAATTTATATAGGCGTGTTTTCCTGAGGAGGTGAAAGTCACGTGGGCATTTGTGATATTTCATACGAATTTTGTATGGGATATCAAGTCCTGTTTTCAAGGAAAAATAAGAATAAAGTATCAACAATTTGTCGTATGTTGAGTTAGCCCAGAGAGTGTTAAAGGTTAGACTGGAAACAGTCCATTTGCTTATTAATTTTAATCTATCTGAAAAGCAATGACCTCTATCTGATAGCACCAAATGAATGCTAAAGTATTTGGGTATCAGAGAGGGGGAATAACTGAGATTATCGTTCTTGATCTTAATTTGTGTCTACCCCTAAAGCAAACAGAGTTTGCCCTGACCATACATCGCCTTTTGCTGCGTCTGAACTAGTCAACATGGTGTGCTGTTTTAGTGATGAAACCGTATGATTACCACATTCACCTTATTTGCATTATCTGCTGGTTCCTAGTTGGAAGGTTATCAGAGTTGGAAAAACAGGTTACCAGACCCCCCTGACCTTGAAAGGTCAGGGGGGTCTGGTTACCTGTTTTTCCAATATTGACAATGTGCAAGCTGGGAGCCAGCAAATAATGCAAGTATGGTGAATACGCTGTTACAAGTAGGATTACGGCGTCTCGCAAACCCACATGCTGACAAGACGACCAAGGGTGATCTCTGACAGGTGAACGGCAAATTGTAGGGTAAGGCACAAGAAAGATGTTACTATATACAACAAGACCAACGCTTAACAACACTATATTTGTTTCTAGAACATTTCACGGCGCTTGCTCCGAAGGCAAAACTATGTTTTGTGCTCGGGAGTGTGATGTGAAAATTATATAGAAACAAATAACACAAAGTACACGAATAACGGAAAAATGAAGAAAACCACAGAAAAAAATATGCCGGTAAAAAAAAAATATGCCCACTTTGGGTGGACTTAAAGCGAATGACCACCTTTAAAATATGATTACTTCATTTGCAAGAAAAAGTTACTGTAATGATTAATCTCTGACTTTTCAGCGACTACCATTATATTGAAATCTGCTAAGGTAATTAAATCAAAATTTAATGGTTTGAGTGAAGCCTTCTGGCAGCGGCCATATTTTCCCAAAGGTAATCCAAATCTTTCCCAGCGTTCAACCTGTTTGCCAAAACCTTACCTCATGGAGCCCATTGACGCTTTTTCATGCAAAATTTAATATTTTTTATAATACATCACTTCGACTGCTTATGTTCACACATGCCTGACGTTTAATGACGTTGTTTCACCATAAAGACTGCGTATGACACCATATGCAACCGGTAAATATCGAACATAAAAACATAAAAACTCAATTTTTATCCCGTAAGAACCAATTCCGGTGTGCGTGTGTGTGTGTTGGGGGTGGGGGGGGGGGGTCGCGGTTGTGTGCACTAAGGTCTGGGACATTTTTGGTGGGGGATAAGATTTTAAATATTACTATCTTTATTGGGGGGGGGGGGGGGGGGGGGGTTTACAAGCACGTGAGCAAGTATTTTTTCGGGGGAAAGGAATGGTTGTCGGGGTGGGTTTGGCACTTCTAAGTCTGGCTATATTTGGGGCTTTGCTTAATGAATGTTGTTGACACATTATTCCACACACCATGTCAAATGCTGTTTTGAATGTGTGCTAGATATTGTTGATAAACTGGATATTATTTGGTACGCTGTCAATCTTGATATTATCGGGGTTTACATAAGATGCTGGAACACAGCCTATGTAGAAGACAAAATTCAGAGTACCCATCCCCCTCCTCCCAACCCCCAACCCGCCCCCAACATGCACACAACCCTCGCCCCCCCCCCCCCCCCCCCACACACACACATCATCATCATCGAGTCCTGGAATAACAACGGCATTTTTTTAGGAAAACGTTGAGATTTTATATAAGGTTTACAATGGTATGCCTTTCACGCACTATAAAACGTGATATTTTAGTTATTGAGATTTTATATAAGGTTTACAATGGTATACCTTTCACGCACTTGTAAACGTGATATTTTAGTTATGAAAACACTAGCCACTGACCACTTTCTTATCCGTTGGATATTATAATTAATTTTAGGGCATGACAAAGCCGTGGTTACAAAACCGATGAAATAGAGGTTGTGAACTATTTATACAGGCACAGCTGAGAGAGACCAGAGTTAATTGATGGGTGTCTGACTTATTTAAATCAAAGCACTGACAGCACTGGCGGGAACCTGAACCGGAACTTAGACTTTTTCGTTTTAACCCTAAAGGGGGATGGGAACACCTTTAGGGGAGGTAACTCCTGGAAATGTATTTTTGTCTCCCATGTCAAGAGGGGTCACTTCTTAAAGGAAAGAATTTGCTCCTGAGGAGCAAAGTCTTTCCTTTAAGAGTAGACCCATTTTTCAGTGGGACATGGCTGATAGAAAAGCGAACAGGAAGTCCCGATAATTGTCTCTCTTTGAAACATGGCGGACAAATCTGCCAGGTGTTCCCGTTCCCCTTAAATTCCCGATGTATTTTCAGCAAATAGTGTAAACACTTATCAGATATCGCATGCTTCTGCGTCTGATCTTGGTCTACACTGTTTGACAACAACACATTTACACAATGCTCTGATTATAGAATAGCTATGCTATAAATAACCATTACCTGGATTGCGAGAGTCTCGAGGACAATAGCAGGTGCGAAGCTTCTGCAGTAAGTAACTTTGAGTCGATTGACAATCGCTCCAAAATTATTAGTAAAATCAAGTCAATTTTTTTATGTAAGCCGCGACAAATGATATGTATCTGTGGGCATGCGCGCAAAGCTCAGATGAAACTGCGCAAGCGTACAGATGATCAGAGTCTTCGATGTGCGCTATTTGAAAGGTTCTTGACTCAAACTTACTCATGTAAACAGAATATAAGAATGGTACATATGTGCTAGGGACTGATAGAACAAGAGCACCGTAAGCGGGCGCCATGATCGAGTTATGGAACTTGGTCGGAATGTAGCTCTTGTAATGATACAGATACAGAGATATGTTTCAAGTTTCATGAGGCTATGACAAAATACTTTTGGAAATATGTCCAAAGTTAAAGTTTTTTTTTTTTTGTTAAATTTTCGAAAAATAAGTCAAAGGTCAAGGTCACAAGTCAATAAGTTTGATATCAATGGAAAGGTCTTGCCCCAAGGGACTCGATGTGAATTTTGAAAGCTGTGTTGTTTGTAATACGAAAATGAATTTTTTCGTATGCAACCAAGGGAGATGAATACGTCAAGTGCATAATAGAGTTATGGAACTTGGTAAGAATGTAGTTTTGATCTCATACAGATCTGTGTGATTCATGAGGCTCAAATACTTTTGGAAAGGGTTTCAGCAATTTTGGCCGACACAAGGATGTTTGTATAATTTTAGCCATCTTGTTCATCCAAGCACAACGGGTTGAGCAATTTTGAAAGCTTTTTTCCATTATGAGTCTATGGGAGCGAAGGGGTCCAGGGGCGTGGCCCATTGAGAACCCAGGGGCATGATTGGCAGGAATTATGTAGGTGACCACTTGCCGTTACTACATGCTAAATATATAAGCTCTGGGCCCTGTGGTTTCAGAGAAGAAGATTTTTTAAGCTTTTTCCATTATGAGTCTATGGGAGCGAAGGGCCCCCGGGGCGTGGCCCATTTGGAACCCAGGGGAATGATTGGCAGGAATTATGTAGGTAACCACTTGCCGTTGCTACATGCTAAATATCTAAGCCCTGGGCCCTGTGGTTTCAGAGAAGAAGATTTTTGAACTTTTTTTTTTCCATTAAGAGTTTATGTGAGCTAAGGGGTCCCGGGGTGTGGCCAATTTGGACCAAAGGGGCATGATTGGCAGGATTTATGTAGGTCACGACTTGCCGTTGCTACATGCTAAATATCTAAGCTCTGGGCCCTGTGGTTTCAGAGAAGAAGATTTTTGAAGCTTTTATCCATTTTGAGTCTATGGGAGCGAAGGGGCCCCGGGGCGGGCGTGGCCCATTTGGACCAAGGGATATGATTGGCAGGAATTATGTAGGTGACCACTTGCCCTTGCTACATGCTAAATATCTCAGCTCTGGGCCCTGTGGTTTCAGAGAAGAAGATTTTTGAAGTTTTTTTTTCCATTATGAGTCTATAGGAGCTAAGGGGCCCCGGGGTGTGGCCCGTTTGGACCCCGGGGGCATGATTGGCAGGAATTATGTAGGTTACCACTTGTCGTTGCAACATGCTAAATATCTAAGCTCTGGGCCCTGTGGTATCAGAGAAGAAGATTTTTTGAAGCTTTTTCCCATTATGAGTCTATGGGAGCGAAGGGGCGCCGGGGTATGGCCCATTTGGTACTCAGGGGCATGATTGGCAGGAATTATGTAGGTGACCACTTGCCCTTGCTACATGCTAAATATCTAAGCCTTGGGTCCTGTGGTTTCGGAGAAGAAAAATTTTGAAGCTTTTTTCCATTATGAGTCTGTGGGAGCGAAGGGGCCCCGAGGCGTGGCCCATTTGGAACCCAGGGGCATGATTGGCAGGGATTATGTAGGTGACCACTTGCCGTTGCTACATGCTAAATATCTAAGCTCTGGACCCTGTGGTTTCAGAGAAGAAGATTTTTTAAGCTTTTTTCCATTATGAGTCTATAGGAGCTAAGGGGCCCCGGGTTGTGGCCAATTTGGACCCCAGGGGCATGATTGGCAGACATTATGTAGGTGACCACTTGCCATCGCTACATTCTGAGTATCTAAGCTCTGGGCCCTGTGGTTTCAGAGATGAAGATTTTTGAAGTTTTTTTCCATTATGAGTATATGGCAGAGAAGGGGCCCTGAAGCGTGGCCCATTTGGAACCCAGGGGCATGATTGGCAGGAATTACAGTCGAACTTCAATGGTTCGAACAGCTTTGGGACCTCATAAATCTGTTCGAGACAGGGGTAGTGCGAGCCACTCAGGTTACTGTCAGGAGGCATAACGAGATACTTTTAGACATCTTTTCGGCGTTCTATAATGAAAATGTATGCTGTGTGTACTCATTAGAATCGCCTCATCGAGGCGATTCTAATGAGTACACACAGCAAACATTTGCAAGATAAAAGACTAAAATCTCCTTAATTATCCCCCACTATTTCTTATGTAGAGGATTTCGCTAGGGACTCAAGAATGGGTTCGACTCATCCATGGTAAACAAGCCATCGGTGTTCGAGCCATCGAAGTTCTACTGTATATAGGTGACCACTTGCTACATGCTAAATATCTAAGCTCTTGGCCCTGTGGTATCAGAGAAGAAAATTTTTGAAGCTTTTTTCCATTATGAGTCTATGTGAGCTAAGGGGCCCGGGGGCATGGCCCATTATGACCCCAGGGGCATGATTGGCAGGATTTATGTAGGTGACTACTTGCCGTTGCTACATGTTAAATATCTAAGCTCTAGGCCCTGTGGTTTCAGAGAAGAAGATTTTTGAATCTTTTTTCCATTAGGAGTCTATGGGAGCAAAGGGGCCCCGGGGCGTGGCCCATTTGGAACCCAGGAGCATGATTGGCAGGATTTAGATAGGTGACCACTTGCCGTTGCTACATGCCATATACCTTAGCTCTGGGCCCTGTGGTTTCAGAGAAGAAGCTTTTTTGAAGCTTTTTCCATTATGAGTCTATAGGAGCTAAGGGTTCCCGGGGCGTGGCCCATTTGGAACCCAGTGGCATAATTGGCAGGAATTATGTAGGTGACCACTTGCCGTTGCTACATGCTAAATATCTAAGCCCTGGTCCCTGTGGTATCAGAGAAGAAGATTTTTGAAGCTTTTTTCTATTATGAGTCTATGGGAGCAAAGGGGCCCCGGGGCGTGGCCAATTTGGATCCCGGGGGCATGATTGGCAGGAATTATGTAGGTGACCACTTGCCCTTGCTACATGCTAAATATCTTAGCTCTGGGTCCTGTGGTTTCGGAGAAGAAAATTTTTGAAGCTTTTTTTCCATTATGAGTCTATGGGAGCGAAGGGGCCCCGGGGCGTGGCCCATTTCGAACCCGGGGGCATGATTGGCAGGGATTATGAAGGTGACCACTTGCCGTTGCTACATGCTAAATATCTAAGCTCTGGGTCCTGTGGTTTCAGAGAAGAAGATTTTTTAAGCTTTTTTTCCATTATGAGTCTATAGGAGCTAAGGGGGCCGGGGCATGGCACATTTAGAACCCAGGGGCATGATTGGCAGGAATTATGTAGGTGACCACTTGCCCTTGATACATGCTAAATATCTAAGCTCTGGACCCGGTGGTTTCAGAGAAGAAGATTTTGAAGCTTTTTTTTCCATTAGGAGTCTATAGGAGCGAAGGGGCCCCGGGGCGTGGCTCATTTGGAACCCAGGGGCATGATTGGCAGGAATTATGTAGGTGACTACTTGCCCTTGCTACAGGCTTAATATCTAAGCTCTGGGCCCTGTGGTTTCAGAGAAAAAGATTTTTAAACCTTTTTTCCATTATGAGTCTATAGGAGCTAAGGGGCCCCAGGGCTTGGTCAGTTTGGACCCCAGGGGCATGATTGGCAGGGATTATGAAAGTGACCACTTGCCGTTACTACATGCTAAATTTATAAGCTCTGGGCCCTGTGGTTTCGGAGAAGAAGATTTTTTAAGTTTATTTGCATTATGAGTCTACAGGAGCGAAGGGGCCCCGGGGCGTGGCCCATTTGGAACCCAGGGGCATGATTGGCAGGAATTATGTAGCTGACCACTTGCCGTTGCTACATGCTAAATATCTGAGCTCTGGGCCCTGTGGTTTCAGAGATGAAGATTTTTGAAGTTTTTTTTCCATTATGAGTATATGGCAGAGAAGGGGCCCTGGGGCGTGGCCCATTTGGAACCCAGGGGCATGATTGGCAGGAATTATATAGGTGACCACTTGCTACATGCTAAATATCTAAGCTCTGGGCCCTGTGGTATTAGAGAAGAAAAGTTTTGAAGCTTTTTTCCACTATGAGTCTATGTGAGCTAAGGGGCCCCGGGGCATGGCCCATTATGACCCCAGGGGCATGATTGGCAGGATTTATGTAGGTGACTACTTGCCGTTGCTACATGTTAAATATCTAAGCTCTAGGCCCTGTGGTTTCAGAGAAGAAGATTTTGGAATCTTTTTTCCATTAGGAGTCTATGGGAGCAAAGGGGCCCCGGGGCGTGGCCCATTTGGAACCCAGGAGCATGATTGGCAGGATTTAGGTAGGTGACCACTTGCCGTTGCTACATGCCATATACCTTAGCCCTGGGCCCTGTGGTTTCAGAGAAGAAGCTTTTTTGAAGCTTTTTCCATTATGAGTCTATAGGAGCTAAGGGTTCCCGGGGCGTGGCCCATTTGGAACCCAGTGGCATAATTGGCAGGAATTATGTAGGTGACCACTTGCCGTTGCTACATGCTAAATATCTAAGCTCTGGGTCCTGTGGTTTCAGAGAAGAAGATTTTTTAAGCTTTTTTTCCATTATGAGTCTATAGGAGCTAAGAGGGCCGGGGCATGGCACATTTAGAACCCAGGGGCATGATTGGCAGGAATTATGTAGGTGACCACTTGCCCTTGATACATGCTAAATATCTAAGCTCTGGACCCGGTGGTTTCAGAGAAGAAGATTTTGAAGCTTTTTTCCATTAGGAGTCTATAGGAGCGAAGGGGCCCCGGGGCGTGGCTCATTTGGAACCCAGGGGCATGATTGGCAGGAATTATGTAGGTGACTACTTGCCCTTGCTACAGGCTTAATATCTAAGCTCTGGGCCCTGTGGTTTCAGAGAAAAAGATTTTTAAAGTTTTTTTCCATTATGAGTCTATAGGAGCTAAGGGGCCCCAGGGCTTGGTCAGTTTGGACCCCAGGGGCATGATTGGCAGGGATTATGAAAGTGACCACTTGCCGTTACTACATGCTAAATTTATAAGCTCTGGGCCCTGTGGTTTCGGAGAAGAAGATTTTTTAAGCTTTTTTGCATTATGAGTCTATAGGAGCGAAGGGGTCCCGGGGCGTGGCCCATTTGGAACCCAGGGGCATGATTGGCAGGAATTATGTAGCTGACCACTTCCCGTTGCTACATGCTAAATATCTGAGCTCTGGGCCCTGTGGTTTCAGAGATGAAGATTTTTGAAGTTTTTTTCCATTATGAGTATATGGCAGAGAAGGGGCCCTGGGGCGTGGCCCATTTGGAACCCAGGGGCATGATTGGCAGGAATTATATAGGTGACCACTTGCTACATGCTAAATATCTAAGCTCTGGGCCCTGTGGTATCAGAGAAGAAAATTTTTGAAGCTTTTTTCCATTATGAGTCTATGTGAGCTAAGGGGCCCCGGGGCATGGCCCATTATGACCCCAGGGGCATGATTGGCAGGATTTATGTAGGTGACTACTTGCCGTTGCTACATGTTAAATATCTAAGCTCTAGGCCCTGTGGTTTCAGAGAAGAAGATTTTGGAATCTTTTTTCCATTAGGAGTCTATGGGAGCAAAGGGGCCCCGGGGCGTGGCCCATTTGGAACCCAGGAGCATGATTGGCAGGATTTAGGTAGGTGACCACTTGCCGTTGCTACATGCCATATACCTTAGCCCTGGGCCCTGTGGTTTCAGAGAAGAAGCTTTTTTGAAGCTTTTTCCATTATGGGTCTATAGGAGCTAAGGGTTCCCGGGGCGTGGCCCATTTGGAACCCAGTGGCATAATTGGCAGGAATTATGTAGGTGACCACTTGCCGTTGCTACATGCTAAATATCTAAGCCCTGGGCCCTGTGGTTTCAGAGAAGAAGATTTTTGAAGCTTGTTTCTATTATGAGTCTATGGGAGCAAAGGGGCCCCGGGGCGTGGCCTATTTGGATCCCGGGGGGCATGATTGGCAGGAATTATGTAGGTGACCACTTGTCCTTGCTACATGCTTAATATCTTAGCTCTGGGTCCTGTGGTTTCGGAGAAGAAAATTTTTGAAGCTTTTTTCCATTATGAGTCTATGGGAGCGAAGGGGCCCCGGGGCGTGGCCCATTTCGAACCCAGGGGCATGATTGGCAGGGATTATGAAGGTGACCACTTGCCGTTGCTACATGCTAAATATCTAAGCTCTGGGTCCTGTGGTTTCAGAGAAGAAGATTTTTTTAAGCTTTTTTTTCATTATGAGTCTATAGGAGCTAAGGGGGCCGGGGCATGGCACATTTGGAACCCAGGGGCATGATTGGCAGGAATTATGTAGGTGACCACTTGCCCTTGATACATGCTAAATATCTAAGCTCTGGACCCGGTGGTTTCAGAGAAGAAGATTTTGAAGCTTTTTTCCATTAGGAGTCTATAGGAGCGAAGGGGCCCCGGGGCGTGGCCCATTTGGAATCCAGGGGCATGATTGGCAGGAATTATGTAGGTGACTACTTGCCCTTGCTACATGCTTAATATCTAAGCTCTGGGCCCTGTGGTTTCAGAGAAAAAGATTTTAAAAGCGTTTTTCCATTATGAGTCTATAGGAGCTAAGGGGCCCCAGGGCGTGGTCAGTTTGGACCCCAGGGGCATGATTGGCAGGGATTATGAAAGTTACCACTTGCCGTTACTACATGCTAAATTTATAAGCTCTGGGCCCTGTGGTTTCGGAGAAGAAGATTTTTTAAGCTTTTTTGCATTATGAGTCTATAGGAGCGAAGGGGCCCCGGGGCGTGGCCCATTTGGAACCCAGGGGCATGATTGGCAGGAATTATGTAGCTGACCACTTGCCGTTGCTACATGCTAAATATCTGAGCTCTGGGCCCTGTGGTTTCAGAGATGAAGATTTTTGAAGCTTTTTTCCATTATGAGTCTATGGGAGCTAAGGGGCCCCGGGGCGTTGCCAATTTGGACCCCAGGGGCATGATTGGCAGGAATTATGTAGGTGACTACTTGCCCTTGCTACATGCTAAATATCTCAGCTCTGTGCGCATTTGGTTTCAGAGAAGAAGATTTTTGAAGCTTTTTTTCCATTATGAGTCTAAGGGGGCGAAGGGGCCCCGGGGCGTGGCCCATTTGGAACCCAGGGGCATGATTGGCAGGAATTATGTAGGTAACTACTTGCCGTTGCTACGTGCTAAATATATAAGCTCTGGGCTCTGTGGTATCAGAGAAGAAGATTTTTGAAGCTTTTTGTCCCATTATGAGTCTATAGGAGCTAAGGGGCCCAGGGGTGTGGCCAATTTGGACCCCAGGGGCATGATTGGCAGGATTAATGTAGGTGACCACTTAACATTGTTACAAGCTAAATATCTAAGCTCTGGGTCCTGTGGTTTCAGAGAAGTAGATTTTTAAAAAAATTCCCATTATAAGTCTATGGGAGCAATATGCTGCCATGGCAACCAGAATTCCAATCTGATGAGGCCAAAAACCTTATGCAGCCTTTCCCACTACCTAATGATACTTCACATAAAATTTGATCAATACTGGCCAAGGGGTATTAGAGATTTACTTATTTGAAATTGTTTACGGACGAACGCAAGGACGGACGGACGCACGCACGCACGCACGCACGCGCGACGGACAAAAAGTGACCCCAAAAGCTCACCTCGTCACTACGTGACAGGTGAGCTCAAATAGGTCGAAGTTCAAAGGTCAAGGTCACCGGTCAAAAAGCTTGGTATCAATGGAAAGGTCTTGTCCCAAGAAACCTCTATGTGAAGGCTGTATTAATAGTGATTTAAAATAGTTGACAAAATGTTTTTTAAACGGAGAGAAAAGGGACTATTCAGTCAAACTGCAGGATAGAGTCATGGACCTTAAACAGAATGTAGCTTTTGTGATGGTGAGTATGTGTGTGAAGTTTCATGAAGGTAGCCCAAATGGTCAAGGTTAGAGGTTTTGGTTAAAGTTTTGAAAACGTAGGTCAAAGTTCAATGATCAAGGTCACAGGTCAGTGGTACCAACATCCAAATACTGTTGGAAATATGAAACGTTCTTTTAACAACGGAGAGAAAAGGGGAGATAATTCAGTCAAGTTGCATGATAGAGTATGGAACTTAAGAAAGTATGTGGCTCTTGTGATGGCAAGTATGTGTGTGAAGTTTCATGAAGGTAGGCCTTTTAATGTTGGAAAAATGGTAAAGGTTAAAGTTCTTGGTTAAATGTTCAAAAATAGGCCAAACTTCTCAGGTCAAAGTCATATTATGTCATAAAGTTTGTTATTAATTGATTATCCTATATTACACAAGGTCAACCAATATTCAAAAATCATAAATCATTTTTTTAATTGCGTCAATTAATAAAATTGTCATTAATCAAGTAATTTCGTATTGACCCAGTTACAGGTCCTCGGTCAGCTGTATTGGCCTCGGCCTTCGGCCTCGCGCCAATACAGCAGACCTCGGACCTGTAACTGGGCCAATACGAAATTATTTGATTAATGACATTATAGTATCAGTTGAAAGGTCTTTTCTCAAGGAACAACCATGTGATGTTTGAAGGCTGTATTATTAGTGGTATTAAATGAGTGACAAAAACTTCTTTTTTTTTTTTTAATTGTGAGAAAAGGGGTGATATTCAGTCAAATTGCATGGGAGAGTTATGGAACATGCTCGTAATGTAGCTCTTATGATGGTGAGTTTCATAAAAGTAGGTCAATTACTTTATTAAATATGCTCCAGGCTAAAGGCGTTGATTAAATTTTCGAGAAATATGTCAAAGTTTAAAGATCAAGGTCACGGGTCAAAAGGTAAGGTATCAATGAAAACATCTTGTCCTAAGGAACATCCATGTTAAGTTTGAAGGCTCTGTTATAAATAGTATTGAAAGAGGACAACTTTGTTTCGGAAAGAAAAAAAAAAAGAAAAGGGGAGACAATTCAGCCAACATGAATAATACAACTATGACCCTGATGGTGAGAATGTGTATGAAGTTTCATGAAACTAGGTCAAATACTTTTGAAGTTATAGCTATGGTTAAGTATAGTGTTTCGGAACAACGGCAACGATGACAACTACATCACGTGAACAAGGTCCGTGAAATGAACAACCTCGTAAACCCCACTTTATATTATATAGAGAAAACTGGGGTTTACGGGGTATAGATTATTTTTCTTATTTCGGCTCCAAGACATATATGTGGGTACTCGTTAGATCCGCCTTAACGACGCGGTTCTAACGGGCACCCACAACCGATGTTTGCAGTATAAATAAGAAAACTATCACGGATTTTCATTAGAAAAGTAGCCATTTTGGAGATGTGAAAAAATGCACTATGTCTCACGGTGTGATATCGTAATGCAACGCAGACACAGGAGTGATTAACAATAGCCCGAAAGCTATTCTTCGAAAGAAAAAAACAATAACAAAAAAAACAAACAAAAAAAAACAAACAAACAAAACAAACAAAAAACAAACAAACAATAACAAATAAAAAGGAAAATAACTCTGTAATTACTTGTGACAGAGTTATGTTTCTTGCACTCTGCACTTTCCCTGATGGCCAGAAGCCTCCGTGGTGTAGTGGTTACGTTAGTCGTCTTGTAAACCAGGGGTCGCAGGATCGATCCCGGTCTTTCGGATGAGTCTTTAAACCGAGGTCCCTTAGCTGTTGGTGGGACGTAAAACCCAATCACTCACTCACTCACTCCTCTGATGGCCATCTATCAATGCATCAAGTTTCACTTAATTCCCTTCTATACTTTCAGAGATATGCTCCGGACAAGCTTTTCATTGAAATAGTTAAGAAGGGAAGTAACTCCATAAATACTGATGACAGGGTTATGGTTCTTGCTTTCTGCGATGCTTCTCACGGCCCTCTATCAGTATATTAAATTTCACGTAATTACCTTTAATACTTTTAGAGACAGAGTGTAACGGACGGACGGACGGACGTACTTACGAGACGTACATTCTTGTGTTCCCGATGTTAACTCTATAGAGATTTTAACCGCATAATGTAGCTTTAGTGTAATTTATATTTTCTTGTCCTTTGGGATCATTGATTCCATTGTGGAATTTTGAAAATATTTTAGGGTCACTGATGAGGCCTAATTGGCCGAAACTAGCTAGTCTGGCCCAGAAAACATGTACACTTCATATTTTCCAGTTCTGTGGTGTATTGCTTGCTTCCAAAGGATAACCCTTTTATAGAACATATTTGACGTCACTACAGCTGGTGTCTGGGAATGTGTGGCGGCCATAAAAAGTCTCCCTGCCATACATTATAGTGTAGTTTATATTTTCTGGTCCTTTGGGATCATTGATTCCATTGTGGAATTTTGAAAATATTTGAGGGTCACTGATGAGGCCTAATTGGCCGAAACTAGCTAGTCTGGCCCAGAAAACATGTACACTTCATATTTTCCAGTTCTGTGGTGTATTGCTTGCTTCCAAAGGATAACCCTTTTATAGAACATATTTGTACAGCTACTAACCCCACAATCACTCAAATTTTAACCCCATAACACCAAATTTTATGGAATAAACCTCATTATGTATCAATTGTACAGAACATAAACCCCATTATGTATCTGGCGCTTGTATATGTGTTATTTGCAAACATCTGATGAAAACACAATGTCCACGGTTGACCACCACTTGTGGGACTGAATGTACACAGACAAGTTTTGAGTTGCGAAAATCCCGGTAGTAGTGTCTGTACCACTGTGTCCATGATGGACAACATGCTGGAACACAACTTTGTCCGTGTTTGTGCTGTGCAACCCATAACTGATCCCCCGCGGACGGACGGTCAGAGGGACGGACAGAGCGGCGACTATATGCTCTCCCTTGGGGGAGCATAAAACAGACGAGCTAGAAATCCGTTCCTCGGCATCGCATTCCGGCATCACTCGGCAATCCCCATGATGCCGGACTGTCACGGATGCAAAGGGGTGGATTTTTCTATCTACCCCTCGCACAAATATAGGTGATTTTTTTCTTTCATACTTGTAGCGCTGATTTTTAGCTCACCTGTCACGTAGTGACAAGGTGAGCTTTTGTGATCACTTTTTGTCCGTCGTCCGTCGTGCGTGCGTCCGTGCGTGCGTGCGTGCGTCCGTGCGTCCGTAAACAATTTCAAATAAGTATATCTCTAATACCCCATGGTCAATCTTGATCAAATTTCATGAGAAGCATCATCAGGTAGGGGGAAAGGCTGCATAAGGTTTTTGGGCTGATCAGATTGGAATTCTGGTTGCCATGGCAACATATAGCTCCCATAGACTTACATTGGGAAAAATTAAAATATCTTCTCCTCTGAAACCACAGGGCCCAGAGCTTAGATATTTAGCATGTATTAACGGCCAGTGGTCACCTACATAATTCCTGCCATTCATGCCCCTGGGGTCCAAATTGGCCACACCCCGGGGCCCCTTCGCTCCCATAGACTCATAATGGAACAAAAAGCTTCAAAAATCTTCTTCTCGGAAACCACAGGGCCCAGAGCTTAGATATTAAGCATGTAGCAATTGCAAGTGGTCACCTACATAATTCCTGCCAATCATGCCCCTGGGGTCCAAACGGGCCACGCCCCGGGCCCTTTAGCTCCTATAGACTCATAATGGAAAAAAAAGCTTCAAAAATCTTCTTCTCTGAAACCACAGGGCCCAGAGCTTAGATATTAAGCATGTATTAACGGCCAGTGGTCACCTACATAATTCCTGCCATTCATCCCCCTGGGGTCCAAATTGGCCACGCCCCGGGGCCCCTTCGCTCCCATAGACTCATAATGGAACAAAAAGCTTCAAAAATCTTCTTCTCGGAAACCATAGGGCCCAGAGCTTAGATATTTAGCATGAAGCAATGGCAAGTGGTCATCTACATAATTCCTGCCAATCATGCCCCTGGGGTCCAAACGGGCCACGCCCCAGGGCCCTTTAGCTCCTATAGACTCATAATGGAAAACAGCTTCAAAAATCTTCTTCTCTGAAACCACAGGGCCCAGAGCTTAGATATTTAGCAGGTAGCAACGGCCAGTGGTCACCTACATAATTCCTGCCATTCATGCCCCTGGGGTCCAAATTGGCCACGCCCCGGGGCCCCTTCGCTCCCATAGACTCATAATGGAATAAAAAGCTTCAAAAATCTTCTTCTCAGAAACCACAGGGCCCAGAGCTTAGATATTTAGCATGTAGCAATGGCAAGTGGTCACCTACATAATTCCTGCCAATCATGCCCCTGGGGTCCAAACGGGCCATGCCCCGGGCCCTTTAGCTCCTTTAGACTCATAATGGAAAAAAAGCTTCAAAAATCTTCTTCTCTGAAACCACAGGGCCCAGAGCTGAGATATTTGGCATGTAGCAACGGAAAGTGGTCACCTACATAATTCCTGCCAATCATGCCCCTGGGGTCCAAATGGGCCACACCCCGGGGCCCCTTAGCTCCCAAAGACTCCTAATGAAAAAAAAAGTTTCAAAAATCTTCTTCTCTGAAACCACAGGGCCCAGAGCTTAGATATGTAGCATGTAGCAACGGCCAGTGGTCACCTACATAATTCCTGCCAATCATGCCTTTGGGTTCCAAATGGGTGACGCCCCGGGGCCCCTTCGCTCCCATAGACTAATAATGGAACAAAAAGCTTCAAAAATCTTCTCCTCGGCAATCACAGGGCCCAGAGCTTAGATATTTAGCATGTAGCAATGGCAAGTGGTCACCTACATAATTCCTGGCAATCATGCCCCTGGGGTCCAACCCCCCCCCCCCCCCCCCCGGGCCCTTATCTCATATAGACTCATAATGCAAAAATCTTCTTCTCTGAAACCACAGGGCCCAGAGCTTAGATATTTAGCTTGTATTAACGGCCAGTGGTCACCTACATAATTCCTGCCATTCATGCCCCTGGGGTCCAAATTGGCCACACCCCGGGGCCCCTTTGTTCACATAGCCTAATAATTGAAAAATTAAAAGCTTCATAAATCTTCTTCTCTGAAACCACAGGGCCCAGAGTTTAGATATTTAGCATGTACCAACGGCAAGTTCCTGCCAATCATGCCCCTGGGGTCCAAATGGGCCACGCGCAGGGGCCCCTTTGCTCCCATAGACTCATATTTAAAAAAAAAAATTTAAAAAATCTTCTTCTCTGAAACCACAGCACCCAGAGCTTAGATATTTAGCATGTAGCAATGGCAAGTGGTCACCTACATAATTCCTGCCAGTCATGCCCCTGGGGTCCAAAAGGGCCACGCCCCGGGTCCCCATAGCTCCTATAGGCTCATAATGGAAAAAAAAACTTCAAAAATCTTCTTCTCTGAAACCACAGGGCCCAGAGCTGAGATATGTGGCATGTAGCAACGGCAAGTGGTCACCTACAAAAATCCTGCCAATCATGTCTGTGGGGTCCAAATGGGCCACGCCCCGGGGCCCCTTAGCTCCCATAGACTCATAATGGAAAAAAGCTTCAAAATTCTTCTTCTCTGAAACCATAAGTCCCAGAGCTTAGGTATTTAGCATGAAGCAATGTCGAGTGGTCGCCTACATGAATCCTGCCAATCATGCCCCTGGGGTCAAAATCCTGTGGCCCCTTAACTCCAACAAACTTATAATGGAAAAAGCTTCAAACATTTTCTTTGAAACCATGAAGTACAGACCTTAGATATTTAGTATATAGCAACACAAAATGGTCGCCTACATACACCTGCCAACCGTGACCTTTGGCTCATTAGCTTCTATAGACTTATACTTGAAAAAACTTAAAAAAATCTTTTTCTCCAAAACCATAAGGCACAGATTTTGTTTGATTTGAGGTTTTACATCCCCGACAACACTGTATTGGTCATTTTGGAGATGTCTCTTCCAATTTTGTGGGACTTTTACCAGACATTGAGATGAAATTACATCTCAAGCCCTGTCGCCCAATGAAACCAGTAGGGTTTGTAAGCATGGACACCGCATTGCCTGAGCTTAGATATTTAGTATGTAGCAATGTCAAGTGGTCTCCTACACTAATGATTTTCTCGTACACAGGTGAGCGACATAGGGCCATTGGGCCCTCTTGTTAATAATGCAGTCACTTCGATTGCCGATGCTTGCGGCATGTTGTGATGACAAAACTGTGATATAACTTACATTTAGTGACATCATGTAATATACAGCGTCGTCAGCCTTAACGACGGCGTACATGAGCTCGTCCTTAACAAGTGTACACCAAACACATTTGAATACTCTATTTTATCCTATCCCTGGGTAAGATAACCTGCGCAGGATAATAATTTCTATCCAAGATGTGCAAGAAAAACTGTAGACTGAATAGGCACGCACAGAGTTATCCAATGATTGCGCATGCCCGAAGATGCTTCCGATTTTGTGGGACTTTTACCCGACATTGAGAGGAAATGACCTTTCAATCCTATCGCCTAAACCGCTAGAGTTTAATGAGCAGTCCGACTTGCATCAATTTTCCTGTGCAGGCGTAGACCTAAGCGACTTTCCGGCACTCAGGTTCGGTCGGTATTAGCTCAGCCCGGAAGCACCATGCAGACCAATCTATTTCTCAAAGCCCCAGTGGGCGGGGGCATTTTGAGACCTTTAACCATTGCATCGTCCCTATTGTTGAACGATCAAGCCAGTCTTGCACTTCATCTGCTGTCCAATCTGTAATGCTCAGACAACAAACTTAAACATTAAACTCGTAATGAACTCACCATATCAGACGCCCCTGTTAGCTATCAAACTTATTAAGGTACTACTTGACAATATTACCTATAATCTCTGGTAGGATTGCCGGCTTGGTACCACTCTGGATTAAACTTGGAAGGATGCCCATGCCAAAGATTGAAAAAAAAATTGGAGACTTTAGTTATTTTTTTACTATAAATGACTTAAGACATCATGTAACTATCTATTGCAAAGAGACGATTTTGCATGATGAGTATGACAAACAGATAAATGTGTGCTTTGACCCGAGATTTGACCATGTCCGGTGACCCTATGAGTTCACAATGCGTATACCTGTCAGTGTTATTTATTTAAAACTTTTCATGAAAAATGCACCTATTTGAATTAATAGTATTATAATAGGCACTGATGAGTTAGGAGGCCTTCATGCGGACTGAACAAATTATTTGTCTAAATCGCGACGGAAGTAAAGGCGAGGATTGTGACCACGTAAAATTGATTTAAGCACCCCAATCCCCAACACCCCCACCCCAACAGTGGGATTCGTTTCACTGACCGTTCCATGGCGGTTCTTCTGTCGTGGTTTATTTTTGTTACGACTTGTCTTTGAGTGTGTGTATCGCTTATATTAGTTTGCTTTGGATAGCCAATTGGCCATTTTGTGGGAAAGTAACTGTCCTTTTGGCTTTCCGCTATTGATGTTTCCATTACAGTCTAGTTATTTCATGTTTGTGTTTCTTTCCCTTTGTGTCTCTGATGGGAGCTGTGGGTTAATTGTATCGATTCCTGATCATTGCCTTCACCTCTGTTTTGACACAAAACTGAAAGTCTACAGAGCTGTGGTGCTGCCAACACTATCGTATGCATGTGGAACATGGACAGTTTACCAACGGCACGCCAAAAGACTGAATCACTTCCATACTAGTTGTCTTAGAAAAATCTTAAAGATTAAGTAGCAAGACAGAATTCCAGACATGGAAATCCTGAACAGCCTGAATGAGGCGGTTATAACGAGCACCCACAACCTATGTTTGCAGTAAATAAGACAAAAATCAAATATTTTCATCAGACGAGAAGTAAAAAATGCACTATGTCGAACGGGTGTAGTATTATCGTAATGTGAAAAGACAACTCGTTAAGCTAACACATCCATGTGACAATGCGTTCTCCAAAACGGTTTTCTGATGAACATGTTTGCGATATTTTTCTTTGGTTTTGGTTTTACGGCTCTTTCAAGATTATTTCACTCATATCGAGCCGATCGTTAATCAGAGGTGGGCGGTTCATGATCACCACATTTTTGCACAAGAAGATTTCTTTTTTAATCACAAGCCGATAGGTGCGTTTGGGATAGTTAGGTCTCCATTCATTGCCCGAAATCGCTTCTTATAATTTTGTCATCATTTTTTTTTTCTTTCATAGTTAACTTCAACTTAAGACTTGTAATTATTATTGTCCAAGTTATTTATTTCAGTTTTCCCACTAAAACATGTAAAAACAGCATGCCCAAGGAGATGAACTTAATAAGCTTTAAGCTTCCGTTCAAATCCTTTCAAGAATGAACATATTTATATGTGGTTGTATATTTATATGTATGTATTTCTACAAATAAATACGTTTAAACCAGAGGTGGGCGAAAACCGGATAACCCGGAGAAAAACCACCTGACCTTCCGTTGCAGAACTTGGCGTCTCACATATGACCCAAGGTGATATTTTCTTATCTCTACTCCAAACACAGTTTTTGTGAGTGCTCGTTAGTACCGCCTCCATGAGACAGATCTCACGGGTACCCACTACCTAAGCCCTAGACAAAAATTAGGGGAATAAAAACAATTTATGCTCCTGTAACTCGGGTGTTTTTTTTTTTTTCATATAAAGGTGGGTACAACACATTTATATTTGTTATAGTCTATCTACCATATCTGAAGTTATTCACGAGAAATTATCCGATACTTTGTTTAGAAGACTATGCATTGCACTTGGGCATAGAATATCAAAATTAATACAATTAGTGTTTAAATTATTTGCAACACATGGCTATTGGTCCTGATGCCGTCTACTGAAAAAGTATCGCCACTTTGCTCTGTCCTGTGCAATTTGTTCCCACGACTCTGCTGGAATATTGAAGTCCCTGAGGGAGGCTTTGAGGGTGTCCTTGTTGCGCTTCTTCTGACAATAGAATACTTACCATACAGAAGAACAGCAAATGTTAATAAGGTAAACTGGCTGACTCAATATGACCCAAATAAAGTTGACTGGACCGTTAAACTCCAAAATAAAGAAGAAAACCAAAAATTGTCTTAGATTAAAGATCGAAATAAGTGACAAATTTTTGACGATAAATGGAAAAACCACATGCACATCTACAGTGCATGCAAAGTTTCAAAATTGCTCGGCATAAAACTTTAGAAGGAGGAATCGCGTACACAAAATACACACGGTAATATAATTTAAGCCACCTAAAACAGGCAAAGTTCAAAGTAAAACGTAACAAAAAAGTAACCCGTAAGACGTCCAGAAAAACTATATCTGAAAATATCGTCTGCTTATGTCGTCTGTGATTTTTTTTTTTTTTTTTTTTTTGCACACAGGCAAAAACTGTGGGTCCAGATCAGACTGCTCCGATCTGGGTCCACATTGTTTGGAAAAAAAAAAAAAAAAAAAAAAAAAATACTTTTACAGCAACCGGCAGACGGCAAAGCAGACGACAATTGTCGTGATTGGAATTTTATGGGTTAAATTTGCGATCAGTACCACATGCACGTCTACAGACCCGGAAAGATTCCAATTGATTGGTATAAACTATATGAGGAGTTGCGCACACAAAGTACCCACTGACTGTCGTTAAATGCCTCAGTCGAAAAAAAGGGGTATAGCTCCGTAGGAAAACTCCGATGGAAATACGAAAACGAAATACGGGACAAACCAATATGCCTCCTAACGGGCATCAAAATCCGCGCATTTTATGCATGTACGTAATGAAAAATGTACAATGAAAATGAAACTTTTCACTGTAAAACGTTTTTTCTTTCATATCATAGGACCTCCGCTTAATGGAAAGAATTTGCACCCCTTGGAGGCTCCTCTTAATTGAAAGAATTTGCTCACTTTGTGGGGCTTCTCTTAATGGAAAGAAATTACTCCCCTAGCAACGGGTATTTGCTCCACTCTAGGGCGGTGGGGGTGCTCCTCTTAATGGAAAGATTTGCTCCTCTCTGGGACTCCTTTTAAAAGAAAGCATTTTACCCTTTGGGGTTCCTATTAATGGAAAGAAAGTGCAACCCTCCGGGGATGGGGCGGGGGATTTGCTCCCCTCGGGGGCTCCAATTAAAAGAAAGAATTTGCCCCCCCCCCATCTTAGGGACTCCACTTAATGGAAAGAAGTTGCTCCTCTCTGGGACTCGTTTTAATGGAAAGAATTTGCTCATATTTGAGGATCCCTTAAATGGAAAGAATTCGCTCTCCTTTTGGGCTCTTCTTAATTTTCTCCCTTGGGGCCTCCTCTAAATGGAAAGAATTTACTCGTTTCCTGGGCTCATCGGGGAGGGAGGGGGGGGGGGCTCCTCCTAATGGAAAGAATTTGCTCCACTCTTGGGTTCCTTTTAATGGAAACAAATTGCTTCACTTAGGGCTCCTCTTAATGAAAAGTATTTGCTCCCCTCGGGGGACTCCTCTTTTGGGAAGAATTTGCTGCAGAAGCAAACTCTTTCCTTTCAGGGAAGTCCCCTTTTCGGATGATTGTTCTTTTCTCTCAATATTTCCTTGTTATGCGTAACACAAAATCGCTTCTGGATAAGCCACTGCAGCTGCCTCAGCAATCTCTAGCATACGGTGTCATAATGAGGTGGGGGTAAAAGGTCATTGTCTCCTCCATTTGTTCTCCAGTCCTGCATTAATATCGCAATTCTATATGGTGGTGGGCTATCTGTGTCATCCGTTTCAGTTCTGTTTAGATAATATACGTTATCTACATTGTCGAATTGTCCTACACTGTCATGGTGTTCAAGATTGCCAAGTTCGGGATTGTCAACGTGTTCTAGATTGTCAACATGTTCTAAATTTGCACCGTGTTCTAAACTGAGACCCTGTTCTAGATTGGCGCCGTGTTCTAGACTGTCAATGTGGTCTGGACTGTCAACATTTCTAGTCTGCCTCTCACTGTGTTGTCTGACAAATGTGCACATACACTGTAAGGCGGAGGTAAATCGCCACTATTCGATACATGATTTTGGGTTTCGCTATAACGCCGAGGTAAATCGTTACTCGCAGTTCCATGAGTTTGTGTGTGAGTTGTCTCCCTTGTGCCTGAAACCTGAAATAAAAAAAGAAAGTCAAACTATGAAAGAAAAGTTCCACGAAGAAACAAAAAGAAAACATTTCACCCCAAAGCCTATATTAACAATTATCCTGCTGTTCACTACAACCCCTGCCTTTGCAAACAGTGTAAATCCAGATCTGATCAGGATCTACACTGTTTATCATGCAGATTCTGAATTTGAACAAATTCATTATGTCAAGAAATTTGATTAGTTGATAGTCAGAAACGGTTTGGATAAATTAATTATTCAACAGGATAAAGGTTATGCAGCGTATGACAAAATCTGCATTAAGAATTCTGCCACCGGCGAAGAGCCAGATCTGTCTGAACGTGCGCACCTTTTATAGCCTCAGACTATTCAAAGAGAGATGAACGACAACTATTGCCTTACCCTGTTTACCAAGCCCTACCCATGATTCCAGTCCAGATTCTATAGATAACACTTTTACGCATAACTCTGACCTCACAACGGCTATTTTCTATAAGTAACCGTTATTCTGACAAATCAGTGAGAGTCACGTTGAATATAACACTGAAAAGATTTTATGCTGAGTAACTTTGTGTCGATTTTCAAACAATCGATCAAAAACCTTTGACAAAACAGATAAAATTTGACATTTTTTTTAGAAAATCTTGAGGCCATTTTTAATTATTATTATTATTATTATTATTATTGTTGTTGATTATTATTATTATTATCAGCATACAATTGAAACCAACATTAAGACTTGTGCGACCAAATCTAATCAGCCAAAGCGTTCGTGCAGTCAGATCAAAATCTTTGCTGTTCGTATAGGAGCCTTCTTTTACCTCCAGGCTATTCCAAGAGGGAAGTCTCTAGTCAAATCGACTGGATGTACTGTTTGATCTCAGTCTTCGCGTGTTGCACAGACCTGAATGTAATGTAGGTCTTCTCCTGCGCCGGCTCATTGTGGTAATTATTATTATTGTTTTATTATTTATTAGTGGGAGTCTGGGTCGGTGTGAAGATGCGTAGCTTTCAGTGCCTTCTTCTGATTTGGCTTCGGTAGGGCAAGGGCCTGCGGATGTGTGTTTTTTAGCTCACCTGAGTATGAAGTGCACATGGTTAGTTATTGTGATCACCCTGTGTCCGTCTTACAAGCGTCGTGCGACCTGCGTCGTCCATTGTCAATATTAACTCCATTCACCCTCTAGAGGTCACAGTTTTGCTTAATTCTTTATGAAATACCTGGCGATGATATTGCGGTCAAGCTTTTTATTTACCCCATTTGGGGTGAGAGAGCTGATTGTTCCGCTTGTTGATCGATTGTTGTTGTGCATGTTCCCTACGATTGTTTATCAATCGACCAAAGATATAAAGGACAAAACCTCTATTATTGCTGTAGTCCACGTGACTATCACTAATTTGTAGTGAATCCACGCAACTTATTTATAGAATTTAATCGCAGTGAGGTTAAAAGGTTATCCGTAAAATCTGGGCTTGAATCTTTGGTATATGTGTGTGTGTGTGTGTGTGTGGGGGGGGGTGACAAACAGTGTAAACCCAGATCAGATTGCTAATAAACCCTATTGGTTTCATCGGGCGACAGGGCTTGAGATGTCATTTCATCTCAGTGTCGGGTAAAAGTCCCACAAAATGGAAGCAACGTCTCCAAAATGACCTTTACAGTGTTGACGGGGACGTTAAACCTCAGATCAAACAAACAAACCCAGATCAGACGCCGCGTTCTATGATCAGACGCCGCAGAACGCGGCGCGCGGCGTCTTATCAAGGTCTACAAAGTTTGCTTACAGCATAGGAATTGCTTACAGTACAGGAATTCAAGGAAACAGTCTAAGCCCCCGTTCAGGTCCATTTTCCCTAACTACATCCAGAGACAATCGACCCATCAGTACTGTCAGTGCTTTGATTTTCTTCCTCTAGTGCCAAGAATGATTGGCTGTCCCTGGATTTTTCTTTAACATTTTTCACACGTGAGCTTTCTGCCCAGGTGGGATGAAATGGGTTCATTGGCTATTGTTTGCATAAGTTCAGACCGAACAGTAGTTCATGCATTTTTTTTCTCAGCTGCTGCGTCTACCTTGGTCAATTTTATGGGTTCAGTTAATCACACTATTCGTTACGAGTATATCATATGCTTTTTTCAATCATTAAACAAGACCGACAGAACGGAACAAACGTGAGTTATGCAATGCAACACCAAAATTCCCGATTCAGTCAAATTTAAATCTTATATACGAACGCATTTGGAAAACCGGGAAAAGAAATATGTTAAGTACTCCTTAAGATGAATAACTATTGTAATCCAGGTCGTAGCCGAGGACTTACCCGTCCTTGAAAATGACACCTATTTCGTATACGCCTTATACAGCTCGACAGCACAGAACTTGCGGGACAACGTTGTCGTACATCGTTACATCGCCACATACACTGGAGACTTCTATCACGAAACCTTCTTCTGTGCGCCACAGCGTCTGGTGAACGACACCAGCAAAATACTATAATGCCCAGAACGACACTTCCCGGTCCTATTACTAATGTCCAACTGCCATCTTCTTTCTCTGTTTCCCAAAACGCTTCACATCCATCCGGGTAATCGCCGCAAGGATTGTAACCATTACACGTGAGGTTGTCATGGATACAGCGGTCATTGTCACACTGGTACTCTGACTCATTGCACTCACCTGCAGTGAGAGCAGATAAAAAACAAAACAAAACAAAGAAATCTTTTGTCTAGACTGACTTTTCTGAGGAATATTGAACGTGTGATTTGAGACGTGCCGTCCAAGATATATGAGCCAGCGCACGACAAAACCTACAATAAGACATGTGCGCCCAGCCAAGACTCAGATCAGCCTGCGCATCCGTCTAACCAGTCTAACCAGCGACTTCTCGAGCTGTATGGAGGAGCATTGGGCCCTTAGCGATCCTTAGCGCGCACAACGAAGACTCTGATCAGACTGCGCACATGTCTTATTGTAGGTTTTGTCGTGCGCTGGCTCATATTCGATTCGAACCAAACAGCGAGCGCATGGCAGATTCTTTTCTTGCATTCTGATTATTTGAATTAAATAAGTCTCATTGTTCTCTTATAACTCATTAAAAGTAGAAGTGGAGGCAATGATCAGGAATCGATACAATTAACCCACAGCTCCCATCAGAGACACCAAAGGGAAAGAAACACAAACATGAAACAACAGACCCCAATGGAAACATCAATAGCGGAAAGCCAAACGCACAGTTACTTTCCCAAACACCCAAAGACAAACCATAACAAAAATAAACCGCGACAGAGGAACCGCCCTGGAACGGCCAGCGGAAACGAACCCCACTGAGGGGCCTAAATCAATTTCACGTGGCCACAATACTCGCCCCTACATCCGTCGCGATTAAGACAAATAACCCGTTCAGTCCGCATGAAGGCCTCCTAACTCATCAGTGCAACATCTCCGTGAACACAAAAATCAAACAACCACAGAGATGAAACAACGGTGAGGACTCGACAGCAAGAAACCACTGAAATGCTGGAGCAAAAGAAAACCAACAGTTAGACTAACAGTTAGTTAAACCCGATTACAGAGTAAAAAAATCATACTTTTAAAAACCGGACACACTACAACAACGCCAAGTTAGATCTTTGAAGCAACATAACTACATTCGCTAAATCAGAAACGAACAAGGTTAAAGGTTCTTTTTAGTGTACGGCGTCTAAAGAAAAGATGTACGTTCTTGGAATAAAATTGTTACACAAAATTATCATTTTAATAATCGAGTCCAACCCATGTCTTACAGGTAAAAGCTTGACGATTTCTTTAAAAAAGCTAAACTTGCGCCAGCTGTTGGAAAGGGTGCAAGCAAATAGTTTACACTAAACATTCTTTGAAGAATTCCACATTCAGCGACAATATATTTTGTAACAATTATGAATTATGAATAAAATCTTAGAAAATTAATTAATTTAAAACTCAACAACGATCTAGTGTTATTCTGTTGTTTGGGACTATTTTACAAAGTGAACGAAGCAGCGGAAGCTGTGAGGTGGTTAACATTGGAAGTTAACTTTTATCTTGCTGTTCACAACAACCCCTATCTTTGGAAACAGTGTAGATCCAGATCAGAGGGCTTCTGAAGAAGCCATCTGATCAGGATCTACACAGTTTGACATTCAGTTTATGAATTTGTAGGAATAAATTACATCAAGTAAGCTGATTGGTTCAAAGTCAGAAATGGGTGTGGCTTAACTGAATATTCAGCAAGAGAAGGGTTAATCTGACAAAAAAAAAATCAAAATTTTATCTTCATGTACTGCTGAATGCTGCGTACTGCTAAATGCTGAAATACTGATAAAGAAGCAGGTATAACAGTTAAAGTTACCTTCAAAGCCCAAGTCCCGAAATGCCGTGAATACCAGTTTAAACGCGGCTTGGTCCTCGTATGTCATGTTAACTTCCATCTGTCTGTCTGGGATGGTGAACGTTTCATAGTGTTCATCACGGACGTATGGGCTACAGAAACACTGTAAAACTGCAAGAGAAAATTAAGCCGACTCATGAGAAAGAGACTCTTTGCTTTATTGAATTTATGTTCTTCAAACCAAAAACTAGAAAATAGGCCAGACGCATAATGTCTTGTTCAAAGCCACCTTAAGTCCCCTCAAAATATCTCCGAGCAGTGAAGGCTCTGACGCGTCTACGCTTGTGTGCAGAATAGACAGAACCTCTGCTGCTCGCCTTTGCGATAGGTACCTTTTTCTCATGAACTGGCTTATTGAGATTCTCATTAACCCTTGTCTTGCTGAATATTTTTTTTTCACACCCATTTCTGACTATCAACGAATCAGATTACTTGAATTCTTTTTTTTTTTTTTTTTTTTTTTGGTTTGGGTTTTACGGCCCTTTCAAGATTATTTCAATCACATCGAGCCAATCGTTAATCAGAGGTGGGCGAAAGCCGGAGTACCCGAAGAAAAAAAACAACAGACCTTCCGTTGCAGAACTTGGCGTCTCACGTGTGGATATTACTTGATACAATGATTCATTAAAATTTGCAAACTGAATGACAAACAGTGTTGATCCTGATCAGATGGCTTCTTCAGAAGCCATTTTATCTGGATCTACCGTGTTTGCAAAGACAGGGCGTAGTATGTGCAGCGGCACTAACAACAAATGCAATAGTCGACATTTAACACGTTTTAACAATAAAGACATGACGTGATGTAAATCAGAGAATACAAGTATTGACCGAGCCGATAGCCGAGGTCAATATTGCATTTCCTGGTTGGTATTGCATCGTTAGTCAAACAATTGTTTTATTTATTAGCGTTAAACTCTTTTACAGATTATCATAAATGCAGCATACATATTACATAATTCCATTTGTGATTGGTTTTGACAGAAAACAAGGCTTGACATTTTATATGAATCATCTCATGGAAATAATAATAATAATAATAATAATAATAATAATAATAATAATAATAAAATATTTCAAGTTATTTTATTCATCAAAATAACATACGTTTTAGAAAAAATCTCCGGACACATATTCAATCAAATTTCATGTCGGGAAACTGCGGTTGACAGTGGTACATATTGTCCTTATTATTGAAAAACAACAACAACAACAACAACCTCAAAATAACAACAACAACACAGCAACAACAGAAAAAAAAACATTGGTAGTGTGTACTCGTTGGAACAATGTGGCGGTTCTAACGTGCCTGATGGGCTCTGGTTTTGATCTAAACATGAAATAAAAATATTAAAAAATCATCCTCGTAGTTCTGGAAGCATGCAAGGCGCCATTTTAACACACGGGTATGGTATTGTAATGAAATTTGTTCTGTCCCGATTATTTTGTTAAAGTCATACTTCCGCTCAAAATGGCCCCGACGCCATTATAGCGACATGCGTGCGTGAATGCATGTTTGATGTGTGTGTGCGCGCATTAAGCTGTCAGTTCGTTTCTTATATTACCTAACCCATTTTGGCTGCCAGATAGTTCTAACTTTGCACCATCACAACTGCCCATGTCCTCTGTGTCGTATATATAATACATGAAACTTGGGAGGTTATTCCACGACAAAAGTGTGACAACACATGAAGTCTTCAACAATGGCGTAGATTCTATTTCAAAGTCGAGTTGCCCCGAGTAAATTCCTTCTGTGCTCAGATTAAGCGTTTGTCCACAGATGTCATTCATGTGATCTGAAAAGATGTATGGAGGTGTGTTTTGAAACGTTGCTTCATGCCAATTCAATGTTCTCAATTCAAGCAAATTATTTCGTTCCAGAGCAGCCCTGATACTATGTAATGGAAATAATATACATTATTTACATGATTCCTTTTTATTTCAAATACACATGTATACGAGGACTGTTCAAATGTGAATGCAACTAAGCACATAAAAATGATTCCGTGATAGATTTCGATGAAAAATTTATTTTGTCCCCTCAAAGTATCCCCCTTTAACAGGTATACAAACTTTCAGTCTTCTGATCCAATCATTGAATACATTTTGGGGTACTATGAAGGCACTGGAATATTGCAGAACCGAGGTGTTTGCGCTGTACAAATTTTGGACCAGAAAGATATTTTTTCAGCCGCGGGAACAAACAAAAAGTCACACGGGGCAAGGTCAGGGGAATACGGGGGTTGAGGGAGTTCAACAACCTTTTCCTGCTTCAGATAGTCTTGCACAATGAACGCCTTGTGCGATGACGCATTGTCATGTAGCAATCTGACATTGGCCAAACCAGTTGCGGGTCTTCGTTCTTTGAAATATTTCTTCAATTTTCGAAGTACTTCATTCTTGTAAAACTTCGCATTTACAGATTTGCCTTTAGGCACAGCAACCTGAATAGAATGACCCTGATTTGAAAAGAATATGGCATACATTACCTTCTTGACGCTCATGGTCCGCTTTGCAATGCATGGTCTTTTGCAATACTTTGTTGCCCATATTTTGTTCTGAATCTTTTGTTTTGGCTTGAAAAAGTGAACCCATGTCTCGTCACCTGTGACGACATTAGCGAAAGACCGTGCATTGTAATTTGGGAACTTTTTAAGCAGTTTCTTGGCGCACTGAACGCGTGTCTTTTTCTGCTCATCTGTCAACAGATGGGGAATCCATCTAGCACAGATCTTTCTCAATTTCAAATCCCGTTTCAGAATTGTATGAGCTGCTCCTAATGAGATACCAACCATACTAGCTATTTGCCTAGTGGTGTATCGTGCATCGGTAGCAACTATTTCTTTCACTCTAGCAACCATCTTGGCAGATGTTGCTCTTTTCGGTCGACGATCATGTGGTGCATCTTCTGTTGAGCCTAGCCCACAGCTGAATTTCTTAAACCAACGAAAAACTGTCGGAAAAGACATTTCATTTTGCCCATAAACCGAACACATTTAATCAAAAATGTCTTTGCACCGTATACCAAGAATACAACGATTCTTAATATAGGACCGTATTTCAACGGCGTACTCTGACCTTCTTCCAACCATGTTTTGTATTAGTATACAAGAGTAGTCAGTGTTTATCGAACAATATACATGGCTAAAGTCAACGGATTTTAACAGGTTTGGTATCAATGTATAGGTAAAATGTTTTTCTACGCTGTGATATTTATTTCCAGGTGATTTTCGCATTAGTGCATGAGAAAACCTTCTACTTGCATTCATATTTGAACAGTCCTCGTATATTTCAATTACGCACATGCGTAGTATACGTAATGGGTGATAAGCTTATTTGAATGTCAATACTGAAACTTGCACGGTATGACTTTAGAAATGAAGAATGATCTCAATTCCCTTTTGAATTCGGGTTGCTCTTAAAGATATCAATTTGTTTTCTTTTAAAATGGGATTGCTCTTGATAATTGCTTCGAGCCTTTTCTTTCTTGGTTTCAAGTCATTTTGTACCCAAGTCATTTCGTACCCTAGTCATTCGGTACCATTTTGGTCATTTCGTACCTGTTTTGGTCATTTCGTACCCACTAACAACCATTTCGTACCCAAGTCATTTTGTAACCATTTTAGTCATTTCATACCCAGTTACTAATTGACCAATGTGATTACGAAATGACTTAAGCATAGTCATTTCGTATTTTTTTTGGTCATTTCGCACTTTACCTAGGCACTTATGTTTTTGCAAATAGATGAATGTACAAACTTGGGCCTACGGGCGACCACTCCAAAGTCCGGTTTAAGGGACAATATTAGTGAAAGAGTGTGTGTGTTTTGTTTATTTGTCGGCCCTTTTAAGATGATTTCACTTATTTTGAGCCGATCGTTAATCGGAGGTGGGTGAAAACCGTAGAGAAAGTCACCTGATCCTCCGTTGCAGAATTTGGTGTCTCACATGTGACCTCAGCCAGTCTCGAACCTACAGTAGTTAGACACCTATTGGCTAAGATTTAGCGCTCTTACAGACTAGGCCACAGAGGCCCTTAGGGAAAACTTCTAATGGGAAAATACATTAATGAAAAGGGACTTACCCCTACCATCATAGGTGCTAATCAATGTTTAAACGGAATAACCCGAACTATCCGCACAAACTGAACCCCCTAGCCTCATGCCAAGTTCGCAAGATGGGACAGACAGATGGTCGGATATTTGGTTGAAAGGACGGACGTCCGGATGAACTGAATGATGGATCGATGGATGGATGGATTATAGGGGTTCTTTTAAACTGCATAATTGTCAAACATGTCTGTGCCACACTGGTAATTAAATGGATTAGTTCTTTATTGTTCGCTTTTTTATTTGTCTGTTACAACTTGAAATACTACACATGCATCACAATAAAGCCGCAATGTTTAAAGTTGTTTAGATGGATGGATGGATTGTAGCAAACGGACGGACGAATTAACGGACGGGTGGACGGATCGCTTGGTGGATGAACCAGACGGTCAAAAATGGGCTCTCACCCATAGAATATAAAATAAAAATCCGTGCAAGTCATCACCTCATTGTGCATATAAAAATGTTACCGAGTTCGTTTTGTCTCCAGGACCTCGCAAAAACAGAATCATCCGTGTAGTAAGCAACAGAAACTCGGCTAAAATTGACGAATTTTCAAGCTGTATTGTCAATTAGTAGGCCATAGAAGTTTTCCAAATAATATTTATTGCTGATTAGAAGAAGATGGAAACAAAATCCTTGTCTACCGAGTTAGTTTGATGTGCATATTTTACCGCATGTTTTCGTAATTATAAACGACGATTCAGGTGTATAGTACCAGCGGTCCTAGAAAATGAGGTCAAAAATGAACAGCGGTCAGGACATAATTTCTTGAAAATCAGTAGCAAAACACGCATGTGTAAACATGGTAATTTTTAAGATGATATATATGGCATTTCCCGAACTTAAAAAAAAAAAAAAAAAAACACTCCCCGACACCAAATACAGTAGAACTTCGATGGCTCGAACACTGATGGCTCGTTTACCATGGCTGAGTCGAACTCATTCTTGAGCCCCTAGGGAAATCTCTACATAAGAAAAAGTGGGGGATAATTTAGGAGATTTTAATCTTTTATCTTGCAAATGTATGCTGTGTGTACTCATTAGAATCGCCTCGATGAGGCGATTCTAATGAGTACACACAGCATACATTTTCATTACAGAACGCAGAAAAGATGTCCAAAAGTATCTCGTTATGCCTCCTGATAGTAACCCTCGTTGGCTCGAACTACCCCTGTCTCGAACAGATTTTCGAGCTCCCAAAGGTGTTCGAGCCATTGAAGATCCACTGTAAATGTACCGACTACACCACTGATCGACAACTCAGCGACCCGACGACACGCATATAAAACCTTTCTTTTAACATAAACATAGATTCCGGTCCTGTGAGGAAGCCTTTATAAGGACTCTAGGCACATAATGACCAAAATAGGTTAAGAAATGACCAAACACGTTATGTAGAAAAAAACGTGAAGGCCTCCTAACTCATGAGTGCAACATCTCCGTGAGCAAAAGAAAACCAACAGTAAGACTCCGATGGGCCCGACCAGAGACAGGGCATCAGGCACCAACCAACATTACCTTGAATTAGATCTCTCTAATTCTCAATAAGCCTTTACGTTGGAACCGTCATAGAATCTGAGGCCTGACCCACCGGCGTGCAATTAAAGAGGGAAGCAAAGTTGCCAACCGTGATTTGGTTAACTAATGATTTTACGAAATTGGGTGCTGAAGTCATTGCGGTTATATATTTTTCTGAATTTATATACTAAGTCACCATAAAATTCGGGTTCCGATAGACCTTGTTGCAGAAGAGATTTAAGTCCAATATTGAATTTTGAAATTAAATCAGAATGGCGTCTATAAAATTTTGAAAATGCTTTGCGTTGTTTATGGTACCGATAACCCTGATTAAGAAGTTTAGCAAGTCGCCCTGAAGAAAATTATTTCTCCGGTTTGTTTAATTTGAACGGGGCTGCTCTTAACAAGTCGCTCCGAAACAAGTTGTTTCCCGGGTTGTTTCTTTTGAATGGGGCTGCTCTTAACAAGTCGCTCCGAAGCAAGTTGTTTCCCGGGGTTGTTTCATTTGAATGGGGCTGCTCTTAACAAGTCGCTACGAAGCAAGTTATTTCCCGGGGTTGTTTCCTTTGAATGGGGCTGCTCTTAACAAGTCGCTCCGAAGCAAGTTATTTCCGGGGGTTGTTTCATTTGAATGGGGCTGCTCTTAACAAGGCGCTCCGAAGCAAGTTGTTTCTCGGGACTGTTTCTTTTGAATGGGACTGCTCTTAACAAGCCGCTCCGAAGCAAGCTGTTTCCCGGGGCTGTTTCTTTTGAAATGGGGCTGCTCGTAACAAGTCGCTCCGAAGCAAGTTGTTTCCCGGGTTTTGTTTCTTTTGAATGGGGCTGCTCTTAACAAGTCGCTCTGGAGCAAGTTGTCCTGTTGTTTTTTTCTTTTGCATGGGGTTGCTCTTAACAAGTCGCTCCGAAGCAAGATGAATACCTGGGTTGTTTTATTTGAATGGTGTTGCTCTCTAAGAAAAGCATTTTAACTACGTAGTATGACCCATCTTCTTTCTTATGAATGTTTTTCATTGCTCTTAAAGGAACTCATTTTCGTTTTTATTTTAAAGGAAAGAATTCGCTTCGAAGTAACTTCTTTCTTTTTGAAATGGGGCTGCTCTTAATTTGAAGCAACATATTTCTTTTGAAATGAGGGTGCTGTTAAAGCGGATAAGAATTTTTCTTCGAAGCAGCTTTTTTTTTTTTGAAATGGGGTTTCCTTTATTAGCCGTGAAAATCGCTTCGAAGCAACTTTGTTCTTTTGAAATGGGACTACTCTTAAAGCAAAGAATTTGCTTTGGGCACTATAACATTTGAATCGGACCGGCCCAAATCCAGTCTTGTAGTGCCTGCTACGGAGATTTCCGACATTTTTTTTTTATGAAAAATCACTTTTAATTTATTGGTTTTTATAAGGTCGTCTGTTTTTTTTTTTTTTTTTTTTTTTTCAAAGAAAAACTTTCGAGCTATTGTCGTCACACCACCGTCTGCGTTTTCGTTTTTGAAGTCGTTCAGAAAAAAACAACAACAAAAACAAACCTTGGCTATAACTTCAAAAGTACTTGACCTAGCCTCATGAAACTTCATACACATGCTCAGCATCACAAGAGTTACATTCTAACCAAGGTTAATAACTGTATTGTTGATTTTATCTGAATTATCCCAATTTTCTTCCTAAAACACATTTCCTTCCAATACTATTTACCACAGAGCCTTCAGACTTCACACGGATGTTTCTTGGGACAAGACCTTTTCATTGATATTAATTTGCTTTACCTGTGACTTTGAACTTTATACACTGACCTATTATTTCGAGAATTTAACCAAAATATTTAACCTTGACCGTATTTCCAACAGTATTTGGTCTACCTTCATGAAACTTCACACGATGATACTCATCATCACAAGAGCTACATTCGACCCAAATCCCATAATTCTATCATGCAATTTCGTTGAATTCTCCCTTTCTTCTCCTAAAAACATATTTTGTCACTCATTTTAACAGCTTTCAAACTTTCCATGGATGTTCCTTGAGATTGATACCAAGCCTTTTGACCCGTGATCTTGCCCTTTCAATTTTGACCTCTTTTTCGAAAATGTAACCAAAAAACTTAACCTTGGCAATATTGCCAAAATCATTTGCCCTAGCCTCAAGAAACTTGACACAGATCTGTATGATCACAAGAGCCTCATTCTTACCACGTTCGACAACTCTATCATGAAATTTTACTGATTTATCTCCCTTCGTGCAAACGAAAAAACACGCCCATTTCAAGAGAACGTTTTGGTTCCTCAACAACATAGCTTTTGACAAATTCTCATGTGTGATCCTTGGGGCAGGACCTTTTCATTGATATCAAACTCTATGACCTGTGACCTTGACCTTTGAACTTTGACTTATTTTTCGAAATTTAACCAAAATAAAAGCACTTAAACTCTGGCCATATTTCAAATAGAATATCGTCCATCCTCAAGAAACTTGACACACATCTGTATCACCAAAAAATCTGCATTCTGAACAAGTTTCGCAACTCTGTCATACAATTTGTCTGATTTATCTCCCTATGTTACACGACCACCCCCCACCCCCACATACACATACACACACAAAACAGACGAGCATGGCACACGCTTAATCTGGTTGTTGCTCCGTTGAATTGCAGAAAGCCAGCATAACAACAACACGTCTTTCACTTTTCAATTGTGATATGCTTGTGATATACCGTTTTGCAATAGTTGTTCAATGCACTAATCACTAAATCGCATTACTTAACAAACGAACATATCTACATTTTTAGCTCACCTGGGCCGAAGGCTCCAGAGGAGCTTATAGTATAGTCTTCGATCCGTCGTCCGTCCGTCACAAACTTTCACCAGTTATATCTCTGCAGCCTGCTGGATGATCTCAGTCATTTCTCATCTGTAGCATGCCTCTGGTGGGGGATTGCAGACATAAGCTTTTTATCAAAATTGAATAAAAAGCTTGGTTGCTATGGCAACCGCAAGGTCCAATTGACTTACAATGGGAAAATGGTTGTCATTCTTGCGAACACTCTACGGGCCACATTTTGGTCCAAACTTTCTCAGAATGATCATCATGACTATATCTCGGTCAACGTTAGAATATGGGTCATGTCGGGTATAAAAGTTGGTTAGTAGGTCAATTCATAGAACAACCTTGTGAACGCACTTGAGGCCACAGTTTTGGTCCGATCATCATCAAACTTGCTCAGAATGATCATCCTGACAATAGTTCGGTCAAGTTCGAATATGAGTCATGTCGGGTCAAAAAGTAGGTCAGTATGTAGTCCAAATCATAGAAAAATCTTGTGAACAGCACTAGAGGCCACAGTTTGAATCATCATCAAACTTGCTCATAATAACCATCTTGTTATATCTCGGTCAAGTTCGAATTTGGGTTATGTCAGATCTTAAAGTAGGTCAGTAGGTCAAATCATCGAAAAAAATTGTGAACATACTTGAGGCAACAGTTTTGGTCCGATCATCATCAATCTTGCTCAGATTGATCAGCTGGACAATATCTCAGTCAAGTTCGAATATGGTTCATGTCAGGTCAAAATGTAGGTTAGTAGGTTAAATCATAGAAAAATATTGTGAACACACTAGAGTCCACAGTTTTGGTCCGACCATAATCAAACTTGCTCAGAATAATTAGCTTGGCAATACCTCAGTCAGGTTCGAATATGGGTCAAAGTTAGGTCAGCGGATCACATTAGGAAAACACGTCCGTAAGAAATAATGGCGTCCAACATGGTGTCAGAAAATGATAAATATTAGGTAAAAATGATAACATCTTTATTATTTCTGCTTTCAACATAGATTGTGGGTGCTCGATAGAACCGCCTCAATGAGGCGGTTCTAACGAGTACCCACAATCTATGTTTTTGAGCAGAAATAAGGCAGATTATGTATACCCCGTAAACCCCACTTTTCTCTATATAAAGTGGGGTGTAGCGGAGTCTTCGTTTCACGGACTTGTTATCGCGATGAAACCATAGAAAAAAACTTGTGAACACTCTAGAGGCCAAAGTTTTGGTCCAATCATCATAAAACTTGTTCAGAATGATCATCTTGAAAATATCTCGGTCAACTGCGAATATGGGTCATGTCGAATCAAAAAGTAGGTCAGTAGGTCAAATGGTAGAAAAACCTTGTGCATTCTCTAGAGGCCACACTTTTGGGCCAAGCATCACCAAACTTGCTCAGAATAATCATCTTGACAATATCTGGGTGGAGTTCGAATGTATGGGTCATGTCGAATCAAAAAGAAGATCAGTAGGTCATTTTGTCATAACTTTTGAACCGTTTGAGATAGAGTCTTCATATTTGGCATGTAGGTCCCTTACGACAAGGCTTCCCACGCATACAACAATGTTCCGTGACCTTGACCTTGACATGTGGCCTACTTTATCACAACTTTCGATCCTTTTGAGATAGACCCTTCATATTTGGCGAATATGTTCCTTGTGACAAGGTATTCCACCCATAAAAGAATATTGACCTCTGATCCACTTTGTCATAACTTTTGAAGCATTTAAGATAGAGCCATTTGGCATGTAGTTTCCTTGTGACAAGGGCTTCCTATTCATCCCAAAAATGATCTATGACCTTGACTTTGACATGTGACCTACTTTATCATAACTTTTGAACCACTTGAGATAGAGCCTTAATATACGGCATGTACATGTATGTTCCTTGTGATAAGGACTTCCCACATTTACAAAAAAATTGACCTGTGACCTTGACATTTGATCTACTTTGTCATAACCTTTGAACTATATAAGGTAGAGCCTTCATATTTAGCATGTAGGTTCCCTGTGACAGGGGCTTCCCAACCATGCAAATTTTGACCTGTGACCTTGAACTTGACCTGTGACTTACTCTGTCATAACTTTTGAACCGTTTGACATAAAGCCTTCATATCTTGCATGCAGGTTCCTTGTGACAAGCGCTTCCCACTCATACATTTATTTCACCTGTATCCTTGACCTTTCGCCTACTTTGTTTAACCATTTGAGATAGAGCCTTCATATTTGTGATGTAGGTTCCTTGTGATAATAGAAGCCTCCGTGGTGCAGTGGTTACGCTACTCGCCTTGTAAACCAGGGATCGCAGGATCGATCCCGGGCTTCTCCAGACTTTCGGATGAGTCTTTAAACCGAGGTCCCGTCTCCGTATGACCTTAGCTGTTGGTGGGACGTAAAACTAAAACTCACTCACTCGCTCCTTGTGATAATGTCTTCCCACACATACAAAAAAATTTGACCTGTGACCTTGACCTGTGCCCTACTTTCTCTTACTGTTAAACCATTTGAGATAGAGCCTTCATATTTTACATGTATTTTCACTGTGACAAGGGCTTCCCACCCATACAAAAGTTGTGATCTGTGACCTTTACCTCTGATTTGTGACGAGGGCTTCCCACTCACTCTAAAAATATTGACTTTTACCTTGATCTGTGATCTTTTTCTATAACTTTTGTATCGTTTGAGATAGAACCTTCATATTTATCATATAGATTCCTTGTGACAAGGGCTTCCCACCCATGCAAAAATTTTGGCATGTGACCTTGACCGGTGTTTTACTTTATCATAACTTTTAAACCGTATGAGATAAAGCCTTCATATTTGGCATATAAGTTCCTTGTGACAAGAGCTTCCCACTTATACAAAAAATTGACCTTGACCAGTTACCTACTTTGTCATTACTTTTGAACCATTGCAGCTAGATCCTTCATATTTGGCATGTTGGTTTTTTTGTGACAATGGCTTCCACTCACACACAAAAAAATGACCTGTAACCTTGACTTGTGACCTACTCACTGATGCATTTTTTTACTTGTGACTTTGACCTTGACCTGTGACCAGCTGTAACGATAAAATTGACCTCGGCCTGGGGACTTGTTTCCATAAGCTATGAAACGTCTTGGACTCGGGTGAGCTATCAAGGGCCATCATAAATAAATAATGATAACTGAACCCCTTGGTAAAATACTGTCTATAAATTTGTCGGTTATCTTTATTACTTACAAATTTGGAGAGAAAACGCACATAACCAATTAGAATAAAATGATAAAATCCTAAATCCAACATAGTCCAGTTGCATATTTAGTCCTGTCAGGAGCGTAAAACAGGCATGTACACAAATTAAATCAAATGATAGAATTTACATAAATAATATTCCCTGCAATAAATCAATATGATTTTACTATTCTTGTGCTATAACAAAGGTACCATAATCGGGTATTGGATTATTAATATATAGTACTATACGAGGGTCGTTCAATAAATATCTGGACTTACCTGCTTAGAACCACGCTTGACTTCTTTTTCCATACAGTCATCCTTCAGCAATAAGCACTGCCTCCATCGATGTTTCGAGGCTGAAAGTCCATTTTTGTAGAATTTAGGTTTTTTTGGAGCCAATCCACCCTTCAACCGCTGCCTTAAGCTCTTCATGTGACCTAGAAGCTTCCGTGGTGTAGTGGTTTCGCTACTCGCCTTGTAAACCAGGGGTCGCAGGATCGATCCCGGGCTTCTCCAGACTTTCGGATGAGTCTTTCAACCGAGGTCCCGTCTCTGTATGACCTTAGTTGTTGGTGGGACGTAGAACTCAATTACTGCTCATTGCTGCTCTTCATGTGACCGGAATTGATGTCCATGCAATTTATTTCTTCAAGTTCGGAAACAAAAAGTAATCATTGGGTGCCAGATCAGGAGTGTGAGTGTGTTTGAGTTTTACGTCCCACCAACAGCTAAGGCCATACGGAGACGGGGCCTTGGTTTAAAGACTCATCCGAAAGTTTGGAGAAGCCCGGGATGGAAACCACGACCTCTGGTTTATGAGGCGAGTAGCTTACCCACTACACCAAAGTCTTCTGTATATTAATAAAGTCGGTGTGACGTCACTTCCGCTGATATCCGCCATTTTAGGAGGTGAAAACATAGATATTCTGTTATATGATCTTACCAAATGTGCACAAGAAATGTTTCAAATCAGTATTTAACTCTTGATAAAGAATAACTCTGTACAATTGCTCTGTACGTTTCCTTTGATTTCTGATGGATCATACACATTTTGCTCTAAAATCTGTTTAAAAATGATGAAATGTTTGCGATGAAATCAGAAGCATTCACCTCCGCCAACTAAGAAAAACGGCGGGGAAGAAAACCGTTCTTAGTTTCTTTTCACTGAAGAATTCCTTGCCGACTTTATCTATAGGTTTGATGGGGTATGGGTTTGAAACCGTTCCGCATCAGTGCGTCCACAGAAACTTTGCAAATTTTCATGTTATAGCAGCACATCTTTTGTAATTTTTCAACGCCTTTTCTGTACTATAACTCCACACAATTGGTCTAAAATATTAGCATTCCAAAGCATTGCCAGCTGGAGGCTAAATCTTGAATTTCTTTGTTCGCGGTGAGCCATGACCAGTCCATTGACCATATTTGCATTATTTGCTGGCCCCCAGCTTGCACATTGTCAATATTGAAAAAAAAAACAGGTAACCAGACCCCCCTGACTTTTTAAGGTCGGGTGGGGGGGGGACTGGTTTCCTGTAATTCCAACGCTGATAACCTTCAGACTAGGAACCAGCAGTTAATGCAAATAAGGTGAATTGTTTAAAGTAGAAGTAAAACAAAGATCAGGAATTGATACAATTAACTTACTCCATCCATAAAAGACACCAAAGGGAAAGAAATACAAACATTAAGCGACCAGACCATAATGGAAACCTAAACAAAGTAAGGCCATTAGGACAGTTACTTTCCCACAAAGTCTGCTGTTCAGAATCATATATTTCCAAAAGTGACTCAGACTTAAACACTCGGACAGCTCATTGTTCTTTACGAAGGCAGTTTGGCAAGTTTCCTCATGCCCACCGTTCTTGTAAAATGGTAAAAACGCTACCCTCATAAATCTCCAATCTTCTAAACTTTTCTTAAACTATCATTTGCCTGTCCTGCTTTACTAGTTCCTGTCGATTTTCAATAGTGACGTCATCAGTAGCGTCCACAACGGTGCTCGTCTTCCAACATTACCCGACCACGTTTAAAATCAGCCAACCAATTATTGACAGTCGAATATGTAGGAGCAGTCTTTCCGTAAGCTTCACACTATTCCTTATACATTTCCTGGTTCGCTATCTTAAAAAAAAACATTCACACACAAAACACACACACACACACACACACACACACACACACACACACACACACACACACACACACACACACACACACACACACACACACACACACACACACACACACACACACACACACACACACAAAACAAGTATCTAATCACTGCTCTTTACTCAGTTTGCAACACTGACTCTCCCCATGTATAAGGTATTGGTGCATAATATGTGAAATGCGTGCACTTGTCAAGGGTCAGTAACTCGGTTAGGCCAGTTAAATATTGAACGACCCTGGTACATGCGCAATACCGCCACCGCCCATCGGGGCTTGAAGAAATAGATGGGCTGCATGATGCTTCCAAGCAGAGCTGAAACCGACCCGCACACGAGTACTGGTAAACCGCTTAGAGGATCTAAGCCTGCCCACGCAAAGCGGTGCGAGTCGGCCCGTCCATGCTTATAAACCCTATTGGTTTCATTGGGCGGCAGGGCTTGAGATGTCATTTCATCTCAATGTTGGGTAAAAGTCCCACAAAATTCGAAGCAACGTCTCCAAAATGACCTTTACAGTGTTGACGGGGACGTCAAACCTCAAATCAAAAACATGCGCAATGGTTTAACAGTTTGTCGATTTTCTGGTCTGCTAAAGAAACGCCTGAATAACAGACCATCCCAATACCGCTGCTTTAAGCTCTTCATCTGACCGGAACTGACGTCCACGCAATTCTTTCTTCAAGTTCGGAAACAAAACGTAATCAATCGGTGCCAGATCAGGAGTTTGAGTGTGTGTGATTGAGTTTTACGTCCCATCAACAGCTAAGGTCATACGGAGACTGGACATCGGTTTAAAATCTCATCTAAAAGTCTCGAGAAGCCCGGGATCGAACCCACGACCCCTGGTTTATAAGGCTAGTAGCATATACAATAGACCACTTAGGTTTCTAACGGACATATATAATACAATTATTTATCTGGAATCTCTAAACATGAACTTTTTCTGATGAACAATTAATATTTTAAAATTTCTCATATAGCTTGTGGCGGTTCTAACGATGACCCACAATCTATGTTTCGAGTAGGAATATGGAAAGTCATGTAAAGCGGTTCATTTAATTATCAGATACCATCGGCCCCCGCCCATCAGGGCTTGAAGAAATAGATGGGTTGCACGATGCTTCCACGCAGAGCTGAAACCGACCCGCACACGAAGAGGATCTAAGCCTGTCCAGGCAAAGCGGTGCGACTCGGACCGTCCATGTTTATAAACCTTTTTGGTTTCATTGGGCGGCAGGGCTTGAGATTTCATTTCATATCAGTGTCGGGTAAAAGACCCACAAAATTGGAAGGAACGTCTCCAAAATGACCTATAAAGTGTTGATGGGGAGGTTAAACCCTAAATAAAACAAACAAAAAATCAGGTACCAGTGTCAGATTTAGTACTGAAATCGACCTAGCATTTGCCTCTTGGCCGAGAATCATGGTTGTAGCAGATCGTTAAAATGGTATCGGAACATTTGCTCTAGTCTCTGTTGAGTGGTACCATGATACAAACTCTTCAACAGGCAGCCGTAAATAAGCAAGGAGGTTCTCACAATGGTTGGTTGGTTGGTTGATTTGAGGTTTAACGTCCCCGTCAACACTGTAAAGGTCATTTTGGAGACGTTGCTTCCAATTTTGTGGGACTTTTACCCAACATTGAGATGAAATGACATCTCAAGCCCTGTCGCCCAATGAAACCAATAGGGTTTATAGCATGGACGGTCCGCCTCGCACCGCAGTTCCTGGGCAGGCTTAGATCCTCTAAGAGGTTTACCAGTACTAGTGTGCGGGCCAGATTCAGCTCTGCGTGGAAGCATCATGCAGCCCATATATTTCTTCAAGCCCCTATGGGCGGGGGCTGCTTCTCACAATGGAAGAGAAAGGAAACAAACATCATTACGATAACACGCCTATACAAATACATTGTAAATTTTACATTTGAAAAAAATTTAAGACGAAAAACTGTGATATTTTCGAATTTCTGCTCAAAATATAGGTTGTGGGTACACGTTAGAACCGCCTCAATGAGGCGGTTCTAACGAGTACCAACAATCTATATTTTGAAGCAGAAATAAGAAAAATAATGTTTACCCCTGTAAACCCCAGTTTTATTATATAAAAGTGGGGTTAAAGGGGGTCAAAATTATATAGGCGTGTTTTCGTGATGGAAACAGCCTTGCATGGTACCATTAATATTTTGTTTTCTTAAAAGAACTTCATTAAGTTAGGAAAATGTTTTCTGGCATGTGAGCACAGCAGAGTGATCAGAGTCTTTGCTATGCAAATGACCCGGGCCAAAGCATTTACTTACAGAGAAGACTGCATTATGACCGACAAATTGGAGCCTTTGTTCGGCGCCAAAGGATTTTCGCTAGTCGCGACTCAAGGTGGTATGTTCTTAAACCTTACATCGTTATATCAATGTATGAAAATGCCGATTTAACCCATTCAGTACCAGAAACCCTAAAGGGGTAACTTGGCAAACAGTGCAGGCCCAGATCAGACGTCGCAGAATGCGGCGTCTGATCAGAGCCTCCACTGTTTCCTAAAAGTTCAGTCATTTCGCAATAAATTTTGAAGAAAACACAACCTGACACCCCTTAATTTTAAAATGGACTCCTGCTATATATAAGTAGGAAGATTCCATTTAGTTGAGTTGAGTGAAGACCGGTGTAAGATATGTATGACCGGTGTAAGACAGGGCGTGTGTCTTTCCCATTTCCTATTTGCCATGTATCTGAATGATATTGAACAGGAATTTATTGCTATGGATGCTGATGGTGTGGATACAGGCTTATTGAAACTTTTCCTTTTATTATATACAGATGACATTTTCCTGAAAATGCTGAAGGTTTGCAGAATGCCATGAATATATTGCACGATTATTGTCAAAAATGGAAACTAACAGGTAACCCAAATAAATCTATAATCATGGTTTTAAGGAAAGGCGGGAGGCTCCCCCAGAACCTCCAGTTTCAGTATCGAAATACTGTTCTCGCTGGGTATTGTTTTCACTAGTGACGGATCATTTTCAGAGGCTCAGCTACACTATCAGGTCAAGCTCAGAAAGCTATATTTGCATTGAATAAACATGTTAATGTCTGTCCTAGTCATGTACTTAATTTATTGTTAATGTCAGTCCTAGTCATGTACTTGGTTTATTTGATAAACTTATTCGCCAAGTTTATGTTATGCTTCCGAAATATTGGAGTGGGGTTCAAATGCATATACGATTTTCACATATTTAGTAGCTTAACAAAAAACAATCTTAAGTCAATATTTTATGATATTATTTTACGATAACATATCCGTACGACATAGTGCAGTTTTTTCACATCTCCAAAATGGCTGCATTTCTAATGAAAATCAGTGGTATTTTTCTTATTGTTACTGCAAACATAGGTTGTGAGTGCTCGTAAGAACCGCCTAACTGAGGCGGTTCTAACGAGTACCCACAGCCTATGTCTTGATTGAGGCGGTTCTTACGAGCACTCACAACCTATGTCTTGGAGCAGAAATAAGAAAAAGAATGTATACCACCGTAAACCCCAGTTTTCTCCATATAAAGTGGGGTTTAGGGGGTGTTCATTCTACGGACTTGTTCACGTGATGAGTTTGAATACCGCCTTTTGAAAACAACGGACGTGTCCAGATTCAACTTCGGAAACTTAGATATAGCTGCATGATGTGTTACAACGCATAATGTAGTAATGTAGTAATTTCTTCATTTTGAAATTTTTACTACATTATGCGTTGGCATAGTCGACGCGAAATGAAATAAAATGTCGTTTTTACTTCATTATGCGTCGATACTAAGAGGTTTGAGCAAAATGAAAGAATTATTTCATTTTGCGGCGATGGGTGGCATACTTAATTTTACTTCATTATGCGTCAACAGTTTGTTTGTTTGATTTGAGGTTTAACGTTCCCGTCAAGACTATTTAGGTCATTTTGGAGACATTGCTTCAAATTTTATGGGACTTTTACCCGATATTGAGATGAAATGACATCTCGATCGCTGCCGTCCAATTAAAAGCAATAGGGTTTATATGCATGGATGGGCCGACTCGCAGCGGTTTTCCTGGACAGGCTTAGACCTTCTAAGCAGATTACGAGGACTCATGTACGGGCGGTATCAGCTCTGCGTGGAAGCATCGTGCAGCCCATCTATTTATACCCCCGGCATACGAAGTATGCAAGGGGGTATATAGTTTTTGTCCATTCTGTCTGTCTGTCTGTCTGTCTGTCTGTCTGCCTGTCTGTCTGTCTTTTGTTTGATTTGTTTGATTTGATGTTGAGCCTTAAAACACAAATGAGGGAAAGACATCAGGCATGAGACCAAAATAGCGCAAGGCGTACGATTTTAATTCTACTGGCTTAATCAAATACAATGAAATTCCACTATTAAGACCACCTAAAATTAATACAAATTTTGTTTTTAAAGCATATTTGGAAGGTTAAAGCTACATTTTCTTTGTGATTTTGACCTTCAGTGTGCTTTTGTGGAAGACCGTCTTTTGGACTCTTCAACTGTGGTCTTAAAGACCACTTTTGAACCGTCTCAAATGTGGTCTAAATTGTAGGAATTTAACTGTATTGCTTCCTAAGTCTTTTCGAAGACAGCTATGTTCTACCATCATTACTTCATTATGCGTCGATATGGTGCATATCAACGCGAAATGAAATAATTTTTTTACTTCATTTCGCGTCGACTATGCCAACGCATAATGTAGTAAAAAAAATCAAAATGAAGAAATTACTACATTACTACATTATGCGTTGTATCAATGATGCTTCCACGCAGAGCTGAAACCGACCCGCACACGAGTACTGGTAAACCGCTAAGAGGATCTAAGCCTGCCCAGGCAAAGCGGTGCGGGAGTTGGTCCGCTCATGCTTATAAACCCTATTGGTTTCACTGGACGGCAGGGCTTGAGAAGTCATTTCATCTCAATGTCGGGAGTCCCACAAAATTGGAAGCAAAGTCTCCAAAATGACATTTACAGTGTTGACGGGGACGTTAAACCTCAACTCAAACAAAAACGACTTATTTTAGATTCGAAGTACTGTAATCGTCACAGAACTTGACCGTTTCTATGTTTCATAAACACTTAGTACTCATATGGTTTTTAGTTCGTCGAAGTCATTACGCGATGTTTACTCTTTTCTCTAAATTGTTATCAGTCTACAAAGACCCACCACAGGGTTCCAAAGATAATACGATGCGATCATTGCAAAGACATTATTAATGAACCAGGCACATACGTGACTTGTACAAGGTAAGTTCTTTGATTTGGGATTTCTACATCATCATCATCATCATCATCATCATCATCACCATCATCATCATTATCATATTTTCCTTCTACATTATGAAAACACACCCGTGCGATATTGTGCATTTTTCCATATCTCCAAAATATCTACTTTTCTGATGAAAATCTGTGATATTTTTCTTATTTAAAGTGCAAACATAGGTTGTGGGTACTAGTTAGAACCGCCTTATACTAACGAGTACCCACAACCTATGTTTTGGAGCAGAAATAAGAAAAAATAATGTATACTCCCGTAAACCACAGTTTTCTCTATATAAAGAGGGGTGTACGGGGGTGTTCATTTCAAGGACTTGTTCACGTGATGTACCACTAATTCTACTACTACTGCTACTACTACTACTACTAGGCCCCCCCGTCATCGATATGGGGGCTTGGAGAAATAGATTAGACTGCATCCAAGCAGAACTGAAACCGACCGCACAGGGTTACTGGTAAACAGCTTAGGTCTAAGCCTACCCAGGGAAAGTGGTAAGGGTCGGGCTGTCACTTAAATAACATAAACAGTGTTGACGGGGACGTTAAACCCTAAATCAAACAAACATAACTACTACTACTGCTACTAATGCTACTGCATAAGATCATTGGATAGTTTCGGCAGCGAAAGAATATACATTGTAATTGTAACCTATACGAGTATAGAAGGACTAAGTCTGTTCAGGAAAATGCGGTGAGGTTACCAATCGTCTAGTATGGCTAATATGTTCAAGTTTGTTGAAACAAATGAGCAGCTTTCTCAAATCCAAAAAAAAGTTTTGCACATACAAAAGCTAGTGACATTTTTTTTTTCAACAAAATTATAAGGGTCCAGCCGTTCAAAGCATCGTTCGCTTAACGAGTAGCCAAATTGTCAACTCTTCTAGTAAGAACAATATCTAATGCCCTGAGGCATTTTTTGCTGAAAAAAAAATGAGGAGCTTTTGCATTTGCAAATGCTGCTCACATTTTATCCGCAAAAATATTAGGATATTTGCCATATCTAATGATCAAAGTTTTAAAGTTACATTAACTAACGTCATTGTTAGTTTTGAACAACGGGCCCCAGTATTAGATATTGCATTTGCCAGAACAGTTAACAGTTTGACCGTTCGTTTAGCCCCTGATCAGTTGGGGTCTGGGTAGTACAGAGAATGTCCCTCGTTTGTCAATGCTGCGACTCGGATTCGATTCCGCCGGGTTTGCATGATGCAGGGTAGCGATCGTCCGCCCAAACTAGGTGGTGTTCTCCCGGTACTTCGGCTTCCTCTACCATGTAAGACCCATAATGATCACACACCCGTGCGACGTAGTGCATATTTTCAAATTTCCAAAACTGGCCATTTTTCTGACGAAAATCTGTGATATTTTTCTTATACATACTGCTGACATAGGTTGTGGGTGCTTGTTAGAACCGCCTCAATGAGGCAGTTCTAACGAGCACCCACAGCCTATGTCTTGGAGCAATGAGGCGGTTCTAACGAGCACCGACAACCTATGTCTTGGAGCAAAAATAAGGAAGATAATGTATACCCCCGTAAACCCCAGTTTTCTATATAAAGTGGGGTATAGAGTGAACTTCATTTCACGGACTTGTTCACGTGATGACACTGCGCCAACACACATGCCTTCGGGAATGCTTTAAGTTCGCGCGAGCATTCAGTTAAATCGAAGACGAATAATGTTTTAACTTAAAGATGAAGAACATGTGCTTCCTGTGAAGAAAGATTTGTCTGTTATTCATATTGTCTGGTCACTCAAAACTCAAGAATCTGATTATTCTTTAAATGGACAGCTAGACGTTGACTCAAACTTCAGTGAGTCGAATAACTTTGGAACCATGAAAATTTGTTCAAAATTGAGGTAGTTCGATCTACTGAGGGTCAATAATATCAATAGGTCAGGAGGCATAGTGAGAATTTTTTTCGACCTTCAATAAAATAGACGGCCCCGCCCATCGGGGCTTGAAGAAATAGATGGGCTGCATGATGCATCCACGCAGAGCTGAAACCGACCGCACACGAGTAAAGGTAAACTGCTCAGAGGATGTAAGTCTGCCTAGGCAAAGCGGGGCGAGTCGGACCGTCCATGCTTATTAACCCTATTGGTTTCATTGGGCGACATGGCTTGAGATCTCATTTCATCTCAATGTCGGGTAAAAGTCCCACAAAATTAGAAGCAACGTCTCCAGAATGACCTCTACAGTGTTGACGGGGACGTTAAACTTCAAATCAAACAAACAAATCAATAAAATAGAGAAATGTCGTGTGTACTCATTAGAATCGCCTCAAGAGGCGATTCTAATGAGTACACACAACATACCTTTCAAAGACAAAACCAGAAAAAAGTAAATTATCTTAAATAGACGGATTTCTGGGGCTAAGGGAAGAAAACTTGAGGGACTCAAGGCTGTGTTCGAATTAGTCATGGTTAACGAGTCATCGGTGTTCGAATTAGTCATGGTTAACGAGTCATCGGTGTTCGAATAAGTCATGGTTAACGAGTCATCGGTGTTCGAATTAGTCATTTTTTACGAGTCATCGGTGTTCGAATTAGTCATGGTTTACGAGTCATCGGTGTTCGAATTATTAGAATTATTCTTGAAAGCGACGTTAAACCCGAATTCACACACACACAGTCATGAAATTCTAATTTGTCCTGTTTGTTCTGTTCATAATTACGAAATTTGCAATTATCTCCCCTGATCAATATTTTTAGTTAATTTTCGTTTCCAGAAACCGTTTGAAATATTTCAGTAATACTTGGTTGGATTACAGAACAGGCCATTTGTGGAGTGTCGCGTGCAAGAATGATCATAGAAGTGAAGGCAATGCCCAAAAATCGATACAATTAACCCACAGCCCATCCGAAGAAACAAAAATATGACATAACTAGAACCTAGTGGGCACAGCAATAGCGGAAAGCCAAAATGACAGTTACTTTCCCACAAAATGACCAATTGGCTATCCAAAACAAAATGATGTAAGCGATGCATTCACCCAAAGACAAACCATAAAAAAAAAATAAACTGCGACGCCGCCTTGGAACGGTCAGTGAAACGAATTCAACTGGGGAGGGGGTGGGGGTGGGGTGGGGGGGGGGCTTAAATAGATTTTACGTGGTCACAATCCTCGGTCTTACTTCCATCACAATTTAAACAAATACTTTGTTCAGTCCGCATGAAGGCCTCCTAACTCATCAGTGCAACATCTCCGTGAACACAAAAATTTAAACAGCCACAGAGTCAAAAGTCTATGTTACACCGGTGGGCCCTGGGGCAGGGTCATTTTTGACCACAAAGCTATAATTTGAACAATCTTGGTAGGGGTCGCCTAGATTAAGCTTCGTACCAAATATCAAAGGTCTGGACTTTTTGGAATCAGAAAAGACAATTCTACAGGTTTCTATTATGAAGGTCTTTGCACAACATATGGGCCCCAGGGCAGGGCCATTTTGGTCCCAAGGCTATAATTTGAACAATCTTGGTAGAGGTCCATAAGATGAAGCTTCATACCAAATATCAAAGACCTGGGCCTTCTGGTTCCAGACAAGAAGATTTTTAAAGGTTTTCCCAATATGTGTAAATCTGGTGGGCCGCGCCATTTTTGGCCCCAGGGCTATAATTAGAATAATCTAGGTAGAGGTCCACTGGAGCTTCATACAAAGCATCAAAGATCTAGGCCTTTTAGTTTCAGACGAGAAGATTTTTAAATAGGGTTTCCCTATGTAAGTCTGTGTTAAACCGGTGGGCGCCTTTTTTAACCCAGGGCTATAATTTGAAGTGATAGAGGGTCACTGGATGAAGCTTCATACCAAATATCAAACACCTGGGCATTCTGGTTTCAGACGAGACAATTTTAAAGGGTTTCCCTATATAAGTCTATTTCAACACGGTGGGCCCCGGGGCGGGGGCATTTTGGCCCCAGGGCTATAATTTGAGCAACCTTGGTAGATGTCCATTAGATACAACTTCATACCAAATATCAAAGACCCCGCCTCAATCCCCCTCCCCATATCTGTTGTCCTTTGAGTATTTTTTTCTTATCCCTCCTTTTTTAACTTCAAACCCTCAAACTCTCACACAAAACTGCATTATACAAAATTAATCCCATTTAGTATCATAACATATACCACTATTTCCCCCCTTTTTTTCTTCACTCAATCATGTTCTGTCATTGTTAAATATCACTACATAATATCACCTGTTTCAACATACTTCGCTTGTAACTCGCCATTATGTTTACATGTCAGTTGTTGGAGAAGAACTATATAAGTACTTGTGCTTTCGTTCGAATCCCAAATTGTATAATCATTTGTCACATGTTGGTATGATGTCATTGCTATATTAATATATATTTTTTTAAACCAATGTCAAAGACCTGGGCCTTCTGGTTTCAAAAAAGAATGTCTATGTAATAACGGTGGTCCCCGGCGCGGGGGCAGTTTTGGCCCCAGGGTCTGTGTTAAACCGGTGGGCCCCGGGGCGGAGCCATTTTGACCCCAGGGCTATAATTTGAAGAATCTTGATAGAGGGTCACTAGATGAAGCTTCATACCAAATATCAAACGCCTGGGCATTCTGGATTCAGACGAGAAAAATTTTAATGGGTTTTTCTATATACGTCTATGTAAACACGGTGGGCCCTGGGGAAGGGGGCATTTTGGCCCCAGGGCTATAATTTGAACAATCTTGGTAGAGGTCCATTAGATACAACTTCATACCAAATATCAGAGACCTGGGCCTTTTGGTTTCAGAAAAGAAGATTTGTAAAGGTTTTCCCTACATAAGTCTATGTAAAACTGGTGGGCCCCGGCGCGGGGGCATTTTTGACCCCAAGGCTATAATTTGAACTATCTTAGTAGAGGTATACTGGATGAAGCTCTATACTTAATTTCAAAGACCTGTGCCTTGCGGTTTCAGAGAAGAAGATTTTTTAATTTTTCCGTAGAAATCTATTTTTGGCCCCTGTCACCTAGATGTGCAACGGACCGGAACCATTTGAACAACTTTGAAAGGGAACCACCCAATGGTCATTCCAAAAGCCGATCAGTGGTGTATATGTCGTTTGAAGAAATTGTTTACGCACGCACGCATGCACGGACGACGGACAATAAGTGATCCCAAAAGCTAACCTCGTCACTTCGTGACAGGTGAGCTAATAAAAGAACTGAGCCTTCTGTGTTCAGACGAGAATATTTTTAAAGGTTTTCCCTATATAAGTCTATTTAAAACCAGTTCGCCCCGACGCGGGGACATATTGGGCCCCAGGGCTATAATTTGAACAATTTTGGTAGATGACGGCCACTGGATGAAGCTTCATACCAAATATCAAAGACCTGGGCCTTCTGGTTTCAGACAAGAAGCTTTTTTTTAAAGGTTTTCCCTATATAAGTCCATGTAAAACCTGTGGACCCCGGGATGGGGTCATTTTTGGTCCCAGGGCTATAATTTGAACAACCTTGGTAGAGATCCACTAGATGAAGCTTCATACCAAATATTAAAGACCTGTGCTTTCTGGTTTCAGACGAAAAGATTTTTAAAGGTTTCCCCTATATATAAGTCTATGTAAAACCGGTAGGCGCCGGTTGGAAAACCTGGTTAATTACAAAAAAAAAAGAAAGAAAACTTATTAAATAATACAAAACAAACACACCTAAAATTGGAAATGCACATGTCAAGATAATCTTTTTTGTCAAATACAGACCAATCAAAGAATGCCTTACTTTTATGATGAACGGTAGCCACGACCATCTACATCTCCATAAGATTGTCAGTTTGCCTGTTTGTACTCATATCGAGCCGATCGTTAATCAGAGGTGGGCGAAAACCGGAGTACTGGAGAACAAGAGGCTCAATGAGCCTAAACCGCTCACCTTAGGAACTTAAGTTTTAACAATTCACAGACTTGACTACTAAATCTGCTAATAGAATCCAGCCCATTGACCCTTACAGGATATAAGTCATGATTATTGCATTGCATTCCAAGTTTGAGACTTCTAGCTTCTATAGTTCCTGAGAAATCTTTGACGAAAATTTAACATTGGTCAAAATGGAGAGAAAGAAGAATGAAAGAACAGATGAACAAATAAGCTGAGAAAGCCCAATGTCTCTTACACAAAATAAGTCATCATTATTCTATTGAATACCAAATTTGATGCTTCTAGCTTTTATAGTTCCTGAGAAATCTTTGATTAAAAATTTAACATTGGTCTATTATCTCTATATGGAGAGAAAGAAGAATGAACCAGACTAGCTCCAAAACCTAATGCAGCCTTTCCCCTTGCCCAATGGTGCTACACATAAAATTTAAACAAGATTGGTCGACTGCCTTCTGAGATATGCTTCATTGAAAGTGTGGACGACGGATGGACGGACGACAGACGACGGACTCCGGAGCCTTGGTATACTATCGGCTCACTGGAGCCTTTGGCTCAGGTGACCTAAAAATTCAAGTTGCTATTTCTGTCACAACATTTTCCCTACGTTAAGTCTATGGGCAAATTTTTTTGTCTCTCAAGGTCACGTAACTCCGAGGTCAATATTCCGATTCGGCCCAAAATCGAACTTAACCGAGATTTTATGCCTGTCCTCGTTACCTGCAAGTTTGAAGCTGATATGAATAAAAATAAAGTTGCTATCGTGGTCACAACGTATTTTTTTATGCTCAAGGGCAGGTAACTCCAAGGCAAATATTCCGATTCGGCCACAAATCGAACTTAACCGAGATTTTATGTCTGTCCTCGTTACCTGCAAGTTTGAAGCTGATCTGAAAAAAATTCAAGTGGCTATCGTAGTCGCAACATTTTCCCTAATTAAGTCTATGGGCAAATTTTTTGTCGCTCAAGGTCACGTAACTCCGAGGTCAATATTCCGATTCGGCCCAAAATTGAACTTAACCGAGATTTTATGCCTGGCCTCGTTACCTGCAAGTTTGAAGCTGATATGAATAAAAATAAAGTTGCTATCGTGGTCACAACGTATTTTTTTATGCTCAAGGACAGGTAACTCCAAGGCAAATAATCCGATTCGGCCCAAAATCGAACATAACCGAGATTTTATGTCTGTCCTCGTTACCTGCAAGTTTGAAGCTGATCTGAAAAAAATTCAAGTCGCTATCGTAGTCACAACATTTTCCCTATGTAAAGTCTATGGGCAAATTTTTTGTCGCTCAAGGTCATGTAACTCCGAGGTCAATATTCCGATTCGAACTTAACTGAGATTTTATGCCTGTCCACGTTACCTGCAAGTTTGAAGCTGATCTGAATAAAAATAAAGTTGCTATCGTGGTCACAACGTATTTTTTTATGCTCAAGGGCAGGTAACTCCAAGGCAAATAATCCGATTCGGCCCAAAATCTAACATAACCGAGATTTTATGTCTGTCCTTGTTACCTGCAAGTTTGAAGCTGATCTGAAAAAAATTCAAGTCGCTATCGTAGTCACAACATTTTCCCTATGTTAAGTCTATGGGCAAATTTTTTGTCGCTCAAGGTCACGTAACTCCGAGGTCAATATTCTGATTCGGCCCAAAATCGAACTTAACCGGGATTTTATGCCTGTCCTCGTTACCTGCAAGTTTGAAGCTGATATGAATAAAAATAAAGTTGCTATCGTGGTCACAACGTATTTTTTCATGCTCAAGGGCAGGTAACTCCAAGGCATATAATCCGATTCGGCCCAAAATCGAACTTAACCGTGATTTTATGTCTGTCCTCGTTACCTGCAAGTTTGAAGCTGATCTGAAAAAAATTCAAGTCGCTATCGTAGTCACAACATTTTCCCTATGTTAAGTCTATGGGCAATTTTTTTGTCGCTCAAGGTCACGTAACTCCGAGGTCAATATTCCGATTCTGCCCAAAATCAAACTTAACCGAGATTTTATGCCTGTCCTCGTTACTAGCTACAGTGATGACAACATTTTCCCCATGTTAAGTCGATAGGCAATTTTTCGGGCGCTCAAGGGGACGTAACTCTTGAGTGAATTATCTGATTCGGCCCAAAATGGAACTTGACCGAGATTTTATGCCTGCACTGGTTATCTGCAAGAATGAAGTCGATCAGAAAAAAATTGACGGAGCTAGAGTGATGACAAGCTTTTTCCTATGTGAAGTCTATGGGAGCTAGATGTTGCCATGGCAACCAGAGTTCCACTCAGATCTGCCTGAAAACCTAATGAAGCCTTTCCACTTGCCCAATAATGCGACACATGAAATTTGATCAAAGTTGGCCAAGTAGTCTTTAAGATATACATTTTTGAAATTCCCATTAACCCTAATGCAAAAACACACAAGGGCAGGTAACTCCTAAGTGAATGATCCGATTCTGCCAGTTATCGAACTTGACCGAGATTTCATGGCTGTGCTGGTTATCTGCAAGAATAAAGCCAATCTGAAAATAATTGAAGCAGCTACGGTGATGACAACATTCTCCCCATGTTAAGTCAATAGGCAATTTTTTCAACGCTCAAGGGCACGTAACTCCTGAGTGAATAATCCGATTCAGCCCAAAATCGAACTTGATCGAGATTTCATGCCTGTCCTCGTTATCTGCAAGAATGAAGTCGATCAGAAAAAAATTGACGGAGCTAGAGTGATGACAAGCTTTTTCCTAACGCTCAAGGGCACGTAACTCCTGAGTGAATAATCCGATTCAGCCCAAAATCGAACTTGATCGAGATTTCATGCCTGTCCTCGTTATCTGCAAGAATGAAGACGATCAGAAAAAAATTGACGGAGCTAGAGTGATGACAAACTTTTTCCTATGTTAAGTCTATGGGAGCTATTTGTTGCCATGGCAACCAGAGTTCCAATCCGATCTGCCCGAAAACAGTATGCAGCCTTTCCCCCTACCTGATAATGCTTCACATGAAATTTGATCAAGATTGGCCCACTGGTTCCGGAGATATACTTCTTTGAAAGTGTGGACGACGGACGACGACGACGGACGACGGACGACGGACGCCGGCTCGTGGTATACTAATACCTCACATGAGCCTTCGGCTCAGGTGAGCTAAAAACCACCTGACATTCCGTTGCAGAACTTGTCGTCTCACACGTGACCCGAGCCAGGCTCGAACCACGGCGATGAGAGACCTAATGATTAATAGTCAGCGCTCTTAACCAATAGGCCACGGAGGCCCGTCATATTCCTACAATAACGTACGTTCTTCGGGGTAGTTGGCATTAAGATGTAACTATACCAAATTTAGTGACACAGATGCCTTTCTGATATTTAATCTTCATCAGTGTGTCTAAACCCCAAAGTTTTGAAACCGAAACGGATGATGGACAAGACCCGGCAAACACAGCAATGATATGGTCTGCGCACCTTGATCAACACCTTACTGTTTGCTGATTGGACAGTATGGGCCCCGTCAAGCGATTTTGGTACTTATCGCCTATGCGAGCAGCGAAGGTTCAGGCGAGCCTGCGCATCCGCGCAGTCTCGCCAGAACCTTCGCTGCTCGCTCCTACAAGCAGTGAAACAAGAGGAACCTTCAGACAGAAAGCCATATCCCTGGTCCCTCTGAATGGCTGGGCATGCGCAGTTAAAATTTGTCATGACGGACTGCTCGAAGACACAAATTCGCTTGGCGGGGCTCGTATAATAACCTTTTGTTTCTATATCAATACTTATAAGACTCTTGCTAGTCTGTGTAGCGGAGTAGGTCGCGTGGTGTGGCACGGTCCTACCTTGCCGCACACTCGCTGCGTAGGTCGGGTGGTGTGGCACGGTCCTACCTTGCCGCAGACTCGCTGAGTATGTAGGGTGGTGTGGCACGGTCCTACCTTGCCGCAGACTCGCTGCGTAGGTCGGGTGGTGTGGCACGGTCCTACCTTGCCGCAGACTCCCATCATGAAAACACGCCTACATAGCTGAGTAGGTCGGGTTGTGTGGCACGGTCCTATCTTGCCACAGACTCCCATCATGAAAACGCACCTACATAGCTTAGTAGGTCGGGTTGTGTTGCACGGTCCTACCTTGCCGCAGACTCCCATCATGAAAACACGCCTACATAGCTTAGTAGGTCGGGTTGTGTTGCACGTTCCTATCTTGCCACAGACTGCCATCATGAAAACGCACCTACATAGCTGAGTAGGTCAGGTTGTGTTGCACGGTCCTACCTTGCCGCAGACTCCCATCATGAAAACACGCCTACATACAGTGAAATTACTCACTGAAAACCACCTAAAATTAAGACTAATTCTGCTTTTGAAAACTTATTTTGAAGGTTGCACTTAAACTTACTTTGTGTTTACTGCCCACAGTCTCATCTGGTCAGGGACCACCTTTGAGACTGTTCAAAAGTGGTCCTAAAGACCACTTTTGAACAGCCCAAAAGGTGCTCTTAATTAGGAATATTACTGTATTCTTTACCCTCTTAAACCCCACTTTTATGTAATAAAACTTAGGGTTTAAGGGATATACATTTTCTTATTTCTGCTCAAAACATAGATTGTAGGTACTCTTTAGAACCGCACCGGCGAGGCGGTTTTAACGACTTGCCACAATCTATGTTTTAAGCAGAAATATTAAAAATTTCAGATTTTTTTATCTGAAATTCTTCACTATTTTGGTGGTAAAATTTTCAATATACTTAAATATGCATTTTTTCGTAAAACAGAAAAAAAAAACAGGCATTACGAAAACACACCTATACAACTACATTGTAACCTATATCGCCGAAAAAAAATGCAAATTTTATGATGAAAAATTGCGATATTTTTCTTATTTCTGCTCAAAATATAGATTGTGGGCACTCGTTAGAACCGCCTCATTGAGGCGGTTCTAAAGAGTACCCACAATCTACATTTAGAGCAGAAATAAGAAAATAGGGTTTACCGCCGCAAACCCCAGTTTTACTTTATATATAAAATTGGGGTTCGAGGGGGTCAAAATTATACAGGGCATGTTTTCGTGGTGTCTTCTCGTAACAGAGCAAATATTCTTAGGCTTATGCATTGTTTACTTTCTGATTTTAGCATTTGTTCAATCAACGAATGCATTGCATTTATGATGAATGTTAGCCACGACCATCTACATCTCCATAAGATTGTCGGTCTGCCACTGTCTATTCCTACAATAACTTATGTGACAACCATGATGTTCTTCGGGGTAGTTGGCAACGGAATGGTGTTGTTGGTGTACGGTTGTAAGCTACAGAAACATTCCAATTTCAGAATCTTTGTGTTAATGCTTGCAGCGATAGACATGACACAGAGCTGCATCGGGATGCCCGGAATACTGGTTAACATGTTACGTACCTTCACATTCTACAGTGACATGGCCTGTAAACTGTTAAAACTAATATCACACTTCATTCTCGGCGCATCCGCCATGACACATTTGTTGATTGGCATAGAACGCCATCGAAAGATATGTAAGCCACTGCAAAAACAAATATCCACGACTGCCGCCAAAATAATTTTATCGGGAGTTGGAATCCTTTCTTTTACTATTGCAATGCCTGCATTCATGTTCTACGGGAAGTGCCAGTTTCCGGCGCGAGAGCTCAATGTAACAGTATCTATCTGTACAATAAACAAGAGGTACGCGGTAACACCATACCCGGCAATTTATGAGAGTTGTATTTTTACATTACTAGTTTCAACAGTGCTAGCGCTATTCCTCATTTACATACTAATAGCTCGACGAATATGGAAAGCTAAAAGGGCAGTCCAGCCTTTCCAGAGAAGAGTCAATAACGACAGCGTCAGAGTCAATGAACCTGAGGCAAGCTCTCAGATTCTGGGAACAATGACCGGCCATCTATCGGATATCAAACTTGGCATGTCTTACAGAATAGGAAACACATTTCGTCGTAAATCAAGATTTCGCTCGACCACAAGTAAAACAAATACAAGCGCCAGTGAGGAAATCGAAGACAGAAAAAGCGTTCGAAAAACAGATACACAAAGCAAGGAAATCAATAATGAGGTAATGCAAGACATGAAAGTTGACTCCCACATAATCAGTGACCCAAAATCCACACTAAAAACAGTTCTTTCAGAAAACGATGTTGAAAACGACACATCTGAAGTTTTCCAAACACGGAACACTGATCACAATCATACAACTAGAAATGCACCCGTTCGTACGCAGCTAAATAAATCAACCGTGAATTCAAAATCAGTGAAAAGGCATTCCAGGAAAGTAACAGCAGTTTCCTTTGCTATCACCTTGGTTTTCATAATAAGTTATGTGCCCCATTTTATTGTCATCATTGGTTCAGCGGTGAACGGAAGTCATGAGATACACATGACATCAGTGGAGGAAGCCTTAGTCAGAATTGGTGCGATGTCCTATATATTCAATACCGCCGCTAATCCATTTATCTACTATCTCATGGATAATGACTTCAAAACGAAGTGTAAGCATATTATTTGTAAGTGGTGTTCAAGACAGACTACTTAAACCATTGAACTGTAATATGTTGGACAAATCCAGTTGTATTTTAAGGGATTTCAGGTTTTTCGTTTTCATTCTAATTTGACGGAAAATTCTGTAGGAAACAGTGAAAGTCCGGAATCACGCCACATAAGGCGGTGTCTGATCCGGGTTTGCACTGTTTGCTTAGGTTTCACGGTAACAATAGGTTTAACGTTCACATTCTTTTGAATAACAGTAAGTCTCTTGCGTAGAATCATTTGAGCCCCGCCAAGAGAATTTGGGTCTTCGAGCATTCCGTCATGACAAATTTTAACTGCGCATGCCCAGCCATTCAGAGGGTCCAGGAATCTGGCTTTCTGTCTGAAGGTTCCTCTTGATTCACTGCTCGCATAGGCGATAAGTACCAAAATCGCTTGACGGGGCCCATTTATTTTTATTATTATCATTATTATTTTGTTTAAAAGTAATGCTGCCCCAAAAGTCTATTATATAAAACCTGTCTGGTTTTCATTTTATTTCTTTGGTGTAACTGATACAAGCATTGGGTGCCCCAGGGTCACAGGCTGCTGATAACCGTGTAGGATAGGCAGCTCGGTGGCTCGACTATCGTTGTCCATCTACACTTTCGCCCCCGCCCATAGGGGCTTGAAGAAATATATGGGCTGCATGATGCTTCCATGCAGAGCTGAATCTGGCCCGCACACTAGTACTGGTAAACCGCTTAGAGGATCTAAGCCTGTCCAGGAACCGCGGTGCGAGGCGGACCATCCATGCTAATAAACCCTAATGGTTTCATTGGGCGACAGGGCTTGAGATGTCATTTCATCTCAATGTTGGGTAAAATTCCCACAAAATTGGAAACAACGTCTCCAAAATGACCTTTACAGTGTTGAGGGGGACATTAAACCTCAAATCAAACAAAACAAAATCCATCTACACTATTTTCTAATGCTTTCTCTAAAAAGCTCGTGATACATGTATATACAACGCTGAAAACTCCACTTTAGATAGACAAAGGTAGTTTTCTTACTGTGACTAAAACATAGGTTATGTGTCTTCCTTAGAGTGGCCGCAATAAGGTGGCTTCACCGAGCAAGCGCAGTAGCCATAGGAAATAGAAATCATTATGAAAACACGCCTATACAAATACATTGTAAAGTAAACCGCCTAAAAAACGAAAATTTTCAGATGTAAAATTGTGATATTTTTCTTAATTTTTGCTCAACATATAGATTGTGGGTACTATTTAGAACTGCCTCGGTGAGGCGGTTCTAACGAGTACACACAATCAATATTTTGGAGCAGAAATAAGAAAAACAAGGTTTATCCCAGTAAACCCCAGTTTTACTATATAAATGTGGGGTTCAAGGGGTCAAAAATTATATAGGTGTGTTTTCGTGATAAAAGGCACTGCCACAAAAGCTACCGTTTAAAACACAACAGTCATCCACGTGAATAATAGTCAAGAGCGCTAAATGAAGTCTGAATCTCGAGACTGAAATATATCATGCTGACACGCTCTTAGAATGGCCTTTAAAAGGCTTGCCAAAATAACTTTCATGCGGGGACATCGATCATTCATGTTACTGAAACAACAAAAGAGGGCTCAAAAGATTGTTTGTTTGTTTGATTTGAGATTTATCGCCCCCGTCAACACTGTAAAGGTCATTTTGGAGACGTTGCTTCCAATTTTGTGGGACTTTTACCCGACCTTGAGATGAAATGACATCTCAAGCCCTGCCACCCAATGAAACCAATAGGGTTTATAAGCATGGCCCGACTCGCACCGCTTTGCCTGGGCAGGCTTAGATCCTCTAAGCGGTTTTCCAGTACTCGTATGCTAGTCGGTTTAAGCTCTGCGTGGAAGCATCATGCAGCCCATGGCTCAAATGATACTAATCGACCACAACACTGTAACACGTATATAACAAGAGCACCGCATGCGGGTGCCAACGCTCGGCTGCAGTTTCTTTTAGTTTAACAAAAATTCTAAGTCGAAAAAGAGGCATAACTGTGCCAAAAATATTTTGAGAGTTACCTCACCTATTGGTATGAGTTCCCCTTTTCATAATGAACAACTATTACGAGTTTCAAGTTAATATGTTCAGTAATGACAGAGATATTACAAAATGTCCAAGTTTTTGCAAAAATTCTAAGTCCAAAAAGGGGCATAACTGTGTCAAAAATATTTTGAGAGTTACCTCACCTATTGGTATGAGTTCCCCTTTTCGTAATGAACAACTATTACGAGTTTCAAGTTAATATGTTCAGTAATGACAGAGATATTACAAAATGTCCAAGTTTTTGCACGACGACGACGCAGACGACGACAGAGCTATGACAATACCTCGTCGTTTTCTTCGAAAACAGCCGAGCTAAAAATCATGAAACCATCCTAGAGCTTCATCCTAGAGCCCTGAAGGAACTAGCAAAGGAGTTAGGTCCAGTTTTTGCTCATCTTTTCCAACAATCTCTCGATACAGGTGAAATTCCTAAAGAATGGCTACTAGCGAACATCTGTCCACTTTTCAAAAAAGGGGACAGGGCTCTTGCTCATCATACCAAACATATGTGTCAAGTTATATTAAAATCCATCAATAAATGAAGGTGCAAGAGCGATGACAAAGTTTTTCTAAAAATAGCCACAGTGACCTTGACCTTCAGCCCCAGACCCTGAAAGTCGAACTCGCTCGAGATATCATCATACCCAACATTTGTGTAAAGTTATATTAAAATCCATTCATAAATGTAGGCACTAGAGCGATCACAAAGTTTTTTTCTAAAAATAGCCACAGTGACCTTGACCTTCAGCCCCGGAACCTGAAAGTCAAAGTCACTTGAGATATCATCATACCCAATATTTGTGTAAAATTATATGAAAATCCATCCATAAATAAAGGTGCAAGAGCGATGAAAAAGATTTTCTAAAAATAGCCACAGTGACCTTGACCTTCTGCCCCAGACCCTGAAAGTTGAACCAGCTCGAGATATTACCAAACCCAACGTTATATTAAAATCCAGCAATAAATGTAGGCACTAGAGTGATCACAAAGTTTTTTTTTCGAAAAATAGCCTCAGTGACCTTGACCTTCAGCTCCAGGCCCTGAAAGTTTAACTTGCTAGAGATATCATCATACCCAACATTTGTGTGAAGTTATATTAAAATCCATCAATAAATTAAGGTGTAAGAGCGATGACAATGTTTTTCTAAAAATAGCCACAGTGACCTTGACCCAGTGACCCTGAAAGTAGTTACCTTGACCTTAAGCCCAGGACCCTGAGAGTCACAGTCACTCGAGATATCATTATACCCAAGTTATATTAAAATCCATCAATAAATGAAGGCGCTAGAGCGATGACAATGTTTTTCAAAAATAGCCACAGTGACCTTGACCTTGAGCCCCAGACCCGCTATGTTTTTAAAAAGAAAAAAAAATAGAAAAAGAAAAGAAAAAAAAAAAACATGCCTCCTCCGGGATTTGAACTCACGCAGCTTGCAGGTAAACTTTAACACAGAAAAGTAAGGGAGGTAATACAGAGGAAAATATTAACTTCTCAAAAAGACCAATTTCAGCCAAAAAACCTGTAAAATGAAGTTCAATGATAATGTTAAATATTGTTTTTTACCAATTGTTAATTATATATTCAAAATAAACTTGTAAAACATCACATATAAGAGCTTGCAGGTAAACTTTAACCAAATGCGGACGCCGACGCCGACGCTGACGCCGACGCTGACGACGGACGCCCGGGGGTATGGCAATAGCTCCCCCTTACTTTCGTAAGGCGAGCTAAAAATGGATAGATTCCTCCCTTTGCTACAGAAAACAGCGGGTTGTTGTTAATGGTGAATCTTCAGTATGGGCGCCAGTTTTGTCTGGAGTCCCGCAAGGGACTGTTCTTGGTCCTCTATTGTTCTCCCTGTACATCAGTAATATCTCCGCTGACATTGACTCAGAAATAAGACTGTTCGCAGACGACTGTGTTTGTTACCGGGAACTTAGAGATACAGATGACTCACTGAAACTTCAGGCTGACATAGATAGATTAGGATGTTGGGCCCGAAAATGGGGCATGAGATTTCAGCCAGTTAAATGCAATATAATGCAGATAACTAGGAAGAGATCTAATAAAATTGGGGCTTCTTACACTTTAGAGGGAACGGTCCTCGAAAATGTGAATTCCATTAAGTACCTTGGTGTGACAATCACTCACGATTTGAGATGGAATACACACATTAGCAGCATGTGTACAAAGGCGAATAGAACACTTGGTTTCCTGAGGCGAAATCTTCATCAGTGTCCTCAGGATGTGAAAGAGACAGCATACAGGGGACTTGTTCGCCCAATCTTGGAATATGGTAGTTCCATCTGGGACCCAAGCCGAGTAGTCCTCGATGAAGAAATTGAAAAAGTTCAGAATAGAGCTGCTAGATTTGTAACTGGAAATTATTGCTTTGAAACTGGGAGCATGACTGGAATTCTAGGAACATTAAGATATGAGTCTCTCAAGAAAAGGAGAAGAGACAGTAGGCTCATACTCTTATACAAAGGTCTAAAGGGTGCTGCCAGCATTCCAACAGATGACCTTGTTCACCCAGCTAGGCACTGCAGAAAGCACCATTCAATGACGTTTCAGACCCTTACTGCAAGAACGGACATTTATAAAGAACCTTTCTTTCCCCGAACCATTAGAGATTGGAATGCCCTTCCCGATTCGATTATTTCGACGGCTGAAGGTGCTGAGGATTGTGTAGCTAAGTTTACCTCTTTGGTTAGCGCTAGGGACTAACTTCCCATATCACAGGTCCTCGTGTATGGATGTCATTTGACGTGTCACCAGTAATAATTCTGATTCTGATTCTGAGGAGAGAGCGACGACAACCGCAATTGTAAAAATTAGGTTCTGAATCTCCATGTACCAATGCCACCAAACAAGTTCAAGCTCAATCGAACTTACGGTTTGTATGATTGTATCTTATTACATATTAACCCTTTTTGTACCAAATGGAATCTTCCTACTTTATATACAGCAGGAGTCCATTTCAAAATTTAGGGGTTTCAGGTTGTGTTTTCTTCAAAATGTATTTGGAAAATTTGACTGAACTTTTAGCAAACAGTGGAGGCCCTGATCAGACGCCGCGTTCTGCGGCGTCTGATCTGGGCCTGCACTGTTTGCCAGGGTACCCCTTTATGGATTTCCCCTCTGAAATGGGTTAAGAGTGCAATGGGGTTGGGCCACAAGTTCTCACAACTTTTGGCTCAAAAAGGGATGTCGATAATGTGAAAAGCAAACGACGGACGGCGAAGAACAGGCAATGGCACAAGCTGACAGGTAGGCTCCAAGTGAGCTAACTAAGGACAGATTCGACTTTGTACAGTTTTCTTTATCTTGTAAATTAAGCTAAATTAACCTTGTAAATCAAGCTTGAGTACAAAACCCAGTATGTTGCTGTCGTACTTCCAGATTTGTTTTTCGTATGAAAAATAGAAGTGGTGACAATGATCAGGAATCGATACAATCAACCCACAGCTCCCATCAGAGACGACACCAAAGGGAAAGAAACACAAACATGAAACAAGGCAACGCAAGCGTAGCATCCCCTCGCAACTGCATACCATTCATTAACATGAAAATCCAATCTGAATATGTTAGACCATTGTGACCTTGACCTTTGACCCGACTTTGAAATTCAATAGGGTTCATCCTCTGTACATGGTGAACATTTGTGGAAGGTTTGATGCTTCTACGATGAATACTGTGTCGTCTATCCTGCTCACAAGGTTTTCAAGGTCAAGTCCATTGTGACCTTGACCTTTGACCCCTGACCTTGAAATTCAATAGGGTTCATCCTCTGTACATGGTGAACATTTGTGGAAGGTTTGATGCCTCTACGATGAATACTGTGTCTTCTATCCTGCTCACAAGGTTTTCAAGGATCACATACGTACACGCATACGTACGCAAGGACGTACACGCAAAAGTGTTTGTGTGTGTGTGTGTGTGTGTGAATTCGGTTGAAAGTTCAATTGGACTACTGGGCCCGGCTCATGTGAAGTCTACATGACAGGACATCTGTTAAATAAATCTCATGCATGGCTTTGATGTATTGGTAAGGTGGTTGAATAGTAACTGAGTTTATAATCTGATTACCCCACCCATTTGCAATTCTGTGTTCACTGAACCATTAAATGTTGCTCAATTCATCCGGTTCCACACTACTACCAATTGTACTGATAACAAGAGGCCCATGGGCCACAATGCTCACCAGAGCTCAGATGAACACGCCCAATGCCAGCCATGTATTTTAATAAACGATGGCAGCCCCCAGTTCATGGGTGCTACAAATGAAATTTGGGCGACCAAACTAAACAGCCGAATTTCATAAAAAACTCAAAACCTGTAAAGGCAAATATTGTGAATATTTTCATAAACTCTCTGCCTCCTAGAGCATATGGTTTCTGAGGAGATGATTTTTTAAGTTTTTTTTTTTTTTTTTTTCATTTTTTGCATTTTGGTTTCCATGGCAACCAATAAAAATGAGCAGTAGGCCTTAAATCATATGGCAGATAGAAGATTGCCAAAGGAACATTTCTTAAAAGGTTTTGTCAAAATATTTGCAGAGGCTTGGTAGTAAATGCCATTTTTCAATTTTCCCCATTATAAGTCTATGGAAATTATAGGTAGCCAAAGCAACCAAACTAATAAAGCGATTTTCATAAAAAACACAAACTTTCAATCCCCCAGTCCAAGGATGCTCCAATCAACCCAGTGGCTTCAGAGGAGATGTCGTTTGAAAGTGTTGACAGATGCAGACGCAGATGCAGACGACGCAGACACAGACACAGACGACAGCGGACAAATGCCTATCCTATAAGCTCCCCTGGAGCCTTCAGCTCTGGTGAGCTAAAAACATAAAATGTGTAAAGGCAAATATTGTGAATATTTTCATAAAGTCTCAGCCTCATAGAGCATACGGTTTCTGAAAAGTTGATTTTTTAGGTTGTTTTTTTTTTTCTATTTTTTTTTTCATTTTGGTTACCATGCACCCAGTAAAAACGAGCAATAAGCCTAAAATCATATGGCAGATTGAAGATTGCTTAAGGAAAATTTCTATGAAAGATGTGTCGAAATATTTGCCAAGGTTTGGCAGTTAATGCCATTTTTCAATTTTCCCCATTATAAGTCTATGGAAAATCTAAGTTGCCATAGCAACGAAACTAAAGAACCAAGTTTCATAAAAAAAATATAACCGGTAAAGGCAAATATTGAGAATATTTTTTTAAAGTTTCAGCCTCCTAGAGCATATGGTTTCTGAGGAGATGATTGTTTAAGTATTTTTTTTTCTATTTTTTTTTTCATTTTGGTTACCATGGCAACTAGTAAAAATGAGCAATAGAACTAAAATCATATGGCAGATGGTAGATTGCTTAAGGAACATTTCTATAAAAGTTGTGTCCAAATATCTGCAAAGGTTTGGCAGTTAATGCCTTTTTTTTAATTTCCCCATTATAAGTCTATGGAAAATCTAAGCTGCCATAGCAACCAAACTAAACGGCCGAATTTCATAAAAAACACAAAACCTGTAAAGGCAAATATTGTGAATATTTTCATTAAGTCTAGGCCTCCTAGAGCATACGGTTTCTGTGGAGATGATTTTTAAGTATTTTTTTTCTATTTTTTGCATTTTGGTTTCCATGGCAACCAATAAAAATGATCAAAGGCCTAAAAGCATATGGCAGATAGTAGATTGCCTATGGAACATTTCTATGAAAGTTTTGTCAAAATATCTGAAGAGGCTTGACAGTAAATGCCATTTTTCAATTTTCCACATTAAAAGTCTATGGCAACTATAAGTTACCATAGCAACCAAACTGATGAGCCGATTTTCATAAAAAACATAAACTTCCAATCACCCAGCCCAAGGATGCAACAGATAAAATTTGGGCCCAATCGGCCAAGTGGCTTCAGAGGAGATGTCGTTTGAAAGTGATGACTGACGCAGATGCAGACGACAACGGACAACTGCCTATCCTATAAGCTCCCCATGGAGCCTTCAGCTCTGGTGAGCTAAAAATGATAGTGTTATCCAAGAATCATCATTGGTTTCCTCCCATATTACCAGAAACTTTACAAAATTTAGGTTAAAAATAAGTAAAAATATTTTAGCGTTTGGAAAATACAGATTATCTTCCTAAATAGAAGTGGAGGCAATGATCAGGAAACGATACAATTAACCAAGACACCAAAGGGAAAGAAACACAAACATGAAACAACAGACCCAAATGGAAACATCAATAGTGGAAAACCAAAAGGACAGTTACTTTCCCAAAAAATGGCCAATAGGCTATCCAAAATAAAATAACACAAGCGTCACAAACACCTAAAGACAAACCATAACAAAAATTAACCACGACATAACTGTCAGCGGAACCGAATTTGGGGGGGGGGGGGGGGGGGCACAATCCTCGCCCTTACTTCCATCGCAATTAAGACAAATAATGTGTTCAGTCCGCATGAAGGGCTCCTAACTCATCATTGCAACATCTCCGTGAACACAAAAATCGAACAACCACAGAGATGAAACAACGGTGAGGATTCGACAGCAAGAAATCACTGAAATGCTGGAGTAAAAGAAAACAACCAGTTAGACTCCGATGAGCCCGACCAGAGACAGAGAATCAGGTACCAACCAACATAAGCATTTACGCTGGAACCGTCACAGAATCTGAGGCCTCACCCACCGGCGTGCAATAAAAAGAGGGACGCAAAATTGTCAACAGTGATTGGGTTAACTACCATGCATGCAGCCTGTCGTATAACATTTATGTTGTACCCAATCTTTTTATATAGAAGAATGATTTTACGAAATTGGGTGCTAAAGTCATTGCGGTTGTATATTTTTCTGAATTTATATACTCAGTCACCATAAAATTCGGGTTCCGATAGACCTTGTTGCAGAAGAGATTTAAGTCCAATATTGAATTTTGAAATTAAATCAGAATGGCGTCTACAAAATTTTGATAAGACTTTGCGTAGTTTATTGTACCGATAACCCTGATTAAGAAGTTTAATCGTTAACAATTTATTACGCTTGTTGAAGTCAGTTACATGACTACACACTTGGCAAATCAAATTAATTGCGAAATATAAACGCCATAGGATGGGGCACGAGGAACATCACCATCCAAACAAGAGGGCCATGATGGCCCTGGATCGCTCACCTGATCCATAGTGTAACCCAGAGAGGGCCATTATTGGCCCCAGGGCTTTAATGTGCATAATGTTGAGGGAGGTCTTAAAGGTGAAGCTTCATACCAAACATCCACAAAGGCTAAAATTTGAACAATCTTGGCAAAGGTCCACTAGATGAAGCTACACATCAAATATCAAAGACCTGGGCCTAGTGGTTTCAGAGAAGAAGATTTTTAAAGATTTTGCCTATATAAGCCTATGTAAAACCAAAGGGCCCCGGGACAGGGGCATTTTTTGCCCCAGCACTTTAATTTGAACAATCTTGGTGAGGGTCCACTAGATGAAGCTTCATACCAAATATCAAGGTCCTGGGCCTTGTGGTTTCAGAGAAGAAGATTTTTAAAGATTTTCCCTATATAAGCCTATGTAAAACCAAAGGGCCCCGGGGCGGGGACATTTTTGGCCCCAGCACTATAATTTAAACAATCTTGGTAGGGGTCCACTAGATGAAGCTTCATACCAAATATCAAAGACCTGGGCCTTGTGGTTTCAGAGAAGAAGATTTTTTAAAGATTTTCCCTATATAAGCCTATGTAAAACCAAAGGGCCCTGTGGCGGGGGCATTTTTTGTTCCAGCACTGTAATTTGAACAATCTTGGTAGGGGTCCACTAGATGAAGCTTCATACTAAATATCAAAGTCCTGGGCCTTGTGGTTTCAGAGTAGAAGATTTTTAAAGATTTTCCATATATAATCCTATGTAAAACGAAAGGGCCCCGGGGCGGGGGCATTTTTGGCCCCAGCACTATAATTTGAACAATCTTGGTAGGGGTCCACTAGATGAAGCTTCATACCAAATATCAAAGACCTGGGCCTTGTGGTTTCAGAGAAGAAGATTTTTTAAGTTTTTGGTGAAAAAAAAACTATTTTTGGCTCCTGTGACTTAGATGTGCAACGGACCGGAACCATTTGAAAAACTTTGAAAGGGGACCACCTAAGGATCATTCCTGTGAAGTTTGGTCAAAATCCGATCAGTGGTTTAGGAGGAGACGTCATTTAAAGAAATTGTTTACGCACGTACGCACGCACGCACGGACGCACGACGGACGGACAAAAAGTGATCCCAAAAGCTCACCTCGTCACTACGTGACGGTGAGCTAAAAAAAGGTAAAATTTACAACCTCAAAATCAAAATCATCGAGTTTATCATAAATTTTGCAAGAAACAAACCCATCTACAATAGAAAAATGTGAATCCAAAAACGGGGCCTCGGTATCAGAAGAATTTGCTTTATTCAACTGAAGTTCTTGGGGTAAATTTGACTGACCAAACCATCGAAATAGGTATTATCAATATTTAATAAATGATCCAAATATCTAGAAGTGGAGCTAAAAGCTTCAATGATTCAGACTGGTTTTGGACATCATGAAGCCTCTCTTATAACAAATCAAAAACAGATCAGCGACAAGTGGTGCACAATTAGTACCCATCCGAATACCCACAACTTGTCTAAATAACTTAGTACCAAATCTTGTGTAAATATTGTCAAGTAGAAAGGTGAGAGCTTCAAACACTTTCTGACATGACCATAAAGTAAAATTCTTATGCTCTTCAGAAGTGAAAAACGCATTTCTTACATTACATGCAAGATAGAGGGATTCTTCCCTATGAAATGTCCATACAGTCAAATCACTAAGTTTTCCTTTCATAAGAATATGATGAAGTGTAGTGTAAAGGGTGGACAAATCATAAGAAGACAGACTTGAAGCACGAAAACGCCTGGATTTCAATTTATTTAAGAAGTTCATTAGATTTTTTATGGATCAAAACAGATTTCTGCCTGATCTTTCGAAGACTTTGTCGCAATATTTTATCACATGTTTTTTGATGGCAGTAAAACATGAAGTTAATTATTTGGAGAGTTCAGTAATGGTGCAAGAGCTTGAATTTGCAATAAAGTGTGCTTTGTATGGTCTTTCATGATGTTTAGGTAACCAATATAACGTAGGAAGCTTGTCTTGGCCTTCTGTAACGCAGGCAGCAAACTTGGTGGCTGAATGACAAATGTGGTCATTAACTAAAGCCCTCTCTACAGCTAAAGGCTGAAGTTTATAGGCCTCAGTACCACCAAGTTCTTGCTGTAGAGTGTGGCGGCCGTAAAAAGTCTCCCCGTACATCCATCATAGTGCAGATTTTATTTTCGGGTCCTTTGGAATCATTTAGAATCATTTTGAAAATAGAGTTCTGCTTAAGCCAGTGCTAGAGGGCGTGGCCGGTGTTGCACATTTCAGTACTGGTCATGAACAGACTCAGTAAAACCGAGTCTGCTATTTTCGTTTATTTGGTGTATTCTTTGTGTCCAAAGGATCTAACTATTCAGAACTTATTTATCTTCACTGCAGCTGGTGCTGTGCCGTGTGGCGGCCGTACAAAATCTCCCCGTACATCCATCATAGTGCAGATTATATTTTAAGTCCTTTGGGATTTTTGGGTTCATTTAGAATCATTTTGAAAATAGAGTTCTGCTTAAGCCAGTGCCGGAGGGCGTTGCCGGTGTTGCACATTTCAGTACTGGTCACGAACAGACTCAATAAAACCGAGTCTGCTATTTTCGTTTATTTGGTGTATTCTTTGCTTCCAAAGGATCTAACTATTCAGAACTTAATTAACATAGTGAAGCCGTCAAACAACGAACTCATTTTTAGCGGCCTGATCAGCTGGAGCCAAAACAAACTTCCTATGAAATTCCTGAATACCTAGTTTAAGGTGACGTAAAGGCGTCTTCGGTTTAGGAGCTAATAAGTTCGCATTTTGCGAATGAAAAGAAATGCGTTTGTTCACTAATTTCAGAATGCTAAGTTTCCATTCTTGGCAGCAGCGATTTCATCTATACATTTATTGAAATCAATTTTAGAAGGAAATCGATATTTCGGTCCTTTAGAAATTGTATTATGTATCCTAGAATCAGGAAAAAATTTTAAATTGCAAGTAATTATATGACCGGCAGCACGAAAGCAATAAACTGAATTTTTTACAATCACATGTATCAGGAGTGCTAGTGTCAATATCAAGATCAGAAACAAGTTAATTGAAATTAAAAATGATAGATCTAAAAGGTTTATTGTATTTAAAGCAAATTATGGATGTTTCAGTATTCTGAAAATAAGCAGGAATGGATGAAATAACCGAACTGTCCCGGAAGATACTAGGTAAATCTATAAAATCCAAACCCTTATTAATGAAGGATATTTTGATGTAATGGCGTTTGTGATTAATTTCAGAATCGATGGAAGGACGAAGAGCATGCTGAGTATAACCTCTAGTTAAAAGAGCAGCGTCGTATAACTGATTAGAACTATCGTAGAATTTATTTGCCTCGGTTTCCAGAATCCGTAATACAGAAATGGGTAGTGAACTTAGAAAAGCAAGCATTGAGTGGCGTCCATGATTTAATAATATTATGGACAGTCACTAAAGTTTGTTTTTTTATTGACTGGCTTGAGGTTTAACGTCCCGATCAAAGTAGAAGTAAAACAAAGATCAGGAATCGATACAATAACTTACTCCACCCATCAAAGACACCAAAGGGAAAGAAACACAAACATTAAGCGACCAGACCATAATGGAAACCTAAACAAAGGAAGGCCATAACGAGGGCTGAGCGCAAAACTATTGTAACTGACATTTTGGCCATTTTCAGTTTTTCCTATATTTTGGTTGCATATATTGATTTGCATCTTCCACCAAAGAGTTGTATACATTTTCCATTCCGTTCTGGAGTTATTAAAAATATTCAAAATATTGTATCGGTGAAGGCTGTTAGAAGTTGGCGCAAAACTATTGTAACTGCAGTTACAATAGTTTTGCACTAAAAATTACTTAACAATGCCAGGTTTCTCAAGCAAAACCTGCAGATACAATAGTTTTGCACCGAATGAAAAGCACATGGCTGCACCATTACAAGTTACAAAAGTCTGATTTAAGCCAAATTAATGGATACAAAAAAGCTGTAGTATACAACAATTTCAGTTTTCTGTATTTATTTCAAGAAATTGTGGTCCTTGGCTAGATGGGCTGCATGGTGCTTCCACGCAGAGCTGAAACTGAACGCACACGAGTACTGGTAAACCGCTTAGAGGATCTAAGTGTGTCCAGGCAAAGTGGTGCGAGTCGGACCGTTCATGCTAATAAACCTTATTGGTTTCATTGGGTGGCAGGACTGGAGATGTCATTTCATCTCAATGTCGGGTAAAAGTCCTACAAAATTGGAAGCAACGCCTCCAAATTGACCTATACAGTGTTGATGGGGATGTTAAACCTCAAATCAAACAAATAAATCCTTGGCTTGAAATTCTGCCATTTTAAGCAAATACACTAATCAAATAATTAAATGAAGGAAAATAATGAACCAGTGGTTATTTATAATTTTACTTAGGTCAGTTCTATAATTATGCAGGACTTTGCTGCTCTACTGGGGAATATCTGAAATAGTACTGTTTTCAGCATACAGTTGCTCATTGTAGCCTCCGGTCAAATTTTTAAAAAGATGCCTGGGATGTTCCCATAGTTTGTTTGTTTGATTTGAGTTTTAACGTCCCCGTCAACAACTGTAAAGGTCATTTTGGAGACGTTGCTTCCGATTTTGTGGGACTTTTACCCGACATTGAGATGAATTGACATCTCAAGCCCTGTCGCCCAATGAAACCAATAGGGTTTATAAGCATGGACGGTCGGACACTCGCACTGCTTTGCCTGGGCGGGCTTAGATCCTCTAAGCGGTTTATCAGTACTCGTGTGCAGGTCGGACTCAGCTCTGCGTGGAAGCAGTGAAATTCCGAGCCAATCTGTCGACCTGTTACATACTTTGTAAGCGGAAAAGTCTGGTTCCAGTTTGTTGACAAATATGGTTGCAATTAGTATCATAGCTCCTTTGAGATCACATAGCCGCTGGCAACCATCTCTGATTTTTAGGGTACCCTTCCCTAGTCAGTTTGGTAGGGCCTACCCTAGGGTAGGATAGGCTAAGGTAAGATATGATATGCAAGGGTGGGTTAGGCTAGGGTTAAGCATTTCTTGGCTAGAACAGTCTACCTTACTCTACCTGGAAGGCAGGGTGGTGTGGGATAAATACAGTTGTCGTTCTAGTTAGGGTAGTGGTAGAGTACCCTTCCTTAGACTAGTCTACCCTAGCCTACACTATGGTACCTAGTTTGAAGTAGGGTCTAATACACTAAGGGTAGGCATGATGGTATTGAAAAAGGTAAGGTATGGTCGCAGTACTGGTTAGTGTAGGGTGTAAAGTACCCTAGCCTAGTCTACCCTACTTTAGGCTAGGTTAGGGTAGTTAACTGTAAAATTTGGTAGAGTAGGTCATACTGTAGGTTAGTGTAAGGTGGGATATGGTCACCCTACTGGTGAGGATAGGGTACCCTTCCCTAACCAGCAGAGTATAGTAAAGTATGTACGGTAGGCTCTACCTTAGGGAGTTGGCCTCGGTAGCTCAGTCGGATGCTCGTCTGACTGGCGATCAGGAAGACGCGGATTCAATACCTGCCGGAGCCAGCAACATTCTTTTGTTGAGATTGATCATAAAATCTTTTCTATGGTCATTCTCTCCCTTCCGCTGATTCAAGAAGGGCACTTGTCAGTTTCTGGCAAAAGAATGTGCACTGTACTGGTTAACCGCTTACGTATAAGCCTGCCCAGGAAAAGTGTGGATAGGTAAACTGACTGGTTCAAAAATGAACTAAAATAGTCTTGATTGGGCCGTTAAACCCCAACGCAAACAAACAAATCTACCTTAGGGTAGGATAGGTAAGGTAGGATAAGGTAGACTAGGTAAGGTAGTGCTAATATTGAGGTTAGGCTACACTAACCTATCCTAACAGGTAGTCTTTCTCCTAGTTAGGGTACCCTTCCATTACTGAGCCTACACTATGGCACCACAGAGTAGGGTAGACCCTACCCTTGGGTGGGATAGGGGTAGGCATTGTGGTGTGGGATAGGGATAGTCATCCTCCCTGTTAGGCTAGTGATAGGATACCCTTCCATAGCCTAGCCTGCCCAGTGGTACTCTAGTGTAGAGTAGTCCATAGGTCAGGGTAGGGTATGATAAGGTAGGGTACCCTACCTATATCCTCACCAGTAGGGTTAACATACTCCACCTTACCCTGCAGTAGGGTAGGACCTGCTCTACCAAATCTTACAGATACATACTTACCCTTACCTGGCTAACTAGGCTAGGGTACCTTACACCCTATCCTAATCAGTAGGGTGACCATACCCTACCCTTTTTAACATCATCTTGTCTACAAGGTAAGGCAGGCTAGCCGACCTTTAGTCTATCCTAACTGATAGGGTATCGTAGAGGTGACCCTTCCATAGATGGACCCCACCTTAACCATGGTAGGGCCATTTTAACCCCAACACTAACATACCCCAGGGTACCATAGTGTAGGCTAGGCTAAGGAAGGGTAGCCTTCCTCTACTCTAACGCAAAGAATGACTATACCTACTCTATCAAACACAACTTGCTTAGGGTAGGGTCACTTAACCTGAGCTTAGCCTAGCTTACAATATCCTTCCTTAACATATCATACCCTAGGGTAGGACTTCTAAAACTGGCTAGCGATTGTAACCTACCCTAACAAGTAGGCAGACTGTATCCAACCCTAGGGTAGGGTAGGCTTAGCCTATTCCCCCCATCTACCTAGGAAAGCATAGGGTAAGCCAATAGGGCAAGGAAGAGTACCCTACCATTACCTTAACCAGTTTGGTAGCCCCTATCTTAGGGTAGGATAGTTTAAGTATAAAATTCCATGGTTCTGAAGGCTTTATTGGTGCATCCATATGCTTCTGAATTGGTGCAAAACTATTGTATCTACATTATTTAAACAATATTTACATCACAATCTTAACATTTTAAGTGCAAAACTGTTGTAACTGCAGATACAATAGTTTTGCACCAAAAATCTGTATACAAAAGGTAGGTTTTTACATGCAAAACTATTGTAACTGAAGGAAAGGTCAATGTCTCCTTTATTAAGTGTTAGATTTGTATTAAACTGCCTTGGTTCAAATAAACACCTATTAGCCTTCAAAATATGTAAAGATGCAAAGTATTGCCATAATATTAAGAAAATAGGAATGTTTTTTGTTTCTCCTGAAAAATCTTGAAAATGCAGATACAATAGTTTTGCGCTAAGCCCTCGAATATTAAGGACAGTTACTTTCCCACAAAATGGCCATATGGCCATCCAAAATAAAATGACACAAGTGATACAAACAGTAAGTAACAAACAACAACATAAATAAACCGCCACAGAAGAACCACCTTTGGACGGTCAGTGGAAAGATTTCCACTGGGGGGGTGGGGGGGGGGCTTAAATCGATTTTACGTGGCCACAATCCTCGCCATTACTTCCGTCGCGATTTAGACAAATAATTTGTTCAGTCCGCATGAAGGCCTCCTAACTCATCAGTGCAACATCTCCGTGAACACAAAAAATCAAAGAACCATAGAGGTGAGACAACGGTGAGGACTCGACAGCAAGAAACCACTGAAATGCTGGAGCAAAAGAAAACCAACAGTTAGACTCCGATGGGCCCGACAAGAGACAACACTGTAAAGGTCATTTTGGAGACGTTGCTTCCAATTTTGTGGGACTTTTACCCGACATTGAGATGAAATGACATCTCAAACCCTCTCCCCCAATGAAACCAATAGGGTTTATAAGCATGAACGGTCCGACCCTCGCACCGCTTTGCCTGGGCAGGCTTAGATCCTCTTAGCGGTTTACCAGTACTCGTGTGCGGGTCGGATTTAGCTCTGCGTGGAAGCATCATGTAGCCAATCTATTTCTTTAAGCCCCGACGGGCGGGGGCCGTACTTAAGTCTGGTATTGTTTCTTTTAAAGTTGCAATATTGTTTCGAAAAATGTTTATAAACATCACTTCAGACATCCTTCAGTCTACCTAAAAACAAATTGCAGTGAAAGAGCACACAGGTAATAAGTCAACTTTCAAAATACACTACAGTGTCATGGTAAGTTACCCCACCCACGTTTAAAGGCCTTAAGCTCGAAAAAACCTAACCTTGCGCGTGACAAGAGGTATGCCATACAAAAGGTACACATCTTAGGCTGTTTACCTGCAAAAAATAAAAAGATTTGGTACAAGGCCAGAATACCCCCTAATGCACCCCCCCCCCCCAATTTTTTTTACCTAAAAACAAAGATTCTGATTGTGTTTTACCCATTTGGTATCTATTCCATTGATTTCCATCGATAAACGCACGTCTGAAATGACATAAAATTGTAAATTTTCATGTTGTGCAGTGATAAGCTGTCACTCAGCTGTTGAAGTTATACTGTTAACAGATTCTGTTGACGCTCCAATCCGTGTCCACACAGTGATTGTCCATAGCAACAAGTTTTTGTTAACAAACAAATCTTGTCCCAGATCTGACTCAACAACTTGACTCTGAAGTAAGACGAATCATCGAAAAATCACAGGAAAAGACAAAGAAAGAGTTATTTTACACCACAAAAATTTATACCATGAAATGTGTACACGTATAAATGTCCTTAAAAAGCTTTGCAGTTAAAACAAATTTATTTTAATTTAGTGAGAAACATGGGATTACATACGCCGCCTGAAAGCCATATTTGTCTTGCCTTATAGCCGTTGGACAAGGAACACATCGCTTTAAGCCAGGGTATGTAATCTCATGTTACTGATCAAAAAAAAAAAAAAAAAAAAAACACCAAAAAACTAATGAAGTATTAGCAACGATTTACCTAGGTCTTCCTATTACTAAGTGTAAAAAGCAAAACCTCAGGCTAGACTGTGCGTCTTGCCTGAGTCTTTGCTGTGTGCATATGCGCATACAATGAGAATACCTGTATCATATTGTGACTCAATTTATTCAAATATCAACTATGATTTTGGTTTTAATTTTAAGCTAAGCAGTCTCTGTCTTTCTTCCTCCATTAATTTCCATTTACTATCATTGTAAGTTCTTATATTTGTCATTTCTTGGTAGCCTCTTACAACACTTTCCTGGAATAAATAAAGAGATGGATATATAAATATATGATTTAGGAAAAGTGTTATAAAAATTATATTCTTCACCATGTATATAACCCAAAAAAGCAATGACCTTGCGAGGTCAATGTGGAAGAAAATTAGAATCTAATCTGTTTCGCTCTGATATACTGTACCACGTTTGGTCATAATTCTTAAATCGTTTCAAGAAATATGGTGCAGACAACAAAACTTAACAATATTTGGACCATGTGACGTTGAAAAGTATATGAATGTCACCAAAAGCTAATCAATAAAAATCAAAAATGAGTTCCTTTAAGAGCAATGAAAACATTCATAAGAAAGAAGATGGGTCTACTACGTAGTTTCGGCTAATAAAGCCTCATCAGTGACCCTGTAATGATCCGGCAAAGAAAGCCAGAGGAAACATACTGCAGTTTTGCGAATTTCGAATAGGCAGTCGATTCAAAGACTGATATAAATCAAAATGTGGTCCAAATAATTAAAAATCTGTCTAGAATATGAGTCTAAACCAATAATCAAGTCCTTCTTTATCTTGCACTGATATATTACACCAGAACTGGCTGGAAATGATCAAATTGTCTGTGAGAGTTAAAACAAAATTACAATATATGCCAGTGTGATACCATGGTAAGCTGTAAACAAAGTCTAATCAGATGTTTGGTAGGTTGCATAAATATACATTGTACCGAGTTTCACCCCATTCATACATTTCCATACATAAACCATTATTGCTCCGCATCTGACAGCTTTTGGAAACCTGTGATCTTGACAATGAAGTCAAGGTGACTTAACTTTAATCAAATATTTGATACATTGCAATGATACATTTTACCAAGTTTGGCCACAAATAATAAATTTGTTCAGGAGATAGGGTGCAGACGATAAATTAATTAATTAAAATATACTGGTGATCGTTTGTGTCGCTTATATGATTTTATTTTGGCTAGCCTATTGGCCATTTTGTGGGGAACTAATTGTCCTTTTGGCTTTCCGCTATTGATGTTTCCATTATGGGCTGTTTTTTCATGTTTGTGTGTCTTTCCCTTTGGTGTCTCTGATGGGAGCTGTGGGTTAATTGTATCGATTCCTGATCATTGCCTCCACTTCTATTTTGGCTATCAGATCAGATTTCCTATAGCAAATCTGAATCTGTGTGTTGTCTTGATGCCTCTGATTTAAGTTTCTGAACAGCTTAATCTGAGTTGGGATGCAGATGGAGATGATGGTGGTGCATAGCTGAAAGTGCTTATGTCCTTTCAATAATAACAAGACAGTCCCATGGTGATCATCTATTCTTGGATACCAGAACAGAATGATTTTAACAAATTTGATTCTCAATACCCCCCATCAAGTTTCCTCTCAATTCGACTTACTGCTCGGGAAGTATACTGGAACGGAACGAGTTAAGCAATTCTGAATCCCCATTGTGACATCTTTAACTTTAGAAATTTCAGCCATTCTGAATCTCTATGTCACCCCTGTACCTCCCATCACGTTTCAGCTCTGTGGACGCCTTGGCAGCCATTGTGGACATCAGAATGAAATGTTTTTAGCAATTCAGAATCCCCATGTCACCCTGTTACCTCCCATCAAAATAAGCCAACTCCCACTTTCAGTTAAGGTGAAGATGTTGTTTAAAGACGCTCAAGATGGCCGTCTAAACATTGGATATCTGAACAGAATAATATAGGTAAATTTGAATCTCGATCTTATGTCAATGCCTCCCATGAAGTTTCAAATCAATCCGACTTTAGGTTGAGGAGGAGGTGACTTAAGTCTCCTTTCAAAACAGCAGTGAAGGCAATGATCAGGAATCGATACAATTAACCCATACCTCCCATCAGAGACACCAATAGGAAAGAAACACAAATATTAAATAACTAGACCCAAATGGAAACATCAATAGCAGAAAACCAAATGGACGGTTCATTTCCAACAAAATGGCCAATTGGCTATCCAAAGCAAAAAGATATAAGTGATACACACAAGCAAAGACAAGCCATAACAAAAATAAACCGGGACAGAAGAACCGCCTTAGAACTGTCAGTGAAAAGAATTACTGTGCTGATTAAATCGATTTTACACGGCTTCAGTCCTTCCTGATTTAGACAAATAATTTGTTCAGTCCGCATGAAGGCTTCCTAGTTCAGTGCAAAATCTCCGAGAAAACAAAAATCAACTTACCACAGAGATGAAAGAAAGGCAACAGCAACAAACCACTGAAATGCTGGAGCAAAAGACAACCAATACACCCAGAGACACAGCATCAGGTACCAACATTACATAAGTAACCGTTTAGGCTGGAACAGTCATTGAATCTGAGGCCTGACCCACCGGCGTGCAATTTAAGAGGGAAGCGAAGTTATCAACCGTGATTGGGTTAACTACCATGCAAGTATATATTTTTCTGAATTTATATACCAAGTCACCATTAATTCGGGTTCCGATAGACCTTATTGCAGAAGTGATTTAAGTCCAACAATGAATTTTAAAATTAAATCAGAATGATGCCTTTAAAATTTAGAAAAGGCTGTGCGTAGTTTATGATGCCGATAACCCAGATTAAAAAGTTCAGCAGTTAACGATTTATTACAAGTGTTGAAGTCAGTTACAAGACTAGAAACTCTGGCAAATCGAATTGTGAAATATAAACGCCATAGGATGCTGCACGAGGAACATCACCATCAAAGAAAGGAAAATTTACAATCTCCAAATCAAAATCATCGCGTTTATCATAAATTTTGCCGGAAACCAACCTGTCTGTAATAGATAGATGTAAATCCAAAAACGGGGCCTCGGATCATAAGAAATTGCTTTATTTAACTGAAGTTCTAAGGGGGGAGGGAGGGGGGGGGATTTGACTGATCAAACCATCGAAATAGGTATGTCAATATTTAATATCTAGAAGTCGCGGTATGAGTCCTCACCGTTGTTTCATCTCTATGGTTGTTTGATTTTTGTTCTCGGAGATGTTGCACTGATGAGTTAGGAGGCCTTCAAGCGGACTGAACAAATTATTTGTCTAAATCGCGATGGGAGTAAGGGCGAGGATTGCGGCCACGTGAATGCCATTTAAGCCCCCCAGCGGAATTTTTTTCACTGACTGTTCCAAGGCGGTTTTTCTGTCGCAGTTTATTTTCGTTATGATTTGTCTTTGTGTGTGTGTGTGTGTATCGCTTATATTTTTGTTTTGGATAGCCAGTTGGCCATTTTGTGGGAAAGTGACTGTCCTTTTTGACTTTCTGCTTAGGGTCTAGTTATTTCATGTTTGTGTTTCTTTCCATTTGGTGTCTCTGATGGGAGCTGTGGGTTAACTGTATCGATACCTGATCACTGCCATCACTTCTATTTTCAATGAAATCCGATTGGTTTTCAATGGAAAGAGACATCATGAAGTTTCTTTCACAACAAAACAAAAACAGATCATTCACGTGAGGTGCGCACATTCGTATGCATCGGAATACCCGCAATTTGTTTATATAGCTAAGTACCAAATCTTATGTAAATATTGTCAAGTAGAAAGGCGAGAGCTTCCCTCACTTTGACATTACCATATAGTATAATTTTAATGCTCTTCGGAAATGAAACAAGAGCTCCGCAAGTGGGACATAATACGCCCATAGCAAGTTGATTTTTTGGACCGCAACACCACAACAGTAAACCACTGCTCCACATCATGGTCTTACTGATCATCAAGTTTTAGCTTAACTGGACTTAAATTGTAAAAAGTAAATTAATGAAAAATGATTAGAGGAAAACTAGTTAAATGTCTTGCTAGTTCACCAATGCAATATTTTGCAAACCTGCATTCAGTACTAATGAACTGACAGACGCCGGCCCCATAACATACACATGTATCATGGACAAAAGTAATATAGCCACAGCCCTTGTCAATATGTAGCTCTTCTGAAGGTAGGCATGTTTACGGATGGGTCGACAGACGCAGTCCCCATAACATATATTTAAGACAAAAGAAGTAACATAGCTATGACCCTTTGTCAATATGTAGGTCTTCTGATGGTAGGTAAGTTTATGGATGGACGGGCAGACGCCAGCATCATGACATACTATTACGGAAAAAGCAATATAGTTATAGCCCTTTGTCAATATGTAGGTCTTTTGATTGTTGGTATGTATGTGAAATTAAGAGGAATAGATGGATGGAAGGACAGATAGACATTGGCACCATAACATAATACAGAGGAAAAATCCTAGCTATGGGCCTTTGTAAGGATGTAAGTCTTGTGATAGTAAGTAAGTGGGTGAAATATCATGAGAGTAGGGCAAAATCTTATGACCAAGGTTAAGTTTTTTTGGTTGAGGTGTGCCAAAAAAACGGACACAAGCAATATAGTTATGGCCAGTGTGGAGCCCTAAAAATATGAACTGCTCCACATCATGGTATATGTTACATGTGGGTTTACGGCGTCCCGCAAACCCCCACGCTGACAAGACAACCGAGCGTGATCTCTGACAGGTGTACGGGCAGCTGTGGGGTAAGGCACAAGAAAGATGTTAGATGAATGACATGAATTATTTACAGTATCTACATACAACACTTACTAACATAAAACATCACAATTTGTTGCTTCTGTAGCCAACTCACGACGTCCGCTCCGAAGGCAAAACACTGTTCTGTGCTCGGAACGGGTGACGTGAATACCTACAGAAGCAAACAACAAAAACAACAACAAAAACAAAAAAAGAAACAACACAAGACGCGACTGGCCAGTTTATAACTTAGGGTGAATCCCCCACTCGCGTGACACTTCCTCTCGCGAACTAGTAGAACTAGTCTATCAACATAGATGATAATCTTAGATTTAGCGATCACGTTTGCTGATCAGACGTTTAGTGATCGTCCAAATAACCTGCAGGTAAGTTGACCTCTTCCATGGTCTCACATTTGTTTACAACGAACAATGATTTAGAAGATTCTGCTTCTATCCTGGTAGGCGCTGATTACGGCGGTCTGTCCGCCCTTGCTGGACCCTAACGCCTAGCGTCGTACCAGTACCTGCTGCTATGAAGCAGGGAGCAGCAGGTCACACATTGTTATGCCTGCAAATTACGATAACGGGACTAGAAACGAGTCACAAAACATACATGCTATATCATGATCCCCCTCCCGGAGAAGTGAGAATATGTTCATGCATATACCGTTATTGCGCATGCGCCGACCAGACATACAGGCTGATTAGTGCATGCGACAAATAACCGTAAAGCAGAACTCAACTTGACTGTGCATCAAATTATCAGCACCCAGCGCTTGACACAATAATACTCAAAGTTCATGTTTCCTTACTGAGCACTACAAAAATCAATTAATGCTCACTACTACTGAGCATAATACTCATCAAATTTGTGCTCACTACATTATCACAAGTAAGAGGCAATTGAACAGACCACGCCTTTGCGCTACCTGGTCAGCTGCCAATTACAGGAAACATAACAATCTCTATTTCATATCCTTCTCCGCGACACGGCTCACAAATATAGCTATTCACAAATTCAATACATTAATAACAGATAGAAACTACAACAGACGATTTTCATCTATAATCCACAACATTTGTTAGTGTCTCATAAGGGCCAACACTGTTTGCCGTAAATTCTCTCTATTTGGTAGGCACCCCGTCACAACCGTCCTCGCGACGCCGATGACGCAGCTGACGTCATCCCCGCCGCTCAGGCCGTTATGACGTGTGGCGACCAAATACTCCCACTTATCATCATCACGTTCTTTATATGTACATACATGCACAAACTGAGTTATCAGACAAAAACGGCATCATTACAAAATGAACTCGTAATTCTTCTTGAACAAAATTATTTCTAATCAACGTGAACATGCTATTAAAATAAAATTCATTACGGTTCATCATCACGGATAACCCAACAGGCTCTTGTAAGAGTTTGCCCTGATGATGAAGATGTGGTTAAACCCGTCTTAAGTTTACGTCCCCTCTACACCTAATATCATATTGGGACGGAACCACGGTTTTCTAACCACAGCTAGTCACAAGTCATGGATCAAACAAGTGACCCGGCGTTTATTAATTACATTCTACAAAAGGGGTCTAAAAGCCTAAATGAATCTAGAATGAGCGGGTGTCCAAACTTTACGTCTCACCAACATCTAGGGTCAGCATGAGACAGGACCTCACTTAGAAAGACTCATTCTACTACTGGAGAAGCCTGGGATCAATTCTGCGACGTCTAGCTGGCAAAGCTAGTAGCCTAATCACTACAGGCCACAACAGTGAATTCAGAATAGGCTTCAGAAAGTTGGGGTATACTAGAAGTAAACCCCTCCAAAACCTAAAAGCATGTCCATACAAAAATAATACTAAACATAGATTTAACATACCTTTCAATATACTTTCTATTTTCCCGTCACAATGTTGTGTTCACTCTTACAACTTGACCTGCTGCTAAAGTGTCCGCTTTTTTCAGGGTTTATATATCTATGAATACTACCGGAAAATCATGCCTTCTCTTATTACCTTGCTCAATTCGTGGCGAGGTGGAGATACCGGCCACAAACAAAGCCAGATAGCAAAAATCGAGCAGATAATGGATTTGCGTTCAAATAGTATATTTCCCATAGGAAAAATTGATGAAACGACCCTATAATCAATGACATGACTCCTGTCAAAACGAACACCCACACAACACGTGACGGGAATAAAAATCATATATGGCACAATTTGGCGGTTGGCGATTTTTAGGCAAATTCTATAGGACTCGGCCTTTTAGCGGCCCCCTGTATTGTAAAAACAGCTCTCTATAAACCACTCATGCATACATCGTATGATATGTGCATGACTTGTTCATGGAGCCGCATAGTTTGCGTACCATATTTCACCTAAAATATTTCACTCGCACCGCCCTACCATATATCTACTAAAATAATTTAGATGTGCATAAGCACCAGAGAGGTTTCCTATTCCATCTCGTAACAGTATAACTTTATTACAAGTTTCAGCTTGATCGAGTGTACAATGTAAGAGAAGTAAGCTAGAAAAGGAATGTTTACAGAAATACTCAAAGGGGTATAATTCTGTAAATATTTGGTGGGCAGTAACTTTGAAATACAAGCAATGCAGTTATGGCTAGTGTTGGGCCCTAACAATATGCGTTGCTCCACATCATCGTTTAACTATATAACAAGTTTCAGCTCGATCAAATGATAATGAAATCTGAAGCAGGAGTTGTCCGGAAACAAAAAAATCCACAAATATTTTCAAAGGGGCATAACTGTATAAATATTTGGTGGACCTTAACCTCGAAACAATATGCGCTACCTCACATCATAGTCTTTTGGTTTGTTTGATTTGAGGTTTAACGTCCCCGTCAACACTGTATAGGTCATTTTGGAGACGTTCTACTATCTATAAAGATTCAGCTTGATCCAATGAAAACTCTAAAAATGAGTTATCCAGAAACGAAAAAGTTCAAAATATTTTTCAAAGGGGCATATCTGTATAAATATTTGGCGGACCTTAACTTCACAACTATATGCTCTACACCACATCATAGTCTTTCTATCTACCAAGTTTCAGCTTGATCCAATGAAAACTGTAAAAGTTTTTATCTGAGAACGAAAAAATTTACAAATTTTTTTTCAAAGGGGCATAACTCTATTTATATTAGATGGACCTTAACCTCGAAACAAAATGCCCTACACCACATCATAGTCTTACTATCAACTAAGTTTCACCTTGATCCAATGAAATTAGGAGGAGTTATCCGGAAATGAAAAGTTTACAGACGGACAGGAGTGGTCACAAAAATTTTCAAAGGAGCATAACTCTATAAATATTTGGTGGACATTAACCTCGAAACAATATGCGCTACACCACATCATAGTCTTACTATCTACCAAGCTTCAGCTTGGTCCAATGAGACTGTAAGAGTTATCCTGAAACGAAGAAGTTCACAAAAATTTTCAAAGGGGCATAACTCAATAAATATATGGTGGCTCTTAACCTCGATACAATATGCACTACACAACATCATAGTCTAACGATCTACTAAGTTTCAGCCTGATCCAATGAAAACTGTAGGAGGAGTTATCTGAAAACGAAAGTTTACAAAAATTTTCAAAGGGTCCTTTCTTTTTTGGTGGACCTTAACCTAAACCAATTGGCCATTTTGTGGGAAAGTAATTGTTCTTTTGGCTTTACGTTATTGATGTTTCTATTAGAGTCTAGTTGCTCCATGTTTATGCTTCTTTCCTTTGCTGTTTCTGGTGGGAGCTGTAGGTAATTGTATCGATTCCTGATCATTTCCTTCACTTCTATTTTACTATCTACCAAGTTTCAGCTTGATCCAATGAAAACTGTAGGAGGAGTGATCCGGAAACAAAAAAGTTTACAGACAGACAGATGGAAAGTTCACAAAAATTGTCAAAGGGGCATAACTCAATAAATATTTGGTGGACCTTAACCTCGAAACAATATGCGCTACACCACATCATAGTCTTACTATCTACCAAGTTTCAGCTTGATCCAATGAAAACTGTAGGAGAGGTTATCCGGAAACGAAGAAGTTGACACAAATATTCAAAGGGGCATAACTCTATAAATATGAGGTGGACCTTAACCTTGAAACAACATGCGCTACATCACACAATAGTCTAACTATCTACCAGGTTACAGTTTGGTCCAATGAAAACTGTAGGAGTTATCTGGAAACAAAAAATTTACAGACAGATGGACAGAAAAGTATAAAAAGCATAACATGCTAGATAGAGGACTCTTCCCTATGGAATGTCCATTCAATTAAATCGTTAAGTTTTTTTCTTTTATAAGATTATGAGGAAGTGTAGTGTAATAGGTTAAAAAATTGTAAGTGGACAATGGACATACTTGAAGTGAGTGAGTTTTAGTTTTACGTCCCACCAATAGCTAAGGTCATACGGAGACGGGACCTCGGCTTAAAGACTCATCCGAAAGTCTGGAGAAGCCCGGGATCGATCCTGCGATCCCTGGTTTACAAGGCGAGTAGCGTAACCACTGCACCACGGAGGCTTCTACATAATTGAAGTATAAAAATGTCTGGATTTCAATTTCTCTACAGACCTTGATCTTTCAAAGACTTTATAGCAATATTTAATCACATGTTTTTACTGGCTGTAAAAAGGGAAGTTAATAATTCAGCCAGTTCTGTAGCGGTACAGGAGCTTGAATTTGCAATAAACCGTGCTTTGTAAGGTCTTTATGAAGATAATGCAACCAATATACCGTAGGAAGTTTGCCATGGCCTTCTGTACCACATACAGCAAACTTGGCGGCTAAATGACAAATGTGGTCATCAAATACAACCCTCTCTATAGCCAAAGGTGAGGGTGAGGCTTAATTGGCCGAAACTAGGTAGTCTGGCCCAGAAAACTGTACACTTTAAACTTAAAAGTTATGTGGTGTATTCTTTGCTTCCAAAGGATATAACCCTTTTATATAATATATTTAACGTCACTACAGCTAGTGTTAAAGAAATGTGTGGAGGCCGAAAATAGTCTCCCTGCCCTTCAGCATAGTGTAGTTCATATTTTCTTGTCCTTTGGGATCATTGATTCTATTGTGAAATCTTGAAAATATGGTGAGGCCATATTGGCCGAAACTAGGTAGTCTGGCCCAGAAAACTGTAAACTTCATACTTCTAAGTTCAGTGGCGTGTTCTTTGCTACCAAGGATAACCCTTTAAAAATAACTTAGTACCACCAAGCTCTTGCTGAAGAGTGTGTGTGTGTGTGTGTGTGTGTGTGAATTCGGGTTTAACGTCGCTTTCAACAATTTTTCAGTCATATCACGACGGTGTCTGGTTGCGACAGGGAGCTCAATGCTCACGTTTATAGTGCTGCCTCACTGAAGTATCATGTCCCAAACACATTACATGATACCACATCCAGTCACATTATCCTGACACTGGATCGACCAGTCCTAGCTCTACTCCGTAAATCTGAGTGCCAAGCGAGGAGCAGCTAGTACCATTTTTAACGACTTTGGTATGTCGCGGCCCGGAATCGAACCCGAGACCTCCCGTTCCCCGGAGCGGACACTCTATCAACTGAGCTATCGGGGCCGGTTTGCTGAAGAGTGTTAACATGGTGGAGCAGTCAAACAAGGACGACACTTTTAGCGGCCTCATCTGCTGGAGCCAAAACAAACTTCTTATGAAATTCTTGAATACCGAGTTTAAGGTGATGTAAAGAGGTCTTAAGCTTAGGCGCTCATAATTTCTTATTTGAGAGTAGAAAGAAATGCATTTGTTTACTAGTTTTAGAATGCAAAGTTTCCATTCTTTGAGGGCTTTGTGCTCAACAGACTCTCTTTACACCATCGAATACCAAATAAGTTTAATGCTGCAACGATTTCTTCTCTACACTTATTGAAATCAATTTTAGAATGAAATCGATATGTCTGTCCTTTAGAAATTATATTTCGTAGCCCAGAATCAGGAATAAGTTTTAAATTGCCAGTAGTTATAAGATCAGCAGCGGGATAGCAATACACTTAGTTCAACAATCTCAGGTATCAGGAGTGTTAGTAGCAATAACAAAATCAGAAATAAGTTTACTGAAACAAGAGAGGGCCAAGATGGCCATGTTTCACTCACCTGTCACCAGATGATCATAAGCAATGTTTAGAAAACAAGCGTTGGCATTAGATGCATACGATTCAGTGGTTCCCTGTGATAATACAGAGCTGACCTGTATGCCACTATTTGGACACCTTGTGGACAGGTAGTCAGGTCCTAGTGCACCAGTAGGAGATGAAGGGGCTCAGTCTTACTAACAATACAATATCTGGACCTTCTGGTTTCTGACGAGAAGATTTTTAAAGGTTTTCCCTATATAAGTTTATGTAAAACCGGTGGGCCCCTGCATTGGGGAATTTTTGGCCTCTAGGTGTATAATTTGGACAATCTTGGTAGAGGTCAGCTAGATGAAGCTTCATACAAAACACCAAAGACCTGGTGTTTCTGGTTTCACACGAAAAGATTTTTATAGGGTTTCCCTATATAAGTCCATGTAAAACCAGTGGGCCCGGGGTGTGGCCATTTTTGGCTCCAAGGCTATAATATGAAAAATCTTGGTTGCGGTCCACTAGATACAACTTCTACCAAATATCAAAGACCTGGGACTTCTGGTTTCAGACAAGAAGATTTACCCTATAAACCGGTGGGGCCCGGGGCATTTTTGTCCCCAGGACTATAATTTGAAAAAACTTGGTAAAGGTCCACTAGACAGGGCTTCATACCAAATATCAAAGACTTGTGTCTTCTGGTTTCAGACAGGAAGCTTTTTCTTAAGGTTTTCCCTATATAAGTCTATGTAAAACCGGTGAGCCCTGGCACCGGGGCATTTTTCGCCCAAGGGCTATAACTTTAACAATTTTGGTATACATTTTGGATACAACTTCATACCAAATTTCAAACACGTGGGCCAAGAAGATTTTTTGAAGGTAAGTCTAAGTAAGTCTATTTTTTGAAGGTAAGCCTAAGTAAGTCTATGTAAAACAAATGGGCCCCGGCACAGGAGCATTTTTGACCACTGGGCTATAATTTGAACCTCTTGGGTGAGGTCCACTAGACGAAGCTTCATACCAAATATCAAACACCTGGGCCATCTGGTTTCAGACAAGAAGACCTATAAAGGTTTTCCCTATGAAAGTCTAAGTAAAACTGATGGGTCCCGGCGCGGGGGCAGTTTTAGCCCTAGGGCTATAATTTGAACCTCTTGGGTGAGGTCCACTAGACGAAGCTTCATACCAAATATCAAACACCTGGGCCATCTGGTTTCAGACAAGAAGACCTATAAAGGTTTTCCCTATGAAAGTCTAAGTAAAACTGATGGGTCCCGGCGCGGGGGCAGTTTTAGCCCTAGGGCTATAATTTGAACAATCTTGGTAGAGGTCCACTAGAAGAAGCTTCATACCAAATATCAAAACTAGGCCTTTTGGTTTCAGACAAGAAGATTTTTGAAGGTTTTCTCTTTGTAAAATAGAAGTGGAGGCAATGATCAGGAATTGATACAATCAACCCACAGCTGCCATCAGAAACACCAAAAGGAAAGACACACAAACATGAAACAACAGACCCTAAAGGAAACACTAACAGCGGAAAGCCAAAAGGACAGTTAGTTTCCCACAAAATGGCCAAAATAAAATAACATAAGCGACATAAACACCCAAAGACAAACCATAACAAAAATAAACCGCGACAGAAGAACCGCCTTGGAACGGTCAGCAGAAGTGAATTCCACTGGTGGGCTTAAATTGATTTTACATGGCAACAAACATCGCCCTTACTTCTGTTGCGATTTAGACAAATAATTTGTACAGTCCGCATGAAGGCCTCCTCACTCATCAGTGCAACATCTCCGTGAACAAAAAAATCAATTAACCACAGAGATGAAACAACGGTGAGGACTCGACAGCAAGAAACCACTAAAATGCTGGAGCAAAAGAAAACCAACAGTTAGACTCCGATGGGCCCGACAAGAGACACAGCATCAGGCACCAACAAGCATTACCTTGAATTAGATCTCTCTAATTCTCAATAAGTCTATGTAAAACTGGTGGGGCCTGGCGCGGGAACATTTTTGACCCTAGGGCTATAATTTGTACAATCTTGGTAGAGGTCAATTAGATACACTTTCATCAACTGGGCCATCTGGTTTCAGACAAGAAGATTTTCAAAGGTTTTCCCTATATAAGTCTATGTTAAACCAATGGGCTATTGCGCGTGGGCATTTTTGGCACCAGGGCTATAATTTGAACAATCTTTGTAGAGGTCCACTAGAAGAAGCTTCATACCAAATGTCAAAGACCTGCACCTTCTGGTTTCAGATGAGAAGATTTTTAAAAGTTTTCCCTATATATGTAAAACCAGTGGGCCCTAGGGCGGGGGCATTTTTAGCCCCAGGGCCATAATTTGACCAACCTTGGTAGATGTCCACTAGATGAAGCTTCATACGAAATATCGAAGACCTAGGCCTTGTGGTTTCAGAGTAGAAGACTTTAAAAGGTTTTCCCTATATAAGTCTATTTAAATCCACTCAGTTGACATGTGGGTATTTTTTGCCCAGATGTTATAATTTGAACAATGTTGGTAGAGGTCCACCAGATACAACTTCATACCAAATATTTTTCAGAGTAGAAGACTTTTAAAAGTTTTCCCTATGTAAGTCTATGTAAAACTGGTGGGCCCATGGGCGGGGCTATTTTTGACCCCAGGGCTATGATTTGAATAATCTTGTTAGAGATCATCCACATGAAGCTTCAAGCAAAATATCAAAGACCTAGGCATTGCGGTTTCAAAGAAGATTTTCCCTATATAAGTCGATGTAAAACCAAAGGGCCTTGGGGCTGGGGAATATTTGGTCCCAGGACTATAATTTGAACAATCTTGATAGAGGTCCACAAGATGAAGTTTCATACCAAATATCAAACATCTGAGCCTTCTGGGCTCAGACAAGATGATTTTTGAAGATTTTTTTTATATAAGTCTATGTAAAAATCAGTGGGCCCCTGGTCGGGGGCATTTTTGGTCCCAGAGCTATAATTTGAATACCCTTGATAAAGGTCCACTTGATGGAGCTTCAAACCAAATATCAAAGACCTGGGCCTTGCGATTTTGGAGAAGATTTTTAAAAAGGTTTTTCCTATATAAGTCAATGTAAAACCAAAGGGCCCCAGGGTGGGGGCATTTTTGGAATAAGAGCTATTATTTTAACAATCTTGGTCGGAGTCCACTAGATGAAGCTACACACCAAATATCAAAGACCTGGAATTTGTGGTTTCAGAGGAGATGATTTTCTAAGATTTTTCCTATATAAATCAGTGTAAAACCAAAGGGCCCCAGGGCGGGTTAAGTTTTGGCCCCAGGGCTTTAATTTGAACAATCTTGATAGAAGTTCATAAGACGAAACATCATACCAAATATCAAACACCTGAGCCTTCTGGTTTCAGAAAAGAAGATTTTTAAGTGTTTTGGACCGTCATATTCGAGTTGCAGGTATCTATAGCCTCTAATAAACGGCCAACCCCCTCTTCAGGAAAGGTAATGATTCTAATAAACGCCCGGGCGTCTATTAGAGATTTTACGGTAACTCACAGCTCCCATCAGAGACACCAAAGTCTATGTAAAACAAAAGGGCCCAGAGCGGGCGCATTTTTGCCCCAGGCCTATAATTTGAACAATCTTGATAAAGGTCCATAAGACGAAGCTTCATACCAAATATCAAACACCTGAGCCTTCTGGTTTCAGACAAGAAGATTTTTAAAGCTTTTCCCAATATAAGTCTATGTAATACCAAAGGGCCGCGGGGCGGGGGAATTTTCGGACCCAGGGGTATAATTTGAACAATCTTGATAGACGTCCATAAGACGAAGCTTCATACCAAATATCAAACTCCTGAGCCTTCTGGTTTCAGACAAGAAGATTTTAAAGGTTTTCCCTATGTTAGTCTATGTAAAACGAAACGGCCCTGGAGCGGGGGTATTTTTGGCCCCAGGGCTATAATTTGAACAATCTTGGTAGAGGACCACTAGATGAAGCTACACCAAATATCGAAGACCTCGGCCTTGTGGTTTCAGAGGAGAAGATTTTTTAAGTTTTCATTTAAAAAATCCTTTTTTGGCTCCTTTGACCTTGGTGTGCAGCGGACCGGAACCATTTAGACAACTTTGAAAGGGGACCAACTAAGGATCATTCCTGTGAAGTTTGGTCAAAATCCGGTCAGTGGTTTAGGAGATGTCGTTTGAAGAAATTGTTTACGCATGGACACACGCACGGACACACGACGGACAAAAAGTGATCACAAAAGCTGACCTTGTCACTACGTGACTGGTGAGCTTAAAAGCTATCAAAAGAGGGACAACAGACCATGACATAAGCGGACCTGGGCTAAAAACCGTAAGTATCACATATACAAAGACATACAAAGAGCTACACAAATTAACACAAATATGCAGAACTTCAATGTCAACTGAAAACCATTCTTGCCATTTGTGAACAACAAAGATGCAGCTCAGCTTGTAGATCCATACAACCTGATCATAAGGAAAACATGTCTCTGTGAATAATGACATCCAAAATGGTGTCAGATATGAATATTTTTGGGTTAAAATGATAGCATCTTTCTTATTTCTGCTTTCAACATAAATTGGGGGTACTCGCTAGAACGACCTCATGGAGGTGGTTTTAATGAGTACCCACAATCTATGTTTTTAGCAAAAACAAGAGCGCCATGATGGCCCTGGATCGCTCACCTGATCCATAGAGTAACAAGTGGGCCCCGGGGAGGGCCATTATTGACACCAGGGCTATAATGTGCATAATGTTGAGGGAGGTCTAAAAAGGTGAAGCTTCATACCAAATATCAACAAAGCTGGCTATAATTTGAACAATCTTGGCAAAGGTCCACTAGATGAAGCTACACACCAAATATCAAAGATCTGGGCCTTGTGGTTTCCGAGAGTTTTTTTTTAAAAGATATTCCCTACATAAGCCTATGTAAAACCAAATTGCCCCGGGGTGGGTGTATTTTTGGCCTCAGGGCTATAATTTAAACAATCTTGATAGAGGTCCACTATATGAAGTTTCACATCAAATATCAAAGACCTGGGCATTGCTGTTTCAGAGAAGAAGATTTTCAAAGATTATCTTTATATAAGTCTATGTAAAACCAAAGGGCCCCCGGCAGGGGCATTTGTAGCCCGAGGGTTATAATTTAAACAATCTTGGTAGCGGTCCACTAGATGAAGCTCCATACCAAATATCAAAGACATAGACCTTGCAGTTTCAGAGAAGAAATTTTTTCAAAGATTTCCCTATATAAGTCAATGTAAAACCAAAGAATCTCGGGATGGGGGCATTTTTGGCCCCAGAGCTATAATTTGAACAATCTTGACAGAGGTCCAGTAGATGAAATTTCACACCAAATATCAAAGACCTAGGACTTGAGGTTTCACAGAAGAAGATTTTTTAAAGATTTTCCAAAAATAAGTCTATGTAAAACCAAAGGACCCCGAGGCGGGGGCATTTTTGGTCTCAGGGTTATAATTTGAACAATCTTGGTAGAGGTCCACTAGATGAAGCTTCATACCAAGTATCAAAGACCTAGGCCTTGTTTTTTCAGAGAAGAAGATTTTTCAAGAGTTTCGCTATGTAAGTTATGTAAAACCAAAGGGTCCCGGAGCGGGGGCATTTTTGGCCCCAGGGTTATAATTTGAACATTATTGGTAGAGGTCCACAAGATGAAGCTTCATACCAAATATCAAAGACCTGGGCCTTGCGGTTTCAGAGAAGAAGATTTTTAAAGATTTTTCCCACATAAGCCTATATAAAACCACAGGGCCCGGATTGGGGGCATTTTTGGCCCTAGCACTATAATTTGAACAATCTTGGTAGTGGTCCACTAGATGAAGCTTCATATCAAAAAGCAATGACCTGGGCCTTGCAGTTTCAGAGAAGAAGATTTTTAAAGTTTTTCCCTATAAAAACCCATGTAAAACCAAAGGGCCCCGGGGCTGGGGCAGTTTCAGCCCTAGCACTATAATTTGAACAATCTTGGTAGGGGTCCACTAGATGAAGCTTCATACCAAATATCAAAGACCTGGACCTTGCGGTTTCAGAGAAGAAGATTTTTAAAGATTTCCCTTATATAATCCTATGTAAAACCAAAGGGACCCGGGGCGGGGGCATTTTTGGCCCCAGCACTATAATTTGAACAATCTTGGTAGGGGTCCACATGATGAAGCTTCATACCAAATATCATAGACCTGGGCCTTGTGGTTTCAGAGAAGAAGATTTTTTTAAGTTTTCGGTGAAAAAAATCTATTATTGGCTCCTGTGACCTCCTGTGCAACGGACCGGAACCATTTGAACATCTTTGAAAGGGGACCACCTAAGGATCATTCCCGTGAAGTTTGGTCAAAATCCGATCAGTGGTTTAAGAGGGAAGGACGCACGGACGGACTGACTAGCTCACCTCGTCAATACAGGACAGGTGAGCTAATAAGACAGATTATATAATGTATACCCCCGAACACCCCACTTATCTCTATATTAATTGAGGTTAAGAGGGGTCTTCGTTTCACGGACTTAATATCGTGATGTCAGCACCCAGTGTTCACTGCTTGAAAAGTCCAACATCACGAAAACACACCTATATTATTTTCATCCTCTTGAACCACACTTTTATATGGTAAAAATTGAGTTTGCAAGGTATACATTATTTTTCTAACTTCTGCTCAAAAACATAGATTGTGGGTACTCTTTACAACCGCCTCGTCGAGGCTGTTCTAACGAGTATCCACAATTTATATTTAGAGCAGAAATAAGAAAAATATCGAAATTTTTCATCTGAAAAATTTCATTTTTCCGTGGTAAAATTTTCAATGTATTTGTATAGGCATGTTTTTGTAATGAACCTCTCTATCTTGAATATCAGGACTCATGCTTGTTTCTTATGGGTGAGAAGGCTGGTTTGTGAGTTACTTGACTGTAAACCCTGAAGAAAGTTTTTCTTGTGATGGTGCTCAACAACCAAAGATTCCTGATACTAACCGCTATCTGTTTCCTGTGTTCTCTAAGCTCAATCTGTTCTGGAGTCAGAGGTGTGGGTCTACCATCTGAAAATAAAATATCCACATTCCATAGGTACCAAAAATAAGTCCAGCATACTAAACTGTTCATTACGCAAACACACCTATACAAATACATTGCCACTTTTATCGCAGAAAAAAATGAAGATTTTAAGATGAAAAATTGTGAGAAATAAGAAAAATAAGGTATACCCCCTGAAACCCGACTTTTACTATATAAAAGTGGGGTTCAAGGGGGTCAAAATTATATAGGCATGTTTTCGTGATGGATAAGATGCAATGATCCAGATCAAACTGTTATAGACCCAAGTTGTTGTTTTTTTACTGTCGCATATCCACGATATCAGCATGTTGCTCTTTTGAATAAAGTTTCAGTCTCTCATCAAATGCAGACTTCACAAGTAATGATATTTTAATCGCCTTAACAGTTTCAAAGAAAATGACATTTTAACACATTCAATCCTGTATGATGTACATGTATTAACGAAGTTTCAAGGCAATCTGCATAGTGGCTCTACAGAAATGCATTGTAAACTTGACCGCCAAAAAAACGAAAATTTTAAGATGAAAAGAAACAAGAATTCCGCAGAAGGTGGCGTCGCACCTGCTGGGGTCAAAAGTCATAGAAGCCACAATCAGAATGTTGTTATTAATTAAGTAAATTTCATAGCAGTTGATAGTTGATGTAAAATGTGTCAAAGTCACTGGACCAAAAAAATAGGCCATGGTCACCAGGTCAAGGTACGTGCCAAATCAGTAAAATGAGGAGAAGTACTATGCAAAGTTTGGTGGCTGTAGGCCATTTATTTTAGGACATATTGAACATTGACGTAAAAGTCGCTGGAGTACATAATATAGGTTAATGTCACCAGGTCATGGTACCCGCAGAGTAAGTAAATGTAGGAGAAGCACTATGCAAGGTTTGGTGGTTGTAGGCCTTATAGTTAAGAAGATATGTAATGTCGACCTAAAATGTGTTAAAGTCAATGGAGTGTAAAAACTAGGTCAAGGTCACGAAGTCAAGGTACCTGCATAGTCAGTACATCTAGGAGAACCACTATGCAAGATTTGGTGGTTGCAGGCCTTTTATTTGAGAAGATCTGGAACATTGACGCAAATTGTGTCAAAGTCAATGGAGCGTAAAATATAGGTCAAGGTCACCAGGTCAAGGTACCTGCAGAATCAGTACATCCAGGAACAGCATTATGCAAGCTTTGATGGTTGTAGACCTTTTATTTGCAGAGATCTGGAACTTCGACATAAACATTTGTCAAAGTCGCTGGAGCGTAAAATATTGGTAAAGGTCACCGGGTCAAGGTACCTGCAGAGTCAGTACATCTAGGAGAAGCACTATGCAAGATTAGATATTTGTGGGCCTTTTATTTGAGGAGATCTTGATCTTCGACGTAAAATGTGTCAAAGTCAGTGGAGCATAAAATATAGGTCAAGGTCACCATGTCAAGGTACCTGTAGAGTCAATACATCTAGGAGAAACACTATTCAAGATTTTATTGGTGTAGGCCATTTATTTGAGAAGATCTGGAACATTGACGTAATTTGTGTCAAACTCAATGAAGCGTAAAAAATAGGTCAAGGTCACCGGGTCAAGGTGCTTGCCTAGTCAGAAGCTCAGGGTGATGTTTCATGAAAGGTCTGATGGTTGTTTAGTCTTATAGTTGATTCCAATACAAACTTCGACGTAACTGTTGAACTTCGGCGTAATGGTAAAAGTCACTGGAGCGCAAAATATAGGTCAAATTCACTAGGTCAAGGTGCTTACAAAGTGAGAAGGTCTATGAGATGTTTCATGTAAGGATTGATGGTAGATGAGGTTTGTAAAATAAAAACTTTGACGTAAATGTCGAACTTTACGTAAATGTCGAACTTCGACGTAATGGTCAAAGTCACTGAAGTCTCAAAATATAGGTCAAAGTCACCAGGTCAAGGTGCTTACAAAGTGAGAAGGTCTATGAGATGTTTCATGTAAGGTTTGGTGCTAGCTGAGGTCTGTAAATAAAAACTTTTACGTAAATGTCGAACTGCGACGTGAATGTCGAACTTCGACGTAATGGTGAAAGTCACTGGAGCGCAAAATATAGGTCAAAATCACCAGGTCAAGGTGCTTACAAAGTGAGAAGGTCTATGAGATGTTTCATGTAAGGTTTGATGGTAGCTGAGGCTTGTAAAATAACTTTGACGTAAATGTCGAACTTCGACGTAAATGTTAACAGACGGACGGACGAACGGACGCACGGACGGAAAATCGGACGCCTATGTCGCACCCTGCTACAAGCAGGTGCGACAAAAAGAAAAATAATGTATACCCCTGTAAATCCCATTTTTACTATATAAAAGTGGGGTTCAAGGGGGTCAGAATTATATGGGCGTGTTTTCGTCATGAAGAAATACTAGAGCAGATGGCAACTAATTTTTTTCATTATTTTTGAACAAAATTAAAGCTTGTCGTCTTAAAGCAGACTAGAGAAAGCGACCAGTGGGTCACGTATACCCCCGGTCAGCGCCATACTCTAATATAGCTTTCAAGCTTGTATGTAATATGAATGAAGATGTCAAGAAGCTATAAGAATCTATAAATGTGCTTGTCAAAGCTAAACTAAACACAAAATTTCTAAATGGACCAAGGGAGTGAGGGCATCAAAGTTACTGAAGGAGTGGGGGTATCAATGTTACTGAAGCTGCAGGGTAGGTTATGCATCAATGAAATCTTTGGACTGGTATGCAACATCGATGCAAGTATGAATTGAATTTGTCTTAGAAAGAGTTTAGAACATACAGGCATCTATAACTTTGTCATAAAACTTGTAAATGTAAAATTTATAAGTCCATGACCTTGAGGTCCAGGTCGCACACAGAAGATGAACAGGCTCAGTTAAACTATCAATAACTCATGCAGACAAAGAGTTGTCTGTGTGTGTGTGTGTGTTGTGGTGGTGGTGGTGGTGGGGGGGGGGGGGGGTTGACAAGAGGCTGTGTCCATATGTGTGAACAGGATGAGCCTAACTACCAATGACTCATGGTGACAAGGGGTTGTGGGGAGGGGAGTCAACAGGTTGTGTGCGAACAAACTTTGTCTAATTATCAATGAATCAAGGTGACAAGGGGTTGTGCAGGGTGAGAGGACAGAGGCTGTGACAAGAGGTATCGCTGGGGGGGGGGGGGACACAAGAGGTTGTGTATGAACAGGCTCAGTCTATCAATGAATCATGGTGACAAGGGGTTGTGCCGGGTTGGGCATTTGATTTTATTTTTAAAATAGCAATATGTACTGGGGCCATATTTTAATTGCAATATAAAAATGAGCTGGAAATCGATTTAGTCTTCTTTAACCCTGCTTATTGGTAGGGTATGTGGAGTGAAACTCTTCATCAAGAGTTGCCAGAAGGCAGAATAGCTCGTCTATAGGGGCTTAAGCTGAACAAGTTATATGTGCATGCATGAGTGTGTGTGTGCATGTATGCATGTGTGTGTGTGCATGCATGCATGCCTGAGTGTGTGCATGCATGCATGTGTGAGTGACTGTGTGCATGCATGTGAGCATGCATGCCTGATTGTGTTGGCACACAGCATATGTGTGTGCATGCATGCTTGCATGAGTATGTGCATTCATTCACGTGTGCATACATGCATGCATGCATTTTTGTGAATGCATGCACATGTGCATCCTTGCTTGCATGCATGAGTATGCATGCATGCATGAGCATGTGTGTTTGTGCATGCATGCAGGCGAGTATGTGTGCATGTGAGTGTGTGTGTGCATGCATGCATGAGAGTGTGCATGCATGCCTGCATACATGTGTGCAAGCATGCCTGAGTGTTTTTATGCATGCAACACGTGTGTGTTTGTATACTGTTGAATGCATGTATGTGCACATGCATGCATGAGTGTGAGCATGTATGCATGCAGCATGTGTGTGCATGCATGCATGAGTGTGTGAATGCATTTATGTGCGCATGCATGCTTGAGTTTGTGCATGTATGGATGTGTCTGTGCATGCATGCATGGAAGTGTGCATGCATGCATGTATGTGTGAGCATGCATGGTTATGGGCATGCATGCGTGTGTCCATGTGTATGCATGTATGTGTGATTGCTTGCATGTGTGATGCACATGTGCATGCATGAGTCTGTGTTTGCATGTGTAAGTACATGAGTGCATGCAAGTGTGCATGCATGTGTGTGAGTGCTTGTATGCAAGCATGAGTGATGAACATGTGTAGCATGCATGCGTGTGTGTGTGTGTGTGTGAGTGTTGAGTTTTGTGTTCCACCAACAGCTAAGGTCTTACGGAGATGGGACCTCGGTTTAAAGACTCATCTGAAAGTCTTGAGGAGCCCGGGATCGATCCTGCGACCCCTGGTTTACAAGGCGAGCAGCATAATAACTACACCACGGAGGCTTCTAAGAGTGTGTCTACATGCATGTGTGAATGTGTGTGCATGCATGCATGCATAAATTCATGCGTGTGCATGCATGCATGCGTGAGTGCATGTGTGAATGTATGCTTGTGTGTGTGCATGCATGCATGTATGTGACTGTGCATGCAAGCATGCATGAGTATGTGCATGCATGCCTTAGTGTGCTCGTGTGTGTGCCTGCATGCATGCATGTGTGCATTCAAGCATGCATGCATGTGTGCATGCATGTGTGGCTGCAGGCATGTGTGTTTGTTTGTTTTGCAGTTTTAACGGCCCAGTCAACACTAATTAGGTCATTTTTGTGCCGGCCAGTTTACCAATCTACACTTTCCTTTGCAGGCTTATACGTAAGTGGTTAACCAGTACAGTGCACATTCTTTTGCCAGAAACTGACAACTGCCCTTCTTGAATCAGTGGAAGGGAGAGAATGACTATAGAAAAGATTTCATGATCAATCTCCACGAAAGAATGTTGCCAACCCGACGGGAGTTGAACCTGCGTCCTTCTGATCACCAGTAGGATGCGCAACCGACTGAGCTACCGAGGCCGGCACATGCATGTGTGATTGCATTTGTGCATGCATGTGTGTCAATGCATGTGTGCATGCATGTGTGTCAATGCATGTTTGTTTGCAAGCATGCATGCGTGATGCACGTGTGTGCGCATGCATGCATGCATATTGGAATGCATGTATGTGCACTTGCATGCATTAGTGTGTGCATTTATGCACGCAGCATGTGTTTGTACATGCATGCATGAGTGTGAATGTGTGTATACGCGCAGGCATGCCTGAGTTTGTGCATGTATGGATGTGTGTGTGCATGCATGCATGAATATGTATGTATGTATGTATGTATGTATGTATGTATGTATGTATGTATGTATGTATGTGTGTGTGTGTGTGTGTGTGTGTGTGTGTGTATTTTACAAATGCAATATCCCCACCCCCAAACAACTTTTTTATGCAGAGGATATGAATTGTTTATGAGTTTTAAAAATGACCCATATTTGAACTTGACAGAGATATTGTCAGGATGATCATTCTGAATAAGTTTGATGATGATCGGACCATAACGGTGACCTCTAGTGTGTTCACAAGGTTTTTCTATGATTTGACCTTCTGACCTACTTTTTGACCCGACATGACCCATATTCGAACTTGACCGAGATATTTTCATGATGATCGTTCTGACCAAGTTTGATGATGATTGGCCCAAAACTGTGGCCTCTAGAGTGTTCACAAGGAAAAGTTTACGCTTGCACGACACAGGACATCACACAAGCACAAAAGCTCACCATGATCTTCAGTAACGTGAGCTAAAACGTGACGTCGGACACTTTTAAGATGTCATCACGCACGGAATATCGCAGTTCCAACAAATTCTGCTATTTACTTGGGTACACTCCGACGGAAACAGATAAAGTTCTAAGAAATGCCTATGGAAAGAGTTCCGTATCAAGAGCCTTGGTATTTAAGTGGCACAGGAGATTTGAAGACAGTCGGGAAAATGTTGTGGATGACAAAAGACCAAGGCGACCGGTACAAGTGCATTCAGAAAGGGTGATAAATCTCGTGGAAGAAATGATCGAGACGGACGCCCGGCTACCAATTAATGGGATAATTCACAGTTTATTAGTTCCAATAAGTTAAGGGAGCGTTCAGGACATCCTTACGAAAAGTTTAGGACTGAACAGAGTGTTGTTTCGCTGGATTTCACGCTTGTTAAGCGACGAGCAGAAACAAATACGAGTGTCATTGTGCCAAGAATTTCTTCAGAATATGGACTTGTATGGACCAGACTACTTGAGCAATATTGTAACAACAGATGAAACATGGTTGTATACGTATGATCCGGAGTCAAAAGCAGAGTCAAAGTAGAAGTAAAACAAAGATCAGGAATCGATACAATTAACTTACTCCACCCATCAAAGACACCAAAGGGAAAGAAATACAAACATTTAGCGACCAGACCATAATGGAAACCTAAACAAAGGAAGGCCATAAGGACAGTTACTTTCCCACAAAATGGCCATATGGCCATCCAAAATTAAAAGACACAAGTGATACTAACAGTAAGTAACAAACAACAACATAAATAAATCGCCACAGAAGAACCGCCTTGGAACGGTCAGTGGAAAGATTTCCACTGGGGGGCTTAAATCGATTTTATGTGGCCACAATCCTCGCCCTTACTTCTGTCGCGATTAAGACAAATAATCTGTACAGTCCGCATGAAGGTCTCCTAACTCATCAGTGCAACATCTCCATGAACACAAAAAATCAAAGAACCACAGAGGTGGGACAACGGTGAGGACTCGACAGCAAGAAACCACTGAAATGCTGGAGCAAAAGAAAACCAACAGTTAGACTCCGATTGGCCCGACCAGAGACAGAGCATCAGGCACCAACCAACATTCCCTTGAATTAGATCTCTCTAATTCTCAATAAGCCTCCACGTTGGAGTAGCGACCAGAATCTCCTCTCCAAAGAAAGTGCGAGTATCCTTTGTTTGATTTGAGTTTTAACGTCCCCGTCAACACTGTAAAGGTCATTTTGGAGAGGTTGCTTCCAATTTTGTGGGACTTTTACCTGACATTGAGATAAAATGACATCTCAAGCCCTGTCGCCGCATGAAACCAATTGGGTTTATTAGCATGGACGGTCCGCGTTTCCTGGACATGCTTAGATCCTCTAAGCGGTTTACCAGTACTAGTGGGCGGGCCGGATTCAGCTCTGCATGGAAGCATCATGAGTATCCTGGTCGGTAACAAAGGTGATGGTCATTGTCTTCTTCGACCAGAGAGGAGTAATTCTGAGCCATGCAGTACCCTGACGACAAACAGTGAATGCCACCTATTCTTCAAAGGTATTCTTGTCATACTTATCATAATTTGTTTATCCCCTTGCATCATTTATAGTAAAAATGTTGCTTTGGCGAAATTTGATTTCTAAAACATGTTCTGATTTTATTAAATTTCAGGTCATAAGACGGGATTTTCGACATGTGCCAGAAATGACACCAGTTAAGATGCATATGGACAGCGCTCAAGCCCCATACAGCCAGTGTTACTCCCTTAACACTACAGAAACACCGCATCAGCAGAGTATCACATCTGACCTCACACCTTGCAATTTCGCCCTCTTTCCCAGGATCAAGAAGCAGCTTTGGGGTAGAAGATTTGAAACTGTTGACCAGCTAACAAAGGCCTTCAACAGAGTTTTCAAAATTGACAGAATCAGACTTTGCGGACATGTACAGACAATGGTACAAGTGTTTAAACAAGTGTATAGACCACAGGGGTGAGTATTTTGAAAAGGAATGAGACATTACCGCATGGTTCGTCGTCCTCAAAAACGCCGAGCGAGAACGACGTCGTGTTAATGTAACTGAAAATGCGCTGTGAGGCATCACTGCATCACATTCAAATTAATGTAGAAGCATGAAAATGTGTTCATTTATTATCATATTTCATACATTTGCTCATTATATTTTTCTATTGCACCAAATCATATCAAATCAAATTAAGAATAGCATAAAGTGCTTCAAAATTATACGACTTTTCCATGAATGTATTGATAACCCCTCGTAAGAATGATATAAAGAAGGGATATTTTCTATTTCTCCATAAAAACGTATGATGTGGGCACTTGTTAGAATCACGCCACTGAACCAAACAATATAGGTCAAGGTCAGGTAAAGTCACCATCCATACATGTAGATTCAGGTCTGAACAATGTATCCCAAATTGCGCTTTTATGGTTCCTGAAAAACAGACTCGAACATTAACCCTTTTTGTACCAAATGGAATCCTCCTCCTTAGCAGGAGTCAATTTCAAAATTTAGGGGTGTCAGGTTGTGTTTTCATCAAAATTATTAGGAAAATAACCGAACTTTCTGCAAACAGTGGAGGCCCTGATCAGACGCCGCATTCTGCAGCGTCTGATCTGCGCCTGCACTGTTTGCAAGGGTACCCGTTTTAAGGTTTCTGGTACTAAATTGGTTTATGACTATGATAGTGTTGGTGGAATACAAATGTATTTTTATCATCACTATTCCACGAAGTCAGATATTGGTGACCAAACCTGGATGCAAGTTTGTGCCACCTTTTACTAGAGCCACCATTATTACAATGTACACAAGTCTTTAGGCTTCTAGAAATCTTTGACAAACAATTAACATTGGCCTATTTGGAGAGAAGTGAGTGAGTGTTTGAGTTTTACGTCTCACCAACAGCTAAGATCAGACCGAGATGGACCTCGGTTTAAAGACTCATCCGAAAGTCTGGAGCAGACCGGGATCGATCCTGCCTGCCCTGGTTTACAAGGCGAGTAGCTTAACCAGTACACCACGGAGACTTCCTATTTGGACAGAAACAAGAATGAAAGAACAAATATGCTGAGAAAGCCCATAACCTCTTACAGAATAAACGTCATCTTAATGGCATTGCCTACCAATTTTGAGACTTCTAGCTTTTATAGTTCCTGAGAATCTTTGAAGAAGAATTAAACATTGGCCTATAAGGTGAGAAAGAAGAATGAAAGAACGAATAAGCCAAGAAAGTCCAATGTCTCATACACAATACAAGTCATCATTATTGCATTGCATACCAAGTTTGAGGTTTCTAGCTTTCACAGTTCCTGAAATATCGTTAACAAAAAATTAATATTGGCCAGTATATGGAGAGAAATAAGAATGAAAGAACAGAAAAACAAATAAGCAGAGAAAGACCACTGTCTCTTACACAATGAAAGTCATCATTTTTGCATATAATACCAGGTTTGAGGCTTCTGGCTTTTGTTGTTCCTGAGAAATCTTTAACGAAATATTTAACATTTGCCTATATGGAGAGAAAGAATAATGAAAGAACAGTTAAACAAATAAGCGGATAATGCCCATTACCTTTGCGCCGATACAGGTCATCATGATTGCTAAGTATGTCGATTTTGAGGTTTCTAGCTTTCATGGTTCTTGAGAAATCTTTGACGAAAAATTATACACGTTCGGAAGAGTGGACGGATGTATGGATGGACGAACTGATGGACGGAAGGACAGATGTAAACCAATGTAAGTGGGGGTATAAATATTTATCAAAAAGCTGACTTGAAAAATGACGAACAGATTATCAAAGTGTAACCATCCCTTTTATTCCAATTTTTGAATGAGTGAATAACACATACCTAAGAAAGTGTAATCGGGTTTATCAATGAAAGGACCGTATCTGTCTCCTATAGTTGACTGACCAGTTCTGAAACAAAAATTTCGTTAGTAAGTGGTAGAAGAAAATACACTTAAACCATCTGCGCCCCGCCAAGCGAATTTTTGTCTTCGAGCATTCCGCCATGACAAATTTTAACTGCGCATGCCCAGCCATTCAGAGGGGCCAGGAATATGGCTTTCTGTCTGAAGGTTCCTCTTGATTCACTGCTTGTATGAGCGAGCAGCGAAGGTTCTGGCGAGACTGCGCGGATGCGCAGGCTTCCCTGAACCTTCACTGCTCGCATAGGCGATAAGTACCAAAATCGCTTGACGGGGCCCATTTTATAACACTGTTCATTATAACACAGTTGAAAGATGGATTCCAAAAATGTCCAGTTATTAAGAAAAAATGACCACAATTTTCTGTATATATTTTTACATTTCTGCTTAGGAGTGAGTGTTTGAGTTTTACCTCCCACTAACAGCCATGGTCATACAGAGACGGGACCTCGGTTTATAGACTCATCCGAAAATCTGGAGAAGCCCGGGATCCATCCTGCGACCCCTGGTTTACAAGGCGAGTAGCGTAACCACTACACCACGGAGGCTTCTCTCTGTTTGTACTATGTTTAGTTTATTAAACAGAAGTGAAGGCAATGATCAGGAATCGACAGAACTACCCAAAAACTCATAAAAAACACAAAACCTGTAAAGGCAAATATGGTGAATATTTTCAAAAAGTCTCTGCCGCTTAGAGCATATGGTTTCTGAGGAGGTGATTTTTTAAGTATTTTTTTTTCTATTTTTTTGCATTTTGGTTTCCATGGCAACCAATAACAAGAATTCCGCCGAAGGCTATGTCAATCCTGTGGGGGCGCAAAGTCAGCACACCATGACATCTAGGCCAAGGTCAAAACATAGATGCTTGCATAAAAGTTACCATTCTTAAATGCAAGCTTGTACTAAGTATCATTAATTAAGCTGTAATAATTCTTGAGAAATGAACTAAACCATTAGATTGAATGCTAGGGTGGGTGCAATATTTTACAAAGTCAGTGAACCATAAAATGTAGGTCCTGGTCTTGCATCTAAGTTTCCATCTCCAGATACAAGTTTGTACCAAGTATCATTAATGAAGCTCTTATAGTTCTTGAGAACTTAACTTGACCATTTTGGGTGAACGCTAGGGTGGTCGCAATACTTTACAAAGGCGGTGAACCATGAAATGTTGGTCAAGGTCAAATATGGGTGCTTGCACATTTAAGTTGCCAATCCGAGATACAAGTTTGTACCAAGTATCATGAATGAGGCTCTTATAGTTCTTGAGAAATAAACTTGACCATTAGGGTGAACGCTTGGATGATCGTTATATTTTACAAAGTCAGTGAACCACGAAATTTCGGTCAAGGTCAAATATGGATGCTTGCATTTAAGTTGCTATCCCCAGATTCAAGTTTGTACCAAATAACATTAATGAAGCTCTTAAAGTCCTTGAGAAATAACTTGACCATTAGGGTGAACGCTAGGGTGGTCGCAATATTTTACAAAGTCAGTGACCCATAAAATGTAGGTCAAGGTCAAATAGGGATGCTTGCATTTAAGTTGCCATCCCGAGATACAAGTTTGTACCAAGTATCATTAATGAAGCTCTTATATGTCTTGAGAAATAAACTTGAACCATAGGGTGAACGCTAGGGTGGTCGCAAATGTTGATGCCTTGACAAACGGACGAACGGATGGACGAACGGGCGGAAGGGAAAACCGGGCGCCAATATCCCTCCATGCTAATAGCAGGCGCGACAAAAATGAGCAGTAGGCCTAAAATCATATGGCATGTGGAACATTTCTATAAAACTTTTGTCAAAATATGCAATTTTTCAATTTTCCCCATTATAAGTCTATGGAAACTCTAAGTTGCCATAGCAACCAAACTAAAGAGCTGATTTGCATTAAAAACACAAACTTTCAATCCCCTTCAGATAAAATTTGGGCCCAATTGGCCCAGTGGCTTCAGAGGAAAAGATGTTTAAAAGTGTTGACGCCAGACGACATTCGACGACAAACGGACGAACGATTAAATTAAATGCTGATTAAATCTTTGAAAAATATCTATCATCTACACAACACAAAAAAGTCTGTGACCTTGACCTTGAGGTCAGGAGTGTGGGTATGGCTGAATAAAACTTTGGACCTGTAACTATCGTCATACCAAATATGAAGCAAATCTATTATATAGTTTGGAAAATATGAGCTATTAACATACTTAAATGTAAAAAATTCTATGCTTGAGGTCATAGTTATCATCATAGCAAATATAAACCAAATCCATCGTATGGTTTGGAAAATACTAGCTCTTTGAAAAAAAAATACAATAAAATTTCTAAGTCTGTGACCTTTACCTTGAGGTCATGGGCATTGGCGGGTATTGCTGAATGAATCTTTAGACCTACAGCTATCATCGTAACAAATATGAACCGAATCAATCATAAAAGTTCAGGTTCTACCTGGTACAAATATCTTAACCTGAGTCTTAATTATTAAATATTTCTAAGGTGGTGACATTGACCTTGAAATCATAGACATGAGTGGGGTATTGCTGAATAAAACTTTGCACCTATATCTATCATCATACCAAATATGATCGAAATATGATCCAGATCCATTATATGCTTTGGAAGATATAAGCTCTTAAATAATGTGTGTGAATTCAGGTTTAACGTCGCTTTCAACAATTTTTCAGTCATATCACGACGGTGTCTGGTTGTGACAGGAAGCTCAATGCTCACTTTTATAGTGCTGCCTCACTTAAGTATCATGTCCCAGACACATTACATGATACCACACCCAGTCACATTATCCTGACACTGGGTCGACCAGTCCTAGCTCTACCCCGTAAATCTGAGCGCAAAGCGAGGAGCAGCTAGTACCATTTTTAAAGACTTTGGTATGTCGCGGCCCGGGATCGAACCCGTGACCTCCCGTTCCCCGGAGCGGACACTCTACCAACTGAGCTATCGGGGCCGGTAGCTCTTAAATAACTAGAGAAAGTGCCAAGTGGGGCACGTATACCCCCGGCCAGTGCAATCCCCTTTTAGTGGAAATGACAATGTGTCTGTAGCATTGAACCTTTCCATATAACTTTCCATTTAGTCCACTGAGAATAACTAATGCATTTCAACAACAAAGAGTATAATGAAGACAGTTAACACAAAACTTGGACGTAATCAAAATGCCTAAGTCTTAATTATTGACCCCTAGCCCCACCCATGGGCTTGTCCCAGGAGCTTAGATATGCCATATGAAAGTTAATACTATAGCTATATTTTGTACCAAATATGAAGAGAATCTAACAAATGAAAGGTAATGTTATAGAGATGTCCTGTTCCAAACATGAAGAGAATCCAACATGTGATGACAGATATATGAGCAATAAAAAAGGTTTAACACAAAACTTTGACGTAAAAGTTGACAAACGGGCAAACAGGCCACCCAGGGGCTTGACCCAGGGTCTTAGATATTCCATACGAAAGGTAATGCTATAGAGATATCCTTTACCAATATGAAAAGAATCTAACATGTGGTTACAGAGATATGAGCAAACAAAAAAGTTTAACACAAAACTTTGATGTCTAAGTTGACAAACGGGCGGACAGCTCACCCAGAGGATTGACCCAGGGGTTACATATTCTATATGAAAAGTAATGCTATAGAGATATTAAGAGAACTTTACATGTGGTTTACAGAGATATGAGCATTCAAAAATGCTTAACACAAAACATTGACGTAAATGTTGATGAACGGACGGACGGATTGACGAATGGACAGCCCACCCAGGGGCTTGACCCGCGAGCTTAGCTTTTCCAAATGAAAGGTAATGTTATAGAGATGTCCTGTACCAAACATGAAGAGAATCCAACATGTGATGACAGAGATATGAGCAATCAAAAAGGTTTAACACAAAACTTTGACGTAAAAGTTGACAAACGGACGGACAGCCCACCCAGGGACTTAGATATTCCATATGAAAGGTAATGCTGTAGAGATATCCTTTACCAATTATGAAGAGAATCTAACATGTGGTTACAGAGATATGAGCAATCGAAAAGGTTAAAAGCAAAACTTTGACGTAAAAGTTGACGAACAGCGGGACAGACGGAAGTACGAACGAACTAACTAACAAACAAACGAACCAATGAACAGACGGTAAGACGAAAACTATATACCCCTGACACACCGGGGGTATAATACGGTTCTACCTGTTACAAAGCCCCCACCCATCGGGGCTTGAAGAAATAGATGGGCTGCATGATGCTTCCACGCAGAGCTGAAACCGACCCACACACGAGTACTGGTAAACCGCTTCGAGGATCTAAGCCTGCCCAGGCAATGCGGTGCGAGTCGGCCTGTCCATGCTTATAAACCCTATTGATTTCATTCGGTGGCCGGTCTTGAAATGTCATTTAATCTCAATGTCGGGTAAAAGTCCCACAAAATTGGAAGCAACGTCTCCAAAATGACCTTTACAGTTTTGACGGGGACGTTAAACCTCAAATCAAACAATCTACCTGGTACAAATAGAGTCTTAGTCTATGACCTTGACTTTGAGGACATAGGCATGAGTGGGGATATTGCTGAAGAAAACTGTGCGCCTATATATATCTTCATACCAAATATGAACCAAATAAAAATCAAAAATGAGTTCCTTTAAGAGCAATGAAACATTCATAAGAAAGAAGATGGGTCATACTACGTAGTTTCGGCTAATAAAACCTCATCAGTGACCCTGTAATGATCCGGCAAAGAAAGCCAGAGGAAACATACTGCAATTTTGCGAATTTCGAATAGGCAGTCGATTCAAAGTAGAAGTAAAACAAAGATCAGGAATTGATACAATTAACTTACTCCATCCATAAAAGACACCAAAGGGAAAGAAATACAAACATTAAGCGACCAGACCATAATGGAAACCTAAACAAAGGAAGGCCATATGGACAGTTACTTTCCCACAAAATGGCCATATGGCCATCCAAAATTAAAAGACACAAGTGATACACACAGTAAGTAACAAACAACAACATAAATAAATCGCCACAGAAGAGCCGCCTTATAAATCAAAATGGGATCCAAATTAAAAATCTGTCTAGAATATGAGTCCAAACCAATAATTTATTTCTGATTTCTCAGAATATTCACGCTGATCTCAAAGGACCAAAAGTAAAATATAAACTGCACTATGGTTGATGTACGGGGAGACGTTTTACGGCCGCCACACGACACAACACCAGCTGCAGTGAAGGCAAATAAAAATCAAAAATGAGTTCCTTTAAGAGCAATGAAAACTTTAATAAGAAAGAAGATGGGTCATACTACGTAGTTTCGGCTAATAAAGCCTCATCAGTGACCCTGTAATGATTCGGCAAAGAAAGCTAGAGGAAACATACTGCAATTCTGCGAATTTCGAATAGGCAGTCGATTCAAAGACTGATATAAATCAAAATGGGATCCAAATTAAAAACCTGTCTAGAATATGAGTCTAAACCAATAATTTATTTCTGATTTCTCAGAATATTCACGCTGATCTCAAAGGACCAAAAGTAAAATATAAACTGCACTATGGTTGATGTACGGGGAGACGTTTTACGGCCGCCACACGGCACAACACCAGCTGCAGTGAAGGCAAATAAAATCAAAAATGAGTTCCTTTAAGAGCAATGAAAACATTCATAAGAAAGAAGATGGGTCATACTACCTATTTACGGCTAATAAAGCCTCATCAGTGACCCTGTAATGATCCGGCAAAGAAAGCCAGAGGAAACATACTGCAATTCTGCGAATTTCGAATAGGCAGTCGATTCAAAGACTGATATAAATCAAAATGGGATCCAAATTAAAAACCTGTCTAGAATATGAGTCTAAACCAATAATTTATTTCTGATTTCTCAGAATATTCACGCTGATCTCAAAGGACCAAAAGTAAAATATAAACTGCACTATGGTTGATGTACGGGGAGACGTTTTACGGCCGCCACACGGCACAACACCAGCTGCATCAAACCCATCTTATACTTTGGAAGATATGAGCTCTTAAATAATAAGGTTGTACCTGGTACAAATACCTTAACCTGAGTCTTCAACAATTTCTTTAAAATTTCTACGTCCATATCATTGACCTTGAGGTCATGGACATGGGTGGGGGTACTGCTGGATAAAACTTTGAACCTATACCTATCATCATCCAAATTATGAATCAAATCCATCACATGTTTGAAAAATATCTCTTAAAAGTTCAGGCTTTACCTGGTAAAAAAACCATAACCTAAGCCTAACAGGATAATGTAGGTTTGTTTGTTACCCCATGCATTTCAAAAAAGTGTTCGGGATATTGTGAACGCCTCCGTCCGTCCGTCTGTCCGTCACGCTATCTCCTCCTTAACCACTGGCGGGAATGCAACCATATTTGCTACATAACTTCCTTACATGGTGAAGGCGTGCAAGAGGGACGTTATAGTTGGCTCCACCCGAAGGGGCTATCTCAAGGGATCAAAAGGTCATGTCTGCAGTTGCATCTACACTGTAAAAGTCACGCCATCGCCTTAGCGCCTGCATTTCAATATAATTTCAAAACAATTTTCCTTATGACAATATCTCGAGAGAGTTCGACTCGCAAGGTCGTGACCTCAAGGTCAAGGTCACTGTGGCTATTTTTGTAAAACTTTGTCATCGCTCTAGCGCCTATATTTGTTCACCGATTTCAATATAACTTCAAATAAATGTTCCTTATGAAAATATCTCGAGCAAGTTTGACTTTCAAGGTCGTGGCCTCAAGGTCAAGGTCACTGTGGCTATTTTTAGAAAAACTTTGTAATCGCTCTAGCACCTACATTTCTTGACCAATTTCAATAAAATTTCATACAAATGTTCCTTTTGACAATATCTCAAGTATGTTTGACTTTCAAGGTCAAGGTCACCGTGGCCATTTTAGAAAAGCTTTGTCATCGCTCTAGTGCCTACATTTCTTATCCGATTTCAATATAACTTCACACAAATGTTCCTTATGACAATATCTCAAGCAAGTTACACTTTCAATGTCATGGCCTCAAGGTCAAGGTCACTGTGGCTATTTTTAGAAAACTTTGTTCTCGCTCTAGCGCCTATATTTCTAGTTCAATTTCAATATAACTTCACACAAATGTTCCTTATGACATATGATCCAAATCTACCATATGCTTTGGAAGAAATAAGCTCTTAAATAACTAGAGAAAGTGTCCAGTGGGAGCGAGATCGACTTTCAAGGTCAAGGTCACTGTGCTTATTTTTAGAAAAACTTTGTCAACGCTCTACCGCCTACATTTCTTGATTGATTTCAATATAACTTCATACAAATGTTCCTTATGACAATATCTCGAGCAAGTTGACTTTCAAGGTCATGACCTCATGGTCAAGGTCACTGTAGTTATTTTAAAAAAACTTTGTCATCGCTCAAGTGACTACATTTATTGATGGATTTTTGTTATCCCCACGTTATAGTTGGCTCCGCCCAAAGAGGCCATCTCAAGGGGTCAAAAGATCACATATGCTATGTGGCAAAAGCGTGGGGTTTTGCGATGGCTTGCCATCGACTACTCGCTCTAGTTTGTATTGTGGTTTGACAGCCCAGTCAACACTATTTAGGTCATTTTTGAGCCGATCACTTTACTTATCTACACTTTTCTTGGCCTTACAAAGCACGGTTTATTGGAAATTCTAGCTCTTGCACTACCACTGAACTTCCTAAATTATTAACTTCCTGTCTTACTGCTATTAAAACGCATGTGATTAAAAATTGTGATAAAGTCTTTGAAAGGTCAGGAAGAAATCTGTTTTGGTCTATTAAAATTTCGAATGAGGTTTTAAATAAATTGAAATCCAGACATTTTCGTGCTTCAAGTCTGTCTACTTACGACCGGCCCTGATAGCTCAGTTGGTAGAGTGTCCGCTCCGGGGAACGGGAGGTCTCGGGTTCGATCCCGGGCCGCGACATACCAAAGTCTTTAAAAATGGTACTAGCTGCTCCTCGCTTGGCACTCAGATTTACGGGGTAGAGCTAGGACTGGTCGATCCAGTGTCAGGATAATGTGACTGGGTGTGGTATCATGTAATGTGTCTGGGACATGATACTTCAGTGAGGCAGCACTATAAACGTGAGCATTGAGCTCCCTGTCGCAACCAGACACCGTCGTGATATGACTGAAAAATTGTTGAAAGCGACGTTAAACCCGAATTCACACACACACACACTGTCTACTTACGATTTTTCCACTCTTTACACTACACTTCCTCATAATCTTATAAAAGAAAAGCTTAATGATTTAAATGAATGGGCTTTTCACAGAGAAGATTCTCTCTATCTTGCATGTAATGTCAGAAATGCATTCTTCACTTCTAAAGAGCATAAGAATTATACAGTTTGGTTATGTCAGAAAGTGTGTGATGCCCTAACCTTTCTACTTGACAATATTGATATTAGATTCGGTACTAAGTTATTTAGACAAATTGTGGGCATTCCGATGGGTACGAATTGCGCACCTCTTGTGGCTGATCTATTCTTGTATTGTTATGAAAAGTAGGAGTAAAACAAAGATCAGGAATCGATACAATTAACTTACTCCACCCATCAAAGACACCAAAGGGAAAGAAACACAAACATTAAGCGACCAGACCATATTGGAAACCTAAACAAAGGAAAGCCGTAAGGACAGTTTCTTTCCCACAAAATGGCCATATGGCCGTCCAAAATAAAAAGACACAAGTGATACACACAGTAAGTAACAAACAACGACATCAATAAACCGCCACAGAAGAACCGCCTTGGAACGGTCAGTGGAAACCAATTCCACTGGGGGGCTTAAATCGATTTTACATGGCCACAATCCTCGCCCTTACTTCCGTCCCGATTTAGACAAATAATCTGTTAAGTCCGCATGAAGGCCTCCTAACTCATCAGTGCAACATCTCCGTGAACACAAAAAATCAAAGGGCCACAGAGGCGATACAAAGGTGAGGACTCGACAGCAAGAAACCACTGAAATGCTGGAGCAAAAGAAAACCAACAGTTAGACTCCGATGGGCCCGACCACAGACAGAGCATCAGGCACCAACCAACATTACCTTGAATTAGATCTCTATAATTCTCAATAAGCCTTTACGTTGGAGCACTACATGTTGTCGCTTTCCATTGATAACCAATCTGAAATTATTGAAGCTTTTAGCTCCACTTCTAGATATTTAGATGATTTATTTAATATTGATAATACCTATTTCGATGGTTTGATCAGTCAGATTTACCCCCCCCCCCCAGATCTTCAGTTAAATAAAGCAAATTCTTCTGATACTGAGGCCCCGTTTTTGGATTTACATCTATCTATTGTATATGGGTTTGTTTCGTGCAAAATTTATGATAAACGCGATGACTTTGATTTTGAGATTGTAACTTCTTAATCAGGGTTATCGGTACCATAAACTAAGCAAAGCCTTTTAACAATTTTATAGACCCCATTCTGATATAATTTCAAAATTCAATATTGGACTTAAATCTCTTCTGCAACAAGGTCTATCGGAACCCGAATTTTATGGTGACTTAGTATATAAATTCAGAAAAATATATAACCGCAATGACTTAAGCACCCAATTTCGTAAAATCATTCTTCGATATAAAAAGATTGGGTACAACATGGATATTATACGACAGACTGCATGCATGGTAGTTAACCCAATCACGGTTGGCAACTTTGCTTCCCTCTTTAATTGCACTCCGGTGGGTCAGGCCTCAGATTCTATGACGGTTCCAACGTAAAGGCTTATTTAGAATTAGAGAGATCTAATTCAAGTAAAATGTTGGTTGGTGCCTGATGCTCTGTCTCTGGTCGGGCCACTCGGAGTCTAACTGTTGGTTTTCTTTTGCTCCAGCAGTTCAGTGGTTTCTTGCTGTCGAGTCCTCACCGTTGTCCCACCTCTGTGGTTCTTTGATTATTTGAGTTCATGGAGATGTTGCACTGAAGAGTTAGGAGGCCTTCATGCGGACTGGACAAATTATTTGCCTAAATCGCGACGGAATTTAGGGCGAGGATTGTGGCCACGTAAAATCGATTTAAGCCGTCCAGTTGAAATCTTTCCACTGACCGTTCCAAGGCGGTTCTTCTGTGGCGATTTATTTATGTTGTTGTTTGTTACTTACTGTGTGTATCACTTGTGTCTTTTTATTTTGGATGGCAATATGGCCATTTTGTGGGAAAGTAACTGTCCTTATGGCCTTCCTTTGTTTAGGTTTCCATTATGGTCTGGTCGCTTAATGTTTGTGTTTCTTTCCCTTTGGTGTCTTTGATGGGTGGAGTAAGTTAATTGTATCGATTCCTGATCTTTGTTTCACTTCTACTTTATACAAAAGTGTTTAACCAGTGCAGTGCACATTCTTTCGTAAGAAACTGACAACTGCCCTTATTGAATCAGCGGAAGGGACAGAATGACCATAGAAAGATTTCATGATCAATCTCTGCGAAAGAATGTTGCCGACCCCGGCAGGTATCAAACACGTGTCTTCCTCATCTCCAGTCAGACACGCATCCGACTGAGCTGTCGAGATCAGCGGATTACCCATGTACATACAGACTTTCATACAGAAGGACATACATTCGGATGCAAGTACGCACATACCCACGAACGGAGAACCAAATAATTTATGTCCCCAGCCGATGCAAGGGCATAAAAAACTACAAGAACACTTAATATTTAGAACAATTACTGCATTAAAATGCCCATGCAGTTAAACAGAAATAAATTCAGCCAAAATAACAAGACGCAGTCCACCCAAACAATTAAAAAAAACACTAAATACCCACAAAAAAGGATGTGAAAACTCACAAAAGACGAGTAATATAAAGTGCAAAAGAACAACAAACTCAGCAACTTCTTCTACAAGTGAAAAAAGATTCAAAATACAGGTAAATTGCTGCAAGTCGGCGCATTCATGCTTATAAACCCTGTTGGGCGACAGGGATTGAGATGTCATTTCATCTCAGTGTCGGGTAAATGTCCCATAAAATTGGAAGCAACGTCTCCAAAATTATCTAAATAGTGTTGACGGGGATGTTAAACCTCAAATCAAACAAAAAACAATATTTTTGCTGCTAAGAATAAAAGCAATAGGCGTTGTTAAGCCTTATTCGATAATTAGAATATCTTTTGATTTAGTGTGTTCTACCAGCTACTATTTTGAATAACCCGTAGCATAAATGGAAGGCAAATACCAAAAATTCATGACATTTTAGGGGTTACTAGGCTAAGTCAGCTCAAGACATATTCATTTTGATTTGTATAAACTCATTTTACTACATATGTGTTAGAAATTTTGAAAGCAATGCCTTTCTGTAAGGTTCTTAGTTGATTACAACAAAACGACCTAAACCACTAAAGGTAAAAAAATTCCCTCAGAAACATATGGTGTATGTACTTGTTAGAATCGCGATTCTGACAAGTACACACAACATAATTATGTTTTTATGTACAATAAAAGTCATGTAGAAAGAAGAAAAATTATCCTGAAATTATCCCCATTGAGCCTTCTTACCTGGAGCTATTATTCTTATGGTACTTACGCCTTTCTGAAAGCTGCTCCAAACTTTTGAAGTTCATGTCTGGGTCGTACTGTCTTTTTCTTCTTCTCAAGCAGCTGTGTTGTGCTAAACTGACAAGCAGGGACAACAGAGAGATTGTTCCCTGTCAACATTCTCACTAAAAAACCTGGAATTAAGGCAAAGTGTCAACTGTAAGTGAATAGGACTTTGGCAGAGGAACATATTGCTATTTAAAGATGGAATATAACTACAGTCAACCCTCTTTATATCGACATTCCATAGTCCATACAATGACAATCTCATTACAATAACAATTTCAATGGAAGGAATCCGTAGCTCAAGATGGATTGTAATAAGGGTGTTCAAAAGATATTTAAGAATATATTGTTTTATACTCAAGAAACCAATGTTGTTGATATTTGTTAGAATCTAACAAATCATAGCAACATTTGTTTCCTGGAAAATTAATGGTAAAAGCCCTTTATTTCCTATAATGGTACTCTTTGTCCTTACTGGGATCTTTTATAATGGCAAGCACTTTATAGCAGTGACTTAGTACTCTACGATATCCCTTATTTGGTTGGTTGGTGCTGGACAATTGTGTGTTCTTGGTCCACCAGGGCTCAACTGGTGATCTTCTGCTGCTCCAGTCTCCAGTAATGTTGCTGCTGCCTCAGGAATCTCCATGCGCATCCACACACCATACTTTTTTAGTCCTCATCCTTGCTTCATCGCAGCCGTTTTAAAGTAAATTTTGTTTGATTTGAGGTTTAATGTCCCCATCAACACTGTATAGGTCATTTTGGAGATGTTGCTTCCAATTTTGTGGGACTTTTACCCAACATTGAGATGAAATGACATCTCAAGCCCTGCCGCCCAATGAAACCAATATGGTTTATATGCATGGACAGGCCAACTTGCACCACTTTTCCTGGGCATGCTTAGAACCTATAAGCGGTTTACCAGTACTCATGTTTCGTGGTTGGTTTCAGCTCTGCGTGGAAGCATCTTGCAGCCCATCTATATTAAAGTTAATTTAACCCTTTTTGTACCAAATGGAATCTTCCTCCTTATATATAGCAGGAGTCCATTTCGAAATTTAGGGGTGTCAGGTTGTGTTTTCTTAAAAATTTATTTTGGAAATGGCTTAACTTTATGCAGACAGTGTAGGCCCTGATCAGATGCTGCATTCTGCGGCATCTGATCTAGGCCTGCACTGTTTGCCAGGGTACCCCTTTAGGGGTTTCTGGTACTGAATGGGTTAAATTCTTGCCCATGATGACACAATGATGAACACCAGTACGCTCCCCGTGATGGCAAATTCTTGCCCATGATGACACAATGATGAGCTACAGTATGCTCACAATGATGATAAATTCTTGCCCATGATGACACAATGATGAGCTACAGTACGCTCACAATGATGATAAATTCTTGCCCATGATGACACAATGATGAGCTACAGTACGCTCACAATGATGGTAAATTCTTGCCCATGATGACACAATGATGAGCTACAGTACGCTCACCGTGATGGTAAATTCTTGGCCATGATGACACAATGATGAGCTACAGTATGCTCACCGTGGTGGTAAATTCTTGCCCATGATGACACAATGTTGAGCTTTTGTTTGTTTGTTTGATTTGAGGTTTAACGTCCCCATCAACACTGCAAAGGTCATTTTGGAGACGTTGCTTCCAATTTTGTGGGATTTTTACCCGACATTGAGATGAAATGACATCTCAAGCCCTGTCGCCCAATGAAACCAATAGGGTTTATTAGCATGGACGGTCCACCTCGCACCGCGGTTCCTGGACAGGCTTAGATCCTCTAAGTGGTTTACCAGTACTAGTGTGCGGGTCGGATTCAGCTCTGCGTGGAAGCATTATGCAGGCCATATATTTCTTCCAGCCCCTATGGGAGGGGAACTCAATGATGAGCTACTGTACGCTCACCGTGATGGTAAATTCTTGCCCATGATGACACAATGATGAGCTACACTACGCTCACTGTGATGGTAAATTCTCACGCAGTGTCCATGCAAATTACTTGCTTGGCTTCCGTGATTTTTCCTCCTAGACCTTGGACGATATAACCATCATAGTGAGTGTACTGTAGGGAAGCTCAATGCAAGCCAAAAAGGCAACAAGTTGTGTAAACTGTGGCGGAAGATGAGGTTGAAGGTCGGGGCCTAGTATAGCTGGTTTAAACCTCCCTGTAATTATTACTAGCCACCCTAAGGCTGTATTTTCATTGCAGTTACATGCATGCATGCGTGTGAGCATACCGGTATGTGTGCATGCATGTGTGCTTGCATGCATGCATGTGTGAGAGATTGCATTTATGTATAAGTGTGTGTACGTGCATGCATGAGTGCATACATATGCATGTTTGTGCATGCATGTATGTGTGCAGTGCATGCATTTGTGCTCGCAAGTATGCGTGTCTGCATGTGTACATGCATGTACGAGTGTGTCTGTGTGCATGCATACATGTGTACTGATCTGAGATTTGCAGCATAGCCAAATTTCGAGGATAGGCATACTGTGTAAAAACAGTTTGCAGTTTTTTACAGTTGAAGCCGCCCCCAGTGGAATTCATTTCCGCTGACCATTCCAAGGTGGTTCTTCTGTCGCTGTTTATTTTTGTTATGGTTTGTCTTTGGGTGTTCGTGACACTTATATTATTTTATTTTGGATAGCCATTTTGTTGGATAGTAACTGTCTTTTTGGCTTCCCATATGGATGTTTCCATTAGGATCTGTTGTTTCATGTTTGTGTTTCTTTTCCTTTGGTGTCTCTGATGGGAGCTGTGGGTTAATTGTATCGATTCCTGATCATTGCCTCCACTTCTATTTTATTTTGCAGTGAGCGGGTGACTTCTCAATCTAACTGGTGCTACAGATCTTTGGGGATTTACTAGGCATGTTTAAAGCCTGAAAAGATCCTATGGGCTGTGTGCCATCACTGTATGTAGACAAGTTTGATGTGCTTTACCACTGGCGTTGAAAATGAGGTGGAGGGTTCAGATTTGACACCTGGTCAGTGCTTGGATCTGAAGACATCAGAAAAGGCAGTGGTACTGGTACCATCAAGAATATCGGCAGTCGCAACAGGCGATTGTGGGGAGCCTAAAATCTACAGATTCGTTGAGTATCTATGGAGGATTGGTTATGTCACAAACGATGAACAAGACAATCATAGGAAGCCAATGACCTGACCACTGAAAAGCAGGTGGTGGAAGTCTGTTGGACTACATAAGAAAAATCCTGCACAAGACAGGTGAAACTAGAGCAAAGTCAATTGGGGGCCAATCGCAAATATCCGCACTTTTACAATAAGACCTTTGACCCCGGAGGTCACAGCCAGCATCCGAAACCTTATGTGTAATCTACACATCCCAGGCAATCATCCTGTCAAATATGAACACCATCCGACTACCGGTGTAGGAGGAGTTCGCGTTACGAGGAAATGTGCACTGACTGATGGACGGGACTGATTACAGTATATCCGCTTTTCTTCGAAAAGTGCGGATATAAAAAAGAAACAAGGGGCCTTAAGGCTCATGCAAGATGAGGCGTGTTCCCATTTAGGACTAAGAAACATCCTCTTTGACTTTCACAACAGTGGGGTGGAGGGTGAGCAATGGCGAGATATCCCGGCATTGGGGTATTTTTTCAAAGATTTTCCTGGCAAGCCAAAGGATCCAGAAGCGTCAACAATGAGTCAATGCTACAGAAGACAAGCTGCACTCCTGTTAAATAAAGTGGGGAGGAGTGTAGTGGAAGACGGTACTGGTCGGCTTGTCACTTTGTCCGTTAACATTTAGAATATGAGGATGTTTCCTCCCTGGCCAGTACTCGTCTGTAGAGAGAAACTTTAGGGATGAATAACACTTTGCAGATTGTCTCACCATTGCTGCCCAGTGGCCATTGACCTGTTTGTTAACCATCTTTCTCCACTGCAATTTCTTAGGGGGATTATCCAAGAGGTCCCAGCACTGTGGTTAGTCATATCTGATAAGGAATTTCTTTATTTCGACAAACCAGCTGAAACTGTTGCGATGTTTAACTGCGAGTTGTCTCCTGGCTAGCTGCTTTTCAACTGAGTCTTCTCCTAGCCGACACACACTGCCGAATAGTATCAGTGCTCTTTTGTGAATGACACCTTCTATTGGGAGAGCACCGGAGAGTACATAGATGGCAGCATCAGCAACTGTACTCGTCAGAGATAGAATTTGTTTTAGCATCTTCTTATAAACCATACTGACCTTATCCACGAGGACTGACTTTGGTAAGACCACCTCCAGACCATACTAACACTGGAAGGATATATATCTGCAAAAGGTGTATACACGTTTCAGGATCTAGGCCATTTTCTCCATGCAAGCCAGATGCCATAAGACTATATAATGTCATGGACAGACGACTCGTGGGCGCGGTGTCGGGACAACTCGGCACATAGAAAACTCGGCACATAGCCAACTCGGCACATAACCAACTCGGCCCCTACAAACTCGGCACATAGCAAACTCGGCCCACAATAGTTATAATGCTTATTGAGCTGTACATTAATATTTTATTTGCCTGTTTTATTATTATTATTATTACTTTATAATAATTATATATATGCTTATTAAATAAAAAAAAGTTTCTATTTTTTTTTATTTATTTTTTTTTGCATTTTATAAAAAAAAAATCATCTAAATCAATAAGCTCTGGATACGACTTAATTGCTACACTAATTATCTGATTAATCAGGCGATGACTAAAGCTATGAAAATGATATTTGGGACTCATTGCCACCCATGATTGCCCAGCCGAGTGGTGATGGGCGTATTGTCAAACAAGAGATTGCCCAGCCGAGTTGATGGGCGTCTTGTCAAACGATATTTTTCCTTGTTTTCAGCAAAAATAGGTTGTGGGTGCTTGTTAGAACCACCTCATTGAGGCGGTTCTAGCGAGTACCCACAACCTATGTCTGTTTTTTTTTTTTTTTTAATTTATTCCCTGGTAAATTTAAGAAACAACTTAAATAATTGAAACTTAAATAGTTGAAATTTTATTGAAAAAAATCTTCATATTTTTTTTTTTTTTAATAAAGATATACTCCATTAAATATTGATGTTTGGTCCCTTTTTAGTAGGTCCCTATTTCACAGGTAACTTGAATTTGATATTTTGTTTGGTTATGTAATTATCATTAACAAGTTAACAATAGATAATTGACCCAAACAGCTAATTATGTGCCGAGTTTGTCATGTGCCGAGTTTGTTATGTGCCGAGTTGGTCTTGTGCCGAGTTTGCTATGTGCCGAGTTGTCCCACAACCGTGGGCACTGGGTGGAAGATTCTGGCGGAAAAGAACTAACATATCAGTTTTTTTTTTTTTTGTGCTAAATTCTAAATTTAGCCACCCACCCGGCTGAGGTAATGGCCAAGTATGACCAACTCAGTATAAGAAGATAGATAGATAGATAGATAGGTAAGACACCCCCAAAGTTACTTTAGTAATAACCACGAAATCCAATTACATTGTAGAATTTTACACTGACATAATGATCCATAACTGTATTTCAGTTTAAGTAGACAAGCTTGTTGAATCAAAAACTATTTTGCAATGAAAATAGGTAGGAATTTAAGAAAAAACCTCTGCAAACTTGACATATCATGTTCTTTCACGAGATTCTGATTCTGATTTCTGACATTCAATGGCCGCATTGTTTATACCAAACGACGTGTAAGCCGAAGTTGGCGTACGCCGATGTGTTCTTGCCCTTTTAGTCCTATGACTATGACTATGAAACTATGAGGAAGGATGCCCTCAAATTCGCAAGAGAGAAATACTTTAATGGTCATTCAGACGCTCGGTCTATCCAGGAGAACTTTGATTTGATAAAGTCCTTCATTCAAGCTTCGTCTGAAAATCATATCCCCTCCAAAACTAGCAGGTCTGTATCTTCAATTCCTTGGATCACATCAGAAATAATAAGAAAAATTCAGAGGAGAAATAAGATTCATGCTAAGGCAAAAAAGTTGGGAAGTGAAATTTGAAAACTTGAGACGAGAAATTAAAAATGACATAAAAAATCAGCATGATCAGTATGTAAATAACTTGGTAGGTGGTGTAAAGGCAAATCCCAGAGACTTCTACAGATATATCGGATATTTATAAAACCTTATAAAATTTAATTATTTGACAAAAAGATTGCAGAATTCGTTCGCCTTTCAGTTAGACCTCCGTAAGTTAATATACTTACTGCCTTTAGGTTTACTTAGGTCAACCAATCAAAAACCAACAAATCTCATCTAAATACTGGCTTTCGATTGGTTGAAATTAATTCACGTAACTGAAAAATTAGCGCTGAAAAATCACAGTTCGATTCGACAGTAGGGAAGAAACACAGAAGATTTTTCAGTGTCGAAAATTAAACCCTCCCTCCCACCCATTATATGAGCATTATCATCATTTCTTAGATTTAAAAAATCTAAACATCTTTTCTCAGGTTCATAATATGTCTGTATATATTCATGTTTGTTTGCCTTTTATATGTACAAGGGGAATTTTTGGAATATTATGAAAATAATGATTCTTGAAATTATCTGTAACTTTTCATATTATATGAAATATGAAAATGTCATTCATATTTGTGAAATGTAAATGATATGGAGTATGTCAAGTATATATCATAATGAATTTGAATTTGAGATTCCCTACCGAATAAACCTAAAGAATCACCATTAAATGGGCTTCATCCTTCTTTGTTTCCTATTAATAGTTAGATAAAATAATAATAAGTCAAGCGAGGAAAATAATTAATAGCCAGAAGAAAGATAGGCAAGGTATCCCTCCCCTTAATAAAAGAGGAGGGAACGGGGTCGCTGAATCGGACTCTGAAAGGGCAGAGGAATTGGTAGGTCAATTCAATGATGCATTTAATAAAACTGAGTTCAACGCGGTTCCATTGACTGGAAGATCGGCCCCTTTCATGGAAAATATTGTTGTATCCTCGACAGGAGTGATCAAGTTACTCAAAGGCTTGAACCCTTCAAAAGCTTTAGGGCCTGATGAGCTTCATCCTAGAGTTCTGAAGGAACTAGCAAACGAGTAAGGTCCAGTTTTTGCTCATCTTTTCCAACAATCCCTCGATACGGGTGAAATTCCCAAAGAATGGCTCCTAGCGAACATCTGTCCACTTTTCAAGACCGCATTCTCTGATTCTGATACTCTCTCAGGGGACTGGATTTCATAGCAGGAATGGCTTGAAACAGAGTACCTGTGACAAGATCTGGTCAACATATGTGGTTCCTGTATTCATATTTGGTCTAGAGGTGTTAGAACTGAAGACCTCTGACATCAACGCCCCGGAGCAGTTTCAACGGAAGTCCCTTAAACAGATCCAGTCTCTCCCAGACAGAGTTCAATCGCCCTGGTTCTCCTAGGAATTCTTCCAATTGAAGCAGTAATACATAAGAATATGCTCAACCGGTTCGGCAGATGGCTGTTGACAGACGGTATGGAAACAAAAATTGTAATGCGACAGCTTGCTGTGCCCCCCCCCCCCCCCCCAGTGAATCTTCCTGGTTTAATAAAGCCAAGCAGCTCTTGTGTAAATACAATCTACCGTTACCCTCTGAATTACTAGAGAATACACCAACCAAAAATGTCTGGAAGCAGCAGGTTAACCGAGCAATAAATAGTGCTATTGAAAGTCAATAGAGGGAGGATATTAAAACAAAGTCTTCATTGAAGTACATAAATCCCGATAGTGTCAAAGTTGGGGTGCCTCATCATGTTTGGTCGTCGGTGCGTGTCAACGTTCATGATAGTCGTAGAGCACAGCTCAAATGTCGTCTGCTCACTGGTACATATACGCTATACAAAGCAACCGGGCGGTATTCAACCAGTTTGCGGTAGACCCAACGTGCAAAATATGTGATGCCAGCCCAGAGACAAGACAACACTTTCTGGTGGAATGTCAGCCTCTGCAATGAGTACGACAGAATGTGTATAAGAAGATGCAGTGTAATCTGGGCGTTGACCTCACAGATATAGCCTCCAGTGGTGATATAGTCCAACTGACTATTGACCCCAGTGTTTTCTTTGATAACAAGACTGTTATTGATAAACTTGAACTGCATAGCAGAGAACTCATATCGAACTTACATAGAACGCGTACTAAACTCCTACTTGAGAAAGAAAGACAGCAGGGTCCGTCGAGTTCCCAATTATGAATGTTCGGAGGCAGTTTCAGCAAACAGCAGAAACATCAGAAACCGCAAATTCAGAAAAAAAAACCCACGAGGTCGTCCAGGCGGTTCGCCGTAAAGTAACCGGCGGAGATCTACATTCAAACAACCAACCAACCAACACGCCCCTTTTTGGGTCGTTTCGACCCAAATTTATAACGTCGCATATCCGAAACAAATGACATCAGCTCTGTAGCATGATTGTGTTTTGTATAGGAATATATATATATACTCCTTCTGACTGCCTTATCTTACCAGGTGACCTAGATAGAGGTCCAATTAAATACTGCAAAGACATCAAAATACACCAAAAGCCATCAAAAGACACCAAAAGTAATCAAAAGACGCCAACAAAAGTCATTAAAATACACCAAAAGAGTCCAAAAATAGAATCTACATCAAAAGACGTCAAAATTTTAGTATCCAAGTAATGTCATGGTGGAGGTAGGGGTGGAATGATACATTTGCATTGCTGTTACAGAAGAGGAGAATCAGAACCCCATCCAAGGCTTTGATTTTTAGCTCACCTGGACCGAAGGCTCCAGCGTAGCTTAATTACAGTATAGTGGGTCGTCCATCCATACCTTTGACCAGTTATATCTTTGTAACCTGCAGGCTGATCTCAACCATTTTTTTTTTTCGAAATCGAATGAAAACTTTGGTTGCTGTGGCAACCACAATGCCCCGTAGATTTACAATGGGAAAATGCTTGCCGTAGCGGCTTCGGTTTTGATCGGAACTTTCTGAAACTGATATGTATGAGTTCGAAACCAGCGAAGTCGGCCCATTAATCATAGAGTTACGTCCCCTTGATTGCTGTAAATGCCTATTTTTGATCTTGTCATCAACGTAGCCTCTTCAGTATTGATCTGTCTTCCTGAAACTTATGTTGCACTGATGAGTTAGGAGGCCTCATGCGGACTGTACAAATTATTTGTCTAAATCGCGACGGAAGTAAGGGCGAGGATTGCAGCTGGGTAAAATCGAATTAAGCCCCCACCCCCAGTGGAATTCGTTTCACTGACCGTTCCAAGGCGGTTCTTCTGTCGCGGTTTATTTTTGTTATAGTTTGTCTTTGAGTGTGTGTTTCGGTTGTATCATTTTGTTTTGGATAGCCAGTTGGCCATTTTGTGGGAAAGTAATTGTCCTTTAGGCTTTCCGCTATTGATGGTTTCATTAGGGTCTAGTTATTTCATGTTAGGGTTTCTTTCTCTGTGATGTCACTGATGGAAGCTGTGGGTTAATTGTATCGATTCTTGATCACTGCAGTCACGTCTATTTTACATACAAGTAAGTCAGGGTTAAAAGCTTGGACGAGTTCGAAAATTAGCGATGTCGGTCGATTACTCACGGAGTTATGTCCCCCTTTTCGCTGAAAATGCTTATTTTTGACCATGTCATCATCGTAGCCCCTCCAGTTTTGATCGGATCTTCTTGAAACTTACAAACAAGTACGTTAGGCATTATAAGCTTGTATAAGTTTGAAATCTAGCGAGGTCGGCTTATCCGTTATAGAGTTACGTCCCCTTGATTGCCGAAAATGCCTATTTTTGACATTGTCATCAGTGTAGCCCCTTCAGTTTTTCTCGGATATTCTTGAAACTTACATGTAAGCTTGGATGAGTTAAAAAAAACTGATGAGCTCAGATTTATGTCCCTGTGATTGCTGAAAATGCCATTTTTGGCCTTGTCATCACCGAAACTCCTTCATTCTTCATCGGATCTTCTTGAAACATATATGTAAGTTAATCAGGGATTAAAAACTCGGAAGAGTACGAAAACTAGCGATGTAAATCGATTAATCATTGAGTTATGTCCCCTACTTTGCTGAAAATGCTTATTTTCGACCTTGATCATCACTGCTGCCCCTTCAGTTTTGATCGGATTTTCTTGAAACTAACAAGTAAGTCAGAGGTAAAAGCTCGGATGAGTTCGAAAACTAGTGAGGTTGACCTATTTATCATAGAGTTACATCTCTTTGATTCGAGAAAATGCCTATTTTTGACCTTGGCATCACCATTGGCCCTTCAGTTTTTATCGGATCTTCCTGAAACTTACATATAAGCAAGTCAGGGATAAAACATCGGATGAGTTTGAAAACCCTTGAGGTCGGCCTATTTAATAGAGTTACCCCCCCCCCCCCCCCCCTTGATTGCAGAAAATGCTTCTTTTTGACCTTATCATCACCGTAGCCCCTTCATTTTTAATCGAATCTTCTTGAAACTTGCATGTAAGACAGCGATAAAAGCTCGGATGAGTTCGAAGGCTGATGAGGGCAGCCAATTTATCATAGCGTTGCGTCCATTTGATTGCAGAAAATGCCTGTTTTTGACCTTGTCATCACCGTAGCTTCTTCAATTTTGATCTGATCTTCTTGAAACTTACAAACAAGTAAGTCAGGGATAAAAGCTTGGATGAGTTCAAAAACTTGGAAGATCGGCTTATTTGTCATAGACTTGTGTCCCTTTGATTCCTGAAAATGCCCATTTATTGACGGACGATTGGACAGGAACAGGAACGCTCGCTAACACTTAATAGGACAGATTAAACATAAGGTGTACAAATAAGACGACCGTTTGCACATCATATGTAAAATAACATAAAAGTCTAAAAGTTCCTTTGCTAAAGTTACTGGTATAATTTAGAATTGCAAAGTTGAAGTATTTTAAGACAGATCTGGATGCATTCATTGTGAAAATCACCAAAACATGAAAGGATCCATTATTTTTCATATTTCCGCTCTAAACATAGATTGTGGGTACCCGTTAGAACCGCCTCGCAGTTTTGCGAGGTGGTTCTAACGAGTACCCACAATCTATATTTTTGAGCAAAAAATAAAGACAATAATGTATAAGACTTTGAAAATTGAACCAAAACTGATTTAAAGTCATCATTAGAAAGGCATCGAATCAGGCCCCAGTCATCTGATGAATGTTTCATCTTCGTTTTTAGGGCACTATCTCCAAGTTGAGTGAACTAGCTCCTTGTCGAGAAGACTAGCTCGGACAGTAATTTCGTCATAAGTCGCAAAGTACGTTATCACTGCCATTTTTTTTTCAAACTTTATCATTTCACTAGGGATGTTGCTTCTTGGTGTGTGAAGGGCGTACTTTTGACGGAAAATGAAAAATCGTCGGCCAAAATCTCTGTGTTGACATATATTGACAATTTTTTTCAGGTCCGTGATAAAAAGTTTCCTTTCATTCATACTCCAGCGCTGCAAATTTCCATTGCAAATTCTAGCGAGGTACAAAGTTAAATCATTTCTATGTGGCACTGCACTGCCGGATTTTTTTTAATAAATAGCTTACAAAGAAAAAAAATGGTGATAAAACTCTTCGCCTACCTTTGTTTACAAGTTTCCTGGTGATGGAGCTAGCTCGAGAGTTCCCGGATGTGTCGAGGGAACACATTTCCATTGACTCATTTTCGAGCTAGTTCCCCTGATTACCACCCGTGTACGTGTGAATGAAAACATATTTTCAGTTTTCATCATTACAATTATGATCAAGTTTAACCCACTGTATACTGGTGAACTCTTCCATTGCTATATGTTGGACAAATCCATTTGTCATATAGGGGGATATTCATTTTTTCTCTTGATATAAGAAAACAGTGTAGACCCACCCGGACAAGACACCACATCTGACCTGGGTCTGCACTGTTTTCCTATATCCTTTTTGCTTATATCCTTTAGGGGTTTCCAGTGAACAGTGGGTTATATTTGTTATATTTGTAGTTTGTTAGTTTGTGTGTAAATAATCTTGCTAGTTAAGAGAGGGCCACATGGAAGAGTAGTGTATACTAAATGTGTCTACCATCTTTAAATAAAGTCGATTATCATTATTATTGAATAAAGTCGATTATATTATTATTATTATTATTATTATTAATCCCGAAGCGGACGCTCTACCACTGAGTTATCGGGGCCGGTAGTAGCTTTTCAAGTTGAAGTCCACGTGACATCTCTGACTCATCGGAAATCCAGGTAACGGTTATTTATAGAAAATAGCTGCGTTATTCTTTTCTATTCTTTGTGTGGAAGGATAGTACTCTTGCTTCTGATGCTAGAGACCCCCGGTTCGATCCCCGGTGACGGTGATTATTTCCGTGACCGAACACGCTCCTTCGGACCGGGACGTTAACTGGAGGCATATCCCCGGTGCAGGTTAAAGACCCCTACCGTAATTAGTAGCTACTACTACTAATCTTTATGAATCAATCAATGTTATCATACATTGCAAAACAAATAAATATGTCAGATTCAAATATAACATATATTATATTATAGGTCAAACTACAGTTACACGCATATCAAAAATAAAAGTTTAACAATATGATGAAATGACCAAGTAGTTGTCTCTTTTCGGGGATACTGGTAGCTGACTGTCTGATTATAATATTCATTATCCTCTTAATTTAGAGGCACTATATAAATATTTACTTAGTGTGTTGCTTGGGCCGTATTTACTGGATTAAGTAATAATCTTATTTCTGATTCTTTATTTGTGCAAAATGTTGTTGTGTCTACATCAAATTCTTTGAAGAGTACATGTCTTAGATTATCATAAGTGTTACAATATAAAATAAAATGCGCCTCCGATTCGACTTCGTCGCAACATTTGTATGCTCTTTTATCCCGCGGAACCTTTGGTCTTGCACACAGGGGCCAGTTTCAAGCTTTTTTGAGAGGAAAGATATACTGTTCTATATTAATATAGACAATGGCACCATCGGGAAAATATGACCAATCGTGAATGAAGTTGTGTAACTCTGGCAGTTTGTAACACCCAAGTCAAAACTCTTATCACACATGTAGATAACACATTTATGTTTACAATAGTACCTGCTATGTCTAATCTAGTCTTCACGGTATGGAGCAACGCCACACATAATCTCCAGAATTGCTCAAAAATCACAGCGTGTAGCTAAGTCTTTCTGCTCTCTTCCCAAGAGATTCCAAAGTTTTCCAGAGCACAACACAAAGAAAATTTATATCCATGTCCAGAATTTTCACCAATACCAATCACCTGTGTCCATGATTTCAATAAAAACTTGTAAATACTACTCCAAATCTTGAAAACAAGAACAATTTTGACATCTCCTGGCTCTGGTAGCCATTTTTTGGAGCCATTAGAAAGGAGCGATTTCACTGGTTAAAAATCTCAACAATTCAAATTGGCCAATGAAAAAATAACCTAATGCTATTACATCATGATTTATTTACTCCTGTTCTGAAAATAAAAAAAAATGGCTGCCAGAGCCAGGAGATGTGATAATTGTTATTGTTTTCAAATCACATCTTTAAGAAAGCAGTATTTCGATTGATTTCTAAAGGCTATTTTCGCGTTAGATTTACCCTTATCAATTTCCAAAACATGATATACATTTTTACTTGTACATAAGAATGCCATTTCAGCTGCTCTCATTATTAGAAAGATGGATCCTTTCTACATTCTTCTTAACTCAGCTGTGTATCTTAGACAAATGTTTAAATGTGACTTTTATTCCTCAACATTATGGACAGCGTTAACCAAAACAGTTGGGTGACGCTGCTGACGTTAAAACAGAGAATCCGCTGTTTGATGACACATTAGACGGATTCCTACTTGAGATGGTCGACAATCATATTCACTTGTGAAATATGCAACACGTCAAATCTGAGAAGCCATGATGGTCCTATACCGCTCTCCAGAATTTTAGAATAGACAGTTTTAAAGGTTTTCCAGATAGTTTAGTCGTAGAGCGTCCGCTTCGGGATCGAGAGGTTGCGGGTTCGATCCCAGGCCGTGCCATACCAAAGGCGTAAAAAGGGTACTAAGAGCTCCCTTGGCTGACGCTCGCATTATCACGGACAGTCCTAGGAAAATAAATGAAGGCCTGAAAGTATTTGTTAAAGGATACTTTATCGCAATAAATCTCTACAGAGCTTATGTTATTTGTTTCTAACATGCGCCGTTAAATAGAGCGTTTATCAAGATATGTAGTAAGTCTGTGCAAAACGAGGGAGCCTCAGGACAGGGCCATTATTGACCCCGGCGCTATAATTTGAACCAACATGATAGTTGATGTAAAGTAGATGACTAGATGAAGTCCTTCCCCCCCCCCCAACCACACACACACGCCGCCCCGCCCCTTCCATCGGGGAATGGAGAAATAAATTGGGCTGCATGGTACTTCCACGCAGTGCTGAAACTGACCACACATGAGTACTGGTGTTCCGCTTAGAAGGACTAAGCCTGTCCAGGCAGAGTGCTGTGAGTCAGAGCGTCCAATGCATATAAGCCCTTTGGTTTGGCGGCAGGGCTTGAGATGTCATTACACCTTAGTGTCGGGTAAAAGTCCTACAAAATAGGAAGCAACGTCTCAAAAATGACCTAAATAGTGCTGACGGGGACGTTAAACTTCAATTCAAACAAACAAAAATAGATGGAGCGATGTAACCAGACATCAAAGGCCAGGTTATTAAAAATATTTTAGAGGTTTTCCCCATGTGAATCTATGTAAATCTCGTGGGTCCCTGGGCAGAACCATTTTTGGCCACTTGGCTATAATTTGAACAAACTTGCTAGATGTCAACTAGACGAAGCCAACTATCAAAGACTTTCGCCTTTTAGTTTCAGACAACGAATTTTCTGAAGTGTTTCCCTATAAAACTTCATGGTAAACATATGGGCGCCAGCGCAGGGCCATTTGTGGCTATAGGGCTATATTTCGAACAATCTTGGGTGATGTCCACTTGTTAAAACTACATACCACTAATCAAAACCCTGGGCCTTATGGTTTCAGACAAGAGGATTTTGAAAGGTTTTCCTTGTATAAGTCTATGTCAGAAGGTTTTTCCTATATACATTGATGTAAAACATGTTGGCCCTTGGCAGGGACATTTTGGACCAAGGGCTGTAGTTTGAACAATCTTGGTCGATGACCACTAGATGAAGCTACATGACAAATATCAAAGACCCGGACCGTCTTGTTTCCTACAAAAAGTTTTTTTTAACCCTTTTTTTTTTTTATTTGGTTTGGGTTTTACGGCCCTTTCAAGATTATTTCACTCATATCGAGCCGATCGTTAATCATAGGTGGGCGAAAACCGGAGTACCCGGAGAAAAACCACTTGGCGTCTCACACGTGACCCGAGCGAGGCTCGAACCCACGGCGGTGAGAGACCTAATGACTAAGAGCCAGCGCTCTTATCCATTAGGCCACGGAGGCCCGTTTAACCCTTTTTGTACCAAATGGAATCTTCCTCCTTATATATATACCAGGAGTCCATTTCAAAATTAAGGGGTGACAAGTTGCGTTTTCATCAAAATTTATTTTGAAAATGACTGAACTTTTAGCAAACAGTGGAGGCCTTGAATAAATTTTTTCGAAACATGAAAGATATTCTCTTTCGATGTAATACTTCCCAGTGCTTTCTAGCAGGCACTCAACGTTGATTCAAGGTTGTGAATCACTTCAAAACGTCCATGAAATTAACAACGTTGAAAACCATGTTCATCACGAAAACACGCCTACACAATTTTGACCCCCCTTGAACCCCACTTTTATATAGTAAAACTGGGGTTTACAGGGGTAAACCTTATTTTTCTCATTTCTGCACTAAAATATAGATTGTGGGTACTCGTTAGAACCCCTCGATGAGGCGATTCTAACGAGTACCTGCAATCTATATTTTGAGCAGAAATAAGGAAAATATCACAAATTTTCATCCTAAAATTTCAGTTTTGTCGGCGAAAAAAATTTCACTGTATTAGTATAGGCATGTTTTCGTAATGTTGTATAGGGGGATTACTGTGGTTACAAGGGGAACATATTAATTTCCTTAATTTGCTGCGGGAACACCTCACTTAGTAGGTTCTAATGAGCACCACAATCTATGATCATCTATGTTTTGAACAAAAGAAAACGACGAGGTATTGGCATAGCTCTGTAGTCGTCTGCGTCGTCGTCGTCTGCGTCGTCGTCGTGCAAAAACTTGAACATTTTGTTCGAGACTAGTTCTTCATTGTGAAAAGGGGAACTCATACCAATAGGTGAGGTAACCCTCAAATAGTTTTGGTACAGTTATGGCCCTTTTTGCAGCCGAGCGTTGGCACCCGCATGCGGTGCTCTTGTTTTCAGTAACACCATGGGTACTTCTAGAGATATTCACAATATCATTTTCTTGCAAACCAGACAAGGGTATAGCAATTTTTAAAATACCCTTGTATTCCCACCTGTCTTATCCTACTCAGTTATGCACAAGTCGCAAGAATAGTTTCTCAATGCAACTTGAGTTTACATTTGTCACAGTGGACCAACGTACAAGTCAAGTGTTTTACCAGTGCACCAGTCCGCTCCAGACCTACTCTGTAATTAGCCTGAAATCATACGCGCGATGATCAGGTCGAACGAAATGAGCGTATACAGAATGAAAGAAGAGGACCATGATGATCCTAAATCGCTCTCCTGAGCTAACAGGCTTGTAGTTGCACACGACTACAACATCCAATACAGGTCACCTCCAATAACCTATCATCCAATTTCATTGATTCGTTCGCGAGACAGGGAGCAGACAAGCCAAACTGCCAGTATATTGTACCAAGTTTGACCAGAATTGATAAATTCGTGAGATGAGGTGCAGATAAGCCATTTTGGCCCAAATATGACTGTTTTTGGTAGCATGTACCCTTGAAAATATGGTCAAAGCCAGCAAACCTAACGTGTTTTTCCCCCATTCCGGCATCCTTTAGTGTTGTAATCAAGAAAATTTGGTGAAAATCCATCTATAGGTTCAGGAGATATAATGCACTAAACAGGCTACGCCGACACCATCGCCAACACAAATGGAATCCAAAAAAAAAAAAAAAAAAAAAAAGCACAAAAAAAAACAACAATATGGCCCCTCCCCTCCGGGGTTGGGTGTGTGGAGTAGACACACATATGCCAACATTGTTAGTTTAAAAAAAAAAAACGTTCAAACTTTTATCCCTAAAATACTTATATGTAAGTTTCAGGAAGACCTAGTCAAAACTTACGGACTTACGGCGATGCCAATGCCAAATATGAAATAACTCTAGATAGATACCACAGCTCTGTAGACTTTCAGTTTTGTGTCAAGGCTGATTTCACTTCGATCCCAGATATTAGCGTGTAATCGGCCAAATGCTGCACTAGCTTTGGCAATCCTGGCATTAACTTCATCATCAAAGGGCAGTGGTGGTGGGCTGGTGAGGTGGGGTGGCGGGACAGGGCGTTGGTGAGGAGTGGGTGCACTATCACATTTGAATTGGACCGGTCCAAGTCCAGTTAAACAGTGAGTGCCCGCTACGGAGTTAACCGGATTTTTTTATGGATAATCAAGATTACTGTTCTTTCGTCGATATCATGCCCTATAGTTTTAGAGACAAACATTTACTGTAATATTAAAAAAATGGGACGGAAAGGTCTGAACAATCAGTGCAGACCATATTCAGATTGCTAGAATTTTACATTTATAACTCAATTGTCATAAACGGTTTCGTTCAATGCACTAAAAGCAACAGAACCTAAGCTTCGGGCACTATTGCCCTCGGGCTATAGGGTCTGGACTGCCGAGTTGATATGGCCCTCGCCTGCGGCTCGGGAGTATCTACCTCGGACAGTCCATAAAGCTTGATAGTGCCCTCAGCTTAGGTTACTATTACTTAATTAAACAATATTTATCAATTTCTATAAATTGGTTTTTACAGATACAAATTTACTTCTTTCAAATGATAATGACAGAATACAGATTGCATACAACATATATTTCATGGGGTAAGTTACCCCCTGGTATCAAAGACTCCCAATTTTATGTAAAAAAAAATACCCTGTTTAGAGCAAAACCACCGACTTAGTACAATAAATTTCTTTGTGTCATCGATGTCACCTACGTTACCCTGGGGACTGAGATGATCGATTTTTTATGACCTTTAAACATTCTGTCAATCATACTTCGGTATTTTCCGTCACCTATCTAATTGGCTCGGTATGAACATCGCGTACCGAGAAACACTGTCTTCGGCGGTAAATTGATCAGTGGAGATTTAGAATAGCCCCTGTGCCTGTTTAGTTAAGAGTATGAGACTTCAGTGATCCCTGTATCTTCAGAAGTCATGTGTGGTCAGCAAAGGCTAAGATCAGACTGATATGATCCTTCGATGTTCATATGTCATAAAACACGTTTTCTTTTAATTCCAAAGAAAATGACACATTCGGTTATTGAAAATTAATTTCAACGTGCACAGAGTGACTGGCGTTTTCGCTCTGCGCATGAGCCTGTTCCCACTAAATTGATAGACATGTATATGTGTTGGTGTCACATGTCATTTTGTCGGTTTTGTCATGAAGTGGTCCGAGAAGATGATCGATAGCATACTAATCTACTAGTGATTGAGATCGGCCGAACGTTCTGAAAGTGAGAATGTGAGTTGAGACAGTCGACTAACTAAGGATTTTGTTTAAAACAATATGTTCAAGTTTCTATCGGATTTGCGAAGGAACAAAGACAGATGAGAGAACTGGTGAATGAAACATGGGCCTGAGCAGCATAACTGGACAATATATAACATTCTTAAATCTTTTGTATTTGGCAGGTAAGTATTATTATTATTATTATTATTATTATTATTATTATTATTGCTGGCTATTGTTGACGACGATAACGTCGATGATGATGATGATGTTGTCTATTTTTCTTTTTTCTTTTTTTGGTTTTGGTTTCACGGCCCTTTCAAGATTATTTCACTTATTTCGAACCGATCGTTAATCAGAGGTGGGCGAAAACCAGAGTACCTGTAGACAAACCACATGACCTTCCGTTGCATGGACGGAAAACCCGATCCCAATTACGAATGCTAGTGTTAGGAAATGATGTTTTTTTTTTTTTGTTGTTGTTGTTGTTTTGTTAAAGAGCAAGGGTAAACTTTTTGTAGCTTTGAATGAGAAAAGTTACCGGGATTTAGTGGCACTGATGGGATCTGTGAGTTAATTGTATCGATTCCTGATCATTGCCTTCACTTCTATTTTACAAATTCGAATAATGAACGTCCCCCACCCCTGCAAATCCCCCTTTAATGGGGGGGGGGGGGAGTAGGGTTTCTAATACAAAATATACATCTACAAATTCTCGACCACGATGGACCACTGCCTATACTGTAAGCTCCCCAGAAGCCTTCGGCTTTGATGAGCTGAAATTCTTCCCTGGACATTAGTAAAAGTTTTTGGTTAATCTTCAAATAGTCTTCCATAAAGTGTAGGAAAACTGTCTACCTAACTTCTCCAAACGTTTTCAAGCATTCCATTTGGTAAGCTGTTACAAGCATATTGTAGTTGCACATGTGTCTTTTTAAGATGAAAAAGTGCTTTTTGACAAAATTACAGCATTTGCAACTTTGACATTTCAAACATTATACCTCAGTCGGCAGGATCGTGGGTGCCGACTGGCAATTAGATTGTTGCCAAAGACCAGTTAATTGTATAAAACACACTCTAGACATACACATTTGATATGTGCTAAGCGTAGACCTAGCTTTTTGTAAAAGATATATACTTGTACTGGTGTGTTATCGGGATGTCTTAGCAGATAATACTGCAATCTTCCATAGCTCTTCTGATGAAAAAAATAATATTCTTCCTTTTTCTGCAGCAGTTTTGTTTGATTTAAGGTTTAGCGTCCCCGTCAACACTGTAAAGGTCATTTTGGAGACGTTGCTTCCAATTTTGTGGGACTTTTACCCGACATTGAGATGAAATGACTTCTCAAGCCCTGTCGCCCAATGAAACCAATAGGGTTTATAAGCATGGATCGCGGTTCCTGGGCAGGCTTAGATCCTCTAAGCGGTTTACCAGTACTCGTGTGCGGGACGGTTTCAGCTCTGCGTGGAAGCATCATGAAGTCCATATATTTCTTCAAGCCCCTATGGGCGGGGGCCGGTTTCTGCAGCAGACACGGATTGTTGGTGTTCATTAGAATCAACACATTAAGGTGGTTCTAACGAGTACCCACAATCTATGCTTTTAGCAAAAATAAGGAAAATAAAGTGTGCTCCTCTAAACCCCCCTTTTTCTGTATTTCAAGGCAGGATATGTGTCACATTGTTCAGAGGACAATTTGTAGTTAGCTGTCGTGAAACACAGTCTAATATTCATAGGCGTGTGGGAAGCGGAAGTCGGTTTTTATAAACAGGTTAAACATAAATATTAAAATAATGGCCAATGGGTTAGCCATTAGTTCCGCATTATTCCCGTTTCGAAGAATTTATAGATTAATAACAATATGAGGATAGGGAATTTTTCCGATCATTTCGAAAACACGCCTATTCAAATACACTATATTCTTTATTGCCGAAAAAAAAAGAAAATTTTAAGATGAAAAATTGTGATATTTTTCTTATTTCTGCTCAAAATATAGATTGTGGTTACTCGTTAGAACCGCCGTCTAACGAGTGCCCACAATCTATGTTTTAGAGCAGAAATAAGAAAAATAAGGTTTACCTCTGTAAACTCCAGTTTTACTATATAGAAGTGGGGTTCAAGGGGGGCAAAATTATATAGGCGTGTTTGCGTGATGTTATGTTGACTAGCAAGTACATGTACGCGTGCGTGCTAGACGCGTTTTCTTGCATGAAGCTTATTCACGGTCTCTTCAACCATCTGCGTGAGACATTCAACGTTGAAACAACGTTGAGTCAACGTTGTGTGTTGTGTGCATGCGAACAATTGCCTCTGGAGAGTTTGCTTGTTTGATTTGAGGTTTAACGTCCCCGTCAACACTAGTTAGGTCATTTTGGCCACGTTGCTTCTAATGTTTTGGCACTTTCATCCGACATTGTTCAAGATGAAATGACATCTCAATCCCTTCCGCTAAATGAAATCGATAGTGGGTTTTATACTCACACCACTTTACCCCTTATAAGCGGTTTACCAGTACTTATGTGCGGTCGGTTTCAGCTCTGCGTGGAAGTATCATGCAGCCCAATTTATTTCTCCAAGCCCCGATGGGGTGTGTGGGGGGGGGGGGGGGCAAGGCCTCTGGAGAGAATGTGCTTTGTTGGGTGCTTGATTGATAAGGGGCCTTTTCCCATGAGTAGGCTTAGATATTTTTCAGCATTTTGAATTACATGCATTAATCGATTCGGAATGGAAGAAATGATAAAAGACTTGTCAAATGTTGATTTAAAATTCAACAAAAAGAACAATACTGTCACCATTGAAACTGTTAGTGAAACAGAAATATATGGGTCAGCTCTTGAGAAAACTTTCCTTAGGCGAGCAGCAAACGTCCACGTGAGCCTGTTCTTAAGCACAGTCTGGCTAGAACCTTTCCCATCCAGCAAAGAATGCCGGCCAACATAGGACCGATAGCGGTACGTCGTGGCCCCTGATTTGTGTTGCCAGGGTTGTTGTTCATAGACATTTACACAGCTTAATGCTTAGAGTATGCGTTTAGCGCCATTGGTTGAACCCGGGGGATACAAAGGAACATTTTCTCATTCGCCAGCACATGATGGTTTGCACGCAAAAGTATTTGACGCGCCATTCCTTCGAAAAACACCAGTTACCCGTACGCAATGGAGACCCCTGCATGCGGAGTTGGATTGATAGGTACAAAGTATACTTATAAAGCCATTGTTGCAAACGGTGTGGATCAGGAGCAGTCTGATCAGGAGCCACAGTGTTTGCATGTAAGCAAGCATATGTCTAAAAAGTAAGACGACATAAACAGACGAGGTTTTTTTTTTTTGCGCGTTAAGGAAATGGATACACCTTCAGGAGAGGCAACTTCTGCAAAAGTATGCTTGTCTCACATGTCAATAGGGGTCAACTCTTAAAGGAAAGAATTTGCTCCTCAGGAGCAAATTCTTTCCTTTAAGAGTACACCCTTTTTTCCGAGGGACGGGGCTTAGAGAAAAGCGAACAGGAAGTCCCGTAAGTTGTCTCCTTTTGAAAAATGGTGGTATTCCCCTTCCCCTTAAGAAGTCAAAACTTAAGTGTTGGAGAAAACTCAGTTTGAAGATAATAAAAGCGGGGTGGGGAATAAAGGGGAAATACACCCCAAATCTATTGTGCTACTGCAACAACAGGGATTTTCTGGGTGCTGCACTGCAGTGGTCCGAATGTTTCTTTTCCAGAAATAAGGCCCAGCAGGCACATGACGTAATTGTGACGTAACATCAACGTCGGTACAACGTCATGACGTTTATGCAACGTCAAATGAACGTCGATGCAACGTCATGTGCAACGTCAAATCTACGTCGGTGTAACGTCATGACGTTGCACCGACGTTGATTTGACGTTGCCTTGACGACGTGTGCCTGCTGGGGGGAAAGGTCTGCTTCCTTTCTTTGTTGCAGTATACACGTAATTATTGTCAACCGTGTTACAAAATGTTCAACCATTTTCTTGAGCATTATTAAGAGCCAAGGTCAGTTGGACAGTAAAGAAAATTCCAATAGCAACAAAGCTGAAATCGATAACGCATATTGGTTACATTGGTAGTACTACCCGACGTTGTCGCTCATTTCGCTGACCGTGTTCTGTAGAAAAGTATAGTCGAAAAAATAATAAGCTTAACCGTTCTTAATGTTTGCTCAAAATAAAGTGGATATAAAATTAAAAGTATCGGTTCGGCAGAAAAATAATGTGATTTTAGGCTGTGTGAAATGGATTTCAAGTGTTACAGAACAATATTCGCCTGTTTTGCAGTCATATCAGGTATACACAGTGCATTTTCTTTTGTTATTTTTCCCGTGTTATTATTATTATTATTATTAAAATTATTATAACTATTAGTATTATACCAATTATTTCTTCTTCATCTTCTTCTTTTTCGTGTTATTATTATGTGAACCAGGAATGAATAAAATAAGGGGAAATTCATTTCTTAAAAAAAAAACAAAAAAACAGATGAAACCGGTATCCTCTTGTAACAGTGAATGAGGCCTTATTGGTACATTTCGTAGTTCCTTGCACACAACGCATTACGCAAACACGCCTATACAAATACATTACCACCTTTATCACCGAAAAAATGAAAAATTTAAGATGAAAAATTGTGATATTTTTCCTATTTCTGCTCAAAATATAGATTGTGGGCACTCGTTAGAACCGCCTCATCGAGGCGGTTCTAACGAGTACCCACAATCTATATTTTAGAGCAGAAATAAGAAAAAATAAGGTATACCCCCGAAACCCAAGTTTTACTATATAAAAATGGGGTTCAAGGGGGAGGGACATGTTTTCATGATGGAGACAGGATCTGCTCTTTAAGGAAACATCTCAGAGGGAGGGAACAGAGCTATAGAGGGAGGGAGCAATTGCTTCTCTCCCAGAGCATAAGGTTATTTTGTCCGTGCAATGAACACTCCTCTATACCCCATTTATATATGGGGAAAACTGAGGCTTACAGGGGTATACCTCATTTTTCTTATTTCTGCTCTAAAATATAGATTGTGGGAGCAGAAATAAGAAAAAATATCAAAATTATTCGTCATAAAATTTTTAGTTTTTCGGCGATAAAGGCGGCAATGTATTTGTATAGGCGTGTTTTCGTGATGATTTTGTCCGTGCAATGATCACTCCTCTATACCCTATTTATATATGGGGAAAACTGGGGCTTACAGGGGTATACATTGGTTTTCTTATTTCTGCTCCAAGACATAGGTTGTGTGTACTCGTTAGAACCACCTCAATGAGGCGGTTCTGACGAGCACCCGCAGCCCATGTTCGGAACGAATTATAGATATCCATAATTCGAATTATCCGTAAAACGACCTGAATTAATGATAACCTGAATTAATGATAAATCGACCTGAATTAATGAATAAATGAAATCCATAAACTGAATTATGGATTTCCATAATTCAATCTATGGATAGCCATATTTCGAATTAATGATAACCATAATTCGAATTGTAGATATCCATAAATCGAATAATGGATATCCATAAATTAATTCAGATCGATTTATAGATATCCGGAATTCGGAATTATGCATATCATTAATTCGAATTATTTTTATATATAAATAATTATTAATATCCATAAATAATTATGGATATCTGTAAATAGCTAATAAATATTAAAACAGTGCCCAATAAGAATGCACTGTGTTATCTTGAAGGGGGGCAAATGTTTTCCTTTAAGTTTGATTTTTTTATTGTTTGATCTGTTTGATTTGAGGTTTAATGTCCCCGTCAACACTATTTAGGTCATTTTGGAGACGCTGCTTCCAATTTTCGTGGGACTTTTACCCGATATTGAGATGAGATGACATCTCAAGCCCTGCCATCGAATGAAACCAATATAGTGTTTATATGCATGGACGGTCCGTCTCGCGCCACTTTGCCTGGGCAGGCTTAGAACCCTCTAAGCGGTTTACCAGTACTCATGCGCGGTCGGTTTCAGTTCTGCGTGGAACCATCGTGCTCCTTCAAGAGACAGCCTAAAATTGCAAGTTCACCATTTTCCCCAGTGTGTGTGAATGAAACAAAATTACTTTCTTAAAAGCCATTCCCCGTGGTGCAATATATATAGAGGATATTTGATTTTTTCAGTGTAAGATCGAATTTTATTTCATCGAATGAACACCAAAACTGTTATTTTCACGAGTGGCGTAGCCACGAGTGAAAATAGCAGTTTTGGTGTTCATGAGTGAAATAAAATTTGATCTTGCACTGAAAAAATCAAATTTTCTGTTTCTTACATGCTTCAAAAGGCAATATTTAGCGTCTTTAATGGTGTCGCTCACATTCGGAGAAAATTATCTTGGTTCCTGTTCGTTTCGCGTCAATTTAGTGGTGTCCATCGTGTTTAGTGGGTATACTATTGGGTGTAAACTAAAAGTTTGCACCTGAGAAATGGCCTGGGATGGTTTTATTATGAATGATTAATGAAATAATTGAGAGAGTAGTTTTCCAAAGAAGTTGCTGGCAAGTCTAACGTCGCGCGACAAAAGACGTGACGTCAGCGTCATAAATGACGTCAGTAACGTCCCCGTCACACATGAACGGGCTATGCGTCAATTAGAACACATTTCAGTATTGTTCAGTTATCTGACAAAGATAAAATTGAAATTAGAGTTAGATTTGAAGAAAAAAGTAGTCCCAAACAGTGAAAAATAAAAAATCGTATTTTCACTGTTTGAAACAGTGAAAATATCGATTTATATTTCACTGATAAATCTCTATCATTCATTGAAAAGCATGTAAGAAACTTGCTTGATTTCACTATCAGTTGCTGCTCTGTAACCTTAATAAAATTGTATATGCAAAAGTTCGACAATATCTTGCAATTTCGAAGCAAATCTGACACTCACAACTATAATTTAGTGCGTCGATATTGTAATCCGAACACTTCATTTGAGTTTTTTTTTTTCTGATTATATGCGTATTTTTTGCCATCAATATTTGTGTAAGATGTAGTATACAGAAAAATAAAGTAGAAGTAAAACAAAGATCAGGAATTGATACAATTAACTTACTCCATCCATAAAAGACACCAAAAAAGTTTGAACCAAACCTAACGACGTCGTTAGATAACATAGCGTTAAAACTTGAATCATTTAATAAGGCAAATATGCTTATATTTTCGCTGAAAAAAAAAATGTGAGCAGCTTTTGCAAATGCAAAAGCTACTCTCATTTTTTTCAGCAAAATAACGCTATACTTGCAAGAACAGTTTAACTATTTGACCACTCATTAGGAAAACATGTCCATAAGAAATAATGGCGTCCAACATGGTGTCAGAAAATGATACATATTAGGTAAAAATGATAACATCTTTATTATTTCTGCTTTCAACATAGATTGTGGGTACTCGTTAGAACCGCCTCGTCGAGGCGGTTCTAACGAGTACCCACAACCTATGTCTTGGAGCAGAAATAAGAAAAATAATGTATACCCCCGTAAACCCCAGTTTTCACTATATAAAGTGGGGTTTAAGGGGGTGTTCATTTCACGGATTTGTTCATGTGATGCTAACGGGGAGTGGTTGTGTGAGCCGACTTGCGTCACTGGGGGGTCCAACTGATATTGGCTTAGGTTGGACAAGGCCTGTTGTTCTTGCAGCAGGTTAAGGATAGAGGGGGGGGGGGTGTTATTTCTTCTTTTCCTACACTTCCATTCATTTTCCTCTTCTCTGTCCCTCACTTTCATCTCCTCTACAATCTCGTCTATCTCATTTTTCTCCCTTCATCTGGAGACAACATAGGTTGACGTGTTGTTAAACCTAAAACAATCAATTGACCACCAACGAGCTCGATAAGCTAACGAGGCTTTGAACTGAACCTTGGTGGCATTAGCTGAATAGAAATTTAAAATTTAATCTCATATACATGTAAACATTACGCTGATATAAAAGGAACCCCGTCCTGAGAAACCCTGCCTCCAGGTTAACGACCAGTTAAGACATTAACCTGCCTGCTCAGCGATACAGACAAGCAAGGTTTGAAACTGTAGTTATAGAAACTAGAGATATTGTACTATTCAACCTTCGAACACAAAGACGCTGATCAGACTGTGTGAATGCGTAGGCTAGTCTCCATCTTTGTTGCTCGCAAATGACAAAAGAGGCTTTCTCATGACGAGGCTAACAATAAAAACTGTTTTTGTTTCCTGACCTCATACTGACCAGGCGTTTTGAAAGCGTTTAAGAGACAAACAACAGGGGTAAAATGACGTATAATTGCGAGTATAAATTGGCAGGATTAAAAAAAAAAATACAGAAAAAAAATACACAGAATTGTATAAAATACAGTTATCGACCGTCAGAATTTTCAGGGAAGAGAACATGAATTTTTGTCCGGGTTTATTCTTAAAGGTAATAATTTGCTCATTTAGAGTAGAGCAGATCCCTTTTTCAGAGGGGACAAGTTCATAGAAAAACGCGAAAATTGTCTCAGTTTCTAATATGCAAACTCATTTATACGAAAACACGCATATTCAAATATATTGGAAATTTTACCACCAAAGATGTAAATTTTCAGATATTTTTTTTTTTAATTTCTGCGCAATACACAGATTGTGAGTACTCGTTAAACGCCTCAGCGGGGCGGTTTTAATGAAATTTCACCACCTGTGGAGATGTTTAGTTGTATATTGTTGGAAAATAAAAAAAATATCAATCTGTCAATCAACAATATGTCAAATATCTACAATTTGTCGTCTGCTGATTAGCCCTGATAGTGGTAAAGGTTAAAGATGCCGACAAAGGACTGTACGTGTAAAAGAATGATCTCATAATTCATGTAGTTGTCACCTTGCCTTTTGTTTGAAATCTTTGACAATTGTTTCAGTGTCCCCTTTAGTGCTGATAAGATCTAAATTTTAGCGAATCTCGTTTATTTCCTTATTGTTTACACATTCAAGAGAAATAACTCCATTGATGACTATTAGAACATGTCCGCATAATGACATCACCAAAACATGCCTATATAAGTTTGACACCCTTAAACCCCACTTTTATATAGTAAAACTGGGGTTTGATGGGGTATACATTATTTTTCTTATTTCTGCTCAAAAACATAGATTGTGGGTACTCGTTAGAACCGCCTCGGCGAGGCGGTTCTAACGATTATTCATAATCTATGTTTTGAGCAGAAATAAGAAAAATATCGCAATTTTTCAGCTGGAAATTTTCAGCTTTTAGTGTGTTAAAATTCATAATGCATTCGAATAGGCATGTTTCCGTATTGACACCGTTGAAAATCTCATATACAGAGATAACTGGGCTTATAGAGATAAATTGGGTTTACCAGGGTATCAATTATTTTCTTATTTTTGTTAAAAAAATAAAAGCAAAAACAAACAACAAAAAAAAAACACACAGGTTGTGGGGACCCGTTAGAAACGCCTGAATAAGGCAGCCTGGCACGGTAGCTGTATTTGAAGCAGAAATTTTTCAGCTGCTTTTCAGAAGAAATAACAGTTTTGGATACATTAAAGACTAATATTAAGGATTTGTTTGTTTGATTTGGGGTTTAACGTCCCCGTCAACACTGTACATGTCATTTTGGAGACGTATCTTCCAATCATTACGAAAACAAACCTATACAAATACATTGTAACCTTTATCGCCGAAAAAATGAAAATTTTAAGATGAAAAATTGTGATATTTTTCTTATTTCTGCTCAAAACATAGATTGTCGGTACTCTAGAACCGCCTCATCGAGGCGGTTCTAAAGAGTACCCACAATCTATATTTTAGAATAGAAATAAGAAAAATAAGGTTTACCCCTTTAACCCCCAGTTTTACTATATAAAAGTGGGGTTCGAGGGGGTCAAAATTATATAGGCGTGTTTTCGTGGTGATGCGTGTGGGACTTTTCCCGACATTGAGATGAAATGACATCTCAAACCCTGTCGCCCAATGAAACCAATAGGATTTATAAGCCCAGTGAAACCAATAGGGTTTTTAAGCACGGATGGTCCGACTCGCACCGCTTTGCCTGGACAGGCTTTGATCCTCTAAGCTGTTTACAAGTACCCGTGTGCGGTCGGTTTCAGCTCTGCGTGGAAGCATCACGCAACCCATCTATTTCTTCAAGCCCCGATGGGCGGAGGCCAACTAATATTAAATAAGCACCGTCTACTGGCACATAGAAGTGAAGGCAATGATCAGAAAGCGATGCAATTAACCCAAATCTCCCATCGAAAGAAACATGAAACAACTATAGACCCTAATGGAAACATTACTAGCGGAAAGCCAAAAGGACAGTTACTTTCCCACAAAATGGCTAATTGGTTATCCAAAACAAAATAATATAAGCGATAATGACAAAAATAAACCACGACAGAAGAACCCCATTGCAACGGTCAGTGAAACGACTTCCAATGAGGGGCTTTAATCGATAATCCTCGCCGCCCTTACTTCCGTCGCGAGGCGCTTTTTGTGAAAATGGCGGAATATGCTTCCGAAATTAGCCGCGCTTCAAGGCATTATTTTAATACATCTGCCAAGAACGGCGCGTACAAAAGGCAAACAATATTGTATGAGATCGATTCTTGAACAGTTTAATATGTTTACATTAAATTAAGCTTTTGTCGTGTTTACTTTACAATGTTTGGACATGAGAACAATGCTTTGAACAGTTTGCTTTCAAATCTATCATTTTTAAAACGGTTCCAGATAAATGGGGAGTAAGGATGATCAATGGGTAGATTTTCTAAATCCCCTTCAGAAACTTGTGCCGTGGGTACTTGTTAGAATCGCCTCATCGAGGCGATTCTAACAAGTATCCACAACACGTGTTTTTATGAAGAAAAGAATCGTTTAATTGTCCTCCTTACAACCAATTATCTGGAGCTATGGTACCGCGGTCTCACACTAAGTATGCCTATTAGGGTCATTCGTTCATGTTTGATTACATTTTACGAAGATGTAAGCATGACTTATTGATTACTGCCTTTGCCTACAGTATCAGAAATATGACACTCTGGTACCATGGGAACATGCTTGAAATGTAGAGGACACATCGGCAAGTTCAAAAGAGGCAACTCTTTTGTTTGTTTGAATTGAGGTTTTACGTCCACGTCAACACTAGTAGAAGTGGAGGCAATACAATTAACCCACAGCTCCCATCAGAGGCACCAAAGGGAAAGAAACACAAACATGAAACATCCGACCCTATTTGAAACATCAATAGCGGAAAGCCAAAAGGACAGTAACTTTCCCACAAAATGGCCAATAGGCTATCCAAAATAAAATAATATAAGCGACACAAACACCCAAAGACAAAGCATAACAAAATTTAACCCGCCACAGAAGAACCGCCTTCGAAGGCTCCACGGAAACGAATTCCCCGGGGTGTGGGGGGTGGGGGGGGGGGGGGCACAATCCTCGCCGCTTATTGTCCATACAACGCTAATTGTTCATGTGAACACTATTAAATGTTGCGATTGCAACGCTTATTGTTCATTTTGCCAAATTGACATCGATCGTGAAGATCGGAATACAGTACGGACCGCTAATGTCAGATTTTTGGAAGCGTCTGGATCATAATTTAACATTGGCATATAATGCATCAACGGAGCTACCTTCGGGTTCTCATCGGATATATTTAAATCTGTGCTTATTTCACGGTCCAGTGATTTTGCCTTATATCTAGAAGTCTTTTTGACATATGAATATCATACGTCAGCATTTCGAGTCAGTATGACCTGACATTTGACTTCAAAATAAATGTAGGTCACTGTGACTTATATATATGGTTTAGTCATTTTGCCTTATATCAATGTATGGAGATCATACTTCAGGATTAAGAGTCAATATGACCCAAAATTTGACCTCAGAATAAATATAGAACACTGTGGGCAATATTTCAAAGTCTAGTGATTTTGCCTTATATTTTGAAGACTATTTTATACATGAACATCATACTTTGGTGTTATGAGTCAGTATGACCCGATATTGACCTCAAAATAAATGTGGGTCACCATGAATTACTGGATTCAGGATTATGAGACAGTATGACCCGACATTAGACCTCAAAATAAATGTAGGTCAATGTGATCTATATTTCATGGGCCAGTGAATTTGTCTCATATCTTAAAGACTATTTGATATATGAACACCATACTTAGGTGTTATGAGTCAGTATGACTCAATATTTGACCTCAAGATAAATGTGGGTCACCATGAATGACCACAAAATATAGGTCAGAGGGACCTTAATTTTTTTAGTTCAAGCGTCGGGTCATGCTGACTGATAATACCAAAGTATGGTGTTCATATATCAAATAAGTCAAAATCACTGGACCATGAAATTTAGGTAACAGTGTCCTACATTTATTTTGAGGTCAAATGTGGGGTAATACTGACGCATAATCCTGAAGTAATGTGTTCGTACATCAAATGAGCCCCGCCAAGCGAATTTGGGTCTTCGAGCATTCCGTCATGACAAATTTTAAATGCGCATGCCCAGCCATTCAGAGGGACCAGGGATATGGCTTTCTGTCTGAAGGTTCCTCTTGATTCACTGCTTGTATAAGCGAGCAGCGAAGGTTCTGGCGAGACTGCGCGGATGCGCAGGCTCGCCTGAACCTTCGCTGCTCGCATAGGCGATAAGTACCAAAATCGCTTGACGCGGCCCAAATAATCTTAAGATATAAGACAAAATCACTGGACCATGAAGTATAGGCCACAGTGACCTAACTTTATGTTGAGGTCAAGTGCTGTGTAATCCTGAAACATGGTGTTCATGTATCAAAAAGTCTTCAACATATAAGGCAAAATCATTGGACTGTGAAATATAGGTCATGCTGACTTTCTATTCATGACCCATAAGTCAATATCACAAGGCTGACCGAAGTGCGACAAACTATCTGCCAAAGTTGTTTTCATAACAGAAAAGTAGAAAACACTTTTTAAAGGTGTCCTAGATTTTAATTTCTTGCACACCAGACAAGGAAATCCGTGATTTTACCCTGGGATAGAAATTTATGTTCTGACCCTGGTGTTCCGACCCCAAATCGAATATAGTCGCGTGTTTGATAAATACACTGGTTGATTACAACCTCATGTGCGGCGTCGTCATGCGTGACGTCACTAAACATTCCCGTTGTGTCATCACAAAATGGCGGACGTCCGTAACCGAAGTGACAGCAGCATTAAAAATTCGCAATAGAAATGGAAGGTATGCAAGAAAAAGAATCCAATATGGGTGTGAGGGGTGGATAGAAAAATCCGGCCCTCGGGATCACTGTCCGGCATCACTCGGCAAGCCTCGTGATGCCGGACAGTGTCCCTCGGGACGGATTTTTCAATCCACCCCTCACACCCATATAAGATTATTATAGTCTCGTCCCACCTCGGGGTACCAACCCTGTGCATGTTGAACTTTTTCCTTCATTCGCCGGAAATTACCGAGTTGAATATCGATTTCCGTAGGAAATCGGCAGTTAAAGTTACCTGTATATTTTGAAGGTTTTTTATATTAAAATTATGAAGGAAAAAAATCTTAACTCCTCGTATCTTATTTATCCTTAACACTAGAAAAAAGTCACTGTTATCCTCATGTAAGAAAATTATTCAGTTTTTATTTGGTGCATTTCAAAGTGATTAATAATTAATTCTTATTGCTTCCATCTGCAATTTAATGTCATGCCTATATGCTCCGTAGACGGCAATGTATTTTTAAAAAAAAACGTTCAGATTTCCATGTTTGGTTGCCAATATTAAATAGAAATGATTTGTTTGGAATTAAGTCACTGTTATATACTGTTAGACTGTTGTTCAAAGTTTACGATGATATAAAGTATTTTTCTACTGAAAAATGATAAATTGCTTCCCCGAGAGCTTAAAAATCGTTTATAAGCTGTTTTTCAGTACTGCAGTTCATGATGCGAAAATCGCTAAGTCCACATTATATGACCAAGAAATCGTATCAAACCTGTAAAGCTTTTTTTGTATTAATTTTGTAATTACTAGTAATAAACAACATGCGCATAATGTACTTGATACAGTGGTTATATTTCTCGGATTTCTTTATTTCATTTTGTCTCAGTTTTGTTACATTTATGTTTTCATTCATTATGTATGGGCGGCAAATATGTCAAAAAGGACAAAAATTGTCGAAATCATTAACTGTGATATGGCGATTAAATGGCGATTAAAACCACCATGAAAAGTTAATTGGCAGTCTGAAGCCAGTGATTGATTTTGTTTGTTTGTTTGTATTGGAGTTTAACGGCCCAATCAACACTATTTAGGTCAGTTTTGAGCCGGTCAGTTTACCTGTCCACACTTTTCCTGAGCAAGCTTATACGTAAGCGGTTAACCAGTACAGTGCACATTCGCCTCATCGAGGGGGTTCAAACGAGCACCAACAATCTATGTTTTGTGCAGAACAAAACACTGTTAGCTATTCTGTTAATTTCTGTTAATGAGTTTCAACTCTGTCTGTACGCACAGTTACTTTGCAAACAGTGTAGAGCATGGTGCGACTGCTCAGGATGAGCCGTCTTTTCTCCAGATCTACACTGTTTGCCATTCGGTTGATGACTTTGACTAAACCACCGTCAATAAAAATGGAATTGTCTGAATTCACATTACGAAATCACGCCTGTACTGACAAATTTTACCACAAAAAAAAATGAAAATGTTTAGATAGAAAATTCTGCTATTTTCCATACTTCTGTTCCAAAAATAGATTATAGGAACTCGTCAGAGCCGCCTCGGTGAGGCAGTTCTAACGAGTATCCACAATATTTGCTTTGATCAAAAATAAGAAAAAATAATGTATACTACTGTAAACCCCAGTTTTACTGTATAAAACTTATTTATCTTCACTGCAGCTGATTTAAGGTTTTAGAGTAACAGTCAAATAAATAATGTATACCCCTATAAACCCCAGTTGTACTATATAAAAGTGGGGTACACGTGGGTCAGAATTATATAGGTGTGTTATCGTGATGACGAAGTTAACAAACGTGCTTTAATTTAACAATGAGTTGGCGCGTGCCCGTCGTCCCCCACTATGTGTTACTCTTTAAAGTGTCAATCATGTGTAACCCTTAAAGTGCCAATCATAATATTGACGATAACGATTCGATTAATTAAATAAATAAATAAATAAATAAATAAATAAATAAATAAATAAATAAAGTTACAGTCTCATCATTGTTCACTTTTTGTGATTGATTTGATAGACAATTTTTGTGGTGTCTTGATTTATGTACAGTTTTATTAACTCTTAAAGTGTTAATCATAACTAGTGCAGATGACATTTTCCAGGTTTTGAGTTGATTAATTTCGAAAACACGTCTATTAAAAAATATTGAAAATTTTACCACCAAAAAATGAAAGTATTCAGATAAAAAAAAAAATTGCTACTTTTCGTATTTCTAATGGAAACATAAATTGATGGAATCGTTACTTCCACCTTAGCGAGGCGGTTCTTACGACAAACAACAATACATGTTTAGCAGAAATAAGAAAAATAATGATCCATATTTTACTACATAAAAGTGGGTAATATTGGGTGTTTTTGTGATGTGATCATAAAACTACTGCCGCCCATTCACATATTAATTCCATGCCTCATTTTAATAAATAAATAAATAAATAAATAAATAAATAAATAAATACATATGCCCTATCTGTAATCACCTTCTGTGACCGACTTTTAAGGCACTTTTTAGATCTTTCTTGAATTCTTTAAGTGTCAACCATAGCTCGACAAAAAACATTTTTAGAAATTGTGTTAAAATTGTTTAGGACAAACATTACAGCCGATTCAAATATGAGTGAAATGCCCTTTATAATAAATAAATAAATACATAGATAAATAAATAGGCTTATCTGTGTTTTCACATTATGTAACTTTTATGACGTCCTTTCAATTATTCAGAGAATATCTTATACAATATACTGTATATCGGTGTAGTGTTAACTCTTAAGGTGTCAATCATGACTTGGGAAGACAACATTTTTCAAAATGTGTTTACCTATAAGTTACTTTTTATGGCGTCCTTTTAATTATTCGGGAAATATCTTATACAATATACTGTATATCGGTGTAATGTTAACTCTTAAGGTGTCAATTATGACTGCGGCAAACCATCACGAAAATTTGACCCCCTATAAACCCCCTTTCATATAGTAAAACTTGGGTTTGCAGGGGTATACATTATCTTTTTTATTTCTTCTTAAAAACATAGATTGTGGGTACTCGTTAGAACCGCCTCGCCGAGGCGGTTATAACGAGTATCCACAATCTATGTCTTGAGCAGAAATAAGAAAAATATCATTTTTTTTTTATCTGAAAATTTTCATTTTTGGTGGTAAAATTTACAATGTATATGTATAGGCGTGTTTTCGTCATGGAACAAAATTGGTTTTAATGTAAGAACTTTCTCATCTGAGTTCATCTGGGCTCCCGCCCATAGGGGCTTGGAGAAATATATGGACTGCATGATGCTTCCACGCAGAGCTGAATCCGGCCCACACAATAGTACTGGTAAACTGCTTAGAGGATCTAAGCCTGCATGTCCAGGAACCGCGGTGCGAGGCGGATGCTAATAAACCCTATTGGTTTCATTTGGCGACAGGGCTTGAGATTTCAATTCATCTCAATGTCGGGTAAAAGTCCCACAAAATTGTAAGCAACGTCTCCAAAATGACCTTTACCGTGTTGACGGGGACGTTAAACCTCAAATCAAACAAACAAACAAAATCTGAGTTCATCTTGATCGAGTCTTATAGGCGTGTGTTTGTGATTGGCTAACAATATTTTTCATGGCGTTATTTATTTAAATAAATAGATAAATAAATGCATAAAAAGATCGGAGTCAAGAGATTTCACGTATCATATTTGACCTTAATCCTTATTTAAAATCACTGGACAAGAGACTGACAAGAGATATAGACCCAATATTCTACATGTCAAAAAAAAAAAAATAAAATAAATAAATAAAAACAACAACAAAAAACACTACTACTACTACTGCTACTAATAATAATAATATTGATAATTATTATTATTATTTATTTTTTTTTTATTATTATTAAGCAATTCTACATAATGTAGTTCTTCAATATGTTAAATATGTTCGTTCATACTAGATGGCTCGAAATGAAAAGGCATGGTTGTTACTCCAAGAAGTTCTTTTTCACATTTAGATAGCCTTAATTTGAGCACTAGCGCTCCTTTGAATACCTACAGGTAGATCAAAGTGTCATATCTGCAGATATATGATTACTTATTCCCTGAGGTCAGCGACTAAAGAAAACATTGGTTATTCTGTACCTTGATCCCAGTGGTGTACAGGGAGATAACTCGAATATCTCGCCCAGATAGGTTTTAACGGAAATTTACGACTTATTCCGATCGCCGCCTATGAAGGAAAAAGTTCGGTATGGGTCAGGAGTCTTTGAACGAAACCCGGCCCTCTAGGGTACCTATGGTCCAAATATGATTGCTAGTCGAGATATGAGCTTTTTGAAAATAGCACCGTGCAGTTAAATAAAACATTCTAACACAGCGCGCCTATATAGGCAATGGAAAATAGATTTTGAAGGAAACAACAGCATCATTGCCGGTTTTCGGCCTGTTAAAATCGAAATAGATCAGCTGTAGTCTGTGATTTGTTGAGTAATAAATCACAGTTTCTCGGTCGCTCGTGATTTGATCTTCTTTACAACTGACCCCCCAAACTGTGATTTATTACTCAACAAATCACCCTTAGAGCTGATCTATTTCTTAAATAAAACAATAAGCGTTGGGATCGCACATATTACGGACAGCCGCGACGCATATCGTTCATGGGTGAAAGTGAAACGATTATTGTCTATTTGAACAATAATGGAAGTGGAGCCAATGATCCGAGTTATTATCAAACGCTTATTGTCCAGCGTGAACAATAAGCGCTGCAGTCGCACCGCTTATTGTTCACATGGACAATAAGCGTTGCGTGGGCAATAAGCGGCTCTACCCTGTCGCAATGGTTTATATGCATGGACGGCTAGAAGTTTCTCCTGTTCCTGGCTCTGGCAGCAGGGATCTAGGTTTAGATGAAGAATTCTCCCTGTTAGCAAAAAGTCTTTTCTGAAGAGTAGACGCCATTTTTCGGATGGCTAATTACGGAAGTTATAAACCGAAAAAAGGAGTATCCATGCTATATTTTCTGACATTGGTTTTTATAAGGAAGACAACTTTCAGGACTTCCTGTTCCGTTCTTATAATGCTAGGCTCTCTGAAAAGGGGTTCTACTCTTAAAGGAAAGAATTGCTCCGCTGGTTCAGATTCTTTCCTTTAACTGTAGACTCCTATTGGTACGGGAAACATATATATTTTTGAATGAGTCGCCTCCCCTGAAATACGGTGTACATCTGTTTTCTAAGGCCTTAGAAATTCCGTGTAATAAACACCCCTCTAGACCCCACTTTTTATACAGAAATGTTGGGTTTACCGAGGTATTCTTTTATTTTTCTTACTGTCTCAAAAAAAAAAAAAATAAAATAAAAAAAGAAAGAGATTGTTGGTACTGCGAGCGTTAGAACCGCCGCCTCAATAATGAAACCGACAATCTATATTTGGGCTAGAAATAAGCAAAACTACTAATTCAAGAGATTTTAGCACACAGGTGAATAGAATAGAATAGAAAAGAATTTTTTCCAGGTGTGTTGTCGTATAAGGTAAGATCATTTTTCTTTGCATAATCTCCGAAGAAAATTGGTAACTTTTAATTAAAACGTTGATACGTGAAATCACTTGGCCTCCGTGTCCTGTTGGTTAAGAGCTTTGTTTGTTTGTTTGTTTGAGGTTTAACGTCCCCGAGGAAAGGTCATTTCGGGGACGCCGCTTACAATCATTGTGGGGCTCTTACCCGACATTGAGATGAAATGACATTTCAAGCTCTGCCGCCCAATGAAACCGATAGGGGTTATAAGCATGGACGGACCGATTCGCACCGCTTGCCTGTGCAGTCTTGGATCCTCTAAGCGGTTTACCAGTACTCGTGTGCGGGTCGGTTTCAGCTCTGCGTGGAAGCATCATGCAGTCCATTTATATCTTCAAGCCCCGATGGGCGGGGGCCGGTTAGTTAAGAGCGCTGACTTAATTGTTGCTGGGTTCAAGCCTCACCCGGGTCACATGTTGGACTGCAAGTTCTGTAGCGAAAGGTCATGTGGTTTCTCCGGGTACTCCGGTTTTCGCCCACCTCTGATGAACGATTGGCTCAATCTTAAAAAGGGCCGTAAAACCAAATCCAGCAGTCGTGGTCAACATGGCACTGGTCACGAGATATAAATGATCCATCTGCGTTTAACAAATACATGAAACCTAGTACATGTTTTTGGATGAAAAAAATATTATACAGCCGTCAATGCCGAGTTAATCAGAGGATATGGGGTGGAGTTGTCATCCCTATTTGAGCTCCGGCACGAGGCAATCCATGTTCGGAGTGTTGACCAGGAATGCTCTAACTGGTCTGCTCCACTACAACGACTAATATTTCGGCCCCCGCCCATAGGGGCTTGAAGAAATATATGGGCTGCATGATGCTTCCACGCAGAGCTGAATCTGGCCCGCACACTAGTACTGGTAAACCGCTTGGTGGATCTAAGCCTGTCCAGGAACCGCAGTGCGAGGCGGACCGTCTATGCTAATAAACTCTACTGGTTTCATTGGGCGACAGGGCTTGAGATGTCATTTCATCTCAATGTCGGGTAAAAGTCCCACAAAATTGGAAGCAATGTCTCCAAAATGACCTTTACAGTGTTGACGGGGACGTTAAACCTCAAATCAAACAAACAAAACAACGACTAATAAGAGTCTTGGCACTTTAAATATAGAAACTAGAGGGATGAAACTATCCAATCAGCGAACACAAAGGTGCTGATCCGACTGCGCGGATGCGCAGGCTGATCTCACCTTTGTTGTTTGCGCATGCAAAAATCAGAGCTCTTGGCTTACTCACTCACCCGGCTCATATTCATATTGCGTTGGCACAATGCCTCTAAAGGGCCGACGGTTTGGCATCTCAAGCACGGCCATCTTTGACCTAAAACAAAATTTTGTACACTCACGCCACCCCTAATATTTTAACCACTCATGATAAACGTGATGTAATAGAACTGTGCAAACAGCTTAACTGTCCTTATATAAATGTCTTACAAGAATACAAGAATTTTATTTGCGAATTTTCGGTCCACGTAGGAGCACATAAAGAGGCATATTTACATGGATAAACCAAGTAGACAATCAAGGAAAGAATTCCAAACGACAGAGGCATGAAAAAAAAAAAAATAAAAAAAATGGAATAACCAGTGTAAATGATATCTGGGTGACATCATCATTATCCTACGCCCCCGCCCATAGGGGCTTGAAGAAATATATGGGCTGCAAGATGCTTCCACGCAGAGCTGAATCCGGCCGGCATACTAGTACTGGTAAACCGTTTAGAGGATCTAAGCCTGTCCAGGAACCGCGGTGCGAGGCGGACCGTCCATGTTAATAAACCCTATTGGTTTCATTGGGCGGTAGGGCATGACATGTCATTTCATCTCAATGTCGGGTAAAAGTCCCACAAAATTGGAAGCAGCGTCTCCAAAATGACCTTTACAGTGTTGACGGGGATGTTAAACCTCAAATCAAACAGAATCATCATGATCCTAAGTATTGGGACAGACAGTCCTACCCAAACAGTGCAGACCCAGATCAGGAGCAGTCTGGTCAGGGTCCTCACTGTCTGCCACTCCTTGCAGTATCATGAAACAAATGAGCATGTTAATTATCGCAAACATCTTGAAATGCAGTCATATTTTGAAAAGAATAAATCATGAAATGGCTTGTATTTATATATAAATAGAATTTATTTATTCTGGGTGCGTGTAAGATTTTAATAGATTGGTTCCCCTTCGTTATTACCTCCCCTTCGGTACGCACATAACGATAGGTAGCGAGTAAATTGATTTGAGGTAGAGAATCCTACTCTTACCACTGCGCATGCCTACAAGAGCGCGTCTGTTAATTTAAAATACTGCAGAAGTGGGCCAGCTGGCTGTGTATTACTCATTGTAAATTGTATCTGCGAGTGTTAAAAAGATACATATTTCAAGATAATGATAAGAATGTCACTAGTCTATGTAAAATAAATTATTATAAATTATTGCAGTATACTAAGTATCGATCTTTTTGTTTCATCAGGTATGAATGACTCAGCAGTTAACCTTGTTGAACTCGGGTATTTCCAATACCGCGTCAGTGCTTATGCTATAAATAGACGCAATGGCTTCTGCTAGCTACCAATCGTTATGTTGTAGCCACCTAGCGGAGACATTTTCGGCAAGGGAACCAATCTAAGATTTTAAAGCTTCGTTTTGCGTTAAAAGTATAAAATATCACCCGAAAAGATACCGGCTTTCTCATTGGTTTATTTTTGCTCATACGATTAGGTAGTCCTGACGCGACAACAACGCCAGTTTAAAATTTGATTTAATCTACATTAAACCTTTTTTGCCAAATTGATCGTCCACGGCACAATTTCGGACAGGTTCATTTCCTATTATGGGTGTGTCAGGATTACTATCACATTTGCCTTTTTGTACCAAATGGAATCTTCCTCCTTATATATAGCAAGAGGCCATTTCAAAATTTAGGGGTGTCAGGTTTGGATTTCTTCTTCTTCAAAAAAAAAAAAAAAAAAACTATTAGGAAATTGGCTGAAAATGCAAACAGTGTAGGCCCTGATCAGACGCCGCGTTCTGCGGCGTCTGATCTGGGCCTGCACTGTTTGTCAACTACCCGTTTTGGGGTTTCTGATACTAAATGGTTTAAGTCTACCATTTGCAAACAGTGTAGATCCAGTCTGGATTTTCACTGCTCATTTCCCTGTAATAGGACGCTTGTCATAAATGAGTTCAATACTGACCTTATTGTACTTTAATGACACGACTCAAAAGCAAAACAAGAGTGCCAAGATGGCCCTGAATCGCTTACTTGATTTCAAGTGGTTTTAAGCTCACCTGAGCTGGGTGTGCGGCGTGCGGCGCGCGTCCTCCGTCGTCAACAATTTGCTTTAAATGCGAACTCCTCCCAAACTCTTGGGCCAATTTGATTCAAATTTCACAGGAATATTGCCTGGGTGGCGCCCTACCAAAATAGCTCAAATCGTTCCTCTCCGACATGTCCGATGAACAAGATGGCCGCCAAAGCTAAAAAGAGAAAAATCTATAAACGGCCCCTCGTCCGGTACCATTGGGCAAATTTCATTCAAAAATCTTAGGTATGTTGCTTAGGCGACTCTCTTCCAAAATAGCTAAAATGGTTCCGCTCTGATGATCAAAATCGCACCAGAGCTTAAAAAAACGTAAATTTGCTTCAAACGCGAACTTCTAAACCTTTAGGCCAATTTTATTCAAACTTTACAGGAGTGTTGCCTAGATATAGATGACTCTCTACCAAAACAGCTAAAATTGTTCCTCCAGGATGAACAAGATGGCCGCCATATCACAAAATAGAAATGGGTAAATGGGCAAATTTGATTCAAACTTGCTTAGCTCTAAAACAGATTCGCTCCGAATGGTGAGCTAAAAAGCAGAGAAACTGCACATATCTGTCGTATACTTTGGCTTCTTTAGCATGGCAATACATCATGTGGGATATACAGTAAGATCACCTTTGGGACTATTCAAATGTGGTCTTTAAGACCACTTTTGAACAGTCCCAAATGTGGTCTCTGACCAGAGGACACTGTATGCAGAAAACACAAAGAAAGAATAACTGCAACCTACTAAATAAGCTTTTTAAAGCAGAATTAGTCTTAATTTTAGATTGTCTTAGTAGCAGAATTGCACTGTACATGTACGTGTAGGGAATCATATGGACAAGTCTGTATTTTAACCCCAATCATTGTACAAGGAGAGGTCAAACCGTTCAGAGAAAGGGGGGTATACATGGATTGTACTTTTTTGAGTCGATTGTCAGTCGACCCAAAGTTACTAAACGCAACTTCACATTGAATCAAGTCCCCTTTAACCTATAGGTATTCCAGAGGCGCTTCTATGTCACAGAAACTTGCGATATACGGGGTGTCTGGTTTATTCTATGTATTGTTTACCAGAAATTCCTGAATGTTTGTCAACCGCGCATGACATGCAGAATGATGATAAGTTGTTTTTTTTTCGGGTGCTCTGGTTTTCGCGTACCTCTAATGAACGATCGGCTCGAAATACATGAAATAATCCTGAAAGGGCCGATAAACCAAAATTGTTACAAATAACTTGGGAGTCGTTGCTGCAGAGTACGTGTTAATTAGCAGAAAAGTTGTCCTACTTTGACCCGAAAGGATTTACTGAGATGGATTCTAGATTGTTTTATGGTCGCGTATAAATATTTTAGAATGCGGTTATACTTCAAGAGAAGAAAAATACCGTACTATGCAAATCAAAGCTTGGGAAAATGTGTGGCATTCTCGTACTGTCATAATTACCACACGTGATCCAATAAGCGCACACCAATAGTTCTTTTAACACTCATATTTTGTTTGGAAACAAAAGCCTTAGTATCGCAAAATAGGTCTACTCACCTTATGTTCTGGCTAGAAAAAAATAACAGTTTGACCACTGTTGAGTAGTTCATGTCTTGAACAATTGGGTCAGGAAAGAACTTAGACCTAGCCTACCCTGCGGCGATGCCCAAATACTAATGGCAGAAGAAGAAAAATTCGTAAATCTTGAACGGGTCGTAAACCAAACTTAGTAAAACAAAATGCAGTAAAACTGCGTGTGCAGTAAAACTGCGTGTACTCAGTGTTGTTGCAGATAGATACGATCTTCCCCGTACAGCGTGTGATGGGTGGAGTAAGTTAATTGTATCGATTCCTGATCTTTGTTTTACTTCTGCTTTACATTTTGAAATTGTTGACGTCAAAAATGACGTCACACGACATCACACTTCTAAAGAGCGTTTCAATATGGCGACTTTCATCCGTTTGCTCCTTGCTGTGTGTTTGTTTCATATACACTGTTTAACGTTTAAAGGATGTGTGGGTATGTGGTGGGTATGTTGAAATATATGCCAGATTACTGAACATGTTCGAGTAGATTACTCAATTCATTGAAATACAGAGTAGGCCTACCCTGCAGATTACGTGTGTTACGTCCACCAATAACTAAGGGCTGACGGGCCTCCGTGGCCTAGTGGATAAGAGCGCTGACTCTTAGTCATTAGGTCTCTCACCGCCGTAGGTTCGAGCCTCGCTCGGGCCACGTGTGAGACGCCAAGTTCTGCAACGGAAGGTCAGGTGGTTTTTCTCCGGGTACTCCGGTTTTCGCCCACCTCTGATTAACGATCGGCTCGATATGAGTGAAATAATCTTGAAAGGGCCGTAAAACCCAAACAAAAAAAAAAAAAAAAATAACTAAGGGCTGGCCATACATAGACGGGACCTCCTTTTTAAATCTCATTCGAAAGTCTGCAGACCCATTTAGATCTAGATCTAAACCTCACTTTTTGTTCAAACATATTTATATTTAACCAACATATTACATACATACAATATAATAGGGGAGACCGGGGCTAGTTGGTCCGTGGGGTAAGTTGGTCCGAGCGCAATTTCTCTGAACTGAGAAGGGTCATAGCAAAATGGAAAGGCTCAATGGAATGCTTGATCGTGACACACTTTCTGAAGAAAATTAGTTGGCGATAAGGCTGACACGATTGATCGTATAATCGATTAATCTATCGATAAATTCAACAAAAATGATTATCATTTCTGATTTGCTTTAAATCGATTACTTGATAGGTACAATTTACTACCCAAAGTTATGCCTAAAATAGCTGGATGAGTGGCAAACAGTGCAGACCCTGATGAGACGCCGCATTCTGCGGCGTCTCATCTGGGTCTACACTGTTTGCTCAGGCCTGTCTGTTCAAATATACATATGGTAAAGTGCAACATATGGTAAGAGTCATGCTCAGAAGAAAGCCAGACAGGTAAAATTATGACAAAAACCTTAGCGATTACTAATCGATTATCGATCGCAATGACAGGGCTGATAACCGATTATCTTTTCAGCTCCGATTAGCCAGCCCTAGTTAGCGATCAAAAAGGCGTAAAAAATTTAGAGCACAAAAACTGGTTTTGTACCACAAAAAAGACTTTATCACACTTGGAATCATTTGTTTTTCTCTTTTTTTGTGTAACAAATAACATGCAAATGCTATACTTTTCCTGAAAGCTCATTTTCTAAGGTATTCAAATGAGTGTAGGCCCTATCTGGTGTTTCTAAATTCAATGACGTACTGTCATTTGTGACGATCTACCAGGCACTAGGGTCGGGGTAAGTTGGTCCGTCGAAAAAGCATTTGTATTTATCAGAACCTGGCATTTTCTGGGTGAAGAACAGCATCAAATTATTGAAATAGTTACATAGTACCAAAATGGTTCTGAGAAATAGATATTAGCCCCAGCTGTCGAAGACAAATCATAATGTTAGGACCAGGCCTACTCTACGGTAAGACTTTTAAATGAGGTTTTCCAATCAAATCGGTGGTTTTAAGAAAAATAACTAACAAAATGCACAGTTGGTTGATCATCTGAGGAAACTGTTAAAATTATCGCCTGTCAGTCTACTGCATTGTTACTGAAGCCACGTAATTTCTCAGATCTTTTGTCAAAAGTGGCATTTATCGACTCATCATTACTTCCTGATTTTCTCGTGGTATCCCAGTCGGTCCAACTTACCCCGCGGCTCGGACCAACTTACCCCGATAGTGGGGTAAGTTGGTCGTTTTACCTCGTCTTGGAAAACGGCAATACAGTCCAACCTGTATTAAGCAAGCACCTCTGGGATATTCAAAAAGTGCTTGCTTAAGGCAGGTGCTTGCTTAACACAGGTGAATTTTAAAGCATTTTTCCTTTTTCGGGAACTGAATGCCTGCTTGTTTAAGACAGGTTGCTTGCTTAATAGAGGTGGCCACTAAGACAGGTTTGACTGTATTTGTCAGAATCCGGACGTGAAACTATGAAATAAGGTAGAGCATGGATTATACTAAAGTATTACAAGCTATAATGAATTTTATGTCAGCATTTGAAAAAATGTAATTTTCGGACCACCTAGCCCCAGTCTCCCCTACAAATGAACACTGGCATGGATGGGAACGAAAGCTAAAAGCTTATGGAGTTCTTTTCTCTCATTTAGTTATATATTCAAGCCATGAACTTATTAAACTGGCATGTCCGGTTCTTGGTTGGTATAATTGTTCTTAGTTGTAATTCCATTTCATTTTCAGCGGTAACATCCATAGACCGACCAGAACATGTTCATATCAGTGTTGGCGACAACAGCTCTATGGTTGTCATGTGGTCCACTCGTCACGAGACTGGTGGCGTAGTCCACTATGGCGAATCTCCGGGGAATATGACGTTTGTCGTTCCAAGTTCAATAGCAAGCCTTCCAGTAGAAGATTCGAACGCCAACAGATACATTCACAGAGCTGAAATGAAGGTAAAATATAGCACCCAGTTTAATAAGACTGACACGATTAACCGAATAATCGATTAATTGATCGATACATTTTACAAAAACGATTATCACTACTGATTTATTAGTAATCGATTATTCAATAAGTACAGTTAACTACACAACATACTGCCTAAAATAACTGGAAGAACGGCAAACAGTGCAGACCCCGATGAGACGCCGCATTTGGCGGCGTCTCATCTGGGTCTGCACTGTTTGCCCAGGCCAGTATGTCCTCATACGTAGGTTAAATATAGCAAGAACCATGCTCAGAAGAAAGCCAGGCTATATAAATCATGATAAAACCTCCAGTGATTACTGATCGGTTATCGAGTACAAAGGCATGATTGATAATCGATCATCTTTTCAACTCCGATTAGCCAGCCCGGGCCAATTATAAGACTACAGAAACCATTTGAGCGCCAAGGAAACCTACATGCAGTGCATACATAATTTTCAAATATTTGTTCTTAGATTTGAGACAAAAATGCGCTTGATAGTTAATGTGAATCGTCACCAGCAGCGTGAAACATCAAGCCCATTTCTCAAAACTGCTGATTAATAAACCCGTGTTCTGCTGAATATTCATATATGCCACACCCACTACCGATTATCAACCAATCAGATTACTTGGTGCAAATTATTGCAACAAATTCACAATCTGAATGGCAAACAATGTAGATCCTGATCAAATGGCTTCGTCAGAAGCCATCTGATTCGGACCTTCATTGTTTGGAAAATAAGGCATATCCGGGCTCAGCAGGACAAGGGTTAACAACAAATATTTAAAATGACGTCTGCATAACTGTGTTTGACGGTTTAACACTTAAAGTACCAAATTGAATATTCCACCTTATATATAGAAGGAGTCCATTTCAAAATTTAGGGTTGTCAGGTTGTGTTTTCTTCAAAAACTTCTTGGAAAATGGCTGAGAATTTTGTAAACAGTGCAGGCCCTCATCAGACGCCGCGTTCTGTGGCGTCTTAGAACGCGGCGTCTGATCTGGGCCTGCACTGTTTGCCTATTACCCGTTTGGGGGTTTCCGGTACTGAACTGGTGAAGTACGAGATTCATAAAATCTAACGAGATATTCAGTATTGAATTATGGGTCTGAAATTCACCTTAGCAAAACCATTTTTGGGAAGATAAAGTTACCCAGTTTGATTATGACCACGTGACTGTCACTGCAAGTAATGATTAAATTTAGCCGCGCTATTCTTTTTGTGACGGCATGGTGTTGTTTGTTTGCGTTGAGTTTTTGCGTTCCCGTCAACAATATTTAGATCATTTGAAGACGTTGCTTCCGATTATGTTGGACTTTTAGAGACGATATCTCAAGCCCTACCGCCGATAGAAATCACTAGGTGATTTGAAGAATCTGAAGCGCCTGTCAAAAGGTGCTCAGCGAAGACCCCTATGAAGCTGCCTGCGTACCCACTCATTTAGAACAGTTAAAAAAGTTAAAAGACAACATGCAGCGATATTGTGGCGGTTCTAAAGAGTACCCACAATATGTAATTTTGCCCCCCCCCCCCCCCCCAAAAAAAAAATGGAAAGTAATGTATACCCATGTAGAGCCAATTATATAGTCTATACAAAGTGGGTTCATATGGTTGTACATTACATGAACCTGTTAACGTTGTGCCTCAGCACATTGTCAGACTGTTATAGTCGTCTCACGGAAGAAGAAGATTCGTTATTATGTTGCATGTTAAAAGAAAGAGCAGTTATTGTTCTGGCATTCTGTAAACGGTTTAAAGCCGATTTATTTCCCGAAATTATAGCTACGGGCCCCGGTAACAGCATTGTTTCTTAATCATTGAGTCTCTCATCTATATGGTTCGAGCCTCGCTCGGGTCACATGTGAGAGCCAAGATCTGCAACGAAAGGTCAGATGGTTTTTCTTCGGATACTCCCGTTTTTTTTTAGCGATTAGCGATTGGCTCAAAATAAGTGAAATAATCAATAAAGGGTGTACCCCCCCACACACACACACACACACAAATAATAAATAAATAATAATAAAAAAAAATAAAAAATAAAAAATAAAAAAACGTATTGTGTGTGTGTGTGAATTCGGGTTTAACGTCGCTTTCAACAATTTTTCAGTCATATCACGACGGTGTCTGGTTGCGACAGGGAGCTCAATGCTCACTTTTATAGTGCTGCCTCACTGAAGTATCATGTCCCAGACACATTACATGATACCACGCCCAGTCACATTATCCTGACACAAGGTCGACCAGTCCTAGCTCTACCTCGTAAATCTGAGTGCCAAGCGAGGAGCAGCTAGTACCATTTTTAACGACTTTGGTATGTCGCGGCCCGGGATCGAACCCGTGATCTCCCGTTCCCCGGAGCGGACACTCTACCAACTGAGCTTTCGGGGCCGGTAAAGCCAAAGGTAATGTTCTGTGATGTGAATGGCAGATTCACAGAATGTTCGAACCGGATTAAATTAACCCATATACCCCGAGCTTCCCATTTGTGGGACATTGGCAAACATTGGGTCCACACTATTTGCTTATGGCACATGCATTTTTGCAAAACTTACAACAATTAAACAAACTTGGTACCCCTGTACTTGGAAATGGACCATTCCAAACGTATTTGTGTTTGTATGTTTCTTCAGAGCTTGAAACCAGCTACACGGTACTACTACAGAATTGTATCATGTGCCCCTGTACTTGAAAATGGGCCATTCCAAACGTATTTATTTTTGTATGTTTCTTCAGAGCTTGAAAACAGCTACACGGTACTACTACAGAATTGTATCATGTGCCCCTGTACTTGAAAATGGGCCATTCCAAACGTATTTATTTTTGTATGTTTCTTCAGAGCTTGAAAACAGCTACACGGTACTACTACAGAATTGTATCATTCAGTTACGACAATCCTGAACTAAGACAGGACGGCGATATCAAGTCTTTCACTACCTATGACGACAAAAAAGTAAGTCATTGCGATTAACCGTATGACATAGTTAAGGCTGACACGATTAATCGTATAATCGATTAATCGATTGATAAATTCAACAAAAATGATTATCATTTCTGATTTGCTTTTAATCGATTACTTGATAGGTACAATTTACTACCCAAAGTTATGCCTAAAATAGCTGGATGAGTGGCAAATAGTGCAGACCCTGATTAATCGTATAACCGATTAATCGATCGATAAATTCCACAAAAATGATTATCATTTCTGATTTGCTTTTAATCGATTACTTGATAGGTACAATTTACTACCCAAAGTTATGCCTAAAATAGCTGGATGAGTGGCAAACAGTGCAGATCCTGATGAGACGCCGCATTCTGCGGCGTCTCATCTGGGTCTACACTGTTTGCTTAGGCCTGTCTGTTCAAATATACATATGGTAAAGTGCAACATATGGTAAGAGTCATGCTCAGAAGAAAACCAGACAGGTGAAATTATAGCAAAAACCTTAGCGATTACTAATCGATTATCGATCGCAATGACAGGACTGATAACCGATTATCTTTTCTGCTCCGATTAGCCAGCCCTAGACATAGTGCATTCTATCCAAAATGGTTACTTTTTGTTGAAAATATGTGATATTTTCTCATTTATACTACAAACATTGGTTGTGAGTGCCCGTTTGGACCGCCTCATTGAGCGGTTCTAACGGGTACCGACCACCTATGTCTCGGAGCAGAAATATAAAAAGAAATGTATACCCATGTTAACCTCAGTTTTCTATACAAAGTGGGGTTCAGAGGGTTGCTCAATACACGATCTTGTTAACGTGACGGTTACTTCCACCAAAACTGTTTCCTTGAAATGAACTTGTTTTTTAAAATGTTTTCTTTTTATTTCTTCGTTTCCTAAAATGATGACTTAAAGATTTCTTCCCTGAAGTGGTGTATGTTTGAATACATTATGGAATTACCCAAAGGAACACACGACCTCAAGAAACCGCTAATGGAACGACCGCCATGAGGCGGTTAGCAATCTACTGGGTGGGGTTGGGTGTGTATTTGTGTGTTTGTGTGTGTGTGTGGGGGGGGGGGGGCGTGTGGGGGTAACACTGTAATTTACGAATGTTCAAGGGTAGAGTTGCGAAATTCTCTGGGACAGACTATGCTAGTTTTAGGCTAGTTAGCTCTTGTCAGGGCTCCTCAAATACGTTGCCGAAACTAATCTTTTGGAGTGTGTGGGGATGGGGGGTGTGGGGTGTGTGTGTGTGGGGGGGGGGGGGGGGGGACTCGGGGCGCAGTCTGGCAGAAACATTCGTATTGTATCATTACGTCACTTCAACCGCGCAAGTACTCTTCCTGGGAGGTCATTGAACACCGCTTTTCTAGAGCTCGGTACAAGTTGTTATTGTTGTTGTTGTTGTTTGTTTGTTTTTAATGCTAAAGCTACTCACATTATCAAACATATTTTATATATATATATATATATATATATATATATATATATATATATATATATATATATATATATATATATATATATATATATATATATATATATATATATATATATATATATATATATAAAGAAAAATCAATAAGTCCGAGTTTGCCAAATAACACTATATTTTCAGTAAACTTCTACCGCGGTTTCACTGCATTTACAACAGATTATCAAGAAGACATTTTAAATTACTAAGCAACGAAACGTAACGTCATAATTAACGTTTCCGTTTCAAATAAATAACGTTTCCGGTGTACGAATACTTTGATGGCACGCATCCCATTAAATAGCCCTGTTTAGTTTTGGCAGCAATGTGTTTATAAAGAGTTTTTCTTTTGACCGTCGTAATGTTACACTGTCTGTGTACATCTTATAGAAAGGGAAAATATTATATTTCGGCTCTAATGTGTTAGCGCAATTGTCAATATGCTCACTTACTCTTAGCATTCTTGTTTTTGGGTCACGGATGTGTTGGTTGTGTACTGTGACACGATTACGCAGAAAAGTTCCGGTTTCACCTATGTATTCCTCTCCACAGCCCCTGCATTTCATTACGTAAATTACGTTTTTTACATCGCATGACATATCTTCATGGATTATGAATCTAGTTCCACAATTGAATGTGAAACAGTTTCCTTCTAATAAATGAATGCAGAGGCCGCAGTTCGGTCTGTTACATTTTTTCACCTTATGGTCAAACTTTGAAGTAAATTTTGCTTTAGAGAGTAGACGCTTAAGGTTGTAGGGCTGTCTCTTACTCTTTATAAACTTGTATTTTGAAATAATGCCTTTCATTTTTTCATCTTTCTCCAAAATCGGTACATTGTTGATAATAACCGGGAATATTTCCGGGTCTTTTGGATTAAATGTTGATACGAAAGGGAGGATGCACTCATCTTGCCTAACCCTTACGGTTCTAAGGATATTCTTGTCTAGCGCCATTGCTTTCTTTATCCCCCAATCTATTACAGGTTCAGGATATTTCTGTTTAATGAGGAAAGATTTTAATTCCTGCAGGCGAACCTGTAAAGTTTGTTCTTCTGATATTATCGTTCTTAGCCGACGTGCTAAATTGAATGGTATATTTATCTTAGTATGCCTAGGGTGACAAGAATTAAACAGTAGGTACTGTTTGCTATCTGTCTCTTTATAAAAAATATCAGTTTCAATTTTTCCTTCGTTATTTTTCACCAAAACATCTAGGAAAGACTGTTCCTTATTGTTATACTGTAATGTGAATCTGATATCTTTATGTAAATTGTTTAAGATAGTGTGTAATGTTGCTAAATCTTCGCTAGATTTTGTCCAAGGAACGAAGCAGTCATCTAGAAACCGTTTCCAGTTTGTCATAAAATAGGTTCCAAACTCATTCCCGAAAAGCGTGTTATATATATATATATATTCCGATCTAAGTTTTAACAGTGCGTTAACCATATGAACAACTGGGCCCATATGTTTTTAAAGTACGACTACACAGGCATCGGGACGTACTGTATTCGACCTAATTACCGCACCGTGCGCTTAGTTTTTTCAAAATCGTGTCATAAAATCATGGTGAAAAATCTACCTAATTAGCGCACACTTGATACGAAAACAACAGCTTCCAAGATGATGCATACTGATATTTAATGGGACGGAAAAAGATACTTAAGCATTGCCGTCACTGTTGGAAGAAATAATGGTAAGTTTTTATAGATTTACTATGAGACCTTCAAGGGGAGATTACTGTAAAGTGTGCGCTTATGCCTTTCCTTTTCAAAAATAGCTTTGGTGTGCGCTTATAGGAGCATGTGCGGTAATTAGGGCGAATACGGTACGTGTAAGATGATGAGCGGGCTGGAGCCGACCGATGGTCTCCCTATTCACCGGCAACGGGGAATAGGGGTACCACCGAACGGCTACGGTGTAGTGCCAGCATGGATTCGTTCCCTGGTACCCCATCAGCTGACGACCCGTGGCACGGGGAAACAAAAAAACAACAACAAGATGAGGAGCCCAACATTTTTATAACAACTTTTGTAGATGTTTTGCTTCCTAAGACGCTGGCTCACGTTGGATGTTTTGTGGGTGTAATTTTGAGTTTTTATTTTGTTCAGACTAAACCAGACCGATATATTGTGTATGGTGACATGGGTGCGGATGACAGTATACCAACATACAGGCTTCTTGAAGAACTTATCAATACAGGCGACTACGCTGCCATATTGCATATTGGAGATCTGGGGTACGACCTACATTCCGAATATGGCAAGGTATGTTTAGATACATTCATTTTATACAAACCCTATTTAGCCACGAGAAACAAAAAGGGGTCTTAAGGGGAATGGGAACACCTGTAAGAGAGACAACTCCTGCAAAAGTATTGGCGCCAAAGTATTTTTGTGTCCCATGTTAATAGGGGTCAACTCTTAAATGAAAGAATTTGCTCCCGAGGAGCAAATTCTTTCCTTTAAGAGTAAACCCCCTTTTTCAGTGGGACAGGCTTATAGAAAAGCGAACAGGAAACCCGAAAATTGTCTCCCTTTGAAAAATGCCGGAAAAATCTGCAAGGTGTTCCCATTCCCCTTAAGGCAAGTTCGCTCAACAAACACACAAATCAACCTGTCTACCCACTTAATTATTATATAGTCTTCCCAATCTGTATAAATAAACTTCGGGTCAGGTGGGAGCTGTATAGGGTAAAGCATAGACTCTGATCAGATTGCGCGGATGCGCAGGCTGATCTGAGCCTTCGCTGGGCGCCTGTGCCCAAAGACTCCAGTTCGGTTTGTACAGCCTGCATTCTCAGTTGATATACACCATTTGCAACTTTTGTTCCGGTGGCATCCATATGCGGATGCACACATGTGCGCACATGCCCATAGACTGACTTTTACTTGGTCCAGCCCAATTCCCCACACAGAAAAGTATTTGTTTGTGTTGAGGTTTTACATCCCCGTCAACACTATTTAGATGATTTTGGAGACGTTGCTTCTGATTTTGTGGGACTTTACCCGAAATTGAGATGAAATTGCATATCAAGCCCTGCCGCCCAAGGAAACCGCTAGGGTTTAAGGAGCCGTCCATTTTGGGCTTATACATTCTAAGCTGTTTACCAGTACTCAAGTTTGGTCGGTTTCAAATCTGCGCGGAAGCTCATGCAGCCCAATCTGTTTTCCAAGCCCCGATGGGCGGGGTGCACGTGAAAAAGGTGCATCTTCAGAAAACAGACATATATTGAAATAACGTAGGCCATTATTTTCTTATTTTGTTTTGGATCTGCTACATTTTGTGTACTCATAACATACTTGTATATTTATAGAAATTGCAAACTTCAGCACTGCTAATGAAGAAATTCATAATAACTATGAAACCGTGAGATCATAGAAGTTCGGACACCTTAAAAACTTGCTGTAATTCTCCAAAATTTTAACAAATTCGTTTCACGATCCAGCAAGGCTTCCAAAAGGTACAGGCAGAATGACAAACAGTGTAGACCCTGATCAGACTGCTCCTTTAGCTCCTTTAGGAGCAGTCTGATCTGGATCTGCATTGTTAGCGTAGGCATGCCTGTCCCAATACTTAGGATCATTACCGTACACTGCATCTTCTTTCTTCGAATTTGATTGACACTAACTGAGCCAGCTAATGCGAAAAGAAATCCCATTGCATTGACCAATGGTAAGGTTCTGACGAACCTGCGTGCCAGTCTTTGCTAATCGCATTGACGAATGGTAAGGTTCAGGCGAACCTGCGTGCCAGTCTTTGCTAATGGCATTGACGAATGGTAAGGTTCAGACGAACCTGCGTGCCAGTCTTTGCTAATCGCATTGACCAATGGTAAGGTTCAGACGAACCTGCGTGCCAGAGTCTTTGCTAATTGCATTGACGAATAGTAAAGGTTCTGACGAACCTGCGTCCCAGAGTCTTTGCTAATCGCATTGACGAATGGTAAGGTTCAGACGAACCTGCGTGCCAGTCTTTGCTAATCGCATTGACGAATGGTAAGGTTCAGACGAACCTGCGTGCCAGTCTTTGCTAATCGCATTGACGAATGGTAAGGTTCAGACGAACCTGCGTGCCAGTCTTTGCTAATCGCATTGACCAATGGTAAGGTTCAGACGAACCCGCGTGCCAGAGTCTTTGCTAATCGCCGATGATGATTGACGAATGGTAAAGGTTCTGACGAACCTGCGTCCCAGAGTCTTTGCTAATCGCATTGACGAATGGTAAAGGTTCTGACGAACCTGCGCGTCTGATTCTTTTCTAATCGCAGACATGTAGGAGCGTACGTAGCTACGCAGGCGTCTAGCTCTATTTGTTAGTTGTGTATGCGCACTTGAAGCACAAAAACAGGAGAATGCTGCTCTAGTCACGCCTGCTTTAAGCATGGTGCGATATAGGTATCGAAAGTGCCGTCCGTTCATCTGTCCGTTTGTCAAGCCATCAACATTTGCGACCAACCTAGCGTTCACCCTAACATCCATTTCTCAAGAAATATAGGAGCTTCATTAATGATACTTCATACATTTTTGCATCTCGGGATGACAACAGAATCCCCACCCTAATGTTCAATGTTTCTCAAGAACTATCTAGACCTTCATTATGATACTTGGTAAAAAATTGCATCTAGGGATGACACGTTTTATGCAAGCATCCATGTTTGACCTTGACCTATATTTCATGGTTCAGTGATTTTGCGCGACATAGCCTTCGGTCAAACCCTTAAAGCCATAAGATGTCAGTCACAACAGTTGCCGTCTACTTTGTCTGCTGGTAGGGTCAACACCCTGAGGGTCCACACCGTTTGCCTGTGTGCAAAAATATATTTTAGAGGTTTGCAAGCGACATTTTCAGATGCAGTTTTTCGTGGTATTTTATGGGTTAATTTCTGATATTGTTTATTTGCAGATTGGAGACGATTTCTTACGTAAGATTGAGCCGTTCGCCTCGCAAGTACCCTATATGACTGCCCCTGGAAATCATGGTAATCATTCTCTCTCTCTTGTGTTATCATGGATCTCTCACTCACTCTCTCTCTCTCTCTCTCTCTCTCTCTCTCTCTCTCTCTCTCTCTCTCTCATCACTGTTTTTGAGCATACGATATTGTTTTGTTGGTATTTGTCATAGAGGAATAGTTTCACATTTCATGCAAATTCACCTGTAAGAGAGAAAATATGTATGTAGTATTTCATGTGATGACTGGCCGCACAAAATTGCAAACCATATGAGCCACGCCAAGCGAATGTGTGTCTTCGAGCATTCCGTCATGACAAATTTTAACTGCGCATGCCTAGCCATTCAGAGGGGCCAGGGATATGGCTTTCTGTCTGAAGGTTCCTCTTGATTTTCTGCTTCTATGAGCGAGCAGCGAAGGTTCTGGCGAGACTGCGCGGATGCGCAGGCTCGCCTGAACCTTCGCTGCTCGCATAGGCGATACGTACCAAAATCGCTTGACGGGGCCCATATAATCCTTGAAAAGTAACAGGCGATTCATATGAAACGTCAAGGTTTATTTTCTTTATCCACTACTGAACTAGGATATGCTCTCTACGTTTGCAAATGTTGAAGATCAAGATCAGATGGATTTTTTTATCTGGATCTTAACTGTTTGTCATTCAGTTAGTGAATTTATAGACATTAAGTTGATTGTTTGAAAGTCAAAAATCGGTGTGGCATATTGACAAGGATTAAAATTGAGCCGGGGCACACCCTTTACTACAAATTTACATGTACGCTAAGCGAAGAATCAGATCAGCCTGCGCATCTATATAGTCTAAACCAGAGACGTTTCTTGCTGCATGAAGGAGCATTGGGCCCTTAGCTATCCTTAGAGCGCACAACGAAGACTATGAACAGACTGCGCGGATGCACAGGCTGATCTGAGTCTTCGTTGGACGCACATATCTTATTGTAGGTTTGTCATGCGCTGGCTCAATTTAGAAAGTAGAAATACTCAAATACGGTAAAAAAACGTCTTTGTTTGTTGTGCTTGGGGCTTCGAGGGTTAAGACATAAAACCTTGCATGCCTGACTGAGCAAATAAATAATAACATAACATAATTTATTCAGCACTAAACATCATGACAATGTTTTTAGCCTACATACAAGCAATGTAGTGAGAACATGCACATATACAAATAGAACAATTTTAACAGAGGAGCAAAAATAAATAACATTTTCGGAACAATGCGGATCCGCATCATAAATATTCAATGCAAAGCTAACGTAGTATTTCTTTTCTTAGCTGTGACGCATGATAAATAAATTTCGATATTTTAAGCATTGAAGGTTTAGAAGTGGTCATTAACAGATTGTTAAATTTGTTTATGCTGGGCCAATGACAGAAATATGGCTTTAAGAATTTTCTTCTTAGGTCCGTGTAGCGTGGGCAAACAAGCAGGAAGTGGTATTCGGTTTCGACTGCGTTCATGTTGCATACGTTACAGATTCTTTCATCACGTGGTTTGCCTTCGTATCTGCCGCGTTCAATATTCAAATCATGAGATGATAATCTAAATCTACAAAGAGCCGTCCGATACTTTCGTTCTACAATGAAGTCTAAGTAAGTTTCAAACCCGAACTCATGCTTAAATCCGGCATATGAGAGCAATCTATTAGAATTGTTAATGTTCGAATACCAGGATTGGTAATATGAGTCAAATAATCGTTTTTTAATGAGGCTTAGGGGAACATCAATTTCTGCTTGTTGGCACCACACATACGAAAGTCCCATGTCGTCTAATATAGACCTTATTTGGTAAGCCCAGTTCGAGCCGTTATAAGATACATTGATATCTGCGTCACGCTTGAGCATGTGATAAACCTTTTTAGTTATTGAATTTTCATCAGACTTTAATAATTTTGACCAGTATTTTAACATGTGAAATTTTCTGTATATAATCATGGGGACTCTTCCAAGCTCTCCATAAAGTCCACTGAGATTGGTAGATTTTTTAACATTTAAAACCCATCTGCAGAACTTTGTATGGACAATTTCAACGTCCTTTGCCTCGTATGTACCCCAGACTTCCGAGCTATAATTGAGGATAGACCCAACTAAAGCATCGAAAAGCTTACATTTATCACTGATTGGCAGTTCAGTTTGTTTGAATAAAGAAAACAGGTTATGCAGTGCGTAATTAGCATGCTGAGCAAGTCGCTTTTGCATTCGTAACCAATGCCCATTTTTAAAGAAATGAACACCCAAATATTTGAATGAATTTACAACCTCAAGCTTTACATTATTTAGGTACAAATCGCATACTGTCTGGCGGCCCTTCTCAAATATCATGACCTTTGTCTTTGAGGTATTGATTTTTAAGCCCCATGTTCCACAGTACAGTTCAATATCATGAAGCATAGATTGTAAAGATTCGGGCGATGTACTAAAGACTACAGCATCGTCTGCATAGAGGAGCATGAATAATTGCATGTCCTGTAAAGAGAAAATGTTTTCAAGATTTGTGTTAATATTATCAATTATGTCATTTATGAACATCATGAACATGAGAGGAGAGCTCGGATCCCCTTGTTTTAACCCATTTTGTGAATTGATAAAGCCTGAGAGTGACGAATTATAACGTATACATGATTTTACCACATTGTACATGGACTTAATGGCACGAACAAACTTACTGCTGACATTTTCGTAAATGAGTTTGTGCCAAAGAAGTGACCGATCAACTCTGTCGAATGCTTTTTCATAATCTATGAAACTGCAGTAAAGTTTCTCGCCATTATTCAAAACTTTTGAAATGACAGAAAAGAATATAAAAATACAATCAACCGTCGATTTCCCCTTCTGAAACCCGAATTGGTTTTTTGATATTTTTTCATATTTTTCTGTCCACTTTGAAATTCGGTTTAACAGAATTTGAGAATAGATTTTTGAAAGTATATTACTAAGGGTTATTCCCCTGTAATTCTGGGTATCGTCCACATTACCGCCCTTGAAAATCGGGACAATTATGCCTTCAGCCCAAGAAGTCGGATACTCACCAAGGGAAAAAAGACGGTTGAATAATTTTACAAGAAAGGGTGAAATGATGTCATACGAACATTTGAATATTTCTGCATTTAGATTATCAATGCCACTGCTTTTATTATTTTTTTGAGAGAAAACTGCTTCTCTGACTTCAGACTCGCTTATCTCAAAATCCAGTTCGGTGTTATCAATATTACCTATGTTATATTCCTGATCTTGCATCGGTGGCTCGCCCGTGTCACCGTACACTTCCTTAAAATGATTAAGAAAGTCATCAACGGTTAAAGAACTGGATTGTTTTGCTTTCTTTTTGTATTTCTTTTTAATTTCTTTCCAGAAACTTTTTGGTGCAGTTTTTGCCATGTTACTGATGTTTTTACCTTCTTTCTGTTGGTATTTAAACTTAGCACGTCGCTTCACATGATTGTATTTAGTTCGCATTTTAACAAAGTGCAGCCTGTAAGGGTCGTTTTTATGCCGCAAAAATGTATTTCTAGCCGTTTTAAATTCTGATTTTGCCGCTCGGCATTGCTCATCAAACCATTCATTTCGAGCATAATTGGCTTCGGGGTTGTGATCGTGTGTGTGTACGTATTTTGTACCAAACGACTGGCAACCTTTTTCATACATAAAGGACGTAAAGTTTTTCACTGCGCTATCAATAGATTCATTGTTGATATTTTCAGTCATATTTCGGAGGTCCTCATAATTATTCATGAGCTGCGATCTAAATATAGAGCTTTTAGCGTCATCATACCTAATTTGGCTGCCATGGGGACCCTCGTGTTTCCCGGGGAATTTGTGTTGGACATGTGTCAGTGACTTCGATTTGAGGGCAAAACATAAAGGTGCGTGGTCAGAATGTTCATTAAATTCCAAAATTCTGAAATCGGATAAAATATGGATATCATCTGGATTTAATAGAAGATAATCAACCGTACTCAATCCAGCGTGTGAACAGTAAGTATATTCACCTATGTTACAATCACTGTGTAATCGACCGTTTGCTATAATTAGCTGTGACGTTTGACAGAAAGACAACAATCTCCGCCCACTATTATCGAGCACGTGGTCTTTGTTTACTCTAACAGGTAAGTTTGTAATGAATGAAAGGTCTTCATCTTGATCTAAATATTCATCATAATCTAACAAATCTGAAAGATTAGAAGATCTCGCGTTGAAATCTGCAGTGATTAAAATTTTTCCGAGTGTTTGGAAAGAAATAATGTCTTGTTCCAGCTGATCGTAAAAATCGAATTCGTCCGTATTTATGACCCTTGAATTTGCCGGCGGGATATACAGGTTACAAATGTAAACATCCTGATTACTTTCAAACAGCTCTCGCGAAATTTTTATCCACATGATGCCATTTTGATGCTGAGACACAAGCTTTACTTTGTCGTTCAGGTAATCACGGTAGTACAGCGAGATTCCGCCGCTGTATCTCCCTTTGCGCTTGTTTACAGATTTGTTACCAAAAATATGTATTGATTTATATCCATCGATTTCTAGGTCACGCTGTTCGTTTTTTGATATCCAAGTTTCACTGAGAAAAATAATTTGATAGGTTCGTAAGTATTCTACAAAATCGGGGTCTACTAATTTTCTGAGTAGTCCATTAACGTTCCAGGATAAGACATTTAGGTGCCCCTCATGACACCTTTAACTAGCATGTTGCTGAGCCTGTGGTTGCTGGTACTCCACGCCGTCGATGTAGAGCTTATCTCTGACAAACTTTACCGATTTACCATTCTCTTTTGCTTTCTGCATGACCGGATAGAGGGGCTTTCTCGCCTCTCTTATCTGCTGCGGTTGCTGGACACCTACACCAACCTTTTTGAGTTTCATTGCTTCAGTATAATTATAGGATTTCAGTCTCACTGTCTCTCTGTCTCTGAAGTAGTGAAACTTAGCCACAACCGGTCTGGATCTGTTCGGTTTCTTCGCCCCCACCCTATGTACCCTATCTAAAAGCATATCTTTAGCTTGAGGGAGTTCCAAGTGCTCATTACAGAACTGTTTCACTAAATAATCACAGTCCTCAGTATCCCCCTGGGTCTCTGGTATGCCATAAAATAGGAGATTGTCTCTCATGGATCTGCTTTCCAGGTCAGTAAACTTAGTCTCCAGCTTGGTATTTTTCTCTTTCATAGCAGAACAGTCTTTTTTCAAGGAAGTTATCTCAGCCTTGGCCGCTGCTAACTCTCTTTTTCTATCATCATTTTCACTACTTATAAATTTACATGAGTTCTCAACAGAGCTAGTTGTTGCTTCCATGCTATTTACTTTTATTTCCAAGTCAGACACTTTTAGGGTAATTTGGTTCACAGACTTTTCAATTGTATCTAATTTGGTCAAAGACAGTTTGATCTGCTTGACATCATTTATCAGTTCGGAAGCCCAATCTGGAGGCCCTGATCCGGAGGGCCCTGAGGGTAAAGTGAACATATGTTGAGATAAGGGCATCTGAGGAGGGGAGACGGGTTGGTTCATAAAGCCCGGCATGACAGGAGTCTGAGGCTGCGCGGTGCCCATCATCTGTTGCGGATGCTGCATATTAAATGGGCTCTGGGCGAAATTCATAATCGGGAACTGATTTGGTGGGAAACAATATGGTACACTGCTACAGTTCTTTGTAGAGTTCTCTGTAGAAGATTGTGAAATGTCTTTGTCTTTGTTTACACTCACCCCACCCTCCTTCGCGCCTTTCTGAGAACAATGGCCGCCACAATCATTCAATGGCGAGCTAGCCTTGCGCTTCGATTTCTTCTTTTTTCTCGGTGCAAGTTCACTTTTCTGCTGTGAATCAGCCGGCGACATGAAGCACTGTCCCTATATTTCACATTGTTGCAAACATTTTGTCCAAAAACCACAGTTTTCATTTTTATTCAGTCCATTTTGTAGATCATCCTGATCTTGAGATAACCTCGCAAGCACCTAATTAATTTCTGCTTTTAATATGACAAAAAACGCGATGATGCTTATATATCTCCAAACAATCTCGAACAGTTTTCAAGCTATACACCTGACACTGTGTGATGCATGGGAGGCCATGATAAAACAATGGTCACCCGACTTGAAGTGAGAGCCGTAATACCGATGTCAATTCAGAAAGTAGAAATACTTAAATACGGTAAAAACGTCTTTGTTGTGCTTGGGGCTTCGAGGCTTAGGACATAAAACCTTGCATGCCTGACTGAGCAAATAAATAATAGATCATCTTGATCTTGAGATAACCTCGCAAGCACCTGATTAATTTCTGCTTTTAATACGACAAAAAACGCGATGATGCTTTTATATCTCCAAACAATCTCGAGCAGTTTTCAAGCTATACACCTGACACTGTGTGATGCATGGGAGGCCATGATAAAACATTGGTCACTCGACTTGAAGTGAGAGCCGTAATCCCGATGTTAAACATCGGCAACAGGACAGACTGGCAGACAAGCGGAAGTCTTGCAAAAATCATCGGATTAAAAAAAAACCTGATTCGTAGACACGAGTAGCCCCCCCCCCCCCCCACACACACACACACGCACACACTCGTAGTTTAAAGAACACAGCTTTCAGTATACAGATACAGGCAGGTTTTAAAACATTTATGTTTATACATGGGAACATGTAGGCTGTCGAGAGACTTTGCATTATATCAAATAAATTTCCATAAATTATCATAGCAAGCAAATCATTTGCCTTGGGCATTTCCGCAAAGCGAAGACTGAGATTCGCGCAGACTGAACAGAGTCTCCGTTCTGCGGTATATGGCTGCCGGGTGACCAGTAGCTTCTACAAGCAGACCGAGAAGGCTGCATCCCATTACGAAAACACGCCTATACAAATACAGTGTAAATTTTACGGCCGAAAAAACAAAAACTTAAGATGAAAAATTGCGATATTTTTCATATATCTGCTCCAAACATTGATTATGGGTACTCGTTAGAACCGCCTCATTGAGGCGGTTCTAACGAGTACACAGAATCTATGTTTTAGAGCAGAAATAAGAAAATAAGATTTACCCCTGTAAACCCCAGTTTTACAATAGAAAAGTGGGGTTCAAGGGGGTCAAAATTATATAGGCGTGTTTTCATGTTGCAAACTGCTCACTCGTTACATAAAACGTGGTTACCGACGCGGGACACCGTCCATGACAACGTTGTTGGATGTCTATCTTATATTGAGTTGGTCATATAAAAGTTTTGGCCATTATCTCAGTTTCTTAGAATTTTATCAAAAATGAATCACTGGATGAGTTCTTAATTGTTTACAATTAATTTAACAGAGGTATGCTGAAACCCCTTTTAGCATTATCTCATTAAATATAGTTGAAGCATTGATATTTTTTTGTTTCAGTTTAATGGCCCTTTCAAGATTATTTCACTCATATCGAGCCGATCGTTAATCAGAGGTGGAGGCTCTTCCATTGCTATATGTTGGACAAGTCCATTTGTCATATAAGGGGTGTCAGGACTTTTATTTTCGTTTTTTTTTTCTATTTTTGAAGGAAAATGATGTTAGCAAATAGTGCAGGCCCTGATCAGACGCCGCGTTCGGCGGCGTCTGATCCGGGACTGCACTGTTTGAAAGGTACCCCTTTAGGGCTTTCCCGCATGCAATGGGTTAAGGCATTAAAGCTTAGCCCATAACAGCATCTTAAAATGTGGTCTGTTTTTGTCGTATGTTGAATCATCTTGCAACCTTTCCAAACATATTTTGTTTTTTGCAAACAGGCAAACAGTGTAGACACTAATCAGCCTACTCCATGAGGAGCAGTCTGTTCTGAGTCCACAAAGTTTGCAAGAAAAACTTTAAATGTTACCAGCAGACGACAGAGCATCCGACAATTGTTGTGATTGGCATCTAAGGGGTTAACACAAACGCCTGCACTTTGGACTATGTTGTTGTCCGTCGGGTGAGATCCTTACATTTTATTTCAGAAATCGGCAGTGACTTTGTTCACTACGGAACCAGATTTTCCATGCCAGGGACACCATGGCCAATGCCGAAGGATAAACTGTGGTACAGCTTTGATATTGGATTGGTGCATTTTATCAGGTGATTATTGTTTAAACCTTTTGTTCTCGCATCTTCAACCAGGTACAATATGATTTTCCCTTTCAAATCACCGACCATGCATGATTCTAATATGGTTCGTATTGAGCCTGGTGAAAACGACAGCATGCGAATAGTTTAAATTATTAATTGACTATTCTGTATTTCACCATGTCAACCAATATTAACATAGGTCAAAAATCATAAATCATGTTTTTTAATTGCTTCAATTAATAGAAGTGTCATTAATCAAGTAATTTCGTATTGACCAAGTTACAGGTCCACGGTCAGCTGTATTGGCCTCGGCCTTCGGCCTCAGGCCAATACAGCAGACCTCGGACCTGTAACTGAGCCAATACGAAATTACTTGATTAATAACATTATAAGACAACTTGATGCCTACACAGTTGCGTGTTTCATGTCGATGGAATTCTGACCGGAATGTGTCACAATATTATTACTCTTCTTTTCTGTATCATGTAAACCCTTAAAATGCTATATCTCAAAATGTTGTCTGTTTATGTGGTCTGCAGGTTCTCCTTGCAAACTTTTCAAACGTATTTTTTGGATACGGACAAACAGTGTGGACCCAGATCAGACTGCTCCTAAAGGCGTAGTCTGATCTGGATTCACACTACTTGTGACAATGATTTTTAACTAACTGAGAGTCGGCAAAGCAGATGTCCATTGTTGTGATTGGCATTTTAAGAATTAAAATCGAAATGGTTGTTTGATTTCCGTGTTTTATTCTAACACAGTTGAGTCAACTCATCAGAAAATGACACTTATCACATATGAGACCAGAAGAGGTTAAGACTAGCTTGCACAGGATAACTCATGAGACTATTAATTGTAACCATTATTGATATATACTACTTCTAACCTTGCTGTAGGAGCCGTCTCTTTTGTTTGTTTGATTTGAGGTTAAACATCCCCGTAAACACAGTATTGGTCATTTTGGAGACGTTGCTTCCAATTTTTTTGGGACTTTTACCCGACATTGAGATGAAATGACTTCTCAAGCCCTGTCGCCCAATGAAACCATTAGGGTTTATAAGCATGGACGGACTAACGTGCACCGCTTTGCCTGGGCAGGCTTAGATCCTCTAAGCGGTTTACCAGTACTCGTATGCAGGTCCGTTTCAGCTCTGCGTGGAAGCATCATGCAGCTCATCTATTTCGTCAAGCCCCGATGGGCTTGGGCGCCAGAGCCGGCTCTTTTAGCGACGCGTGTAGAGTGGTTGGCTTATTCACATAAAGTTAAGCAACGGAAGTCGCGGATTTGACCCCGCCGGGTCGGCAATGTTTTTTCGTAAAGATTGATCACGGTCATTCTCTCACTTCCGCTAATTCATGAAGGGAAGTTCTCAGTTTCTGGCGGATAAATCTGGTCTGTAAGATGCTCAGGTATAGTCGGGCCCGGACAAGTGTGGTTAAACTGATGGGCTATACATGATCTAAATTGTGTTGTCTGGATTCTTAAAACTCCAAACCAATTAAAACCGTCATATTCAGCAACAAAATAATGTATGTTGATCTAGTCAATATTGATATAGCCACTAGCTACCAAATTACAGTCACATAGTTGATAAAATGCCATGCACGTAAGGCTCTATAAAATATGACGTTAAAGTTTTTGCTATTCTCTTTTATTAGCTATTCAACGGAAGCATTTTTCACTGACAACGAAGACTATGTATGCATACAGTTTGCCTGGTTACTCCAAGATTTGATAACGGCTAATCAGAATCGAGATAAACGGCCATGGATCATTGCCATTGGCCACAGACCAATGTATTGTTCCAACAATAATGGCGACGATTGCACCAACAGATTCCTTCACAGATGGGTGAAATATGGGTACGTTCGAGACGTAGATTTCACGGATGCATTTTATTTGACAAATACTTAGCCAACTGACACAAAACAAGCATTTTATGTTGAATCAACGTTGAAACATAGTTTACAGCATTGATTCACTGTTGGTTACCTGCTCGATAGGCTATGGGTTATTTACCTGCGATTTCCGATCGTGATCAACCGACGCATAGCTGCATATACTTTTTCGGAATGGTATTGTAAAACTAGCCATGCACTTTAATATGAAAGGCTGACTCGTATGTATTTTGATTTTATCATGCATACTGATCTCAGTTTGTCCATATGCCTTTCATAAGTTTATTAATATAAATGGACTGGATTGCGACACTCCAATTTCATTTTTAATGTGTTCTGTGCCTCCAAAGGCAACATCTATTGCGTTTGAAAGCACATAATGTTGCCTTACATAAGGCTTTAATGGATCGCGATGGCTGTGGTTTTCATTTTGGCCTTTTTTCCTAGTGACCTTTTCCTTCAATGTTTCACTCTTTATCTTTGTATGAAAAGCAAAATATAGAAAGTTCATACCGCAATTTTATTTATTTTCCAATTTATTTCTGAACAAGGCATAAGGAGAACTTCGTGCGAAAAGAATAAGTCAAATATGTACTATAACAAGGTTAGAAGCAAGCAGTACAAGAAAGAACTGAAAATTATGGAGTGTGCACATTTTTTTCTGGCACAGACGAACTAGTTTGGGCCAAGTAAGCCCCAACAGTGACCCTTTATATTCAAAATTTGTCAGTGGAAATATGAAGACTTTCACACAATGAATATTAGGTTTGCTCCAGACTATGATCAAACAGACGCGAAGCTCATGTTTCTGGTTTGGATACACATTGGTGTATTTAGATACTAATAAGCATTAACAAAGTAGTGCGGAAGAGGTTATTATCGCGGATTGCCGTCCACCTGTGGCTCAGAGAGGACGCAGGCAAAAAGTTTGATTTTTTTTTTCTATTTCAAATGAGAACATCTCTGTCTGGGTCTATGGAACATATAAACAACTAAATAACTAAACACAGGCATGATAGAATTGAATGTTTCACTAGAGTGTTAGAGGTAAACACCCCAGAGCTAAATTTAGTGGACTGAAGGAGTGAGCGTGTGTGTGTGTGTTTGTCAGACTTTCTAGTATCGGCTCATAAGTGACCCTCCTCAGATATTTATCGATATTCCTCAATGGAAATATTGACACTGATCTCAAACTGAATAACTTATTTTTATAGCCCCGCTTTGAAAAAGTGGGGCTATATTGGATTTGCCATGTCCTTCTGTCATTCCGTGATTCCGTTAATTTGTGTTGGCTCCATAACTTTGTATCTGCTTAACATATTTTCATGAAACTTCACACAAATGTTAAACACCATAAGACAATGTGCAGAGCGAAGGAATTATAACTGTGGATTGCCTACTTTTGGAGTTATTGCCCTTTGAACATTTTCCGTAATTCCGTAATTCCGTAATTCCGTAATTCCGTGATTCCGTTAATTTGTGTTGGCTCCATAACTTTGTATCTGCTTAACATATTTTCATGAAACTTCACACAAATGTTAAACACCATAAGACAATGTGCAGAGCGAAGGAATTATAACTGTGGATTGCCTACTTTTGGAGTTATTGCCCTTTGAACATTGAAAAATGGCAATTTTAATTGTGTCCGCTTCATAACTCGAAAACCGTTTGAGATATTTTTAGGAAACTTCACACAAATGTTAAGCACTATGAGACGATGTGCAGAGCGCAGGAACCATAACTCTGCATTGCTTATTTTTGGAGTTATTGCCCTTTGAACATTGAAAAATGGCAATTTTAACAGTGTCCGCTTCATAACTCGAAAACCGTTTGAGATAATTTCATGAAACTTCACACAAATGTTAAGCACTATGAGACAATGTGCAGAGCGCAAGAACCATAACTCTGGTTTTCGTATTTTCTGTGTGTCTGTCTGTCTGTGTCTGTTAACAATTTTCGTGTCCGCTCCATAACTTTAAAACCCATTCACATATTTTCATGAAACTTCACACAAACATTAAACACCATGAGATGGTGTGCAGAGTGCAGGAACCATAACTCTGGATTGCCTAATTTTTGAGTTATTTCCCTTTGAATATTGAAAAATATCAATTTTAGCCGTCTTTGCTCGATAACTCAAAAACCGTTTGAGATAATTTTATGAAACTTCACACAAATGTAAAGCACCATATTACGTGTGCAGAGCACAGGAACCCAAACTCTGGATTGTCTACTTTTTCAGTTATAGGCTTTTGAATATTAAAAAATGGCAATTTTAACTATGTCCGCTCCATAACCGTTTCTGATATTTTCATGAAACTTCAAATAAATGAAAAGCACCTTGAGATGATGTGCAGAGTGCAGGACCCATAACTCTGGTTTGCCTTCTTTAGGAGTTATTGCCCTTTGAACATTTAAAAAGGCAATTTTGACTGTGTCGGCTCCATAACTCACAAACCATTTGAGATATTTTCATGACACTTCACACAAGTGTAAAGCACCATGAGACAATGTGCAGAGCGCAGGAACCCTGACTCTGATTTGCCTACTTTAGGAGTTATTACCCTTTGAACATTGAAAAATGGAAGATGAAATTTAGTATAAACATGGACATTCTGGTAATGTATCATGCTCATTGAAATGAGGGACAAGGGCTCACAACTCTTAGAGTTTTTCCAGATAATGTAAAATTTTCAACAGTTATTTCTTGTTCATAACTGTTTTCTCTGCAGCTTAAATAACTTTCTTCTCTGACAGCGCTGAAGCGGGGCTATAGTCAGATCCTCTGACAGCTCTAGTTATTCTTCATTTCATTTTGCTTCTATATATATATTTTAGTCTTGAAGATTTGTTCCATGCACAAGGGGTAGATCTGGTCATACAGGCACACGAACACTCGTACGAACGGCTATGGCCAGTTTACGATGAGAAAGTGTACAGCTTTGACTACAACAGTCCTAAAGCACCCGTCCATATTATATCAGGAGCGGCTGGAAGTGTGGAAGGTGTTGACTGGATGTCCTCGCTTACAGGTAAAATTGAAGTGAATGCAATGATCAGGAATTGTACCCAACGCCTCCCATCAGAGACACCAAAGGGGAAGAAACACGAACATGAAATTACTAAACCCTAAGTAGAAAGTAAAACTTCTTGACAAAGTGGCCAAAAAATAAAAAAAAGATATAAGCACTACCTACATGCAAAGAAAAACTATAACCATTACGAAAACACGCCTATACAAATACATTGTAACCTTTATCGCCAAAAAATTGAAAATTTTTAGATGAAAAAATGTGATATTTTTCTTATTTCTGCTCAAAATATAGATTGTGGGTACTCGTTAGAACCGCCTCGATGAGGCGGTTCTAACGAGTACCCACAATCTATATTTTAGAGCAGAAATAAGAAAAATATGGTTTACCCCTGCAAACCCCAGTTTTTACTATATAAAAGTGGGGTTCAAGGGGGTCAAAATTATATAGGTGTGTTTTCGTGATGAAAAATACCACGACAGAAGAACTGCCCTGGAACAGTCACTAAAAAGTATTTCACCTGGGCGTGAGTGTGTTGGGGGGGGGGGGGGTAAATTGATTTAATGTAGCCACCATCCTCACCCTTGGTTCTGTCGCGGCCTCTAGACAAATAATTTGTTCAGTACACAAGAAGGCGTTCTATCTCATCAGCTTCATCCCTGACAACATAAAAATCAAACGACCACGTAGATGAAAGAACTATGTGGACACGACAGCATGAAATAACTGAAATGCTGCAGCAAAATGACTCCGATGGGCCAACATTCTATCGAAGCAATGTTGAGCTTCTTTTCAGGTATACCCATGCTAGTGCTATTAGCATCAAAATCGTTTTTGAGTCGTGTCATGGTTTCTTTGCCCAATCTTGCAAAAACCATTGTACCTTAACCTTTGCCACTCTCTCAAACAATTTTATTTTAATATTTTCTTATTTTTTCCTGGAAAATCAAAATCAAAAATGAGTTCCTTTAAGAGCAATGAAAACATTCATAAGAAAGAAGATGGGTCATACTACGTAGTTTCGGCTAATAAAGCCTCATCAGTGACCCTGTAATGATCCGGCAAAGAAAGCCAGAGGAAACATACTGCAATTTTGCGAATTTCGAATAGGCAGTCGCTTCAAAGACTGATATAAATCAAAATGAGGTCCATACAATTAAAAACCTGTCTAGAATATGAGTCTAAACAATAATTTATTTCTGATTTCTCAGAATATTCACGCTGATCTCAAAGGACCAAAAGTAAAATATAAACTGCACTATGGTTGATGTACGGGGAGACGTTTTACGGCCGCCACACGGCACATCACCAGCTGCAGTGAAGGCAAATAAAAATAAAAAATGAGTTCCTTTAAGAGCAATGAAAACATTCATAAGAAAGAAGAAAGATACCAGATTTGGTATCTCATGCAAATTGTCTCCATAAAGACAATTTGCATGAGATGCCAAATCCTGTTTTTTGAGAAAAATAAAAAAACTTTTATAAAATGCTAAAAAATACCCAGCATGCAGAGCGTTAACTCAGACAGGTTTTCTTATGTAGAGGCTCAGATTATGGTACGTTCATCGGACAGTGTAGTGTGCAGAATAAAGTTGCTGATCAAACAAATACAGATGTACAGACTGGGTCTTCATTGTTCGCATGCCTAAAGATACGTCATGTTGCATTGTTAGCTCAGTTAATTTTTGAAATTGGATAGTTGTCAACATTCATGTTTAAAAATGTGTACATAAATAGCTTTAGGGGTAGGGGGACATGTTGTCAACTGACTCAAAATATTCATTGTATGAAAGATTATGTAGTATTCCTTGCTGCCAAAGGATCTTACTTACGAACTTATTTGTCATCGTAATGTGCGAATGATGTAATATACGTTTGACTGATAATATGATAATATAATATAATCTTTATGCTTTTACAATGCGTGGACGGGTTTAAACAAAAACTGAACGAATTAAATGCATTGTGCTTGTTTATACACATATATATCAGTATTACAGAATTTAAAACACAGCGGAATGGGAGAGCTATTTAAAACCTTTACAACTATATTTCAGTTTACTGAAACTTTGGCCCCCGCCCATCTGGGCTTTGGCTTTGAGAAATATATCGGGCCTCAAGGTGCTTCCATGCAGAGCTAAAACTGACCGGTCCAGCCAAAGTGGTGTGGGTCAGACCGTCTAGTGCATATAAGCCCAAAAGGTCTCATTTGGCGGCAGGGTTGAGCTGTCATATAATCTCAATTTAAGGTTAAAGTCCCACAAGATGGGAAGCAACGTTTCCAAAATGACCTATATAGTGTTGACGTTAAACCTGAATTCAAACAAAAACTACCACTGTGGTGACTGAAAATGCCTCCCCATATTTCACCATGGTGCCGTATATAGTTGAATTCCGTTATATATCACAAAACCTGTATTATTATAAGGAGGCGATTCTATTAAGTACACATTAAATATATTTATTTTAAGTTAAAAAAGAAGTAAATGCAGTGATCAGGAATCGATACAACTATACTCAGGGCTATCCAAGGAGTAAATAGGAAAGCCTCTGGCCAGAATGATTTAATGCACGGACTCATCTGAGTGTTCGCTGGCCACAAAGGCCTTCTGGTACTATGATTCTTGTCATACTCTGACTAGTATAGCTGTAAAACATTAAACCGATGTATGGGCGAAAAGTCAGAATGTTCAAACAGGCAGACTAAATGAGGCGCAGTCAGCAAGAGGTCAGCAGTTACACTAAAATCGGTACAGAACAGTATGCTTGCTTCTACATTGTCCGCTACATGCTCACTGGATATTTTATTTCTATAAATTTTATTCTTTTTTCAGGTATATCCAACGAATGGTCAGCCTTTAGAGCAGACACAAGCAGCCGTTTTACAATAGGAATTTTGGAAATTCACAACAAATCGCATATATTCTTTGACCAAAGGGATACTACAGACAGCAGAATAATCGATAGTTTCTGGTTGATACAGGAAAATCATGGACCATTTCTCACTAATATCACGTGTTCTGGAAACAGCAGTGAATCACATTCCTCGTGTTCTTGTCCTCCACCTATCAGATACGTTGTTTATATTGTGCTAACGTCAGTTTCTTTGTTTGTTGTGATATTTTTGATAGTGCTAATATCCTGCTGCTGCTGGCGGCGTAGACGTTCAGACAGCTCTAAAATCGTTGTATACAAACCTGTAGCTGATTTAAAGTCACATCAACCCCGACTGCAAATCAGAGTAGAAGATGTTGATGAAGAAGGCCAAGAATATTTTCACGATCACGATCATGAAAGGCTGCTGAGATAACACAGTTCAACACAATTTTATCTGTACGTGTTAACCCTTATCCACCTGAAAATGACAATACCTACCTTTGCAAACAGTGTAGGTCCAGACCAGTTGGCATCTGAACAGACTATACACTGTTTGTTATTCAGTTTGTGAATAATTCAAATGAATATGATATATCAAGTAATTTGATTGGTTGTTAGTAAAAACGGGTTATTCAGCTGGATAATGGTTATTGATGTATTATTTAAATAGAAGCTGTGATAAAATATGGTCATGGGTTTAGCAATCTTTGGAGAACAGGTTCTACAGGGGTTACACCTTTAAAATCCGGAGAAAAAAGAAGGCAAGAATGCCGAGAAAACAATCAGGAAAACAGGCCTATATAAATTTGACCCCCTGGGGTTTACAGAGGCGGTTCTAACGTGTACCTACAATCTATATTTTGAGTAGAAATAATAAAAATATTGCAATTTTTCATCTTAAATTTTGGATTTTTCGGCGGTAAAATTTACAGTGTATTTGTATAGGCGTGTTTTCGTAATGACCAAGAAAAGTACAGTAGATGGAGATGTTTTACCGACCTCTGTATGAATTGTTTACTCAGCAGCCTTCCATAATTGACGTTTAACCAATTTACAAAGAAGAATGAATCTGAATCTAAATGTTGTATTTATTAACATGAAAACCAGCTCCAATTTATATACTCAAAATACCTTCAAATGACGAAGATGTGATATTGTAGTCTTTCAATTTTAAATATTTATTTATTGACCAATTGTGTTTAATACACTACCTCATTGATTGTTTGTAACCAATATTATTGATAAAAACAAATATCCACACGATTGTTCACTAAATATGTCTTGTCACATTTTGATGCATGAGGCTTAAGACACACAAACGATCCTTAGCGAGTGTGTCTTGGCATTAGTGCACACAACATAGTACAAAGAGGATGCCCATACAAAGCATTAGAACTCTGTTCCGAGCTTTTAAATCTTTCCTTGTTTAAATCATTTGACCGTGAAATTTATTTTTTTATACTGATATCAGTTTTTAAATACTAAGATTAATCCTGGCTATTTGACAGGGTCGGCAACATTCTTTCGTGGAAATTGATCATGAAATCTTCTCTCCATTCCGCTGAGTCAAGAAGGGCAGTTGACTGTTTCTGACTGTACTGGTTAACCACTTACTTATAAGCCTGCCCAGGAAAAACTGGATAGGTAAACTGACAGGCTAAAATGACCTAAATAGTGTTGACTGGGTCGTTAAACTACAATACAAACAAATATCCTGGCTATAAATTGCCAACATCTTTAAGAAGACAATTATCATGCTCAATTGAGATTAGCATGACTTTCCTAAACCGGTACTTTGGAGAGTCTGACATGCATTTAAGTGATGTATAATTGCACCTTCGCTAAGAATTTTTTATGTGTGAATAAGCTCAAATTATTGTGTTCAAAGAATGTAATGCTCAAGGCAACTCTGCTCAGATGGTCATAGTCTGGGACTGGGTATGATATCACTCAGCTATTATAATCCGTCCACATGTGATATCATATTGACATAAAAATTGTTTAGAATTTCAGTGAAAGTTTGTTGTTGCACGCTGTTTTACTGGCGTGTTATTGTCTTGTATTTTTTGTTTTGTTTTGTTAATTTAAGTGTTACTGTTGTGGACATATCTCCAGAAGACAAGGCTGAGTAACAAAGATAAGTGAGCCCCGCAAAGCGAATTTGGGTCTTCGAGCATTCCGTCATGAGAAATTTTAACTGCACATGCCCAGCCATTCAGAGGGGCCAGGGATATGGCTTTCTGTCTGAAGGTTCCTCTTGATTCACTGCTTGTATGAGCGAGCAGCGAAGGTTCTGGCGAGACTGCGCGGATGCGCAGGCTCGCCTGAACCTTCGCTGCTCGCATAGGCGATAAGTACCAAAATCGCTTGACGGGGCCCAATTAAGGGATAGTTGTATTCATTCCTTGTAAAAATATATGTTTAGGCGGTTGTTAGAATTGGTCTCAGTGAGGTGAATCTAAGAAATACCCACAACAGATAGTTTAATGGAGAAATAAAAACATAACGCAAAATTATGTTTTAATTATTTGTCATCGAAGACTGTTTCAGTTCAGGGTATCAGATAACCAAACTATAAATACAGGGCTCTTTCCTTTGAAATGTATGAAGTAGTTTAGGTTGTAGTACCCAATCGTTAATCCAAAATCATTTATCCATAGATAAATGGCAATATTAATGTTCAGACCAACAGACATGGACTCCAGAAGAGTGTGAAACGAGATTTCTATGTATTATGCCCCCGCTACCAAGTAGAGCTGGCATGTAGGTTTGACGGTACTTTCGCTGCGGTTACATTTGTTTTATGTTCGGTGCTAGTCAGTTTTTAACCTTTCTTGTACCAAATGGAATCTTCCTCCTTTATTATATATAGCACATGTCCATTTCAAAATTTAGGGGTTTCAGGTAGTGTTTTATTCAAAATTGATTTAGAAAATGGCTTAACTTTTTACAAACAGTGTAGGCTCTGATCAGACGCCGCATTGTGCAGCGTCTGATCAGGGCCTGCGCTGTTTGCCAATTAACTGTTTTTTTTTGGGGTTTCTTGTACTTAATGGGTCAAATGTTCCCATTTTGACACTACTGCATGTTTATTTTTTAGTTCAGTAAAATTAACTGGGTATCCATCTGTTTGGGAAAGAGCTGCTAACTTGAAATACTTTACTTATGCATTGTACCTTTATATGTTCGTATATCTGTACATAAGTAATGGTATGTATGTACATACGAATGAACATACAAGTAGGTATGTACATACATTATTTTATGTTTGTCTGTCACATTTTGTAGTTTTGCTTGTGTCTTCTCGAACGCCTATACTTTTAAAGACAATGGTTTGAGCCTTGCATAATCGTCAGTGGACTTTGATCGGACTATTAATGAGAGAGTTGCATACATTTGACCACAGCTTGAAATTTGCACCGTAGCAAGATAATAGGTTGGACATGTGCATAAAAGTAAGAAAACTGTGATCATGTCTTTGAATAAAGTTTGCCTAATATCCAGCCATAGTGTAGTTTATGTTCATGCAATTACCTCTTACAGCTTCAAGGTCATGATTTCAAACTATCACTACAGTATTGCTATAGGCTGGGTCTTCCCATAAATGTCAGGGAGCTCTGTTAGGACTATCAATAGAAAAGTAATATCGATGCCCTTGATTAACTAACAAATTTTGGCTGTGCCATGCATTTATCCCTTTTTAGGGATTTTCTAGTTTATATAAATGTGATATGAAATGGTCACTTGTTTGAAGCTCTATTCATTATATGACTCAAAAGATAAGGGGAAACACCTGGTACTTTTTTACCAGTTTTGTCAAGCCTGCTTTAAGCACTGTAAAAGAGTCTGTTTATTTTATCTGTTTGTCTGTCTGTTTCTTAAATAAACGACAACCCTAACGACAACTTAGTGTTCAAGTCCATGCAGATGCGACATAGCGTTAGGCGGAATTCTTGTTAAACATTTGGAATTTCTTCTCTGCTCTTCTGTAAATTGAGCCTTTCTGAAAAAAGGATCTTCCCTGCTGGTAAGAAGTTTGCTCTATGGGGGCCATTTCTTTTTTTTTTTTTTTTTTTGTTTTGGTTTTTTTTTGAGTGTGTGTATCGCTTATATTATTTTGTATTGGATAGCCAATTGGCCATTTTGTGGGAAAATAACTGTCCTTTTGGCTTTCTGCTATTGTTGTTTCCATTGGTGTCTAGTTGTTTCATGTTTGTGCTTCTATCCCTTTGATGTCTCTGATGGGAGATGTGGGTAAATTTTATCGATTCATGATCATTGCCTTCTCTTCTATTTTAAGAGTAGACTTCAGTTGACAAAGGTTTAAATGTTACAAAGTTGTCATGGATGGCATCTCTATGTTCCACCCCAATAAAGTATGTTTTATGCGGTCATACGATATGCCAATAGATAAGTTAGAACCATGCATTCTGGTTCTAACTTATCTATTGGCATATGTTCAAACTGCATTAACCTTTTTAATCAGATATATAATGTAGATCTGCAGTTGACGATTCAATAGATGTGGCAAAATTGAAGGATATATGAGTAAGGGGTGTAAGGATTGAGAAGAAGCCATTCTTTTGACATTGTAGCATAGTTACCCACAGCTGTAAAAAAGAATAAATGTTTGTTTACATTTTCTTATTTCTCTATTAAAAGCATATATTGTGGATAGAGGTGATTCTTCCAAGGGCCATAACGTAAGCTTATATCAAAAAAAAAGGAAATTATCATATGCGTCGCGTCTGAGAGTGTAATAACGCCATGATATGAATTTGGTAATCTACTAGTGGATTAAATATGCAAATTAGTTAGATACGCTCTGTAACGTTACGCATACGTCACATTTTCTTATGGCAGAATGTTAACATTTTTGTTAAAAATCGTGAATAAATGCATTTTAAATGTCATATGATAAATAGAATCTTACATTATTAAATTTATTAAACTCGTTGAGGAAAAGGGATACAATGCTTGGCAAATCCTCGCATTTATTCCATTTCCTCAACGAGTTACATAAATTCAATAAAAACAGGAGCACTCATGTAAGATCCTGTATGTATGTCAGGTTTAGTCTTGTTACTCACCCTTATCTGGAGCTATGGTTACCTGCAAATAATTTCATGCACACTTGGGAAAGTATTTAATTTGTATTAACATAGATACGTTCATGTATACTTAAGAAGTCACATCATCAGTTTGATCACACTGGATGATTGAAAGCAATAAATGACATGTCGTAAAATTTTTGCTTGACACATACCATTACGATAACATATCTATGGGCAATGATGACATCTTTCATTTCTCTTGAACAAGCATGTTTCAGAAAGAAATATTTGACAATATTCTTTTTTCTGTTCTAAACATAGATAGTGATTGTTCATTAGAATGACATCATTGAGGCGATCGTTAGAACCTCGTCATTGACGCTGTTCAAACGAGTATGTTTTAAGCAGGAACAGAGAAAATAATAAATATATAGCCTTTTAAACTTTACTTTTCCCTATATAACATCACGAAAACACGCCTATATAATTTTGAGCCTCTTGAACCCCACTTTCATATAGTAAAACTGGGGTTTCCGGGGGATACATTATTTTTCTTATTTCTGCTCTAAAATATAGATTGTGGGTACTCGTTATAACCGCCTTGACGAGGCGGTTCTAACGAGTGCCCACAATCTATATTTTGAGCAGAAATAAGAAAAATATCACAATTTTTCATAATAAAATTTTCATTTTTCGGCAATAAAGCTGGCAATGTATTTGTATAGGCGTGTTTGTGTAATGAAGTTGGGTTGATAAAGTTTTTCATTGCACAGTGCTTTGACAAACATTGCAACGTACTATCACTATGAAGCATGCATGCAATACTTTCAACTGCAGTAAGATTTGAAGGTGTATATATGTCCTCAATAAATTGTATTTTTTATATCTAGTGTAAATTTTTTAAAGATTTTATTGTTATTATTATTTTAAATGAAACTCGGCATGCTTTTCTCATATCTGCTGCATTTAATGTTTATTTTCTGTATTATTTAAGTGTAACTTTAACTGGTAATTTGTTTGCTTCTTCTATTTAAGTGAATACACTCGTTCGTGTCTATATTCGATTGTAGTAGACTTTGTTTTACTTCTTCTTTGAAAAACAGTTTATATCCAGTTAGGGTCATTTGTTGTCCAGTAAATGTTTGTATTATTTTCCATTTATAGGTATCGGATACATTTGACTGCCGTTATTTAAAAGTCACAAAAATTAAAGTTTTTATTAAAACTACCTTAAAGGCATTTATTCTTGTAACAGTAGGATACACCATGTGTTCATATGTTTTATTGCCCCTTATGATATACTGCCTATAGCAGATCAAAGGTGGCCCTTAATAGGGAGATTAGAAGCTCTGGTTGAATCTCCTGACTGAGGTATTTATGGGGAGAATCAATAATGTACACTCTAGTCAACTGTTAGTAAACTATTGATTTTTCCTCAAGGAGGCCCCTTACCTGTTGAAGACAGGGGACTTCTCTTTAGTCAGCACGGAGGGCTACATAATATTATGTAATGAAATGATAGCCCTCAATAATCAAGAATAAATGCCTTTAAACTGAGGTAAGAAGGAAAGAGTTGAATATTCATGAAAATACATTTTTCCCCTTTAATCGACACTAATAGATTGAAAACATGTCTCAGTAAGATGCCCCTTTTTGTTCTGGCAGATAATACATTGATATATTGGTAATTATTGTATATCCTGTTGCAATGCTTGACTATGAAACTTTAAGATGTTGCAGTTTTAAAATTAACCCTTTTTTGTACCAAATGCAATCTTCCTCCTTTTATATAGCAGGAGTCCATTTCAAAATTTAGTGGGGTCAGGTTGAATTTTCTTCAAAATTTATTTGGAAAATGGCGAAACTTTTTGTAAACAGTGAAGGCCCTGATCAGATCTGGGTCTGCACTGTTTGCCAAGCTATCCGTTTTGGGGTTTAAATGGGTTAAAAAGAGCTGAAATACATTAAATAATTTCAATTTTGCCTTACATTTAGTTTGACTTAAACATTAATTTGGGTTATCAAGTTTCAGATTAATGTCACATGTATCTGTCTGATAGTTATTCTTATGCTAAAGACTTTCAGAAAAATGAGTCAGGGCACAGCATATCCTATACATCCGCCCAATCTGATCAGTGTATTCGTTGTGCGCTCTAAGGATAGCTAAGTGTTCAATGCTTCTTCATGCAGCAAGAAAGTATGGATCCGTAATCTGATCAGATTCTTTGCTGGGCGCACATGCAAATTGTAGGAAATGCTGTGCCCCGGCTCAAAGACTTTCAGACAAATGTACCAGTTGATGGGAAAAGGGTACTTATTGCAGAGACGACCAGCAAAGACTCAGACAAGCCTATCCGCATCACGTAAACAAGTCCGTGAAATTAACACCCTTAAACCCCACTTTAAATAGTGAAAACTGGGGTTTACAAGGATGTATATTATTTTTCTTATTTCCCGTCCAAGATATAGGTTGTGGATACTCGTTATGAAAAAACATATCCGTTTTTTAGATATGAAAAATGCACTATTCAACACGGACGTGTTATCATAGTTGGCTCATACAGCTTCATGATAGACATAATATTTCTAGTAAAGCTGTAACGGTTGGCTTTGGAAACACAGAACACAAAGAGCTCTTTTAACTGGCTGCGCACGCACATTGCAATAACATAAAGTAGATTCTGATTTCCCTTTACCCTTGAGTTGGTGCAAATATGTGTGGTCTAAAATTTTTAATTTCTGTAACGAGTGTTTTATATACTTGCCATTGTGACTTGTTTTGTTTGCTCTTTTCATTTTGTTATTTTGTATGTTTAGTTCTATCAGTTATATTAAATGGCATAATAATTAATTTCCAATTGCATCGTTGAAATAACTTGTTCATGATATTCTTAACTGATACATTTCGGTTCTTCAAGCAGTATAGAAACTACTAAAGCAGCTGAGTCTATTATTTATAATGAAATAAAGCCTGCATATTGACATAACATCCCAGCAGACACACGTCGCTAGGGCAACGCCAAATCAACGTCGGTGCAACGTCACGGACGTTGCACTGACGTTGATGTGACGTTGCATAAACGGCATGACGTCGCACCGACGTTGATGTGACGTCACAATTACGTCATGTGCCTGCTGGGATGTGAATCGTCTGCGACAATTTACATGTTTTGTCAAGCGAAGAGTGCAAAACAACCTTTGAAAATGTCGGCTGTAAATCTTGAATAGTGTGAGAAGGGTTAAAATACCGTCTAAATCCTAAAAAATTCGGACACATTTTGAGAACTTGCTGTAATTCTCGTCAAATTAAGGAAAATTTGTTTCAGTCCAAAAAGTGCCAACGGAATTGCAAACAGTGTAGATCCTGATCAGATTAATTCTGCACATATGTATTCAAATGCCGACGACTGCTGTTATGATAACATTTATGAACAGGATAAAATCCTTACTCAGGGAAGTTTAGTTACTTGTGCATATGAGTAAATGCTATAATCCTATGACCAGGGCTTAGTGGTTCAAAGTCTGTGTTTGTAATAAACGAAATGTCCCCGAAAGGGCTGAATCCAAATCAGAAAAAATGGCTACTTTTTAAATCGTCTTAAATGTTATTTTTGGGCAAAAACTATAGAGCCATTTAAGTCCATGGAACTAACAATGCTTTAAACAGTTTGACTTTTAACTTAAACTCAAGTTTTGTTAACTGACATGTATAAGGTCGTCTGTTCCATGTAACATGTCAAAAGTAGATAAATCAGGCTACACACATCTACATGGACTTGACTATTTTCTATACATTTAACCCATATATGCCTAGCGGCCCTTTTCTGTGACATTGGCAAACATTGCAGATCCAGATCAGAACGCGGCGTCTGATCTGCACCTACACAGTTTGCTAAACGAACAAGTTGCCACAAACAAAAACAAACCAGACACACCTATAATTGGAATGGACCGCTCCAAACTTTCTAGGTGGAAGATTCAATTGTCATATATGGGTTAAGCTGATGCATTAGGCAAGCACCATTAACCTTCTCAGATTTATCTCCTTTGAATACGTGAATACCGACAACTAAATGGCACTTGCATGAAGCTACTCTCTGTTACATGCTGTCGAGTCTGCACGTATGTCCAGAAGATATATTATTAGTCCACAGTTTAATTTCTGTATCACCGTCCTTGCTTCCAAAGGATTGCCTTTTTATAGCACGTTTAACTTCACCACAGTTGGTGTTCATGGAATGTGTTGCGGCCGTAAAAAGTCACCCTGTCCATCATCATAGTGTGGGTTATATTTCTAGTCATTTGTGATCAGTGATTCCACTGCGGCATTTTTAACCCTTCTCTTGCTGAATATTCAGTTTAGCCACACCCATTTCTGACTTTGAACCAATCAGATAACTTGATGTAATTTATGGATTTATTCCTACAAATTCATAAATTGAATGTCAAACAGGGTAGATCCTGATCATATTTCAGAAGCCATCTGATCTTGATCTACACTGTTTGCAAAGATAGGGGTTGTCGTGAACAGCATGATAAGAGTTAAAGTATTTGAGAGTTCGAGCTAGTCTGGCACAGAAAAACTTGTACACTCCGCACTGTTCAGTATTTAGGTCCTTGCTTCAAAAGGATCACCTTTTTATAAAACATTTCCTAGTCACCTTTTCTCCTGAGCTGGCACATCTGAACAACTAAGAACAAAAATAAACAAGATATATATGAGCCCCGCCAAGCGAATTGGTGTCTTCGAGCATTCCGTCGTGACAAATTTTAACTGCGCATGCCCAGCCATTCAGAGGGGCCAGGGATATGGCTTTCTGTCTGAAGGTTCCTCTTGATTCACTGCTTGTATGAGCGAGCAGCGAAGGTTCTGGCGAGACTGCGCGGATGCGCAGGCTCGCCTGAACCTTCGCTGCTCGCATAGGCGATAAGTACCAAAATCGCTTGACGGGGCCCATATGGTATTTTTGTGACAGCCGGTGCCAATTTTATGAATGTCCTCAATATTTCAGCTTCTCCAAAGAAGCTAAAAATAAGAAAAACCTTTAGAAATCATTTTTTCCTAGGCCAAAGGCCTGATTCAAAATAAATTCATAGAAATATTGTACTTACGTCCCTTTACCAAAACTACCTAAAACGTTCAGCCAGAGCTGAAAATAGCAAAATCTTTACACCCTCATCTCCTTCTTCAAAATAATTATACAGAAGTGTTCCTCTAATGCTTCTAATGCTAATAGGCTTCCATCCTATAGAAAAATATGGCCTCCAGTGTTAAAAATAGAAATGATCTTTGTTCCACATGTCTCTAATCCAGTGACTCCTTCATTTCCATAAGCTATGTAAAATATTGGTTCATGGTGAGCTATCCTGGTGTATGAATGTCATTTGACGCGTCACCAGTAACAATTCTGAATAAAGCGTGCATGGAGATGCCAACTAACAAACCAGTGCCAGAGATTATAAAGCTTTCAAAATGTTGTCCCTGTTTAGCAGAACAGTCTCAAAGCATGTTAATATTAAGTGAACAAAACAATTAAGACATTTTTGCTAAATTAGCAGAAAATGGTATTTGTCCTTGCCATATATTCCGACAAATCATTCGGATAAAAACCTCTACAAAATAATATTTTGCCTCCATTGCCAAAGAAGCTGAAAATAAGAAAAAACTTTAGAAATCATTTTTTTCCTAGGCCAAAGGCCTGATTCAAAATAAATTCATAGAACTGTTGTACTTATGTACCTTTACAAAAACTAGCTAAAACGTTCAGCCAGAGCTGAAAATAGCAAAATCTTTACATCCTCATTTCGTTCTTCAAAATAAATATACAGAAGTGTTCCTCCAATGCTGTTAATGCTAATAGAGTTCCATCCTAAAGAAAAAGATGGCCTCCAGTGTTAAAAATAGAAAATGATCTTTGTTCCACATGTCCCTCAACCAGTGACTCCTTCATTTCCATAAGCTATGTAAAATCTTGGTCCATGGTGAGCTATCCAGATTTTCATTTAGAAATAAAGAAAAGCACTTTGAAAATGATTTATTCTAAACAGGCTTAGCGCTTGAAGGGTAAATATTTAGGAAATACGACATTTGTTCTGAAAAACACCCAAGGGCCATAAAATATTACACTAAAGTTACATATCCAAATGTGCAGTTTATGTAACACTTGGTCAACTTGAACAAAAGTAATTAGGATACGTCAATGCCACTTTCTTAGATGTAGTATTTCTCGGAAAAAAATGTGGGTAGCTTCTTGCATGACAAAAACCTACTCATATGTTTCAACAAATTATGCGTATATATTGTACTTGTTAAAACATTTAACATGTTTTTCTCCTTTGGCGAGGTTCTCTAGTTTGTGATGCTTTAACCAACTGGACACAAAACTCACTATTTGTTCATGTAGACTTGTTACATTCCATTGTATTTTATACATGTACAGTTGAACTTCAGTGGCTACACTAAACTCACTATTTGTTCCTGTAGACTTGTTACATTCCATTGTATTTTATACATGTACAGTTGAACTTCAGTGGCTACACTAAACTCACTATTCTGTTCATGTAGACTTGTTACATTCCATTGTATTTTATACATGTACAGTTGAACTTCAGTGGCTACACTAAACTCACTATTCTGTTCATGTAGACTTGTTACATTCCATTGTATTTTATACATGTACAGTTGAACTTCAGTGGCTACACTAAACTCACTATTTGTTCCTGTAGACTTGTTACATTCCATTGTATTTTATACATGTACAGTTGAACTTCAGTGGCTACACTAAACTCACTATTCTGTTCATGTAGACTTGTTACATTCCATTGTATTTTATACATGTACAGTTGAACTTCAGTGGCTACACTCAACTCACTATTCTGTTCATGTAGACTTGTTACATTCCATTGTATTTTATACTTGTACGGTTGAACTTCAGTAGCTCGAATAATCTGTGAGAGCATGACCTTTTGTTCGAGATATGGTAGTTCAAACTACTGAGGGTTAATCTTAGCTAATATGGCTATTTACCAATGTAATAACCCTTGACCTGCTGAATATTTATATATGCCACACCCACTACTGATTATCAACCAATCAGATTACTTGATGCAAATTATTGCAACAAATTGACAATCTGAATGACAAACAATGTAGATCCTGATCAGATCAGAAGCCATCTGATCTGGATCTACATTGTTTGAAAGATAAGACATATCCGGGCTCAGCAGGACAAGGGTTAACATACAGTAAATATGGGTCGATTGAATGGCCGTTGCCCATCAGGAAAAGGCTGTTGTAAGACAATGGGAGAGTGAATATAAATCTCTCCATTTCCTCTGTTTTAACAAGATGACCATATTTTAGATCATCTGAAAATTTAGGTCTACTCTTAAAGTAGAAGTAAAACAAAGATCAGGAATTGATACAATTAACGTACCCCATCCACAAAAGACACCAAAGGGAAAGAAATACAAACATTAAGCGACCAGACCATAATGGAAACCTAAACAAAGGAAGGCCATATGGACAGTTACTTTCCCATTGCATAAGCAATCCCTGAGGATTGGAAAAATAAGAGCATTAAATGCATGTACGGGGAGACCTTTTACAGCCTACTTAAAGACGTTTCCTTTTAGGAGCTTTTTTTTTTCCTTCAGAACAGACCCCTATTGAAAAGGGAGGCGGAAATGTTGTTAAGTTTCCTCTCCTGAATGTATATTAACCCTTATCTTGCTGAATATTCATTTAAGCCACACCCATTTCTGTCTATCAGCCAATCAAATTATTTGATGTAATTTATTGCTACAAATACACAAACTGAATGCCAAACAGTGTAGATCCTGATCAGATGGCTTCTTCTTCAGAAACCATTCAGAAAATGTTTGTCGTGAACAGCAGGATAAGAGTTAATTTCCTTTAGTTCGTAACGTTATGTTCTAAGCTATTTTGAGAATGTTTTTTCTCATTTAGTTTAACATTACAAAAAACGCGAGAAACGACTTTGTAAAATCTCTCTAGTGTACATAAGTAGTCCTCTATTTTCAGAGGAAAAATAATACTGGGAATTTAAGTTGAAACTTCCCTTTTGATAATACAGCGCTCCTGTGTAGGCAATGGAAAGGAACTGTGATTTATTATGCAACAAATCAATGGACGGAAGAGGCTTTTCCAGTGTTATGTTAATTTTGTTTTGATGACAAATGATTTAACTAGTTCAAAACTAGAATCAACAACAATGACCCCAACTTATCTTGGAACATAGTTATTGCAATATAAAGTTCTCTGTGGTGACAACATCAGATTCATGACAATGAGAAAAAAAAAACTCAGGAAAACACTATGGACTTTTGAAAGGCTCAGTCGAGCTATCTGTATAATAAGCCTTGATTGTCGCCGTATATTTTATGATGATTAAATGTATTTTTTATGATGTAAATTTGAAATGCCTAATACATACCCAACCTAAATACCCAGTGCTCACAATACTTAGGGTCAGATTAGAATCAGTGAGGCAAGCCAGATAATTTTCTAACAATTTAATTTAGAAAAATCTGTATAATTCTCCCGACAGCTAAATTCAAATTTTATCCGACAAATAGTATCAGTGGATCCTATAGTAACAACTGTTTTGTTCCTTTGCAGCAATGGAATTTAAGCTTGGTCTTGAAGGTTTGACAATAAGCATAAATGACCGCCAATAGCAACAGACAAAATGTATGTACTAAAAATGACTATTGGATCTGGGATGGATTTGAGAATAGGCACGAAATTAGTCCAAGAAAAAGACAATAACTAACATGAGACATGTTGCTTAGAAACAAACATGCATTCCTGATCAGAACTTTAAAACATTCTGCAAACATAGCCTTAGCCTGTTGGTGCTCGTAATAACTGCCTCAATGAGACGGTTCTAACGAGTACCCACAACCTACGTCTCGGAGCAGAAGTAAGAAAAAAATAATTACCACCATAAACCCCCGTGTGGGGGTTAGAGGGATGTTTATTAAACGGACTTGTTAACATGATGTGGTAATCCAAAGGCTAGTCAGCGGACCCTGATGAGCAGGCTGATCCGCGCTTCACTGGCCGCACAGAATCATTATAAGTGCTTGCTCAAATGTAATAAATGAGACTTGATACATTGGAGGTGAAGGCTAGAAAAAAGGAGTGTATTATCATGCTGTATCAGGCTTTCATGTTGTAACCCTTTCTAGAAAATATTGTTATACATGTAAACTAATAATACTGCCTCTCGTATATTCCATGGACAATCATGGTATTCATTAGTGCTGTAAAAACTGAAAATGTGTGGTCACCCTGTTTGTATCTAAAAGTCCGACCCAGGTATCTTTACGGTAAAATAAACCATTTAATCCTTAAGAGTACCAAGCAAAAATCAGCAATAGGATTGTATTTTTTTCTTGGCAAGAAACGAAAGACATTTCATGTCCAGCATAGCGGCCCCCGCCCATTGGGAGTTGAAGAAATAAATGGGCTGCACAATGCTTCCACGCAGAGCTGAATCCGACCGCAGAGTACTGGTAAACCGCTTAGAGGATTTAAGCCTGCCCAGGCAAAGCGGTGTGAGTCGGACCGTCCATACTTATAAACCCTATTGGTTTCATTGGGCGACAGGGCTTGAGATGTCATTTCATCTCAATGTCGGGTAAAAGTCCCACAAAATTGGAAGCAACGTCTCCAAATAACCTTTATAGTGTTGACGGGGACGTTAAACATCAAATCAAACAAACAAAAATCTGTCCGGCAGGAAGTTTACGTATTTTTTTCGGAAAAACAATGAAATAAAAAAAATTGTTTTAAAAGGCTGTTCGAGTTGTGTATGACACTTTAAGGATTAAAAGGTTTTTGTAGACCCTGGTCTTATAACATCTAGAGCAGCCTAATGTATGGCTTTATTGCATGCTCATTTATGACTGTCACTGTCCAGTTACCTAGGGTTGTTATGGCTACTAATTGTTTTATTGTCAGCTGCCAAAAAACCAACAAAGTGCAATATTATTTGGGCCCCGTCAAGCGATTTTGGTACTTATCGCCTATGCGAGCAGCGAAGGTTCAGGCGAGCCTGCGCATCCGCGCAGTCTCGCCAGAACCTTCGCTGCTCGCCCATACAAGCAGTGAATCAAGAGGAACCTTCAGACAGAAAGCCATATCCCTGGCCCCTCTGAATGGCTGGGCATGCGCAGTTAAAATTTGTCGTGACGGAATGCTCGAAGACACAAATTCGCTTGGCGGGGCTCATTTATCGCCGCCCGTTAGTACTCTCGTGACAATGCTTCAAATCAATACATGTATAGTGAAATACTGCTATTAAGACCACCTAAAATTAAGACTAATTCTGGTTAAAAAAGCTTATTAAGTAGCTTTCAGTTATTCTTTCGTTGTGTTTTCTGCATACTCTGTCCTCTAGTCAAAGACCACCTTTGGGACTGTTCAAAAGTGGTCTTAAAGACCACTTTTGAACAGTCCCAAAGGTGATCTTAATACAAGTATAAGAATTTTACTGTATTTTTGTCTTCAAATTTTATCCGCTTTAAACCATAACCTATTTTGTACTGAATGGAATCTTCCGCCTTTCATGGGGTTCAGGTTGTGTTGTCTTAAAAATTTATTTGGTAATTGACTGAACTATTTCGCATACAGTGTAGATCCTGTGGCGTCTGATCTGGATCTGCACTGTTCGTCATTGTCTATCAAAAATGGTTAACGCACCAAGCAACTTTATAAAGCATATGACATTCAGCATTTTTGATAGACAGTCATGTTAGAAATTTCTAACGTCTGTTGGTCAAGCAGGCGATTCATAGGAAACCCTCTGGAAAATTAGAAAAAAAAATGAAAATGCTGCCTGTTATTTTTTTATTAGCTTGGAGGGGTAATGGATTTTATTGATTACACTTCACCATGTGCAAATACTTAAAGTACTAATTGGACTCTCGCTCCTTTAATTATAAATGTACATTGATTTTAACTAATGTGGACTATTAACCATTTGTATTAATATATAATACATACGGATTGATTGAATGGCCGTAATCCATCATTGAAAGGCTGACTTTAAAGCTAAGAAACTGTTAAAACCAATGAATAATTTGTCAGTTCATAGACCTGTTTATATGAAAGGACAGTTTCTTGCATGCAGATTATTTCTTGAACGCATTGATGGGGTTTTCTCAAACTTGCAGGGGTGGATATGTTATTGGTAATTAGACTGGGTGGTATTGATCACATTTCAATGCCGGTTAGCACAGTCGTTAGCCAAAAAAGTGTTGATACACTGTGGCTTATGGACCTTTGAACAGATTATCGTTGAACTGTTATCGAGGTATATGTTCCATTTGATTTCATTTGGGTGATTTTGACCTCATTTTCAATGTCAGCACGGTGTAGGTCACAAAATAGCCAAATTAAACTGGACGGCATCTTTTGGACTGAGTCTTGCTAACTAAGTATGAGTATATTGTCAGGAAACATGTTCTTTTCTTTAAATAATTGTTCATGTATTTGTGTAACTTCGATCTCATTTTCAATGTCAGCAAGGGACAAATAAAGAAAAAGAGGTCATTTCAAATTTCATCCAAATAAAGATTGCGCGAAAAGTATCTTCGGAACCATTGGACAGAGTCTTACGAAACTGGCATATTTCATTGAGAAGAGCCTGCATGTTACCACGTGGGTATCATATTCAGGGGTTTTCATTTGGGGAGGTAACTCGGTGAGTTTACGTCGGAAATTTCGTTTCACGGCGACGCCAATGCGGAACTCAATCTGATAAAAAAAGAAGACCTGAGCTGAACTATGTACTGGTGCGGCAAGATCGGATATTAATTCATCAGATTGTAGCGGAGCTGTGAAAAAGAAATTGATTTCTCATAATCGACGATTTACCTCCCCAAATGACAATTTTCAATTCTGATGCACTTATTCAATTGTCTTGTTACATTTGTACTGCGACCGCGTAAAACTAAATGTAATGCTTTGAAAAGTGCTGTTTCTATCTATCTATTGATACAGAAACTTCCGTTGTGTAGTGGTTAAGCTACTCGCCTCATAAAGGGGTGGTTGGGCAAAGGTGACGTGTATCTTGCGTCACTAGAGCGTCCGTCTGATGTTGGCTTACAGTTGGACAAGGCCTGCTATTTCGACCTATTTCGACGGTTTGATCAGTCAAATTTACCCCCAGAACTTCAGTTAAATAAAGCAAATTCTTCTGATACCGAGGCCCCGTTTTTGGATTTACATCTGTCTATTGTGTAAGGATTTGTTTCTTGTAAAATTTATGATAAACTCGATGATTTTGATTTTGAGATTGTAAACTTTCCTTTTTTGGATGGTGATGTTTCACGTGCGCCATCCTATGGCGTTTATATTTCACAGTTAATTCTATTTGCCAGAGTGTGTAGTCATGTAACTGACTTCACTCGTAATAAAGTGTTAAATTGTTGACGGCTAAACTTCTTAATCAGGGTTATCGGTAATATAAACTACGCAAAACCTTTTCAAAATTTTATAGACGCCATTCTGATTTAATTTCAAACTTCAATACTGGACTTAAATCTCTTCTGCAACAAGGTCTATCCGAACCCGAATTTTATGTTGACTTAGTATATAAATTCAGAAAAATATATAACCGCAATGACTTCAGCACCCCATTTCGTAGAATCATTCTTCGATATAAAAAGATTTGGTACAACATAAATGTTATACGACAGACTGCATGCATGGTTGTTAACCCAGTCACGGTTGACAACTTTCATGCGGACTAAACAAAATTAGTGTATACCGCGACAGAGGTAAGAGCGAGGATTATGGCCATGTAAAATCGATTTAAGCCCCCCAGTGGAATGCTTTCCACTGACCGTTCCAAGGCGGTTATTCTGTGGCGGTTTATTTATGTTGTTGTTTGTTACTTACTGTGTGTATCACTTGTGCCTTTTTATTTTGGATGGCCATTTTGTGGGAAAGTAAATGCCCTTATGGCCTTCCTTTGTTTAGGTTTCTATTATGGTCTGGTCGCTTCATGTTTGTGTTTCTTTCCCTTTGGTGTCTTTGATGGGTGGAGTAAGTTAATTTTATCGATTCCTGATCTTTGTTTTACTTCTACTTTGCTTCCCTCTTTAATTGCACGCCGGTGGGTCAGGCCTCAGGTTCTATGACGATTCCAACGTATAGGCTTATGTTGGTTGGTACCTGATGCTCTGTCTCTGGTCGGGCCCATTGGAGTCTAACTGTTGGTTTTCTTTTGCTCCAGCATTTCTGTTGTTTCTTGCTGTCGAGTCCTCACCGTTGTTTCATCTCTGTGGTTGTTTGATTTTTGTGTTGACGGAGATGTTGCACTGATGAGTTACGAGGCCTCCATGCGTACTGAACAAATTATTTGTTAATCGCGACGGAAGTAAGGGCGAGGATTGTGGCCTAGTAAAATCTATTTAAGCCCCCCCCCCCACCCCACCCCAGTGGAATTCGTTTCCGCTGACCGTTCCAAGGCGGTTCTCTTGTCGTGGTTTATTTTTGTTATGGTTTGTCTTTGGGTGTTTTTGTCGCTTATATTATTTTATTTTGGATAGCCTTTTGGCCATTTTGTTGGAAAGTAACTGTCCTTTTTGCTTTCCGCTGTTGGTGTTTCCGTTGGGGTCCGTGTTTGTGTTTCTTTCCCTTTGGTGTCTCTGATGGGAGCTGTGGGTTAATTGTATCGATTCTGATCATTGCCTCTACTTCTATTCTGCTGTCTTTGCAGCAGGTAGGGGTAGAGGGGGACTGTTGTTCTTTTTTCTGTTTCTACACTTCCATTCTGTTTCCTCTTTCTCTCCTGTCCCTCACTTACATCTCTTCTATATTTTGTTCCCTTTCTTAGAGAGATGACATAAAATGACCCACAAGTGTTGACGTTTGGTTAAACCAAAACAATCAATCAGTCAACACTCGCCTCATAAACCAGGGGTCGTGGGAAGAGTCATTAAGCCAAGGTCCCTTCTCCGTATGACCTTAGTTGTTAGAGGGACGTAAAACTCAAAATACACACCTTGTAAAAATACTGCATCATCCCCGCGCGGGGATTATGAAGAAGTCTTGTTTCCGACTACCGTCGCAATTTTTTGACGTTATCCAATCAGACGTCGCCTAACATTCACAAGTGCATCAGAATTTCATTTTGATGAAAGTTACCTTATTGTTAAGGTCCTTGCAGGACAGCATATGTCAGACATAAGCCATATTTGACTTGTTTATACAGTACGTAGGGAACTTTTGGGGAGATTCTTACCAACATTACCCGGCAGGCAAACGTCGCTATGGCAACGTCAAATCAACGTCGGTGCAACGTCACGACGTTGCACCGACGTAGATGTGACGTCGCATACACGTCATGACGTTGTACCGACGTTGATGTGACGTCACAATTCCGTCATGTGCCTGCTGGGTACCTATCAATATCTCCAGGTCAGGAGAAAAGGTGAAATGGGTGACCTTGAACTTGTGAAAATCTGCTTGTTTACACAGTATCTCAGGAAATGTTTGATCAAACTTCCAGGGGCCGGTTGTTCAAAACTAACGGTGTCGTTAGTTAACGAATCGTTAAAACTTTGATCATTAAATATGGCAAATATACAAATATTTTTGCTGAAAAAAATGTGAGCAGCTTTTGCATTTGCAAAAGCTGCTCATATTTTTTCTGCAAAAATACCAAAATTTTAGATATTGTACTTGCTAGAACACTTAACAATATGACCACTAACGATCTCGTTAAACTAACGATGCTTTGAACAACTGGACCCAGATATATAACATTGGCCGGATTAGGATATGCTTCAGAATCCACAACTTTTATTTTCATGTACAAGACTTGGTGATATTATTTTTTTTCTGGTGAGAGGATACCTTATGTTCATTGAAAATAAGCTCAGTTATAGCCATCGCTTCCTGCTCTTTAAATAGCCAAGATGCTGTAGAAAGCTCTTGTTAACAGAGAAGAATGAGCTGAGGCTGATCTGAGTCTTCGCTGGATGCACAGGTCGGCTTCATATTGATGTTATTTTGTGTGTCTTGATGTAATCTGATCACAATACCGTTATTAAATATAAATGGAGTTTATTTTTGTCATTAAGTTTTTGTGAACATTCTCTTTTAAACATTTACGTTTTCAGATATCTGTTCGTAAAATTATGCTAACATAAGCCGGCTTAGGAGTAAAGGACCATTGTTGCAAAGGCTACCACCAAAGGCTCACGTGAGCCTGTGCATATGCACAGTCTCGCACAGAGCAAGTGTATTAGCTGGTCACAGACATGTGGTCGAGGCCTTGAGGTAGCTTTATACAAGAAGTCAGGCTTCTAGCTCTGCTTGTTACATGCGCAGGCTCGGCTGAACCTCGTCTGGTTTCTTAAGTGATTATTCCATGCTAGCACTAAACAACGGGCCAACTCGGGCCGACAGCGATACCGCTGTAGACCTGACCCCTGCTAGCATTCTACATAAATCTACAGCGGGCCGTTAGCGGCCCGTCAGCTACCCTGACGGGCCGCTAACGGCCCGCTGTAGATTTATGAAGAATGCTTACTGGGACGTTGGTCCGGCATACTGTGCTAACTGGGCTAAGTTCCCTTAGTTCTCTATCTTCATGATTATATGTATCACTTAGTTACTCTTTTCAATAACATAACATTTTATAGTTAACCCTTATCTTGCTGAATATTCAGTTTAGACACACCCATTTCTGTCTATCAACCAATCAAATTACTTGATGTAATTTATTGCTACAAAGCCATAAACTTAATGTCAAACAGTGTAGATCCTGATCAGATGGCTTCTTCAGAAGCCATCTGATCTGGATCTACACTGTTCCCAAAGATAGGGATTGTCGTGAACAGCATGATAAGAGTTAAAGCACATATCGAATATATCCAGGTTTGCTTTCAGGCGTGTTAGAGGTTGTCCAATTCAAATGCCCTAAAATGACAGGTCAAATCAGAGAATGATACAAGAATTTTATTACGAAATCCTACAGAGAAGCACATAAATAGGCTGTTTATAAGCTGAACATTTTGACCACTAACAAGCTTGATAAGCTAGCGACAACAGCTGAACCTATAATAATTAGATTTCTACATCTTTCTTTTGTTCGCGCTTTTAAAATGACATTTTATTTTGGTATTCTGGATATTTTGCTTCCCTTCATTGCAAAAAAAATGACAGTTTTTGGTGTCGTTGATGGGTGGAGTAAGTTAATTGTATCGATTCCTCATCTTTGTTTTACTTCTACTTTAATTGTTACTGAAAATTTTGGTGTTATCAACATTAATTGGAAAGATTTGTATTTATTTTGTTACACAAAATAAAAACTTGATAAACAAAACCGTTTATGGTTCTTCTTTTTTCCATCGCTCCCTCAGTTTACCCGTTGAACCCTGTAGCCCAGTACAGATACCTGTGCGGACGATGTAGATACTGATAAACTTGCTCATGGACCATCTCTTCAGAATATTTACTGCTTGCCACCCCGTGTCCATATTCAAAGGTAGAAGAGTGCACTTAGACACTCAATGGAAAATATTTAAAAAAGAAGTGAAGGCGATACAGTTAACCCACAGCTCCCATTAGAGACACCAAAGGGAAAGAAACACAAACATGATACACACAACTCAAAGACAAACCATAACACAGAAGAACCGCCTTGGAACGGTCAGTGAAACGAATACCACCGGGGCGGCGGGAGCGGCCGATAACCCTTACCCTGCAGAATAAATTATTTTTACCACCCCCATTACTGACTATCCACTGTGTATGCAAAGGTAGGGGTTTGTCGTGTTGTCATGTTCAATGGATCAGGGTTAAACTTGGCATCATTTACATTGTCAGATATATAGAGGATCTTACACGAGAGGTCGTTATACATGCAATTTTGACCTAGTGGATCATTAATGTTTCACCGCTGTGGTTCAAGCATCGCTCGGGTCACACGTACTGAGCCGCCAAGTTCTGCAACGGAGGAGCAGGTTTTCCTCCGAGTACTCCGTTTTCGCCCACCTGTGATTAACGATCGCCTCAAAATAAATGAAATAATCTTGAAAGGGCCGTAAAACCAAAACCCCAAAAACCTACGAGCAATTTATAAAACGCGGATAAAAGTCTCATGAGTTGTTTACAAATATAAAACCCTGTAAAAACATGATAGGGGCCACGAAGTGAGAAAACCAGTTTTTGCGCACCCTCACATTCTGATTTGCACTATTGTGTCTATATTGGTAAAATGTCGGGAAAATTTCAGGTTGGTTGGTTGATTTGAGGTTTAACGTCCCCGTCAACACTGTAAAGGTCATTTTTGAGACGTTGCTTCCAATTTTGTGGGACTTTTACCCGATATTGAGATGAAATGATCCTCTAAGAGGTTTACCAGTACTAGTGTGAGGGCCGGATTCAGCTCTGCGTGGAAGCATCATGCAGCCCATATATTTCTTCAAGCCCCTATGGGCGGGGGCCTTGGGAAAATTTCAGGAGTCTTGCTTGTCTGGTAGAAATAGCGCGCCTATATGGGCAATGATTTACCTGCATGCTTGAAGAGCGTGACAAGTAAAGCCCTCATTTTATGACGTCACGTGTAGATTCTTTGAAGTTACACGGTGAAACATCATCTTCCCGCACTAAAAGCATGGGCTGAAATCAATATTTTTGGTGGGATTTCGTTTAACAATGCAGAGTAACCAAGAGTTATATGAGTAATGCCATACAAGTTCTATGGGATGAGGTGACGTCAATGACTCATATTTACATTCTTTGAGTACTTAAAGATAAAAGTCATGTAGTTTCGAATTCGGGCGAATTAGTGTTCATACTTCAATGAAAACATCGACTCACGCGACGTCACGTACTCTTTAATAAGTGACGTCAAAATAGACCATGGTTCTCTTAGATGCGATTTTTACGATGACACCTTTATGACATCAACGGCGCTCTTCCGCTGTTAAGAGGAAAACTGCGTGTATGCGTTTTCTTGTTTAAATTTTAGCCACCAGATCTTAATTATAATAGATAAAAAGTAAATATAAGCAAATTCTTGTTTGAACGCTGAAAATGGAACAGGAAAGCAACTGCACCATGTACACAGTTTTCCTACCGTCAGCTAAACACCGTCGTTGGCGCCATAGCGTCGCCATTGTCCAGTCATGTTGGAGAAAGTCATTGTTTATTTTGACGTCACTGACGTCGCGTGAGTCAGTGTATTCATTGAAGTATATTTACATTGACAGTGTAAAGTCTAATGTAAACCTATAGAAAACAATGTAGTTAATACTTCCATGAACGCATCGAGTCACATGATTTTCAGTGACGTCAAGTGACGTCAGTCTAAATCATTGTTCTTTATGGAAGCTTGTGACGTCAACGCTAATCTGCTCTTTGTAGAAAAACAACGTGTAAATGTGTTACCACTTTGCCCTATAATCATTAAATTCGCCCAGCGATAAGGGGCAAAGAATGTAAATATATAAAAAATAAACTTAATTTTTCTGCTTTTCATAAAGTATAAACGACAGCGGGTCGCTAGCAAAGTTTACATGAACCTCTATGGGGTTCATTTACTTTGTATGTGACCCACTGCGTTTATACTTTCATGAACAGCAGAAAAATAAAATTCGTATCTTAAATGAACAACATTGCTTCCGAGTTGTTAACTGTAGGGGTCATTACGCAAACACGCCTATACAAATACATTGCCACCTTTATCGCCGAAAAAATGAAAATTTTATGATGAAAAATTGCGATATTTTTCTTCTTTCTGCTCAAAATATAGATTGTTGGCACTCGTTAGAACCGCCTCATCGATGCGGTTCTGACGAGTACCCACAATCTATATTTTAGAGCAGAAATAAGAAAAATAAGTTATACCCCCGGAAACCCCAGTTTTACTATATAAAAGTGGGGTTCAAGGGGGTCAAAATTATATAAGCGTGTTTTCGTGATGTGTTCTGTAAATGCACTGAGAATAATATATTTAAATTTCAGATTACATGTTTGTATGTAGATGAAATAACATATAGTGGTAGGTTATATGTTTAGGAGACATTAAAAAAAAAACACATTTTTATTAACTAAATAAAAGAATTTATAAACTGTTTGTTTTAAACAATTTTTAAATTCATTTAAACTTAAATAAACGTTTTAATTCACAAATGAAATTTCAAATTTAAATCTAAAATTACAAATTAGATTCAGTGGACATCAGAAAAATGTATATTAAATCATAGAAATCGAAAATATATCTGTTTTAAATTTAATTCAAAAAGTTAAAATCTACTATGATGTCATAAAACATTGCATTGTGTGTCTAAATCAACCAAAATGCAAGGGAGGTTACCCTAAGTAGAAAATAGGTATGTACCAGATATAAATGAGCATAACCTTGAAACGAATTGGAATTGTTTCATGCAGTTTCCAGTGAAATCATTCCTCTTTATGTATTCACCTTATTTGTATTATCTGCTGGTTCCTAGTCTGAAGGTTATCAGTGTTGGAAAAACAGGTAACCAGACCCCCCTGACCTTTCAAGGTCAGGGGGGTCTGGTTACCTGTTTTTCCATTATTGACAATGAGAAAGCTGGAAGCCAGCAAATAATGCAAATATGGTGAATTCTTGCAGTATACTTAATACTAGAAATATGTAAATTTTCGTGATGAATTACCTTTAAATTTATCGGACGCCTAGTTCACATGAGAGCCGGACCGGCCCCGATAGCTCAGTTGGTAAAGTGTCCGCTCCGGGGAACGGGAGGTCACGGCTTCGATCCCGGGCCGCGACACACCAAAGTCGTTAAGAATGGTACTAGCTGCTCCTCGCTTGGCACTCAGATTTACGGGGTAGAGCTAGGACTGGTCGACCAAGTGTCAGGATAATGTGACTGGGTGTGATATCATGCCATGTGTCTGGGACATGATACTTCAGTGAGGCGGCACTATAAAAGTGAGCATTGAGCTCCCTATCGCAACCAGACACCGTCGTGATATGACTGAAAAATTGCTGAAAGCGACGTTAAACCCGAATTCACACACACACACACACACACACACACACACACACACACACACACACACACACACACACACACACACACACACACACACACACACACACACACACACACACACATGAGAGCCGGAATGATAACATTTGGAATTTAAGTCAATATCATGCTTTCTCCAATTTTTTTTTCATGAAGATTTTGATCAACTTTGTATTCCATGGTGAACAGTCATATCTATAAAGTTTACAAGATCATCTAATGCCTGTTTACTAACATCAAATTTGATTGGCCCAGGACCAGAGAATAGGAAAAATCCATGGAAACCTGTCCTGTAATGTTCTAACTTGACTTTAACCTCATTATCAAATAGTCTATGTGTATACATTATTGCTTCGTCTCTGTACACATCATACTGTGACGTAATCATATAAACATTTGGAACACCCTTAACATCAACGGCCATCATTGGCGTCAATCGCGGGTCTGTAATACAGTTCTGAAAAGCAGACGACACAATAAAGTTGCTCTCAAACTGTCGTTTGGTTTTCCTTTTTGTAACTTCATGATACGATGGCAGATACTTCTCACTGTCAACATACGTACTGAAAACAGAGTTCCTCACAGTTTTAGAGGCATGGGAATTATCAAGCGCAATTTGTAAGAAGTCTTTGGACACACCAGCATACGACAGCCAGTGGTGACCATTTCTGTAAGCAGACGATATTCCTGGAAGCGTGTCTTTATTATCCTGGTATGACGGCGTTTCAAAGTCTAGAAGCTGCAGTGCTGGGTTTATCAAAATCTGAATGAGAATCTTCTTTCCTTTGATCGTCTGCGAAACTGCGGAAGCAAGATTCCCTCCAGATCCGTCTCCCGCCAAAATGACTTGGTTTCTTTTCAGTTTAAATTGTTTGGCTCTCTTAAGAAGACCGTTAGTAACTGTTAAACAATCTTCAAAAGCCGCGGGAAATGGATGCTCTGGTGCTTTTCTGTACCTGCAATGAAAATTTGTTTTTAAGGGGAATGGGTACACATTAAGGGGAGACAAATCCTGCAAAAGTATTTTTGTCTCCCATGTCAATAGGGGTCAACTCTTAAAGGAAAGAATTTGCTCCAGAGGAGCAAATTCTTTCCTTTAAGAGTTGACCCCTATTTCAGTGGGACAGGGCTTATCGAAAAGCGAACAAAGTCCCCAAAGTTGTTTCCCTTTGAAAAATGGCGGACAAATACGCCAGGTGTTCACATTCCCCTTAAAGCCTTACATTCCTATATTTAGAGCCAACAGATGCCGTGTTCTATGGTATCTGATCTGGGTGTATATTGTTAGTAATGTCCATTGTTTGGGACCCCAGGCATGTAGGGCTTCGTATTTACTGACTTAGTATTTAAAACCATTCAGGTAGGTTTACTTTTGGGTCCTTTTTTTATTTTCAGTGCACCCTGGCTATTAAGGAATGGGAATACCTTCAGGGGCGGCAGCTCCTGCAAAAGTATTTTTGTCTCCCATGTCAATAGGGGTCAACTCTGGGGAGCAAATTCTTTCCTTTAACAGTAGACCCCTTTCTCAGTGGGACAGGACTTACACAAAACGCGGAAAATCTGCCAGGTGTTCCCATTCCCCTTAAACAGTAGATGTATACAAAACGTTGAAACTCGCGGTTTAACTTTATTGGTCGGTGATGATCACGTGAACACCAGCAATGAAACCTGTTGCGTATTGTTCATTACGATAACGCATCTGTGCCTTCGTATCTCCAAAGAGGATTTTTTTCTTATGAAAATTTGTGATATTTCTCTTATCGATGTCCACAACGTAGGTTGTGGGTGCTAGTTAGAACCACGGTTCTAACGAGTACCCACAGCCTATGTTTTGGAGCAGAAATAAGAAAAATAATGTATCCCCCGTAAAACCCAGTTTTCTCTATTAATGCGGGGTTTAGAGGGGTGTTCATTTTGCGGACTTGTTCACGTGATGTGCAGCCTGTATTCTTACTAGGAGGCTAAAAAACACACACGGTGCACATCTATCTTCCGTTCATAGACAGGGATTAAGCCCAGCAGGCACACACCGTCTATGCATCAATGTTGAAGCAACGTTGGTATGACGTCATATGCCCGCTGGGAGGTGGGAACCGCCCTGAAAGCCACTTGCTAAATCCAAAGCGTTATTTCCCTGATTATTCTTGGACTACACCAATAAACCAATTGTATTTCGCACTGATATAGTAAAGCTACTTACTCGGCAGCTACGATCTGTACTTTATTTCTGGTGGCAAGGTTGGCTAGGAAGCCAGAATATACATCTGAAATAAGACAATCAACACTTAAATTATTCAAATCAACAAACATGACTGAAACGACTAGCCCATTTCCCGCCGCTGAGAGGGAAGTCAAGCGTACCCTCTGAGGAAGAACACGCCCTTCATTGTCTGTCTTGAGATTCTTTTGTGTGCGTTGCATGGGTAATAAGGAATGTCTCCCGGACCAGCGACGATCGGATGTGCGCACAATTATGTCCAAAGGGTGGCAAGAGCGTTCGGCCTTGGTCCTGGTAGTCGCGATTATTGTCCTTACGCATGTTACTCTCTGTTCACCCGGCATATAATCTGTACCGGAATAATCTCAGGGAAGGTAATAGCAGTGAATCCCATTTTCAGAGGAGTTTAACCCTTAAGATGCCAATCACAACAACTTTCCTCTGCTTCTCCTTTGTTGTCTGCTGATTACTTCAAAAGTCATTCAGAGTGGATCCAGATCTGACTTCTCCTCTAGCAGCAGTCTGATCAGGGTCCACACTGATTGTCCGTATGCAAAAAATATGTTTGAAAATTTTGTAAGAAGATGCAGCAGACCACATACACGGACAACATTTTCAGTGCAGTATTTCATGGCATCTGAAGAAAACAATTTGCAGATTTATAGAATATATATAATATGAATCCTTTTCGAAATTTATCATATGACGTCGCGTCTGAGAGTGTAATAACGCCATTTATTATATACCTACAAGAAATACTGCTGTCTACTATCAGTTTTCCGACACAAAAATACAGAATCCCGTATCACGCACTCGCGTTTTCCGATTCCGTATCACACTCCTGCAAACCCTGAGTCCAGGCATTTGTTGCGACGTTAGAAAACAGCCATCGATAACGCGGAACCAAACGTTCGAAATGATGACGTCACTTACACACAGAATGTAACGTCAAAGTTTCCCGCCAATTTACGTTGACAAAAGACTTTATTAAAAGCGAAAAAGGTATATAATAAACGTATTATCACTAAAATAACTTGATCTGTCGCACAGTATCACGTCTCTTGGATGTTTCCAGATCTTACGCATCACACTCGACGCTGCGCGTCTCGTGTGATACGCTGATCTGGAAACATCCACTCGACGTGATACAATGCGTCAGATCAAGTTACTGTAGTAATAATATGTATTTATTATATACCTACAAGAAATACTGCTGTCTACTATCAGTTTTCCGACACAAAAATACAGAATCCCGTATCACGCACTCGCGTTTTCCGATTCCGTATCACACTCCTGCAAACCCTGAGTCCAGGCATTTGTTGCGACGTTAGAAAACAGCCATCGATAACGCGGAACCAAACGTTCGAAATGATGACGTCACTTACACACAGAATGTAACGTCAAAGTTTCCCGCCAATTTACGTTGACAAAAGACTTTATTAAAAGCGAAAAAGGTATATAATAAACGTATTATCACTAAAATAACTTGATCTGTCGCACAGTATCACGTCTCTTGGATGTTTCCAGATCTTACGCATCACACTCGACGCTGCGCGTCTCGTGTGATACGCTGATCTGGAAACATCCACTCGACGTGATACAATGCGTCAGATCAAGTTACTGTAGTAATAATATGTATATATTACATGCATTACAGAGAAATACCATGATTTCTACCAGACATAAACTTGGTATTTTCCTTTTTGCTAAGAAGAAATATTTCCTCTTAGCCGGGGAAATAAATCCCTTCAGCTGGAACTACTTTATGTACAAGATACGAGATACCGCTTTGCAGTGAAATTGTTCTATTCAAACGCGGGAAAGTTTCAATCACGGCGACGTTATTCATGACGTCATTGTAATGGCGTCTAAGAAATATCAACAGACGTTCAGAATGCGTGACGTTTGAGTCGGATGCAACGCTGAAACAAAAGAAAACATGGATATGACCATTGATTAGGATGTAAGGTTTGCTTTATTTAATCTCACGTTTTACTTGTTTTATCACTGAAACACTTTGTTTCTTCTATTTTTGTTCAAAACTGTAGAAAGCGCTTCAAAATGGCGCCCATCCAGTTGTTCTTCCACCCAGATTCTGTAACACTTCGCTGATTGAACCGTTTACATGGGCTGTAAACAGTCAACTGAACGGGCATTCAGATCCAAAATTCAAGATCCAAACTCTCCTAAAAGTCTATGGAAGTGCATGTAATATACAGATTATACATTTCTCCTAGTTGAAATATGGGATTTATAAACCTCGGGAGGTAAAACAATCCGTTAAAGAAACTCGTGCTTCGCACTCGTTTCTTTATCGGATTGTTTTACCTCCCTCGGTTTATAAATCCCATATTTCAACTAGGAGAATGAATAATCTATATGTAATATTTTCGATAATTCACTAGTAGATTAAATATGCAAATTAGCTAGATACGTCCCGTAACGTTACAAGAACGACATCTTTAACGACGTCGCGTTTACTAACGGCGGAATATTGGCATTTTTGTAAACAATCGTGAATAAAATACGTTTTAAATGCCATATGATAAATAGAATCTTGCATTCGTGCTCATGCATTATTGAATTTATTAAATTCGTTGAGGAAAAGGGATAAAATGCTCGGCAAAGCTTCACATTTTATACCTTTTCCTCAACTCGTTTATTAAATTCAATAATACATGAACACTCCTGTAAGAAACATGAATACTCATGTAAGATCCTCTATATAGTTTATTGATAGTTTAATTTGAAATTGGCTGAACCATTAACAAACAACGACGGCCTGTGGCGTCTGTACTGTTGTTGTGGATTACCAGTCTAAAGTAGGTTTAAAAAAAGATCACTTTCTTTTGTAAGGTTCTTGATTGTTCTGGACACCTACCCACTGAGAGCCAGGTCCAGCCGCCACCATGAAAATAAACTATGGTCGTATATTTGTCGTCTGCCAGAATTATATCAGGAACAAATCTTGTCACTGGAACATTGTCTATCGTAGTATAATGTACCTGGAAAATAAACAAGGGTTTCGTTTCTCGAAACAAAAAGACTCTTAACCCTTGATCTGTCAGTCACGACATTTGCAGATGTCATTTTCAGATTTTGCCTTCATGATATTTTTTTCTGAGTAGACGATTCACATGAAATCCCAAGCCATTATTTCTCTGGAAAAAAATGCCGTCTGCTCTAAAATTACTGGGCGCTTTATGGTTTCAGTAAGGATTCTCGAGAATATTTTACTGAAATTCATGAAAAACAGGGCATCTTAAGTCAATGAGTAGGCTAATCCTTTTATACAAAGGTCTAAATGGTGCTGCCAGCATTCCAACAGATGACCTTGTTCCTCCAGCTAGACACTGTAGAAATCACCATTCGTTGGCGTTTCAGACCCTTAGCGCAAGAACTGACATTTATAAAGAGTCGTTCTTCCCCAGAACCTTTAGAGATTGGAATGCCCTTCCCGATTCGATTATTTCGACAGCTGAAGGTGCTGATGATTGTGTAGCTAAATTTACCTCTTTGGTTAGAGCTAGGGACTAACTTCCCACATCACAGGTCCTGGTGTATGAATGTCATTTGACGTGTCACCAGTAACAATTCTGATTCTGATTCTGAATGATGACCAAGCCAAATAGTTTGACCCGTCAGAATTCTGGCATTGACATAAAACATCTGAAATGCATTTTGCATAATTCAGTTCCTATATTCCAAAATAAAGACACCCGTTGTTCGACATGTAAATAGTTTCAACATTATTTTTCCCGGATTCATGGAACTTTCCGGGAAGTTTTTATTAATCTAAACTCAGTTTTCCACTCCTATTTGTTCACTATTTTGCAGTGTCCTGACTTACCGTGGTATTTACTATCTTATTGCTGATGCCGTTCAGCAGTATCTTGAAACCAAAGTTGACAACAGCCTTTACAGGCCAGTTGGCATGCTCGATACCCAGTTGATGACAAAGCCAAGCCTGCAAGAGAAAAATTGGTATGCAAATAAATATCGGCACTGACCTAAAGTTACTAAGCATAGGAGCTCTTCAGTGCTAAAGTTCAATTGACTGTCACTGATTTTTAGGAAATCAAGGCCAGGGTTACTTAATGTCATAGGGTATAGGTATATAGCACACTTGTACTGCCTTGCGGTACAAGCCGGCTTTTATAGCGACGTGGTAGAGTGCTTGCTTATCAATCTGGCGGCCCGGGTCCGATCCTCGGCCGGGTAAAGGTGATTAGCATTTTTCACCTCTTACATTTGGCGCCCACCGTAAATAACCCACCTGTGCATTAGAACTCCTTGAGTTTCATTTCACGTCATTCTCGGACTCCCAGAAATTCGAGGACAAATTTCAATGTGGAGGGGGAGAATGTTATAGGGTATAGGTATATAGCACACTTGTACTGCCATGCGGTACAAGCCGGCTTTTATAGCGACGTGGTACAGTGCTTGCATATTAATCCGGCGGCCCGGGTTCGATTCTCGGCCGGGTAAAGGTGATTAGCATTTTTCACCTGTTACATATAGAAAACAGCCTATCGCTGTGAGGTCAAAGTTGAGGGTTATCTATAAAATCTGGACAGGAATCGTGGTTTGGGCTTGGCAAACAGTGTTGACCCAGACTAGACGCTACAGAACGCGGCATCTGAGCAGGGTCTGCACTGTTTGCTAACAGTACAGGAATGAAAGGGTTACACAACATAGTGTAAATTCAGGAACATTTTTTCCAGTCAAACCTCAGAGACAATCCACGCACCAGTACTTTCAAGCTTTAAAAATTTGTTATAAAGGGGTGCTTGAAAACAGTGAAAGCCATGATTAGATGACTCAGAACATCGCGTCTGATCAGGTCTTAAATGTTTGTTTAAAGAACAGGAAAGTTTCTAAAACTTGCAATTTATAAGATAGTGCGGCACTCCTTAAATTGAAAATGGGCTTGTCCAACGCTATCTAGTTTACGTAGAATAAGTAATAAATGCATGCCTAGCAGCTCACGTGTCGCTGGCAAATAGTGAAGACCCAGATCAGACCGTCTGTTTAGGGTCTTCACTGTTGGCGTGAGCCACGTCAAGAGGAAATACACGTCAAAACCTGTAATGAGACTGTGCGACCAGGGACGATGCCGAATAGCCTGTGGATCGAGAGTCTGCCCAGGGTATTCGCTTGTTGCTCTTTGATAATTGGAAGGCATTGATACAAGCCTATGAACAGGTAAATGATACCTTATATTGACTATTAGAAGACACGTATAGGTAAAACAGCGTATCATGACTATTAGAAGATATTGGTACAAGCCCCTGTACAGATTAATGATGGCCTTTCTTAACTATTAGAAGATATTGGTACAAGCCCCTGTACAGATTAATAATGGCCTTTCTTAACTATTAGAAGATATTGGTACAAGCCCCTGTACAGATTAATAATAGACTTTCTTAACTATTAGAAGATATTGGTACAAGCCCCTGTACAGATTAATAATAGACTTTCTTAACTATTAGAAGACATTGTTACAAGCCCCAGTATTAGCTATTAAAAGCCTGTCTTGACTATTTGAAGAAACTGTAACAAGCATCTGTATAGATGTAAAACAACAACAACAACCTGTCTTGACTATGAGACGACATTGTTACAGGCCCCTGTATTAGTTATTAAAAGCCTATCTTGACTATCAAAAGACACTATTACAAGCATGTGTATAGATTAAAAAAACAACAACTTGTATTGACTAATTAGAAGACATTGTTACAACCACATGAATAGGCCGACCGCTTACGAGTACTGGTAAACCGCTAAGAGGATCTAAGCCTGCCCAGGCAAAGCGGTGCAAGTCTGACCAACCATGCTTATAAACCCTATTGGTTTCATTGATCGACATGGCCTGAGATGTCATTTCATCTCAATGTCGGTTAAAAGTCTCACAAAATTGGAAGCAACGTCTCCAAAATGACCTATACAGCGTTCACGGGGCGTTAAACCTCAAATCAAACAAACAAACAAAACCCCATGAATAGGTTAAGAAGCGTAACTTGACTATAAGACGGTATTGTTTCAAGCCCATGCATAAGTTAATAATGGCCTACCTTGACTATCAAAAGACATCATTGCAATTACGTGTATAATTCTTTAATAACCTATCTTGACTATAAGATAAATGAAAAAGGTTAACTTTGGAAGCAAGGAATACATATTAGAATGAAAACCGCAAAACTCGGTTTTATTGAGTTTCTTCATAAACGGCACAGTTATCTGCAAGGCTGAATACCACCCCCCCCCCCCACCACCCCACCCCCCCCCCCCCCCCAGCAGCGATTTCAGCGGTACTCGATTATCAAATTACCAGCAATGGACTCGATGTATCCAAAGAAAATAAAAATATAATCTGCACTATGATGAAGTACGGGGAGACGTTTTACGGCCACCACACAGTACTAAACACCAGCTCAAGCTGCAGTGTCGTAAAATAAATAGATACGGTTAACTTTGGAAGCAAGGAATACATATTAGAATGAAAACCGGAAAGAGCCCATGTATAGAGTGATTACTTTACCATTAGAAGTTTTGTAACCAGCGTCTGTATAGGTTAATAGCAACCAACCATCTATCTTGACTATCCGAAGGCACTAATAAAAGCACCTTTATAGGTTAATAATAGCCGATCTTGGCTATTCAAAGGCATTGTTACAAGCCCCTGTATCGATTAATAATACTCTTTACGACGATTCGAAGATATTGTTACAAACCCCTGTATAGGTTCTCTTGACTATCGGAAGACATTTTAAGCCCTTGTAGAGGTTAGTTACAGCCTGTCTTGACCATTGGAAGAGACGATTACAAGTTCTTATGCCTCTACAGACACACACACTTGCCTGTGTCGTCACTGGCAGGAGGACTTAATATACGTTTTCTCCGGGTGTGGCTACTTTATGTTAAACAGTAGGTCTGTTTTGGTGTATCGATTCATGCCGTATTAAACATCATCGTGAGTAGAAATGAAGTGAAAATCCGCTATTAAGACACCAGCTAAAATTAAAAAATTATTCTTGTTTTAAAGACATATTTAAAATGTATCAGTTTTTTTTTTCTTTATGTTTTCTTTACCCACTTTCTTCTAGAAAGAGACTACCTTTGGGACTGTTCAAAAGTGGTCTTAAAGACCACTTTTGAACAGTCCCAAAGGTAGTCTCAATATAGGAATTTACTGTATGCCTTTCTTTCATTTCAAATCAAAACCTCTCATAAGAAGTAAATGAAGTTAAAACAGAATATACCAAGCTATTTCCAATTCTTCCAACTTCGTCCAACCATCTCACGATATTTGGTTTCTCAATATCTGCGGGTATCTCTCTGTTGAGAACCACAAATATTCTGTAGGCCATAACAACGGCCACCGCACTACCAACAATGAACCACGTACGCCACAACATCTGAAATCAGATATTGTAGGAAATATGTTATTATATATACGAAAGGCCCAGGCAACCCATTCTCAAACGTTATGTTTTGTTTGGTTTGGAGTTGAACGGCACAATCAACACTGTTTGGGGGTATGCCGAGCCTGTTAGTATACCTAACCACTCTTTTCCTGGACGGGTTTATACATAAGCGGTTAACCTGACAACCGCCATTCTTGAAACAGCAGCGTGCAGGGAGAGGATGATCGTTAAAAAAGATTTCATGATCAACGTTGCCGACCCGGCGGGGAATCCAACCTGTGACCAGATCACCATCACAGTGCCTTATAAGTACACAAAGTATACCTTTACAAGATAAATTATGACCCCGCCCCTCTCCTAAAACACCCATACATATTTGTGCCTAAAGGGGAATGGGAACATCTGGCACATTTTCCCGCCATTTTTCAAAGAGATACAACTTTTCGGACTTCCTGTTCACTTTGCAATAGGCTCAGTCCCACCGAGAAAGGGGTCTACTCTTAAAGGAATGAATTTGCTCCTTAGGAGCAAATTCTTTCCTTTAAGAGTTGACCCCTGTTGACATGGGATACAAAAACACTTTTGCAGGAGTTGCCTCCCTTGAAGGTGTTCCCATTCCCCTTAAGCTACGGGTAGAATTTTCTGGGGATTACAGAGCGAGTTTGAATCAGCCATGGTAATTGAGTTATCGATGGTCGAGTCGTTGAGGTTTATTGGTTATTATTATTATTTCACCTTAAACAGATTACTGGTTTTATCAATCACTCTAACTCAATATCTAACGCCCCCCGCCCATAGGGGCTTGAAGAAATATATGTGCTGCATGATGCTTCCATGCAGAGCTGAATCCGGCCCGCACACTAGTACTGGTAAACCGCTTAGAGGATCAAAGCCTGTCCAGCAACCGCGGTGCGAGGCGGACCGCCCATGCTCAAAAGACCTATTGGTTTCATTGGGCGACAGGGCTTGAGATGTCATTTCATCTCAATGTCGGGTAAAAGTCCCACAAAATTGGAAGCAACGTCTTCAAAATGACCTTTAAAGTGTTGACGGGGACGTTAAACCTCAAATCAAACAAACAAAAAACTCAATATCTAAGTCGGATGCGCGTCTGACTCGTGATCAGGAGGACGCGGGTTCGATCCCTACCGGGGTCGGCAACATTCTTTCTTGGAGATTGATCATGGAATCTTTTCTATGGTCATTCTCTCCCTTCCGCTGATTCATGAAGGGCAGTTGTCAGTTTCTGGCGAAAGAATGTGCACTGTACTGGTTAACCGCTTACGTATAAGCCTGCCCAGGAAAGTGTGGATAGGAACTGACCGGCTCAAAAATTATCTAAATAGTGCTGACTGGGCCGTTAAACTCCAAACAAACAAACAAACAAACAAAACTCAATATCGAAAGACTTTTTATCTGACAATAAGTCATCCCAAGATACTTGTAAGATACGACTATAACATTACCTATTAATAAATAGGGTTTCTTGAGAGAGAAAGAGAGAGAGAGAGAGAGAGAGAGAGAGAGAGAGAGAGAGAGAGAGAGAGAGAGAGAGAGAGAGAGAGAGAGAGAGAGTCCCTAATTCTGATCTTGGCTTAGTATAACGTGGTGTTGCGCGCAATTTTTTTTTACTTTTGTTGTTGTTGTAGTTTTGTTTTGTTTGACGATCCTTTCGAAAATGTTCACTTAATTCCAGCAGATCGTTAATGCGAGGTGAGCGAAAACCGAAGCACCCGGAGCAAAAACCATCTGACCTTTTCGTTACAGAACATGGCGTCTCACATGCTAGAACTCAAAGCGGTTATATACTAAAATTAATGCGCTCATGACAGTGGAAGTATGAACACCAGCATGTCGGTTGCTGTTTTCTACAGTTTTCACGAATATCAGATAATTCAGATAATACCATGTCAAATTTAGCCCCCGCCTATCGGGGCTTGAAGAAATAGATAGGCTGCATGATGCGTCCACGCAGAGCTGAAACCGATCGCACACGAGTGCCGGTAGACCGCTTTGAGGATCTAAGCTTGCCCATGCAGACAAAGCGGTGTGAGTCGAACCGGCCATGATGGTTTCATTGGACGACAGGGCTTGAGATGTCATTTCATCTTAATGTCGGGTAAAAGTCCCACTAAATTGGAAGCAACGTCTCAAAAATGGCCTATACAGTGTTGACTGGGACGGTTAACCTCAAATCAAACAATCAAAATAGCCTACCTTCTTTAATTATGTCTCTCGAAACTCTGCAGCTTTTTTCTGTAATCACATCAAAGTCCACTTATGACAAACAGCCGCTGAAACAATATGTCTGAAAAAAAAATAATTGAGCCGAGTCAAGCATAAAGTAACTATGCAATATCTGCGCACAGAGAAGGCTGTGACTAGACTGCGCAAATGCGCCACAGCCTTCGCTGTTCACACGCGTAAGAAAGAGGTGAGCCTGTCGGAAGCGTCAGAGAATGCATTATTTGAGATGTCACCGATCTCGGTGTGTGACGCGTACACGACATTTTTAGTTTACCGTGGTCGGCCTCAGCTGTTTTCTATCAGGTTCAAAGTCCAAATATCGTTTTATTCATAATTTTGATATGACGTGGCGGAGACTGATCATCCGAGTAATGAATATTGAGCCAGCGAGCGACAAAAACAAACAATAAGGTCTGTTCGATCAACGAAGACTATGATCAGACTGCGCATCTGCGCAGTCTGATCAGAGTCTTCATTGATCGCATGGACCTACTACAGCCTTCGGGCAATCCAAAGACATAAAAGAAATCTCTTGCAATACTGTTGGCTGCGCAGGCTGATCTGTCTTGTCTGGTCGCTTAGGTCTTATAGGTTTAGGCGTACGCTGTCTCAGTTTATCATCTTAAGAGGCGCAATAGTGATAACACAATGAGTCTGTCTGAGCCCATCTATTTGTGAAGAGGGTCCCGTGCTATCAAACATTTTTCTTCATTTTCAGCTGGGGCATGTTGTATAAAGCCTCATTAGCTTAACGAGCTCGTTAGTGGTCATATTGTTAACTGTTCTAGCAAGTTCAATATCTAATATTTTGGTGTTTTTGCTGAAAAAATGTGAGCAGCTTTTGCATCTGCAAAACCTGCTCACATTTTTTCAGCAAAAACATATTGGTGTATTTGCCATAATAAATGATCAAAGTATTAACGATACGTTAACTAACGACATCGTTAGTTTTGAACAACTGGCCCCTCAGCACTAATAAGTACTTTGTTTGTTTGATTTAAGGTTTAACGTCCCCGTCAACACTGTATAGGTCATTTTGGAGACGTTGCTTCTAATTTTGTGGGACTTTTAACCGACATTGAGATGAAATGATATCTCAAGCCCTGTTGCCCAATGAAACCAATAAGGTTATAAGCATGGACGGTCCGACTCGCACCGTTTTGCCTGGGCACGTTTAGATCCTCGTAGCGGTTTACCAGTACTCGTGTGCGGTCTGTTTCAGCTCTGCGTGGAAGCATCATGCAGCCTATCTATTTCTTCAAGCCCCAGTGGGCGGGGGCGACCACTAATAAGAACATGCATTGAAATAAATACCAAAACTGATCAAATCAGCAGATAATGTTATTTATCTTGCACAGAAATTTTAACAGAGCAGGACAAGTTACATGCTCAAGTTAGGTGAGTATGAATAGGTGTTTGCTCAGGGAATTTCCGCATCATGTCCCAACGGTTGACAATTCCTTGGAACGAACGACCTTCAAAACCCCACTTCATAAGGGGGCACTAGCAATCTATACTTGAAGCATGGCTATGAAAGTTGGGCCGGCCTCAGTAGCTCAGTCGGATGCGCGTCTGACTGGTGACCAGGGTCGGCAACATTCTTTCGTGGAGATTGATCATGAAATCTTTTCTAGGTCATTCTCTCCCTTCCGCTGATACAAGAAGGGCAGTTGTCAGTTTCTGGCGAAAGAATTTGCACTGTACTGGTTAATCGCTTACGTATAAGCCTCCCCAGGAAAGTGTGGATAGGTAAACTGACCGGCTCAAAAATGACCTAAAACAGCGTTGACTGGGCCGTTAAACTCGAATACAAACAAACAATGACTATGAAAACCATCACAAGTAGAAGCTACATTTGCCCACATGGCTTGGTTTGCTGACGGTACAGATGAGCAGCTAATTTTAATAGGAATTAAACCCTTTCAACCCATTACGATAACACATCCGTGTAATATAGTTCATTCTGTTATACCTCCAAAACGGTTAGTTTTCTAATGAAAATGTTTGATATTTTTCTTATCTATAATCCAAACATAATTTGTGGGTACTCTGAGGCGGTTCTAACGAGTACCCACAACCTATGTCCCCAGCCCCGCCCATTGGGGTTGAAGAAATAAATGGGCTGCATGATGCTTCCACGCAGAGCTGAAACCGACTGCACACGAGTACGGATCTAAGCCTGCCCAGGTAAAGCGGTCCAAGTCGGACCATCCGTGCTTATAAACCTTATTGGTTTCATTGGGCGACAGGGCTTGAGATGCCATTTCATCTCAATGTCGGGTAAAAGTCCCACAAAATTGGAAGCAACGTCTACAAAATGACCTATGCGGTGTTGACGGGGACGTTAAACCTCAAATCAAACAAACAAAACAACCTATGTCTTGGAGCAAAAATAAGAAAAATAATGTATACCCCTGTAAAACCCCTATTTTCCCTCTATAAAGTGGGGTTTAGAGGGTGTTCATTTCAGTGGAATTAGTTTCGCTGGCCGTTCCAAGTCGGTTCTTCAGTCTTTTAATGTGTGATATGTGTTATTTTCTTTGGATAGCCAATTGGCCATTTTGTGGGAAAGTGACTGTCCTTTTGGCTTTCCGCCAGTGATGTTTCCATTTGGGTCTGGTTGTTTCATGTTTTTGTTTCTTTCCCTTGGTGTCTCTGGTGGGGGCTGTGGGTTAATTGTTTCGATTCCTGCTCATTGCCTTCACTACTATATTATAACGAGATGCCTGAGTTTCTGATGTAGACTTTTCAAGCTTCTGAGTAGGAAACAACCATTTTCAAAACAGGTGGTTCATTTATAATTAAAAATAATAAGTTGGCAAATAGTGTAGATCCTTATGAGGCGGCATGTTATGAGTCGTCTCATCTGAATCTTCCCTCTTTACATAGGTTTGGGTATTACGACCCTTTCAATATTATTTCACTTATTTCGAGATGATAGTTAATCAGTAGACAAAACCTGAATTCCCTGAAAAAAAAAACCATCTGGCATTCCGTTGCAGAACTTGGCTTCTCTCGTGTGTTCCGAGTAAAGCTCGAACCTAGAACGGTGAAAAACCTTTAAGAGATAACGCTCTTACCCAATAGGCAACAGAGGACTGATAAAAGAAATAGTTACAAGTCGAAAATCTCGGTTAAAACTTATATTAACCCTTGTCCTGCTGAATATTCATATATGCCACACCCACTACCGATTATCAACCAATCAGATTAACTGTAGCAAATTATTACAACAAATTCACAATCTGAATGACAAACAATGTAGATCCTGATCAGATGGCTTCTTCAGAAGCCATCTGATCTGGATCTACATTGTTTCAAAGAAAAGGCATATCCGGGCTCAGCAGAACAAGGGTTAATTTTAAACCGGCGATTCAGATAAAATAAAAGTGAAGGCAGAGATCAGGAATCGATACAATTAAACGTACACCTCCGATCAGAGACACCAAAGGGAAAGAAACACAAACATGAAATAACTAGACCATAATGGAAACATCAATAGCGGAAAGCCAAAAGGACAGTTATAGTAGTCACAGATAAGATTGACTAGGCGGAGCTATTCAGGTGTTGTCAATATATGTCAAATTTGCTGAGTCCAACACAAGATTCGGTAGAGTGCCTTTCGCACGTTTTCTACAAGCGGACAAAATGGTCATATACGCCACAGCTATGCTTGTGTTACAGTTGAATTCACACAATCGAGAGACTTGGTTTACCTTTTTGTTAATGGAATATTCCTAAGGCAGGTACAAACGATAGCTCCGCCTAGTCAATCTTATCTGCTACTACTATACTTTCCCGCAAAATGGCCAATTGGCTATCTAAAGCAATAAGATATAAGCGACACACACAATCGAAGACGAACTATAACAAAACAAGAGGGCCATGATGGCACTGAATCGCTCACCTGAATCCAAGATGTTTCAAAGCTTATGGAAATGAAGGATTCACTTCTTTAAGGAGATGTTGACCAAAGACTTTTATCTTTGGAGGTTATTTTTTATTGTAGTGGAATGTGAAGGTTTTTCTATTTTTAGCTCTGGTGTCGATTTTGTTTAACAGAGCGGAACAGTTTAGGCAATTTTGAAGGAGGGTCACTCAAGGAACATTCCTGTGAAATTAGTTTCAAATCAGGCCATTTGCCTAGGAGGAAATGTCATTTAAAGGTTTTTCTATTTTTTGCTCTGGCGGCCATTTTGTTTAACGAAGTGGAACGATTTAGGCAATTTTGAAAGAGGGTCACTCAAGGAACATTCCTGTTAAATTATTTTGAAATAGGGCAATTTGCCTAGGAGATGTCATTTAAAGGTTTTTCTATTTTTAGCTCTGGTGGCCATTTTGTTTAACTAAGCGGAACCATTAGGCAATTTTGAGAGAGGGTCACTCAAGGAACATTCCTGTGAAATTATTTTTCAAATCAGGCCATTTGCCTAGGAGGAGATGTCATTTAAAGGTTTCTCTATTTTTAGCTCCGGCGGCCATTTTGTTTAACGGAGCAGAACGATTTTGGCAATTTTGAAAGAGGGTCACTCGAGGTACATTCCTGATTTTTTTTTTCAAATCGGGCCATTTGCCTAGGAGGAGATGTCATTTAAAGGTTTTTCTATTTTTAGCTCTGGTGGCCATTTTGTTTAACGGAGCGGAACGATTTAGGCAATTTCGAAAGTGGGGTCACTCAAGGAACATTCCTGTGAAATTATTTTCAAATCGGGCCATTTGCATGGGAGGAGATGTCATTTAAATGTTTTTCTATTTTTAGCTCTGGCGGCCATTTTGTTTAATGGAGTGGGATGATTAAAGCAATTTTTAAAGAGGGTCATCCAAGAAACATTCCTGTGAAATTATATCAAAATACATTCACTGGTTTAGGAGGAGATGTCGTTTGAAGAAAAAGTTTACGCACGGACGCACGCACGACGGACGACGGACATAAAGTCATCCCAAAAGCTCACCTCGTCACTACGTGACAGGTGAGCTAAAAACCGCCTTGGAACGGTCAGTGAAAAGTATTTCACTGTGTGCGGGGTGGGGCTTAAATCAATTTTTCGCGGCCGCAATCCTCGACCTTACTTCCATTGCGATTTAGACAAATAATTTGTTCAGTCCGCATGAAGGCATCCTAACTCATCAGTGCAACATCTCTGAGAATACAAAAATTAAACAACCACAGAGATGAAACGGCAGCAAGAAATAACTGAAATGCTGGAGCAAAAGAAAACCAAAAGTTAGACCAGAGCACTTCTGGAATAAGTAAGTGCTTATGTCAACAAAACACTGTAATTAGAGAAGAGTAGATGAACAGGGTGGTCCGAGTCTTTGTTTTTTGTTTGTTTGATTTGAGGTTTAACGTCCCCGTCAACATTGTAAATGTCATTTTGGAGACGTTGCTTCCAATTTTGTGGGACTTTGACCCGACATTGAGGTGAAATGACATCTCAAGCCCTATGGCCCAATGCAACCAATAGGGTTTATAAGCATGAACGGTCCGACTCGCACCGCTTTGCCTGGGCAGGCTTAGATCCTCTAAGCGGTTTACCAGTACTCGTGTGCGGGTTGGATGCAGCTCTGCGTGGTAGCATCATGCAGCCCATATATTTCTTCAAGCCCCGATGGGCGGGGGCTTGGGTGGTCTGAATCTGTTTCGGACGTGTGATATTAATGAAGAAGACCCAGCTAACTTTTTAGTGTCGACTCGATTACACATTTCGTTTAAACGTTCGTTATCGCAACATTAGTGTTGGCGTCAAAACGTCATTTCCGTTTAAATTAGTTTTTGACGTTGTTGAGAGTAATGGCGTCCAAACGCCGTAGAAAGAGAGATTCGTTTTTCAAAAAGGCCAAAGATTTTATGGTAAGTATTTAACCATCTATTAGTTTTCTGACTTTTTGCTTTAGTGAAGCGCGTGTCATTTTATTTGGGTTAAAGGCGCTTTCAAGATTAGTTCACCTATTTGCTCAGAAAAACCTTGGGTTACTTAAAAGTAAAAGGCGGCTTTTAAAACAATTGTCTGGTCCAATCTTCAGTTGTCTTTATACTAAGACAGACAAACACAAAGTTGGGATGGTGCAGACAGGAGCAATCCGCTGGATATGTAACTGGTACTCGAAATACGACTGCCAGAGGAGAACCGATGCAAGTGTCATCATGCGATACAAGATAATCCATAGCACTGTAGCCATCCCACTTCCAGTGTACTTTGAGCAACTTACCAGACACGACATAGCCAACCCTTGCCTTCCGCCATATACACACCACTGACAATTATTATAAGTATTCCTTTTTCCTTTGTCTATAGTTTTTAAAACTCCGTAGGATACGTTTAACACTTTCACCTTTTAGTTTCTTTTTTTTTACCTTGCATTTGGACAAAGTCGCAATCAATCTGCACATAATCCTCGCGAGGAGTTGTTGCAGTATAGAAATGTCCTAAAAATGAGGTAAACCTTTGGAAGCAAGGACTAAAACTATGAGGTGTGCATGATTTGTTTCGGCCAATTAGGCCTCATCATTGACTTTCAAATATTTTCTAAATTCCGCAGTTAAATCAAAAGGACTAGAAAATACAATACACATTATGATGAAGTGCATGGAGACTTTTTACGGCCGTCACACATTCCCATAATGCCAGCTTTGGTGAAGATAAAGGGTAATCCTTTGGAAGCAGAAATGAAAACTATGGAGTGTGCAAGATTTTCCTGGGCCAGACAAGCTAATTTCGGCTAATTAGGCCTCATCAGTAATCCTCAAATATTTCCTAAAATTCCGCAGTGAAATCAATGATCCCAAAGGACTAGAAATTTAACTATGATGAAGGGCAGGAAGAATTTACCTCCGCCATACATTCCCTTAACACCAGCTGTGTGAAGTAAAATGTGAGATAGATATGTACATATGTATTTCGAGTCGATCGTTAAAAACCAGATTACTCGGAGAAAAAGCATCGCAAACACTGCATGATACCCAATCACTGCAAGTCAGTAACATGCAATTTTAGGTGTTTCTTGAACAGACAACCTTAGAATTACCTAGGACGGTGAGTATCGAAGGCCTTGGTAAATCTGTGATAATTCCGTACAGAAAGTACAGGCAAAAACAAACCATTTTCAGAAAACCAAAGCCAGATAACGCAAGAACTTTATGTCTTTGACCACAATACTGTAAAGTGTCATCAAGCTGTTCCATATACTTTTAGTAGTCTATATATATCTAAGAAGTTCCATCCATAGTCAGCCTCGATAGCGCAGTGGTTAGCGCGTTCGACTCATAATCGAGAGGTTGTGCGTTCGAATCCGCCACCGGTATCGAGGTGTGTCCTTGGGCAAGACACGTAATGACACTGCCCCACTCCACCCAGGTGTAAATGGGTAGCAGTGGTCTAAAAGCCACTGCCTCTCTCTCTAGCGCGCGTGAAAACACCCGGATTGAGTGTTCGAGAGCGATTCAATAAGCTTAAAGCTTTCATCGCAATCGAACTAAAATAAATTAGTATAAACTAAGTTCCATCCATATATTTCATTTAGTAAAGGAATAAGAGTCCAAAAACCATTTAATGGAAATTGTTAACCATGTTAACAGCAACAACTCGGTCAAATGCTAAACGAATGATACCCATTAACAATCCCAAACAATACATGCTCAGAACCAATGTGTATGCAAAATTTGAAGAAAATCCGTGAAAAAAATACCCCCGTCATCGATCTGAAACGCTCTAAAACACTTATTTGGAACATAACTTTATCAAAAGTTGACGGATTGGGTCCATTAACAATCCCAAACCACACATTCCCAGTATAAATGTGTATGTAAACTTTGAGAAAAAAAAATCAGTGAAAAATTCTCGTTATCGATCGGAAATGGTGCGGACGGACGGGCATACGGACGGACACCGGAAGGTATATAATAATACCCCACGACAGTCGTGTGGTGGGGTATAAAATCCATCTGGGTCCAGTTGTTTACAACCAAGGATGTCGTTAGCAAGCATATTGTTAAAATTTTGATAATGTGATATGCAAAATATAGTATGTTTTGCTAAAAATATATAGAGGATCTTACACGAGTGGTCATTTCATATGAAATGTATGAAACGAGCCTTTGGCGAGTTTCATAAAGTTCATATGAAATGACCACGAGTGTAAGATTCTGTTTATCATATGACCACTTTAAATTGGATTTCATCGCTATTGAATTTGACAAATTTTCCACAAAAAATGCATGGTTGACATGGACGTCGTCATGACGTTACTTAATCCCGCGAAAGTGTTATTACACGTGTGGTCATACGATTTTTATTACACGACGTTATCCACTGCTTATCAACGACCTTATATGATAAAGTTGCTTTTGCAACTCTTTCTATACGTATATTGCGATAGGTCATACTTAGACTTTTTTGCTGGAGTACATATTTCATATGCAGTCATCATTTTAATACGTTAAGTATCTCTGCAAATCTGGAAAGTACACCAGTGCGTAATGATCGCATTGTACATGTATGTAAGTAGATGATGATACCCTGTACAAAGGGGCAGCGAGACTCCCGTAAACGCCACGATCCAAAAGGCGCCGCACACCTATATTCATTCCTGAAAATGATGCCGTTGTAGCATGTTCAGACACCGAAAATATATACCCGCTTGCTTGGAATGGAACCCGGAACCTCTAGAATTTGGGGCAACTGCACTTACCACTTAGCCACCATGCTACATAGCTTGCTTCTACGCTCCGCCCACAGGTGCTTGGGGTCAGGTCACTTGTTAACGTTAAAGCAATTTTTGCACTTGGCTATAATTGGGCGACTAACCTTCATCATAAAACATCTTTAGAAACTTCTAGAAAAGGTTTCAAAACACGTACGGCAATGGTGAGAAAACCGCATGAGAGCTCCTACTTTCCAGTAATTCCAGAAAAACTAAAACCACGCAAATCATTTTGTTTTGCAATCCCTTTGGACTTTGGACTTGATCCGGAATCACTGAATAAGGATAAAGACGGTTGCTCCTAATCAAATAAAGCTCACACGAGGGGCCATTTTGTTCTATACAAGTAACCTGGACGCACCTTAATGAGGAACGCAATTTAATGTTGGTGCGTTTATGAGCAGCATTACGGTAACAAATCCACTCCTTTATTTCGCCAAAACTTTCATTTTATTCTGATGTTGTGAGTGCTTGTTAGAACCGCCTCACTGAGGCACTTCTAACGAGTACCTACAACATATGCTTTGGAGGAACAATAAGGTATTCACCCCACCCCCATGTAAACCTCAGTTTCCCCTATACAAGTTGGTGTTTACAGGGGTGTTTGTGACGGAGCGTAATTCCTCTCGTCAGTTATCGTCAGGAATAGGACTTTATCAGTTACCCCCTATATTAATTGCATTGTAACATATTGACCTGATAAAGATATGCTATCTCAGTACAAGTGAGCTTTATCGGGTCAATGTGACATTGCACTTCTATGAAAGGGACTGCTGGAAAACTTTGCTAAAATGTAAGAGTGTACAAGGGGATTAACTGATAAATAGAATACCAGATTCGTGTCATTTGATATCAAGTTTATCAGGCTCGGCTTCGAGAACGCATGTAGAATCGCTCGGCAAGCCTCGCGATTCTACAAGCGTTCTCGAAGCCTTGCCTGATAAACTTGATATCAAGTGACACAAACCTGGTATTGTCTATTTATCAGTTACTCCACATAATAATTGCATTGAAACACGTAGGCCTGATAAAGCTATGCTATCTCGAGTCAAGTGAGCTTTATCAGGTCAACGTGGCATTGCACTTTTATCAATAACCCGGCCTTCTGGAAAATTTGGCAAAAATGTTATTATTACTGGAAAATTGGAAAAATGGAAAAAAAAAATGCATGAAAACAAAAATATCATAGGAAAAATTACGGTCAGCTGATACTAAATATATTGACCGATTATTGCGCGCCGGAAAGTTGGGTCGTCCTTGGGAAATCGATTATTGATCGTGAATAGCATATTGGGGATAAACTGTTAAGTCGGCAAGCCTCGCGATTCTACAAGCGTTCTCGAAGGCTTGCCTGAAAAATTTGATATCAAAAGACAGGAACCTGGTATTCTCTGTTTATTTAGCCGAAAAAGGCTTCGCATCATCAAAAACGGAGAGGTTCGGTTACGGACCGCAGTTCCTCTCTTCAATTATCTACCATGGTAGATTAGGTTTCTAACCAATACCTGACAACTACTCTTTAGCTCAGTTTTTAGAGCCATCGCGGCCCACCATAGTCGGGATTTATTTTTCAGCCAAGCCTCTTTCCTAGGTTACGACTTTCATGTCGTAAGATGTTCATTACACAGATTTGTTAACGCGATTCACCTTATTTGCATTATCTGCTGGTTCCTAGTCTGAATGTTATCAGTGTTGGAAAAACAGGTAATCAGACCCCCTGACCTTGAAAGGTCAGGGTCTGGTTACCTGTTTTTTCCAATATTAATAATGTGCAAGCTGGGAGCCAGCAAATAAATGCAAATATGGTGAATAGAATATAGGGATCAACCATGGTTTTTCATGCATTAACATTTGCCGGGTCCCGAGGAAGCTGTTTGAACATGAGGCCGCTAGGCCGAATGTTCAAATATCTTCCGAGGGACCCGGCTAATGTTAATGCAATGAAATAAGCATGGATGATCGTTATTCTTGCATAACTTACGATTCCGACAGCAAAATTTGACGAAAACGCCCAAAAGCTTCATTAAAATTCCATATAAACTCTTCAAATGCGGCAGACAAACCAAAATGACGGCCAGTACAGAATTTTGTTTACAATGACGTTGCCATGCAGTAACCCTCTGACGTCATCATAGAACCCTAAAATGCTACATTCAGGGCGATAACGTTACGTCGCTCAACGTAACGTAACCAAAACAAGGCCCATCTTGTGATATCAAAAGCTCAAAAGCCATGTTCAAACAGCACGCGAATTTCATGATTTGAACATGGTTTTTGCTGTTTGAGCACGGCTTTCGGTCCATTTGACAATGGCTTCAAACAGCCATGCGCATAGGTATTTATGCAAGAAAGAAAAACAACACATAAGGAGGACCATAATGGCCCTGGATCGCTCACCTGATCCTTATTGTAGAAATGAAAGGATAGGCAAAATAAGGTGGAGTGGAGGGTTTGACAGTGACCAAAGGAACATTTCTTTGAAATTATTTCAAAATGAGTCTAGCTATACAGGAAAAGAAGTCATTTTAAGAGTTGTATATGTTTCAGTTCTGGTGGCGAGCAAAAGGGTTTTGAGCCATTTTGTCAGAGGGTCACCTATGGAGCATTCCTTCAAAATTGTTTTTTTTTTCTTTATGCTGATGCTTTCAAAAGTTTCCCTTGGCAATACAGAGCTGACTTCTATGTCACTATTTGGGCAACTTGTGGACTGAGGGTCAGGCCCTAGTGTACCAGATGGAGATGAACCGGCTCAGTCTAATTTACAATGCCTCGTGGTAGCAAAGTGTGTGTGTGTGTGTGGAGGGGTGGGGGATGGGGTCTGGCATCAGAAGCTAGACTTATTTATGAATCGGTGGTTCCCTTTGACAATACAGAGCAGACTAAAATAAGTCACTATCTGGGTATCTTGTGGACTGAGGGTCAGGTCATAGTGCACCAGATGGAGATGAACCACCTCAGTCTAACTTACAATGTCCTGTCGTAAAAAGGGTGGGTGTGTGTGTGTGTGGGGGGGGGGGGGTATCAGAAACTAGACTTATGAATCGGCGGTTCCCTTTGACAATGCGGACTTGTTTGTATGTCACTATCTGGACACCTTGTCGACATTGAGGGTCAGGTGCACCAGACGGTGATGAATGGCCTGTCTAACTTGCAATGCTTCGTGGAGACAAAGGGCAGTCCCTAGTACAGATTTTCAAACCACCTCCATAATCTTTGCAGACTTCTCATGTAAAAAGTTACCATTTTATTAATAAAATACCCCTCCTGACCAAGCTATTGTCAAGATGGTCATTCTAAGCAAGTTTGATGATGATTGTATCAAAAGTCTGGCCTCAAGTGTTCACAAGGTTTTCTCTATGATTTGACCTACTGACCAACTTTTTTTATTCAACATGACCCATATTCAAACTTGACCGAGATTTCTCAGCATGGTCATTCTGAGCAAATTTTATGATAATTGGACCAAAACTGCGGCCTCTGGAGTGTTCACAAGGTTTTGCTATGATATGACCTACTGACCTACGCTTTGACCCAACATGAACCATATTCAAACTTGACTGAGATATTTTCATGATGATTATTCTAATAATCAAACTCAAAATTGTGGCCTCGAGTGTGTTTGCAAGGTTTTTCTATGAATTGGCCAACTGACCTGCTTTTTGACCTGACATGACCCATATTCAGACTTGATCGAGAAATTTCAAGAAAATCATTCCGAGCAAGTTTGAGGATGTTTGGAACAAAACTGTAGCCTCTAGAGTGTTCACAAGTTTTTTTTATACATATATGATTTCATCTACTGACCTACTTTTTGACCCGACATGATCCATTTTTGAACTTGACAGAGATATTGTCGTGATGATCATTCTGAGCAAAATTGATGATGATTGGTCAAAAACCGGCCTCTAGAGTCTTAACGAGGTTTTTCTATGATTTGACATACTTTTTCACCCAACATAGCCCATATATTCAAACTTGACCGAGATATTGTAAAGATGATCATTCTGAGCATGCTTGATGATGATTGGACCAAAACTGTGGCCTCAAGTGTTCACAAGGTTTTTCTATGATTTGACCAACTGACCTACGTTTTGAGCCGAAATAACCCATATTCGAACTTGACCGAGATATTGTCACCATCATCGTTCTGAGCAAGTTTGTCGGGCCTCCTTGGCCTAGTGGATAAGAGCGCTGACTCTTAATCATTAGGTCTCTCACCGCTGTGGGTTCGAGCCTGGCTCGGGTCACATGTGTGACGCCAAGTTCTGCAACGGAAAGTCAGGTGTTTTTTTCTCCGGTTACTCCGATTTTCGCCCACCTCTGATTAACGATCGGCTCGATATGAGTGAAATAATCTTGAAAGGGCCGTAAAACCAAAATCAAAAAAAAAAAAAAAAAAATCTGAGCAAGTTTGATTATCAGTGGACTAAAAAAATTGTGACCTTTAGAGTGTTCACAAGGTTTTTTTATGATTTGATCTACTGACCTACGTTTTGACCCGACAGGACACATATTCGAACCTGACCTAGATATTGTCAAGATGATTATTCTAAGCAAGTTTGATGATGATCGGGCCCAAACTGTGACCTTTATAGTGTTCATAGTGTTTATGATTTGACCTACTGAGCTAATTTTTGATCCGACATGACCCATAATTCAAACTTGATCGAGTTTGATGATGATTGGACTAAAACTGCGGCTTCTAGCGTTTTCAAAAGAAAAGTTTACGCACGAAGCACGGCGACGCCGGACACCTCACGGTCACAAAATCTCATCATGACCTTCGCTCAGGTGAGCTAAAAAGACAGCATGCCCCAGCAACCCAAATTTTCTCTGTGAATATAGGGGTCATTGGAATTTTTATTGGATGTGCAAACGAATTGTTTTACCCCTTTGTTGTTTTTGTGAGTTTTACGTAACGTAACGAACTCCTTAGAAATATATTCGGTGCTTTTGATGGTGGCACATGATTTTCGTTACTTGATAATTTTAATTGATTTTAATACAATATCATTTCATATGTACATAGGGGCTTGAAGAAATATATGGGCTGCATGATGCTTCCACCCAGAGCTGAAACCGACCAGCATACGAGTACTGGTAAACCGCTTAGAGGATCTAAGCTGCCCAGGCAAAGTGATGCGAGTCGGCCCGTCCATGCTTATAAACCCTGCTGGTTTCATTGGGCGACAGGGCTTCAGATGTCATTTCATCTCAAAAAGTCCCACAAAATTGGAAGCAATGTCTCCAAAATGACCTTTACAGTGTTGACGGGGATGTTAAACCTCAAATCAAACAAACAAACAAATTCATGAAACGAGCCTTCGGCAAGTTTCATACAGTTCACATAAATGACAAGTGAAAGATTCTTTTTATACACCCGTTGGAAAAACGGCCGTATTGTGTTATGCCCCTCGACGTCCGTCCGTCCATCCGTTGTGCGTCCGCCTGTAAACGTTTCGTTCCTAAATTCGATCAAGCTGAAACTTGATCTAGTTAAACTATGATGTGTAGCAGCACATACTGTTTCTAGGTCATGGTACACCAAATATTAACAGAGAGCTCTATGCCCTTTGAAACATTCGTAATTATTTCGTTTCCGTCTAACTCGTCGTTCAATTAACATTTGAGCAAGCTGAAACTTGTTATAAAGTTAGACCATGAATTGGAATTGTATGAGATCTTACCCAACAGTTCAAGTTTTTATTCAATAATATGTCACATTTCATGCTCTGGAATATTCAGAAAGTCTTATGCCTAGTTTGCCTTCAGGATCACACAACTTAGCATAGAAAGAAAATGGGAGTATGATTCTTACCGACACTCTTCAAAAGCAGTACTGTCATTTGGCAAGACTGCTAAAACAGGAGATAACTGTATAAATTTAAAAGTATCATCTGAGGTAGTAAATCGTCGGGTTTTATGGTTGGAAATTTCGTTTTACGGCGTTGCTATAAAACGAACTTTGCGGCCGTAAAACCGACGATTTACCTCTCCCCATTCTAATGCTGCATTTTTTCACTCGTTTTGTTCAAAAACCTTTGTGCACAAACCGGCAAGCGCAGTCAGCTGTGTAAAACACACACACAAAAATTATAACTAATGAAAAGCGACATTACATGATGACGTCGAGTTTCCGACACCATATCGCAAAAAATAATATTAATTATACTGTCGCAAATGTTTGCTGCTGTCCAATCAGACGTCGCGCTACATTCGAATATAGGGATCAACCATGGTTTTTCATGCATTAACATTCGCCGGATCCCGAGGAAGCTGTTTGAACATGAGGCCGCCAGGCCGAATGTTCAAATATCTTCCGAGGGATCCGGCAATGAAATAACCATGGATGATCGTTGTTCTTGCATAACTTACGAATCCGACCGCAATTTTTGACGAAAATGCCCATTCTTGCATAAATACCTATGCGCATGGCTGTTTGAAGCCATTGTCAAATGGACCGAAAGCCGTGCTCAAACAGCAAAAACCATGTTCAAATCATGAAATTCGCGTGCTGTTTGAACATGGATTTTGAGCTTTTGATATCACAAGACGGGCCTTGTTTTGTTTACGTTACGTTGAGCGACGTAACGTTATAGCCCTGAACGTAGCGTTTCAGGGTTCTATGATGACGTCAGAGGGTTACTGCATGACAACGTCATTGTAAACAACATTCTGAACTGGCCGCCATTTTGGTTTGCCTCTCGCATTTGAAGAGTTTATTTGGAATTTATATGGAGCTTTTGTGCGTTTGCGTCAAAATTTGCTGTCGGATTCGTAAGTTCTGCAAGAACAACGATCATCCATGGTTATTTCATTGCATTAACATTTGCCGGATCCCTCGGAAGATATCTGAACATTCGGCCTAGCGGCCTCATGTTCAAACAGCTTCCTCGGGATCCGGCAAATGTTAATGTTTGGAAAACCATGGTTGACCCCTATATTAGAACTTTGTTTCAGTGCGGTCTGTGAATAAATAATGACACAACAAACATGCGTGATCTGTGGTTTTGTTGTATTTTTCTGTGTCAATGAATCAACGCCATTCAAATCCTTTTCAGTTCTGTTTCATTTGAGTTTCCGCTAGTCCAAGCTGATTTCATTGTCCTAAGTTCCAAACTACATGTACATAATTTTTAAATTTCTCTTAACAGAAAGGCTGCGGATTCTACGGACACTTCGTCAAACAATGATTGCTCTGCAAGCAACAGCATGTACCAAGAAATGACACACGACTCATCGACAAGAAATGATCGAGAAGGGCAAGCAAATAACCCATGGCAAGTGTACAGAGAACTGAAAGAAGAGAGAAATACAGCAAGGTCTGGTCATTTAACAAGAGAAACAGGTCATGTCGTTAAACATGGGTTTCCTGTTGATGACACTGGTGACCGGCTGACAAACGGTAACAAAAACTTGTTTAAAACATGTGTCGATGACAAGACTATAAACGGCGAAAGAGCATGTGTAACCAGTGATTTATCAAACAACACCTCGAAACTTTTCAACAATGACAAAGTGAGATCGAATTTTCCAGAATGTTACAATGTGAATAACAGATATTCGAAACGCGAAAAGAAGCGCCACTTTCATTCACCAGAAAATTTCAATGCAAGCGATGACAACATCGATTTCGACATGCAGTTTACACATCCCACAGAGTACCAGTCGACCGAGAACAGGGCCGATTTTACCTTTGCCCTAGTGCCAGACAGTGAATCGTTGGTATCTCTGCATGACGTCCATCTAGAAGATAGGAATGGCCATACATTCACTTCTGAACCTCACCCAAATAACACTTGTGGTTTTACGGATGATCTGAATACTAACTGGACTCCTAACTCCGAAAGTCAAATATACAATTATCATGGTTATCATTCGAATAACAATCAGCTGTACCATGGCGTTTCACACCAGATTCCAGGAGCGTTTGTAGAAGACATAGGTTCATGTGTTGATGGAAATCGATGTACGGCTGTAGACTGTCATTGTAGAAACAGTCAGTGGAGCCCATTCCTTTCTCCTGCCAGAGCAGGTGACAAAGACAGGATGAGTGAATTTGAATCATCAGCTTTTGATGACCACAGTAGCAGGAGATTTGTGACCTCGGGAAGATATAGGAGTCCTACAAGTTCCGAGAGTGATCCGATGTCCGAGGACTTCGAAATTGTGCAGTGGGATTCCAAAGCAGAATCTGATTTTCAAGACGTGCATAACGCAATGAATAGAACTGAAGGCAACATTGAAGCTAAAGATGGGAAAAGAGAGAGTTTCAACACAGCCCCTAATACACCAGAACTGGACCTCAGTCATCTGGATGGCTGGCACACTGCTCCTAATACTCCAGCACAGGATGCTGATGGGTTCTACTTTGTTGACTGTCAAACTGATCCTGATGTCACCCTTTCCAACCATCATCAGAATGGACGAACTTTAGATGAAGACGCAAAATTCAGCAATGAGTGTAGGGCAATAGCAAGTGATACACAGCTGGGACATTCACCGGACGGCCATCAAAGGAATTCTAAACAGTCCGTATCTGAAAGTACTTTAAACACTTTTACGAAAGACTTACTAGCTGCATTACCCAGAGCAGATGCTGACATAAACAGTTGCTCAAATCCAACAACGGACGTTAAATATAAGGACAAAAATAAAGGTGGCCCAACAGAAAACGTCCCTATCCATAAAACTCTGAGTTACTTTAATGAACAGCCAATCGTATATTCAGCAGACGCAGTAGAATATTTAGTTGATTCTGAAACAGGGGAAGCCAAAACTTGCGGCAAAGGGAGCTTCGGACAGGTATACAATGCTAGATTTTCGGACCCAAGTTTGTATCATATTCCAATCGTCGTCAAAGAATTTGATGAAGAATTTACGAATAAGAAAGACATTCTCCAGGAAGCACAGAAGCTAATGTTCTTACAAGATACGGGATATGTTCCAATTTGCTATGGAATAATAGAACTTAGTTCCTCTGACAGGAAATTTTACGGCATAATTCAAGAATTTGTTGGCGACGGGACGACGCTGGAGCAAATACTGTGGGAGCGTGTGAAGATGCCAGTCTATAGTTGGCTGACAATAGCATTACAGTGCTGTGATGGCCTAGCAAGATTCCACGACAAAGGGATCCTGCTAAACGATATCAAGTCAAATAACATCATCATCATTTTCTATGGAAACGGATATGTGTGTATAAAGTACATAGATTTTGGACTGGCGACAGACATGCGCGGAAGGAGCTATAGAAACACTAAATCATTGGATGAATTCATCTATCTCGCACCAGAAGTACGTTTAGGACACGCAAGGACGAACGTGGCCTCAGATATTTTTTCTCTGGGCTATATGCTGGAGCAGATTCATCACTTTGCAAATGTAAAAGAATTAAAATTTGTAGCAAGTCTATGTATGAATGATAATCCACACTGTAGGATACCAGTAAAAGCTGCCGTGAGCGTGATCGAGGAGCAAATGGAAGGACTTGATTTTTTCAACGACACTCAAAGTGAATGAAATCGATAAAAAACGTTATGTTGTTGCACCGAATTTTGTAAGAGCTCTTGGTATAATCAACACAACGGGTTATTCCAAAGCTGCAATCTTCGCCTATTGAAGAGACATGTATCCTCAACATCAAAAATAACGCACCACCGAACTTTTACAATATAAACATTTTAATAACATAATGTTTGGATATTTTTTAATCAAATTGAATGCCAATCAAATTGAATGCCAACAATTCATTGACCGTTCACGAGAAAATCGATTTCGTGTACCTAAGCAATCAAGCGTGATAAGCACGCCAAGATGTCAACCCTCAAAATGAGAAGTCGCAAATTCTTGTCAATCCTTCGAATAGCGCATGTGTCATTCTTGTGAAACAATGCAATCAAGGTAAATCTGATGCATGAATCTGATGACATTATGCAGTCTGTAACATGGCTATTCGTTGTCTACAACTTTTCCTCCTGCTGGCGCTAGGTCTGGGAATTTCATGCTCAGTTTCAGACTCCTGTCAAGCTCTTCCAAGATATTCTCGACTGGAGACATGGCAGAACTTAAACGTCCTTTGCTCGGAGAAAATCCATGCTTGCAGGTGTTAAATGGGCCCTGGCGTCGTCCTCTTGGAAGACAGTTTGCCTAGAATGAAGGGGACGACAAGAACCTCATTTCTCTAGTTCACTGCCATCAATGTTCGGGCTATGTGTCCTGGAGTGGAAAGAGGCCAAAATTATTAAACCAAAACAAACCCTTATCGATCCAGTTAACTCTTTATGTTAGTTTGAACTTTTGCTTGGTTCAAATACAAATTAATTTTCTAGGATCTGTCAGTAAGCCTCAGCTTGTCTGATAGTCATCGCCTGGACATTTATGTTGTATGCATGTCTAATATTGTCGTTGTGACTCTCGGATGGCTCTTCCAGGACGATTACCCACTGAACCAGTTCGTTGGAATTTATGCCTGTTTCATTATGGTTGAGTAATGACACCTCATGGCATGTGCAACTGTCAATGACGTCATGCCTCCGTCCAACATACAAATAGTATGATGACATTCTTCATTTCAGCAATTTTGATGATTTTTCAGAAAGGCCAAATGTCTAAATGTCTTTTTGGGTTTTCGTTGGTGCCAATATGAGCTCTGTAAATTTACCCATAATGATTTCTTGCAGTGCGACCCTTCAACAGCATATGCGAATGCATGTTTAATGTATTCAGATGGCTCGCGGCATGGAAGTACAGTGCTGTAGGCTGATTTCCCCACTTAAAAGTTTGACCATTAATTTTTTTATTTATTGATTTTAACCTCCGTACTGCTGAATAAATTACTTTTGCTTCACCAATTTCTTTCTATCAACCAATCATCTTACTTGATATGTATTCATTCACATTCACACACTAAATGAAAAAACAGTATAGATCAGAAGGGAATTATCCTTATCAGCAGGACAAGGGCTAAATGGAAGGCATTAAAGCACACAAGGCTAACCCAATGCATGGTATGCATGTGTTCTCACTTCAGGTTTTGCGATCTGGTAGGACACAAACAGACCTGTTCAGTCAAACCGACAAACAACAGTCCCGATATTTTACATAAAGAAACAAAATTGTACTGCATTAGGAAAATACGCCTATTCAAATATATTGTAAATTTTACCGCCGAAAAACGAAAATTTTCAGATGAAAACAATTGAGATATTTTTCTTATTTCTGCTAAAAAATTCGATTGAGGGTACACGTTATAGCCGCCTCGATGAGGTGGTTCTAACGAGTACCCACAATTTATATTTTAGAGCCGAAATAAGAAAAATAAGATTTACTTCTGTAAATCCCAGTTTCACTAAATAAAGGAGGAGTTCAAAGGGGTCAGAATTATAAAGGCATAATTTCGTGATGCATGTAGTCAGTGGAAAATTTGGCCCTGGTTAGATTTCATGGATGTGCCGACTTATGTTCGCAAATGAAAAAATACGTTTTACGGTGACGTGTTCAATGGGAGCAGCCCGTCTGTGCTAGGGTATTGCATGCATTTTAATGGTGTAGCATGTATACTGAACGCCAAAAGAATGCCAACAACAAACCAATCACAGTAAATTTATTACCAAACAGAACAATCAAAATTTTACCATTTGCTTTGGTAGAAAACTTCCTTAATTTCACGTCTATAAAAACAAATGAGTTAATTCACTGCTGTTATTCCGTAATGTTCTCCCATGTGGCACAACCTTCAAAACAAAAGTTCACAGATACACACTGGATATACTCAGTATCGAGTATAGCCACTATTAGCTGCGACACAGCATCTTTGCATGGTTCCGATTAACGTATTGATCCCAGATTGTGACTGTTGACAAAGATGTGCCGGTCGGATATGCCTATCTTGCCCTCAGATGCCTATTTTGGTTGACGGTCAAAACCCTCGGCCTGCCGCTTCATGGACGGTCGTTAATGCTGTTTGTCTGGAGGTAACAAGAAACCATTCAGCTGATGATTCTAGGTCCACTCCAAAATTGGAAGCGACAGCACGAAGCGTAACTCCAGTGTCTAGTTGTCCAAGCACCGGGTGGAGCTGGTTTACATTCAACCATGGCATCTGACGTCAGTGCAAAATTAGGCGTTTAAATTCGTATTCCTGTTACATGCCCAAATTGCTGTTGTTTTGTGTTTGATTTTTTAATGACAGATTCCATCTGTCTATTCTTGCTGTGCTGCACGTTTAAAATAATTCAGGCTTTTTCTTCCGGCTTTGACCGCCATAGAAATATGAGTCCGCACAAAATGTAGTCCGGTTTGGCGCAGTAATCCAAATTGTACAAGCGTATTAATTATCCTGTAAGCGGAATACAAACTTTTGAAGCAGACGACTTGACGATTCAGCATTTCATATGAATCAGCTGCATCATGTGACGGGTATACCCAGATCAATGCGGCGTCTGCTGAGCAGTCTGCTCAGGTTTTACACTGTTTTCTAGCATTGCTGCCAATATTTAATCCTTGAAGACCAGCCTGCTGTTGGACCAGGTCAGCTGTAGACAAGAATATTAATGGGTTTTCTTTCTGACTTTCGAGGTCAAGTTTAGGTCAGTTACAACTTGGTGTATATTGACTTTGCGTGGAGAAATTTAAAAGCAAGACTGTCCCTTTCAACCCTGGAATATAGTACAGATACTTACTGTAGGTCCTGTGATATAATTCTAGGTGCCATATATTTAGCAGAATCGACGAGCCCAACTTCAGTGATGGAAGAGTGCACTCCAGAAACTCAAGGCAGTGACTACATCAAAGCACTGACAACACTCATGCCGATTGTCTCTAAATGCAGGCTGGTTATGAACAGGGACTTGGACTGAGTCGTTTAAACTTAGGATGTTAGTAACTAATGCAAAAAGTGTAGAACAAGATCAGCACCGTGTTGTGTGGCTTTTGAACTGAATTTACACTGTTTGCCAGATCCAACATTTGATTCATGTGCAGATTTTACAGATAATACTTACATGTACCCAACACTGACAAACGACGCGGCTATGTTTGGGTTGATTGCTTGGCATTCGATCCGAAGTTGCTATTAAGAAAAGCGCTTCAGTGCTAATGTCTACGTGATTATCACTGACTTGTCAGAATAACGTTTTGTCTTGTAGAAAATAGCCGCAGTGAGATCGGGGTATTCCATAAGACGGAAGAGGGTTATCCTGGAATCATAGGGTGAGCTTGGCAAACAGTGTAGACCAAGATCAGACGCTGCCGAATGCGCCGTCTTATCAAAATCTTCAGTATTCGTTTGGAATTTCAGAGTTAAATGAAACAGTTTAAATCTCAGCCCAGGCCTATTACTCCAACCTACACCCCACAACTCTCAGCGCTTCGATTCTGAAACCAAACGATTAAAACACGCTTAGGCACCATGCCCTTAAGCTAAAAAGGTTAACGCAATCAACCGTGACGTCTGGTTACCAGTCCGGCCCCGTCGATCCTGTGCACCACCCTCACACCAGTACGGATAGAAACCACATGTTCAGGATCAAACTTTTGATGTGTGATGTAAGGTCGTGCCTAGAAAAGAAGAAACTGAAAGGGGGTCTTTCATTTGTGCCCATGCATGTTTTTTCTTTAAACTTTGTATATTAATAACTCAGCATATACAACCTATAAAAATGTATTTAGTAAATTATATAAATCAAAGTAGGACTCAGGAGGCCACTCTAACTGACTCCCTCCATGAGCTGGTGTCTGTCTCTAAATAAGTGCATCTTAAATCTTATGTTTTATTTAGTTTCAAGATCTGTGAACTGGATTGAATGCAGAACTCCATAGGCATTCCTTTGATACTAAAAAACCTTTTGAATTAATTAAAGTTTACATTTTCTGATAAAATAATTATCAAAAATCTCATTTTTTAATTAAAATTTTAAAAACATATCAAAATTCAATCCCTCAGATAAATATGTTCTAGTCTTTGTCAAGATTTCATTTTGCTAGGAAAACTTGCCATATGTATCTTCTTTAGCTATGCCAAATTTCATGAAAATCCGAAACTGGTAACACTGTAGTTTTACACCTTTAATGGATGTAAGTCGTTTCTGCAAAATTTACTATTTTATTGAAATCACCCAAGAACCTTACAAAAAGGCAATTCGTAACACTTACGTAATAAAAATGAGATTATACAAATCAAAATGAATACATATTGAGCTGATCTAGCATAGAAACTATTAAATTATCATGAATTTCTGATATTTTCATTTCATTTATACACTATGATCTATCCAAAATAGTAGATAGTAAAACACTAAATCAAAAGATATTCTAAACAACAAATTAGGCTTAACAACATATATTGCTTTTTTATCAGCAGCAAAATTATTGTGAACATGTGCAACTTTATTTAATGACTTTGCATAAGTCATGCTACTCAAATAGGTGTAAGGCAAGGAGATCCATTATTTTCATTTCCATACCAAGCTGGTATGCAAGGACGCAATGGTCAGTGGTTTGTTGTTACTAGTAAAAATAGTTCTGTTGATAAATTCATGGCCAGATTAAGCCTTAGATATACTCTGTCTTTATGAACGCTGGATTTTTATCCTAAGAAAAAAGTTACAGTAATTATTGGTTAGTATTTCCAAAAATCGAAATGTCACTGATATTGAGTTTCTGTTGCAAAAGATATCACTGATGGATGAGGCGTAGAATATTTGGTGTAAACAAAGCTGTTCCTTGACCTAGAGAAATTTTGCTATTAGACAGGGAGAGAAACAGTTTCCTTCCTTATAGTACACATACATAAATATGTCTCTTTTCTGCATTGGTATTGTAATTGTTGACGTTTCTTTAGTGTCTTATTTTTTCTATTTACTTTGTCAATATAGTGGTTAATTTATCGGAAGCGAGCTTTTAGTATTTTTTTCTGGTTGTAAAACTTTCAACAACTTCTTGAATGTTTCTGCTGAATGCAAGTTCACTGTTTGTTTTTTTTAGTACTGCTCTTGCTTGCTTTTTGTTCATTAATGATTACCAGAACATTTCTGTGCAATGTATCTCTCAGCTTAGAAAGAGTATTGCAGTGTTTGGACAGAAAAAAGCATTACAATGTATTTACTGAAAATAATTTAAAATCCTATAATTAATGTGATAACTACTCACAGATTGAATAATTATTATCAACAGTTTAAATGCTTCTTGATATCTTACAGAATGTGCTTTGTAATTACTGCAACAACTGCTGAGATAGGTAAATGAAGTGAAAGACCTATACAAATATATAGACAACAAAATCATGATCACATAAGTTTTGGAACACTGACAAATGTACGACCATATGAATTATGAAAGCAAATTCAAATGGCTTTGGAATACAGCTTCAGGAAGCCGTTTGATTTCGTTCATAGGGGCTATACAAAAAAGATAGATTGGCTAGTGCCTATGCAGATACAAATTCTGAAAACTTAATGTCTAGGAAAAGTAATCTCAAGTGTGGTTGATTTTCCCTAGAGTAAACCTTTCTTTTTAAATGGGCAGTTAGGGTTAAATAAACAAACAACAGTTTGACTTGAGAGTCATTTATCTCGAGTCAGATAACAAATCTCACAAAATCTGAAGCAACATCTAAAGTGACTGGTATGTTGTTGATTTGAATGTTAAATCTAAACATCACCTTAGCACCATTACCAAATTAGACAAGAAAGACAGAAAGAAAACTGTGCACATGATTACATGGGTGCGTTTGATGACGTTGGTCATCAAAACCTTTGCGGTATAGTTCTGTAGACAAAATATTTTGTTCCATAGGGGGCAAATTTACCGAAATGGATGTTTTGAAATAATACTTATTATTATGCTATGAACTATTTACGTAAACCATACTTTACTAAAGCCATCCAAATTGAAAGCAATAGTAAAGTATTATTAAACAGCAAGACAAAAACATGATAATCATATAATTTCACATTTTGCTGAATCAGGACTATCAGTATTCAGTCTGTTAAAACACAATGTTACCGGTCCTCAATTTCCATCAAAATTCATCAACATGTTCCTAAGATATGTGGATAGTTTTTATGCTGAAATGGTGTCTTGACAAAAATTGGAACACGGTTAAAATGCATATAAAATTTTAATGAATACAAAAATAGGAGCTGCAATATGGGGACACCATCAAAGAAAACTGAATGCCCAGTCACTATTACTAGACATATGAGGTAATTCCTAGTATCAAATAACTCACCAATTATGGCTTTAATTCATAAAACATAGCAGGATTAGATATATGAAACTCCGAATACTGTATACAAGTTTATATGAGAGTACTCTCTGTTGTGATAGAGACTTCATCAAATATGCAATAAATTTACTACGGAAATAAGATTTAAAAGTGAATGCATCGTAATTATAATGGTTATACCCAAGGCAATTATTGTGCATAATTTCATCAAAATCCAAGCGTGGGCAGAAACCAATGCAAATTTCCTATACCTTGAAAGACCACCTTTGTTCTCAAAAAAAGCATTTAGTGAGAGCGTATTGCAACAATTTTCATTAAAGGATCGTAAGCGTGCCCCTGGACAGTTAGCAGCTGGTCGGAAAGCGGATGACGTTGACTTTGATTTTGGGTGCCACATGTTTGTGATCTATCGTCTATTGGAGCGACATCTTACTATATACAGAAGACGCTAGTGGACGTCGACGTAGCGGAAGACCGACGTCCGTACGTCAAGATCGATTCGACCGTCAGACGCATATGCGAAACAGATTTCTGCCGGCAGCTGCTACACTGTGCCTGTAGATTAACAAGGGGTCTCAACTACCGACTAATAAGCACTGACACTGGTCGTCGCCCTTATGCGATGCACGTTTGAGAGCTAGACGCCCCTGTCGTGGCCAAAGTTAACGCGTCGACACAGTACGGAACACTTACGCTCGTGCATGAAATACGTAAATTTGCGTCTAAGCGACTGACATGTGCGTTTCAGTGACAAATCGCACTACAGCGTGAATCACGCCGGTTATCGTTTTCGGGTGTTTCGACGAGGCGACGCGTGCGTAACAGAGCATGACATATTGGGTGAAAAAAGCGTAATTGTGTGGCGAGCTATTGCGTGTAGTTAGCGAACGCAGCTTAGTGTCATTAAGAACATTCAAGATCACAGCTGAGACGTGGATTGAGAACAGCAAGATGTTACATCAATCAAGTGCTTCGGCCTCACATGGTTCCATTTATTTGTTTACGCTCAGAATCCGGGATATCTTATCCAGCAGGATTACGAGCGGACTCATAGTGCTGTTCTTACTCAAAAATACTAGCCAGCCTTTCGCCTCCGATCTCTTTCCCATAGAGTATCTTTGGGTAGAGGTGTCCACAACCGTCCAGACAAAAACTGTTACTTATGGACAGTAGCATTGTTAAAACTTGAATTTTAATGTTTGGTTTTGAAAACGTAAATAGTTTCTTTCAAAAATTTGAAACATCGAATGGCGTATCATAATACCACCGGTCTATAGACATCTGCAAACATATCATATATTGGAATTTGCAGAACTATCTTTCTAAATTTTAAGCTCATTTTAGAAAGGTTTTCTGTAAGTTTTCACAGTGTTATGATTTTCTCATAGAATCTGTCATTTCAGTGCCTTTGGCGCTTTGATTTTAACATGGGGCTGCACAAGGTCAGTGCATGTGGAAAACCTGTTTACCATACATGTGTAGCTATGCTTACGCAGACTGTCGATACAGTGACTGACCACAGTTAGATGACTGGGATGTTCATTAAAACACATTTGAAACGAAAGGGGGTCTTTCATTTGTGCCCATGCATGTTTTTTCTTTAAAGTTTGTATATTAATAACTCAGCATATACAACCGTTAAACATGTATTTAATAAATTATATAAATCAAAGTAGGACTCAGGAGGCCACTCTAACTGACTCCCTCCATGAGCTGCTGTCTGTCTCTAAATAAGTGCGGCTTAAATCTTATGTTTTATTTAGTTTCAAGATCTGTGAAGTGGATTGAATGCAGAACTCCATAGGCATTCCTTTGATACTAAAAAAACCTTTTGAATTAATTAAAGTTAACATTTTCTGATAAAATAATTATCAAAAATCTCATTTTTTAATTTAAATTTTAAAAAATTATCAAAATTCAATCCCTAAGATAAATATGTTCTAGTCTTTGTCAACATTTCATTTTGCTGGGAAAACTTGCCATATGTATCTTCTTTAGCTATGCCAAATTTCATGAAAATCCAAAACTGGTAACACTGTAGTTTTACATCTTTAATGGATGTAAGTCGTTTCTGCAAAATTTACTATTTTATTGTAATCATACAAGAACCTTACAAAAAGGCAATTCGTAACACTTACGTAATAAAAATGAGATTATACAAATCAAAATGAATACATATCGAGCTGATCTAGCTTAGAAACTATTAAAATATCATAAATTTCTGATATTTTCCTTTCATTTATACACCAGGATCTATCCAAAATAATAGATAGGAAAACACTAAATCAAAAGGTATTCTAATCAATAAATTAGGCTTAACAACATATATTGCTTTTTTATTAGCAGCAAAATTATTGTGAACATGTGCAACTTTATTTAATGACTTTGCATAAGTCATGCTACTCAAATAGGTGTAAGGCAAGGAGATCCATTATTTTCATTTCCATACCAAGCTGGTATGCAAGGATGCAATGGTCAGTGGTTTGTTGTTACTAGTAAAAATAGTTCTGTTGATAAATCCATGACCAGATTAATCCTTAGATATACTCTGTCTTTATTATTATCCTAACAAAAAAGTTACAGTAATTATTGGTTAGTATTTCAAAAATCGAAATGTCACTGATATTGAGTTTCTGTTGCAAAAGATATCATTGATGGATGAGGCGCAAAATATTTGGTATAAACAAAACCGTTCCATGACCTAGAGAAAATTTGCTATTAGACAGGGAGAAAAACAGTTTTCTTCCTTATACTACACATACATAAATATGTCTCTTTTATGCAATGGTATTGTAATTATTGACGTTTCTTTAGTGTCTTATGTTTTTCTATTTACTTTTGTCAATATAGTGGTTAATGTATCGGAAGCGAGCTTTTAGTATTTTTTTCTGGTTGTAAAACTTTCAACCACTTCTTGAATGTTTCTGCTGAATGCAAGTTCACTGTTTTTTTAAGCACTGTTCTTGCTTGCTTTTTGTTCATTAATAAATACCAGTGCATTTCTGTGCAATGTATCTCTTGCAGTGTTTGGACAGAAAAAAGCATCACAATGTATTTACTGAAAATAATTTAAAATCCTATGAGTAATGCGATAACTACTCGCAGATTGAATAATTATTATCAACAGTTTAAATGCTTCTTGATATCTTACATAATTTGCTTTGTAATTACTGCAACAACTGCTGAGATAGGTAAATGAAGTGAAAGACCTATACAAATATATAGACAACACAATCACGATCACATAAGTTTTGGAACACTGACAAATGTACGACCTAGTGAATTCTAAAAGCAAATTCAAATGGCTTTGGAATACAGCTTCAGGAAGCCGTTTGATTTCGTTCATAGGGGCTATACAAAAAAGATATATTGGCTAGTGCCTATGCAGATACAAATTCTTAAAACTTAATGTCCAGGAAAAGTAATCTCAAGTGTTGTTGATTTTCCCAAGAGTAAACCTTTCTTTTTAAATGGACAGTTAGGGTTAAATAAACAAACAACAGTTTGACTTGAGAGCCATTTATCTCGAGTCGGATAACAAATCTCACAAAATCTGAAGCAACATCTAAAGTGACTGGTATGCTGTTGATTTGCAAGTTAAATCTAAACATCACCTTAGCACCATTACCAAGTTAGACAAGAAAGATAGAAAGAAAACTGTGCACATGATTACATGGGTGCGTTTGATATTGTTTGTCATCAAAACCATTGCGGGGTAGTTCTGTAGACAAAACAGTTTGTTCCATAGGGGGGAAATTTACCGAAATGGATGTTTTGAAATAATATTTATAGTTATGCTATGAACTACTTACTCAAACCATACTGTACTATAGCCAACCAAATTGAAAGCAATAGTAAAGTATTATTAAACAGCATGACCAAAACATGATAATCATATAATTTCACATTTTGCTGAATCAGGACTATCAGTATTCAGTCTGTTAAAACACAATGTTACCGGTCCTCAATTTCCATCAAAATTCATCAACATGTTCCTTAAATATGTGGACAGTTTTTATGCTAAAATGGTGTCTTGACAAAAATTGGAACATGGTAAAAATGCATATAAAATTTTAATGAATACAAAAGTAGGAGCTGAAATATGGGGACACCATCAAAGAAAACTGAATGCCCAGTCACTATTACTAGACATATGAGGTCATTCATAGTATCAACTAACTCACCAATTATGGCTTTAATTAATAAAACATAGCAGCATTAGATATATGAAACTCTGAATACTGTAGACAAGTTTATATGAGAGTACTCTCTGTTGTGATAGAGACTTCATAAAATATGTAATAAATTTACTACGGAAATAAAATTTAAAAATGAATGCATCGTAATTATAATGGTTATACCCAAGGCAATTATTGTGCATAATTTCATCAAAATACAAGTGTGGGTAGAAACCAATGCAAATTTCCTATACCTTGAAAGACCCCCTTTCAACTGACTGCGAAAAGTTTAACTTGTGGGCGTTTCTTTTGGCGTTCAGTATATTTTGGACAATGCTCAAAAATTGGTATCATGCATTCTCTTACTTGTTACTTGTATTAAATTTGTTTACCTATAATGTGAAAAAAGTTGCTTAATATGGTGTGTGTGTGTGTGTGTGAATTCGGATTTAACGTCGCTTTCAACAATTTTTCAGTCATATCACGACGGTGTCTGGTTGCGAAAGGGAGCTCAATGCTCACTTTTATAGTGCTGCCTCACTTAAGTATCATGTCCCAGACACATTACATGATACCACACCCAGTCACATTATCCTGACACTGGGTCGACCAGTCCTAGCTCTACCCCGTAAATCTGAGTGCCAAACGAGGAGCAGCTTGTACCATTTTTAACGACTTTGGTATGTCACGGCCCAGGATCGAGCCCGGGACCTCCCGTTCCCCGGAGCGGACACTCTACCAACTGAGCTATCGTGGTCGGTGCTTAATATGGTACAAACTGGGTTCAGCCAGAGCTGGTCATATTCTGTGCATGGCCAGCAATTGTCATGTGGACAACAGCAGGCAGGAAGCTTCTATAGTTGGTAACTTTGGGTCGACTGATAAACAATTCACCCAAAAATTAATCTAACAGGGGTTATCCTTGTAAAATCAAAATCTATCATGAACATTCTATGGAGAAGTTGGTTTATTTCTTTTGAGTTGAACAGCTAAATCAACACTATCAAGGTCAGTGTACCTTACCATACTGTTAGGCCCCCGCCCATTGGGGCTTGAAGAAATATATGGGCTGCATGATGCTTCCACACAGAGCTGAAACCGACTCGCACACAAGTACTGGTAAACAGCTTAGAGGATCTAAGCCTGCCCAGGCACAGAGGTGCGAGTCGGCCCGTCCATGCTTATAAACTTATTGGTTTCATTGGGTGGCAGGGCTTGAGATGTCATTTCATCTCAAAGTCCGGTAAAAGTCCCACAAAATTGGAAGCAACGTCGCCAAAATGACCTTTACAGTGTTGACGAGGACGTTAAACCTCAAACCAAACATACAAACAAATTACCATACTGTTCCTTAACAGGATTTTACTTACTGTAAAAATCTTAAACATTCGGACACATTAAAGACTTGCTATGATTCTCCTAAAATTTCAACAAATTTGTTTCACAATCTAGCAAGAAGTCCAAAAGGTGCAGACGGAGTGGAACAGTGTAGAACCTGATCAGGAGCAGTCTGATCTGAGTGTGTATTGTTTGCTTTGGGTTATCTGTCCCCATTTTATGGGAACCACAGGAGGGCACACTCTTTTGCTCAAAATTAACAACGGTCCTAAGATAAGTGTTCGAGCGCTGTGGTGCAGTGGTAAAGCATCGGATTTGAGAACGAAAGGCAGCCGGTTCGATCCTCACAAACCCACATGTTGTTTCCTTGAGCAAGAAACTTAATCGACATTGCTTAGTACTGGTTCCTACCCAGGAAAAGAGGGCCACATGGAAGATTAGTAATAAATGTGTTACCCTCTATAAATAGCGTTGATTATTATTATAATTATCATTATTATTAACATCCAATCATATTGGAAAGAATGTAGGTTGATTCTCTGAGTGACATAATGTAACAGTTATATCATCACGTGAATAAGTCCGTGAAATGAAGATCCCCCTATACCCCACTTCATATAGTGAAAACTGGGGTTTACGGGGGGTATACATTTTTTTTATTATTGCTCCAAGACATAGGTTGTGGGTACTCGTTAGAACCGCCTCAATGAGGCGGTTCTTACGAGAACCCACAACCTATGTTTGCAGTATTTATAAGAAAAATATCACAGATTTTTATCAGAAAAATGGCCATTTTGGAGATGAGCAAAAAATGCACCAATTTGCATCTGTGTGTCAATGTAATGTAAAGTGATATGGCTAAATGTAAACTGCAATATTTACACTCTCAGTGCATTTACAGAAAACAAGTCCTGTTGTTAACTGTTCAGGTGTAATGTTGTTCAGGACTCATTGAATACATTGACCCATACAATGCCACATTATCATAAGGTAGCATCAAAATAAACCCACAGTTATCTCCAATATCATTGGACAAAGTTGATGTTACAATACCAACCACAACCTTCTGATGTAAATAAGAAAACTGTGGGCCATTATTTTCTTTTTTTAATTTTAGCCCTCAATCCAGATTTTTTTTTTTTTTTTTCATTATCATTTTTTTTTTTTTTATTTTGGTTTAGGTTCTACGGCCTTATCTAGATTTTTTCACAATTTGCTAGACGATTGTTTATCAAAGGTGACTGAAAACCCAGTTCCAGCAGAAAAACCACAATAACCTTCCGTTGCAGAACTTGGCATCTCACATGTGACCCAAGCGAGGCTCAAACCCACAGCAGCAAGAGACCTAATGATTAAAAGTCAGCACTCTTATCCACCAGGCCATGGAGGCCCATCATCAAATAATGGATGGAAAATAAAATAAATATAAGCAATAAAGGTAGTTTATTTTATACTTTGCAGTGACATCAATGCATATCTGAAACATATAAAAATGATATTTTCACACTTTGAAACTTTAAACTTTGTTCACGCTGGGAAAAATAACATGACCTTGTTATTTTCACAGTAGCAGCCCAGACTACTTTTTCTCGATAAAATTCATATATTATTCATAAATAATTCTTCAAAATACCTTGAAAAGCTCTCTTTGAACTGTAAAATGTTGTATTCAAAATGGAGATCTGTTTATGTTTTGAAACTGACAGTCGTGATGTCATAGCCAGATCAAAATTGTGACGTATGATACGATCAATCAATTAACGTTTACAAGTGTCCATATAAATTGCAAAATAAAAAGAAAATTTACTTTTTTGGTAGATACCAAAAGTATTTCATCTCGTGTTGAAAACATTCGAATTTTCATGCTTCACACTCATGAAAATTTGGATGTTTTCAACACATGAGATGAAATATTTTTGGTATCCACCTCAAAAAAGTAAATATCCTCTATTTATCAAATAAACGTTCATTAAAGCATGAATAACTTGGTCTGACATGAGAAATGGGACTGAAATATTAGCTTCATCTCTTAATTACATGAACTTTCAAGTAAATGCACTGTCAATTTTAATCACTGGGTGTGGGCTGGAAAATGGTCATGAACAGGGATTTACAATGTCCCATTTCACCCCTTTACCCTGTACTTTAAGCAAACAGTAATGAGCCTGATCAGAGACCACTTTTACATTGTTTGCCAATGTCTCTTTTGGGGACCTTAGGGAAATATGGGTTCACTTATTCAATAATAACCCATTTTGTACTGGAAACCCAAAATGGGTACCCTGACAAATAGTGCAGGCCCAGATCAGACGTCTGATCAGGGCCTACACTATTTGCAAAAAAAATCAGCTAATGGTTACACAACCATTCAACCCTAAACTCATTCATAAGGAGGAAGATTAAACTGCTCCTAGAGGAGCAGTCTGACCTGGGTCCACAATTTTTTGCACCAATGACAGCAGACAGCAAAGCAGACAACAACTGTTGTGATTGGCATCTTGAGGGTTAACTTTGTTGGCCAATGATCATCATGATGACAATAATTGCCAGCAGTAACGACACTTGACCCAACTTATTATAATCTTTGAATGTTCACTGTCAGGCAAAATCGTTCAATGGTGACACATATAAAAGCCTCATATCCACAATCTGCATCTACACTGTTTAGCACTAACCAGCTATTTTTAAACACAATATCGAGTAGTAGTTTGTACATGACGTTGTACTTGATAAATTTTACAACAAGTATTGTAAGGAGTTGAGGTGTCTGATTATTTAGGGTATATACAGTATATCATCCAGCTATGGTCTTTTTCATACAATAACAACAAGATCCAAATATGTGTAGAATTCATATGCAAAAATAATCTAGCATTGCAATAACACATGCATGTGACATAGTGCATTCTGTGATATCTCTAAGATGATAATTTTTCTGATGAAAATTTGTGATAATGTTCTTATTTATAATCCAAATGTGGGTTGTGATTACCTCTTAGAACCACCCCAAATAGTTCTAACCAGTGCCCACAACCTATTTCTATGAGCAGAATCAAGAAAAATAATGTATACCTCTGTAAACTTGAATTTTTCACAGACTTATTAATGTGATGTAAGTGTGACATTCTTGAATAAGCAGATTCATATTATCAAGACAGAAAGGGACAATTTTGTTTGTTTGTATGGAGTTAAACAACCCACTAACGCAAATGCAAAAGCTCATACGAGGACTTTTCAAATATGAATGCAACTAAGCATTAAACCGGCAATTCAGATAAAATGAGCCCCGCCAAGCGAATTTGTGTCTTAGAGCATTCCGTCATGACAAATTTTAACTGCGCATGCCCAGTCATTCAGAGGGGCCAGGGATATGGCTTTCTGTCTGAAGGTTCCTCTTGATTCACTGCTTGTATGAGCGAGCAGCGAAGGTTCTGGCGAGACTGCGCGGATGCGCAGGCTCGCCTGAACCTTCGCTGCTCGCATAGGCGATAAGTACCAAAATAGCTTGACGGGGCCCAAATAGAAGTGAAGGCAGAGATCAGGAATCGATACAATTAAACGTACACCTCCGATCAGAGACACCAAAGGGAAAGAAACACAAACATTTACTAGACCCTAATGGAAACATCAATAGCGGAAAACCAAAAGAACAGTGAAAGAATTAAAATTTGTAGCAAAAAACGTATGTTGCACCGAATTTTGTAAGAGCTCTTGGTATATTCAACACAACGGGTTATTCCAAAGCTGCAATCTTCGCCTATTGAAGAGACATGTATCCTCAACATCAAAAATAACGCACCACCGAACTTTTACAATATAAACTATTTAATAACATAATGTTTGGATATTTTTTTAATCAAATTGAATGTCAACAATTCATTGACCGTTAACGAGAAAATCGATTTCGTGTACCTAAGCAATCAAGCGTGATAAGCGCGCCAAGATGTCAACCCTCAAAATGAAAAGTCGCACATTCTTGTCAATCCTCCGAATAGCGCACGTGTCATTCTTGTGAAACAATGCAATCAAGGCAAATCTGATGCATGAATCTGATGACATTATGCAGTCTGTAGCATGGCTATTCGTTGTCTACAACTTTTCCTCCTGCTGGCGCTAGGTCTGGGAATTTCATGCTCAGTTTCAGACTCCTGCCAAGCTCTTCCCAGATATTCTCGAGTGGAGACATGGCAGAACTTAAACGTTCTTTGCTCGGAAAAAATCCATGCTTGCATGTGTTAAATGGGCCCTGGCGTCGTCCTCTTGGAATACAGTTTGCCTAGAATGAAGGGAACGACAAAAACCTCATTTCTCTAGTTCACTGCCATCAATGTTCGGGCTATGTGTCCTGGAGTGGAAAGAGGCCAAAATTATTAAACCAAAACAAACCCTTATCGATCCAGTTAACTCTTTATGTTAGTTTGAACTTTTGCTTGGTTCAAATACAAATTAATTTTCTAGGATCTGTCAGTAAGCCTCAGCTTGTCTGATAGTCATCGCCTGGACATTTATGTTGTATGCATGTCTAATATTGTCGTTGTGACTCTCGGATGGCTCTTCCAGGACGATTACCCACTGAACCAGTTCGTTGGAATTTATGCCCCTTCCATAATGGTTGAGTAATGACACCTCATGGCATGTGCAACTGACAATGACGTCATGCCTCCGTCCAACATACAAATAGTATGATGACATTCTTCATTTCGGCAATTTTGATAATTTTTCAGAAAGGCCAAATGACTAAATGTCTTTTTGGGTTTTCGTTGGTGCCAATATGAGCTCTGTAAATTTACCCATAATGATTTCTTGCAGTGCGACCCTTCAACAGCATATGCGAATACAGGTTTAATGTATTTAGATGGCTTGCGGCATTGAAGTACAGTGCTGTAGGCTGATTTTCCCACTTAAAAGTTTGACCTTTGATTTTTTCATGTATTGATTTTAACCTCTGTACTGCGGAATAAATTACTTTTGCTTCACCAATTTCTTTCTATCAACCAATCATCTTATTTTATATATATTCATTCACATTCACATTTTAAATGAAAAAACAGTATAGATCAGGTGGGATTTATCCTAATCAGCATTACAAGGGTTAAATGGACGACATTAAAGCACACAAGGCTAACCCAATGCAAGTATTTATGTGTTCTCATGTGAGTGCCATCACGAGAAACCTGTCTTCAGGTTTTGCGATCTGGTAGGACACAAACAGACCTGTTCAGTCAAACCGACAAACAAGTCTGGATATTTTACATAAAGAAACAAAATTGTACTGCATTAGGAAAATACGCCTATTCAAATATATTGTAAATTTTACCGCCGAAAAACGAAAATTTTCAAATGAAAAAAATTGAGATATTTTTCTTATTTCGGCCAAAAAATTCGATTGAGGGTACACGTTATAGCCGCCTCGATCAGGTGGTTCTAACGAGTACCCACAATTTATATTTTAGAGCAGAAATAAGAAAATAAAGATTTACTCCTGTAAATCCCAATTCCACTAAATAAAAGAGGAGTTCAAAGGGGTCAGAATTATAAAGGCATAATTCCGTGATGCATGTAGTCAGTGGAAAATTTGGTCCTGGTTAGATTTCATGGATGTGCCTACTTATGTTCGCAAATGAAAAAATAAGTTTTATGGTGACGTGTTCAATGGAAGCAGCCTGTCTGTGCTGGGGTATTGCATGCATTTTAATGTTGTAGCATGTATACTGAACGCCAAAAGAATGCCCACAACAAATCAACCACAGTAAATTTATTCCCAAACAGAACAATCAAAATTTTACCATTTGCTTTGGTAGAAAACTTCCTTAATTTCACGTCTATAAAAACAAATGAGTTAATTCACTGCTGTTATTCCGTAATGTTCTCCCATGTGGCACAACCATCAAAACAAAAGTTCACAGATAGACACTGGATATACATGTACTCAGTATCGAGTATAGCCTCTATTAGCTGCGACACAGCATCTTTGCATGGATCCGACGAACATATTGATCCCAGATTGTGATCATGGGCGAAGATGTGCCAGCCGGATATGCCTATCTTGCCCTCGGATGCCTACCTTGGTTGACGGTCAAAACCCTCGGCCTGTCGCTTCATGGACGATCGTTAATGCTGTTTGTCTGGAGGTAAAAAGAAACCATTCAGCTGATGATTCTAGATCCACTCCAAAATTGGAAGCGACAACACGAAGTGTAACTCCAGTGTCCAGTTGTCCAAGCACTGGGTGGCGCTGGTTTACATTCAACCATGGCATCTGACGTCAAGCAAAATTAGGCATTTTAATTCGTATTCCTGTTACATGCCCAAATTGCTGTTGTTTTGTATTTGATTTTTTTAACATGGGGCTGCACAAGGTCAGTGCATGTGAAAAACCTGTTTACCATACATGTGTAGCTATGCTTGAGCAGACTGTCAATACAGTGACTGACCACAGATAGACGACTGGGATGTTCATTAAAACACATTTGAAATGAAATTTCAACTGACTGCGATAAGTTGAACTTGTGGGCGTTTCTTTTGGCGTTCAGTATATTTTGGACAATGCTCAAAAATTGGTATCATGCATTCTCTTACTTGTTATTTGTATTAAATTTGTTTACCTATAATGTGAAAAAAGTTGATTAATATGGTACAAACTGGGTTCAGCCAGAGCTGGTCATATTCTGTGCATGGCCAGCAATTGTCATGTGGACAACAGCAGGGAGGAAGCTTCTATAGTGAGTAACTTTGGGTCGACTAATAAACAATCCACCCAAAAATTAATCTAACAGGGGTTATCCTTGTAAAATCAAAATCTATCATGCACATTCTATGGAGAAGTTGGTTTATTTCTTTTGAGTTGAACAGCTAAATCAACACTATCAAGGTCAGTGTACCTTACAATACTGTTAGGCCCCCGCCCATTGGGGCTTGAAGAAATATATGGGCTGCATGATGCTTCCACGCAGAGCTGAAACCGACTCGCACACGAGTACTGGTAAACAGCTTAGAGGATCTAAGCCTGCCCAGGCATAGCGGTGCGAGTCGGCCGATCCATGCTTACAAACTTATTGGTTTCATTGGGTGGCAGGGCTTGATTCAAAGTCCGGTAAAAGTCCCACAAAATTGGAAGCAACATCGCCAAAATGACCTTTACAGTGTTGATAGGGACGTTAAACCTCAAATAAAACATACAAACAATTTACCATACTGTTCCTATTTTACTTACTGTAAAAATGTTAAAAATTTGGACACATTAATGACTTGCTATGATTCTCCTAAAATTTCAACAAATTTGTTTCACAATCTAGCAAGAAGTCCAAAAGGTGCAGACGGAGTGGAACAGTGTAGACCCTGATCAGTAGCAGTCTGATCTGAGTTTGTACCGTTTGCTTTGGGTTATCTGTCCCAATTTTATGGTAATCACAGGAGGGCACACTCTTTTGCTGAAAATTAACAACTGTCCTAAGATAAGTGTTGGAGCGCTGTGGTGCAGTGGTAAAGCATCGGATTTGAGATCGAAAGGTAGCCGGTTCCATCCTCACAAACCCACATGTTGTTTCCTTGAGCAAGAAACGTAATCCACATTGCTTAGTAATGGTTCCTACCCAGGAAAAGAGGGCCACATGGAAGATTAGTAATAAATGTGTTACCAGGAAAAGAGGGCCACATGGAAGATTAGTAATAAATGTGTTACCCTCTATAAATAGGGTCGATTATTATTATTATTATCATTATTATTAACATCTAATCGTATTGGAAAGAATGTAGGTTGGTACTCTGAGTGACATCATATAACAGTTATATCATCACATGAACAAGTCCGTGAAATGAAGACCCCACCCACTATACTCCACTTTATACAGAGAAAACTGGGGTTTATGGGGGTATATATTATTTTTCTTGTTCTTGCTCCACGACATAGGTTGTGGGTACTCGTTAGAACTGCCTCAATGAGGCGGTTCAAACGAGAACCCACAACCTATGTTTGCAGCATTTATAAGAAAAATATCACGGATTTTCATCAGAAAAATGGCTATTTTGGAGATGAGTAAAAAGGCACCAATTTGCATGGATGTGTTAACATAATGTGAAGTCATATGACTAAATGTAAACTGAAATATTTACACTCTCAGGGCATTTACAGAAAACAAGTCCTGTTGTTAACTGTTCGGGTGCAATGTGACTCATACACTGTCACATGATCATAAGGTGGCATCAAAATAAACCCAAAGTTATCTCCAATATCATTGGACAAAGTTGATGTAACAATACCAACCACAACCTTCTGATGTAAATAAGAAAACTGTCGGCCATTATTTTCTTGTTTCAATGTTAGCCCTCAATCCAGATTTTTTTCATTATCATTTTTTTTTGGGTTTAGGTTCTACGGCCTTATCAAGATTTTTTCACAATTTGCTAGTCAATTGTTTATAAAAGGTGAATGAAAACCCAGTTCCAGCAGAAAAACCACAATTTAACCTTCCGTTGCAGAACTTGGCATCTCAATTGTGACCCAAGCGAGGCTCAAATCCACAGCAGTAAGAGACCTAATGATTAAAAGTCAGCACTCTTATCCACCAGGCCATGGAGGCCCATCATCAAATAATGGATGGAAAATAAAAGAAATATAAGCAGTTTATAAGGTAGTTTATTCTATACTTTGCAGTGACATCAATGCATATCTGAAACATATAAAAATGATATTTTCACACTGATATGTTCATGCTGTGAAAAAATAACATGACCTTGTTTTTACAGTAGCAGCCTGGACTACTTTTTCTCGATAAAATTCATATGTTATGGATAAAATAATTCTGTAAAATACCTTGAAAAGTACTCTTCAAACTGTAAAAATGCTGTATTCAAAATGGAGATGTGTTTATGTTTAAAAACTGACAGATCAAAATTGTGACATGATATGATCGATAAATTAATGTAAGTGTCCTTATAATTGATAAAATAAAAAGAAAATTTACTTTTTTGGTGGATACCAAAAGTATTTGATCTCGTGTTGAAAACATCTGAATTTTCGTGCTTCACACTCATGAAAATTTGGATGATTTCAACACACTCGATGAAATATTTTTGGTATCCACCTCAAAAAAGTAAATATCCTCTATTTATCAAATAAACGTTCATTAAAGCATGAATAACATGGGTCTGACATGAGAAATGGGACTGAAATATTAGCTTCATCTCTTAATTACATCCCAGCTGTTGAACTTTCACATAAATGCACTGCCAATTTTTAGTCATTGGGTCTAGGCTGGAAAATGGTCATGAACAGGACAATGCCTCGTTTCACTCTTTTACCTTGTATTTTAAGCAAGTAGTAATGATCCTGATCAGAGACCACTTTTACATTGTTTGCCAATGTCTCTTTCTGGGACCTTACGGAAATATGGGTTCACTAATTCAATAATAACCCATTTTGTACTGGAAACCCAAAATGAGTACCCTGGCAAACAGTGCAGGCCCAGATCAGACATCTGATTAGGGCCTACACATCATGTGAACAAGTCCGTGAAATGAACACCCCCCTAAACCTCACTTTATATAGAGAAAACTGGGGTTTAAGGGGGTAAACATTATTTTTCTTATTTTTACTCGAAGACATAGGTTGTGGGTACTCGTTAGAACCGCCTCAATGAGGTGGTTCTAAAGAGCACCCACAACCTATGTTTGTAGTATTTATAAGAAAAATATCGCATATTTTAATCAGAAAATTAGCCATTTTGGAGATGTGAAAAAATGCATGTTATCGTAATGACAATTTGCAAATAGTTCAGCTAGTTTCCAAATAAATTTTAAAGGTAGCACAACCTTTCAACCCAAAATTTCAAAACTCCTGTCATATATAAGGAGGAAGATTAAACTGCTCCTAGAGCAGTCTGACCTGGGTCCACAATTGTTTGCATCAATGAAAGCAGACAGCAAAGCAGATGACAACTGTTGTGATTGGCATCTTGAGGGTTAACTTTGCTGGTCAATGATCATCATGATGACAATAATTGCCAGCAATATCGACACTTGACCTAACTTATTATAATCTTTGAACGTTCACTGTCAGGCAAAATCGTGCAATGGTGACACAAATAAGAGCCTCATATGCACAATCTGCATCTTCACTGTTTAGCACTATCCAGCTGTTCAACTCACAAGTATGAAATTTGACTTTCATATATTTTATCAGCAGGAGTAATAACATACTTTGCTGATCTGAACTGGAAGATTGCTCCATTTGTTTGTATTCTAATTTATCATATGACGTCACATCTGAGAGTGTAATAACACCATGTAATATTTTGCGATAATCCACTAGTGGATTAAATATGCAAATTATCTAGATACGTCCCGTAACGTTACATGTAAGTCGTCCTTAACAACGTCGTGTTTACTAATGGCGGAATATTGATATTTTTGTAAATAATCGAATATATAATGCTTTTTAAATGTCATATGATAAATTGAATCTTGCATTCATGCTCATGTATTATTGAATTTATTAAACTTGTTTAGGAAAAGGGATAAAATGCTCGGCAAAGCCTCGCATTTTATCCCTTTTCCTCAACTCGTTTAATAAATTCAATAATACATGAACACTCATGTAAGATCCTCTATATATTACATACTAACAGAAAAATACCCTGATTTCTATCACACATAAACTTGATATCTTCCAATTTGCTGAGAAGAAATATTTGCTCTTAGCCGAGGAAATAATCCTTTGAAGCTGGAACTACTTTTGGCACAAGACACAAGATACTACTTTTGCAATGAAATCACTATATTCAAATGCAGGAAAGTTTCTGACATGTCGACGTCATCTCAATGGCGTCTGAGAATATATCAACAGATGTATAGAATGCGTGACGTTCAAGTCGGACACAACATTGAAATAAAGATTATCTGGACATAACTACTGAATGAGGGGTACTTTTGGTTACCGTTCACTCCCATTTTAATTGTTTTATCACTATAATAACTTTATTTCATCTATTTTTATTCATTACAATAGGAAGCGCTTTAAAGATGGCATCTATACAGCTTTTGCTTCAGTCAGCTTAGGTGTCACTGCACCCACTACCTTTTGCATTGTCTGTATGTTAAAGAGTGAACTGTACATATAATTAGATGCAAAGTAATCCATCGGCTCTATCAAATGAATTTAATATACAGTTAATTGACTCAGCCCATTTAAAATATGGGATTTATAAACTGAGGGAGGTTGCGCACAAGTTTCTTTATTGGATGTTCAACCTCCCTCAGTTTATAAATCCCATATTTTAAATGGGCTGAGTAATAAACTCTATATCTGCCAGTCTATGAAAATTTCAATCTCAGCTGAGCTGAGCATAACATAACCTAAGGCAAAGATGTGTTTTTCCATTCACCATCTCTTGCATTTCAGCAGCTGACAGTTTATACAAGTTATATACTGTAATTACAAAATTAGTGTTTGGATAATTTAACTCAAGTACTTCTGTATAAATCCCATTGTGACTATCAACTAATTACTTGATATCATCGGCCCCTGCCCATCGGGGCTTAAAGAAATAGATGGGCTGCATGATGCTTCCACGCAGAGCTGAAAACAACCACACACCAGTGCTGGTAAACCACTTAGAGGATCTAAGCCAGCGCAGGCAAAGCGGTGCAAGTCACCCCCTCCATGCTTATAAACCCTATTGGTTTTAATGGGCGACAGGGCTTGAGATGTCATTTCGTCTCAATGTAGGGTAAAAGTCCCACAAAATTGTAAGCAACGTCTCCAAAATGACCTATGCAGTGTTGACGGGGATGTTAAACCTCAAATCAAACAATACAATCCTTCATGTAGTCATTCAGTTTTACTGAATTGAATGACAAACTGTGCAGATCCTGATCAGATGGCTTCAAGCCATCTGATCTGGATCTAGACGGTTTGCAAAGGTCACGATTATCATGTACAGCAGGACAAGGGTAAAAAACAGTCTACAAGCCTCAAATCACCCCTCCCCCCCCACCCAAATACACATCAATAATACTATATGAAAGTTTTTGTCATCTCTTCTTTTTCTCACCAGAACTTCTAGGACCCTTCTTGCCATCCTGAAAACAGACAAGATACAATACACTACAACCACTGTATACCACTGTCATTTACTCTTGCCAATGATTTTCCTCAGATAAACCATCTAAGTAACACTTATCCTGCTAGATAAATCAATTCAGCCACACCCATTTTTGACTATCAACCAATCAAATTACTTGATATAATGTACTCATTCAATTCACAAACAGCATGTCAAAATGTGTAGGTCTTAAACAGACAGCTGGCTTCTCAAAAGCCATCTGATGTGGATCTACTGTTTGCAAAGTTAAGGGTTGTCACGTTCAGCAGGATAAGGGTTGAGAAATGAAGGTAATTTTGTAATGCTCATTGAATAATTAATAGCTCGGGTCATGTACAAAGTGAATCATATCCAAAGGGTTTATTTTGTTGCCACTTAACCCTTTCACAGCCATAGGCTACTTTAGTCACCTGCTTGGCCGACTGCCATAGGCTACTTTTGTCGCCGAAAGCTACTACTTGTATTTATGTAAGTTTTATGATGTGATAAACCTCACACAGCACCAATAAACCACTTCCATATTGGAAAAGAGGCTATAAGCAGTGCGTTTACACATTCTTTGTTGTGAAAACGAAAGTAGGAATAACAATTGAAAGTTTGAAAAGTTAACAGAGAATATTAAATTTTTGTGATTCTAATATGGCGTCCGGACTTAGAAACCGTACATATACAAGAGCTGAAGTGATCGATGCGATCTATCAAGACAGTGATATATCGATATAGTTTAGTAGTTAAAAAAACTTAATTTTATGCTGAAAATACGGATATATATGGACCAATAGCCGCAAATTGAATAGAATCGTCCCATAATGGATTTTTACATGCTGGAGGGCCGTAAATTTTCACATAAATATCTTTTTAAACAATGCACAGGCATCAGTAATACATAATCTGTTTGCAGTCCAAATTTGAGCTTGATATCTCTACTCATTCTAAAGCTATAACCATTTAACTTGGACAACCCAATAATTTGTGAATTTTTCAAAAAAAATATTTGGCACTGAGGGAGACTTTTCACTATATATCTGGCATTGAAAGGGTTAAGAGGAATGGGATCATCTGGGCGATTTTTCCGCCATTTTTCAAAGGGAAACAACTTTCAAGACTTCCTGTTCGCTTTTCTATAAGCCTCGTCCCACTGAAAAGGGGGTCCACTCTTAAAGGAAAGAATTTGCTTCTGAAGGTGTTCCCATATCCCTTAAATTAAATGATCATGTAATATGTGAGCCACTGTATTCGTTGAAGTATCAACAACATAACTTCTCTAAAGTTAATTATGTATTGTTTTTTTTTTCATCACAAAATCACGCCTATACAATTTTGACCCCTCATACCCCACTTTTATATATTAAAACTGGGGTTTAAGGGGGTATACATTATTTTTCTTATTTCTGCCCAAAAACATAGATTGTGGGTACTCGTCAGAACTGCCTCGTCGAGGCGGTTCTATCGAGTCCCTACAATCTATGTTTTGAGCAAAAATAAGAAAAATATCACAATTTTTCATCTTAAAAATTTCTATTTTTTGGCCCCAAAAATGGCAATGTATTTATATAGGCGTGTTTTCATAATGTCTGTAAATACACTGAAAATGTAAATATTGACTATCATCGACATCATCAACGGATTTTTGATTAACGTGTAGGTACAGGGGCAACGTCCACATAAGTGGGCCCCCTTCCAGGTAGCTGGCTTGCTGCACGCATGGCAGATCTAATGAAGAATAGTGACTCAAATGATGTTGTGATAAATAAAAATAAAAACAAATGCCTTGACTTGGTAAATGTCATGCTCGTACAGTGTCACAACATGCTGATGCCTGTTAAGAAATAGATCAGCACTAGCAAAGAAATGTTGAAAAATAAATCAGAGTTTCGAGGTCAGTGATGTTTTTTGTTTTACGGCCCTTTCAAGATTATTTCCCTCATATCGAGTGATCGGTTATCAGAGGTGAAAACCTGAGTACCCGGAGAAAAACCACCTGACCTTCCGTTGCAGGACTTGACATCTCACATGTGACCCGAGCCAGGCTCGAACCCACAGAGGTGAAACACCTAATGATTAAGAGTCGGCGCTCTTGTCCACTAGGCAATGTAAGCCCGTAGTGAGGTCAGTGATGTAGATCAAATCACAAGCATGTGATCATATTTTGATCTACATATAAACAGGTTATTGATTACGCTACAATTCACATACAGGAGCTGATTTATTTCATTTCAAACAAAATTGAAATCTACCATAATTTTGGCAATTCCTTCAAATTCTCCCAACTTTTCAGCATTGTAAAATGAAACCCCACTTACACAACTGACTGTAACACATACATTTCAGGCCTTTTGTAATGTTTTTGGAGTGACAAAATGACATTACATCATCTAACATAAAAGAATCTACTATTGACAATATTTTAGCCAAACAGAACACATAATGTTACTGATCTGACTGTACGGATGTATGGAAGGCAGAAACTGTCAAAAGTTCTATTTGCAAACAAATCAAGAAAATTTGGAATCAACTAAAGCAATTCCAACTGACACCAAATGAAATAACAGAAATCAAGGAAAATGATTAATACAGTGAAATAAAAATGCTTTGTTAGACAAAGATTCACTGCACTGATCAGTCGAACTTCAATTTTGGACCATGAATTTTTTTCAAGTGGACATTTATAATCTTATTATAAAATTTAATTATTGACACTTTGAGGCGTTCCTTTTTACATAGCTATATTCGTGTCAAGATTTAGTTTAGTAGAGCAGCAAATGAATTTTTGCTCCTTTCTTCTATTTCATTGGTTAAAATTAGGTAGTATATATTTGCATTTTAAGCATGATCGTCGCAGTTTGAATTTGACAGTGGGGATAGAAAGAAGAGATTCTTCATTGAAAACTGCTAAAAAAAGGGGTAGTTTATTCTAATTAGGGTTAATAATAACACCAGGTCATGAGATATAATTTGAAGGACTCTATCATAGTTAAATAAAGGAATCTTGTGTTTACACTACACACAACACTCCTTTTCAAGATGAATCAGAAAAACCTCCCTAAATTTCCCTAAATAAATGGATGTCTGGAGCTTTGGGCATAATTCTCTAGGGACTCAAATGAGAGTTTGAATTAGCCAAAGTAAACAACCCATCAAAATGTTTGAGTTATGGAATGTTTCACTGTTTGTGCATATTATACTTATTATTTTGTCTATTAAATGACCCTTTTACCTTTTCTTTAATAAAACCACCCTGCTCCAGAATAGACCTAGTACAATTATTGATGTGCTTAAATCTGTCTGGACCAAGCAGGATGCCACCGTACCACCGGGATACCACAACCATTACATTCTCAGCATCCAGTATCTGAAAGAATAAAATAATTTGATTTGAGGTTTAGCACTGTATAGGTCATTGAGATGTTGCTTCCAATTTTGAGGGACTTTTACCCAACATGCAGAGGAAAGGACATTTCAAGCCCTGTCGCCCAATGAAACGAATAGGGTTTATAAGCATGTACGGACTAGCACCACTTTGCCTGGATAGGCTTAGATCCTCCAAGCAGTTTACCAGTACTCCTGTGCGGACGAGTTTCAAAGCATAGAATAAATTGTCCATGGGAAACTTTTTCTTTTCCATTTTAACCTATTTGGTACCGGAAACCCCAAAACGGGTACCCGGGAAAACAGTGCAGGCCCAGAATCAGACGCAGCAGAATGTGACATCTGATCAGGGCCAACACTGTTTGCAAAAAGTTAAGCCATTTTCCAAATAGATTTTGAAGAAAACACAACCTGACACCCCTAAAATTTGAAATGGACTCCTGTTTTATATAAGGAGGAAGATTCCATTTGGTACAAAAAGGGTTAAAAGATCATTCTTACATTGATGTGTCAACTTTTGTGCAATTCAAAAAATATTGCAAAAGGACAGAAGCTTCTTTTAGAGGAATAAACTGCTCCCAGATCCCTCTTAAAGGGAGACAAGTAGTTGTGTGGAATCCCCTGAGAAAATGCAGTCAGTCTGATACCACAGAACAGGAGTTTTTCTTAGAGGAATTAAACTGCTCCAAGATCCCTAAGTACTTGACCCTCTGAAAGGGAGACAAGTAGTTTCAAGAGTGACTCGAACACTTTGATACAATGAAAATTTGTTTGAGATAGGGGTAGTTTGAGCCACTGAGGGTTACTCATAGTGCCAGGTTATGAGGCAATAATTATATGGATTCTAATTAGTACACACAACATATATTTTCAAAATAAAATATTAATACATGTATATGCAGTCATTGAAATTTTTACTAATGACTGAAAACTTGACTTCAGAATAGCCATGGTAAACAGACCATCATGTTTGAGAAGGCTCACCTACAGTGAAAATACTGATAGCTCAATTACCATGGCTATTCCCTAGAGAATATATACCACAACTACACATATCCATATATTTAAGATATATAATTTAGGCAGGCTTTTCATACTTCATATTGATTTTTGTTTGATTTGAGGTTTAACATCCCTGTCAACACTATTTAGGTCATTTTGTAGACGTTGCTTCCAATTCTGTGGGACTTTTACCCGACATTGATATGAAATAACATCTCAATCCCTGCCGCCAAATGAAACCAATCAGGCTTATATGCATGGATGGGCCAACTTGCATAACTTTGTCTGGGAGGGTTAGACTTTTTTTTTTTTTTTTTTTTTTTCAGTTACCTGATGGTAACCCATTTATTCTCCCCGTCATTTGATATATAGTGGGTCGGGGAGGACCATCCCACTGTATACCTTACAAACTACATATTTTCAAATGAGCATGTAGCATAAAGATGTTTCGTCACAGCATAGATCCACAACAAAAGCGACATCGAAGGAGCAGTTTTCTTTTCTGTATCTTTTAATTCCATGATATATTTTAACCATGCATGTTTTAATATAATATAAACAGAGATTTGGTTTTTTAATTTACGACCCTTTAAAGATTGTTTCATGCATATCTAGCTATCCTTAATCAGAAGTGGATGAAAACCAGAGTGCCCGAAGAAACCCTGTACGTACAACTGGGCATCTTGCATCTGCCCTTAGCCAGGCTCAAACCACAGTGGTGGGCAAGAACGGCCTTAACATTGTTTATTAACATGGATAAACTGCCCTATCAACGCCATTTCAGTTGTGGGTTTATATAAGGTAATAGACATGCAATATATATATTACAGAATAAACAACACATCATCAGGTAATCGAAAAAGCATATTCGAAAGAAAAAAAAGTGAAAAAGCAAGAAAAAAAGTCTCATTATCCCAGCCCCACTCAGCATGGCAGCACCTGTATTTTTATACTCGACTATGTTAAGGTATTTATTTATATATTTATATCTGTCAGGGGTATAAATAACATTAACCCTTATCTTGCTGAATATCATTTAAGCTACACCCATTTCTGTCTATCAACCAATCAAATTACTTGATGTAGTTTATTACTACAAATTTATAAACCGAATGCCTAACAGTGTGGATCCAGATCAGATGGCTTCTTCTTCAGAAACCATCTGATCTGGACCCACACTGTTTGCAAAGATAGGGGTTGTCGTGAACAGCAAGATAAGAGTTAAAGTATGTGTATTATGATGTACACGATAGCATTTTTTTATCAGGCAGATGTCTTGTTGTAATGCAACTCAGTGTATTGTATCTATCAATGCTTTGTATTTGATCCATTTATTTTCGAATTTATCCAGACATTCATTTTTTGTTGCTGTATGTTGTTTCAGTGTATAAAAATATTTTATTTTATTTTGCAAAGCAGTCAATGACAAAGGTAGATTAAGCCGTTTTGTTGCATATATATAGTACTTAAGAATAATAAAAAGTTCTAGATCTGCAGTTGAGTATATATTTCCTATATTGAAAATAAATAGTTCCTCAACTAATGGGAGATTAATATTTTTGGTTTTTAGCCAGTTGTTGAAATCTGCAAGTAATTTCTTAGTTTCCTGGCAGTGCCAGAACATATGTCTTATTGTCTCTTCTTCTTGACAGAAGGTACAACTAGGGCTTGGTGAAATCTTTATTATGTATAGATACTTTTTTGTTGGGAGAATTCGATGGTTAATTTTTGTTTGAAACCATTGTAACTTGGTTCCTAAATGTAAATGAAAAGGCAGAGAATAAATAGAATTCAAGGTTTCTTCCTCAATATTATAAATGTTGTTCCATTTAATCTGGGAGGTAGGTTTATCTGTATTTCTGTTAAGGATAGAATAAAAATCTTTGCATCCCTTCCTTGATTTTATTAGGAACAAGATATTTGCAGGACGAAACGGTGAAGCTAATTTCTTAGTGAAGTGAATGATTTTATGCTTCTCTGCAAAATCCTTAATTGCCTGTTTTAGACCTAGAAATTGAACAAAATTTGTTTTAACCTTGTAATTATTTTCAAATTCCTCTTGTGAAAAATATTCTCCATTTTCATGAATGATATCATTAACATATTTAACACCTTTTTGATACCATTTTTTTATATGCACTGGCTTATTACCTATTTGTATCTCATTATTATGAAAGATGGGGCTAGAGAGAACATGATTTTCATTATCTTGTTGGTTAAGGCGTAAAATATCGGCATATGCTTTAAGTACATCAACCCAAAATTTATTTTTAATATTTCGTGTAAGAGATACTGCATAATCCGTTCCAAAACTAAATAGTTCTTGAAAATTTATTTCTTGCTTTAAGACAGTTTGCCAAGGACTGTCTGATATTACTACCCTTCTTAACCATGTCAGTTTCATACTGTTGATAAATGCTTTCAAGTTGATCATTTGCAAACCTCCATCGCAGTACTGCTTTACTACTACACTTTGTTTTATTTTTGCAGGACCTTCCCACAAATATTCAAAAAATATGGAGTTTAATTGTTTGATTATTTGATCAGTCGGGTTTGGTATTGATATAAACAGGTGGTTTAAAATTGGCAGAAGTAGTGATTTTATAACAGTAATCTTACCTAAAGGTGTTAAGTATCGCCTTTTCCATAGCTTAATTAATGACTTAATTTTTTGTATTTTTTCATGGAAGTTAATTTTTTGCATGTTCTCAAGGTCAATATGAAAGTTTACGCCTAAAAGTTTGAATTCCGTTTTACCCCATGATAGTTTCCATCTTGTTTTGATGGATGATGTATTGTATTTGTTTTTTCCTATCCATACAGCATGTGTTTTTTCAAAGTTTCTCGTTTAATCCAGAAAATTTTGAGTACTCAAACAATACACTGAGTGTTTCGTGTAAGGATTTATTGCTGCCATCTAAAATGAAAGATGTATCATCTGCATATTGAGATAATTTATGCTCCTTATTATTTATTATTATTCCATTGATTTTCTTATTATTTCTTATCATTATTCCTAAAATCTCAGCACAGAGAATGAAAAGAAAGGGTGATACTGGATCCCCCTGACGACACCCACGGCCTATATTGAAAAAGGATGATAGATTACCACATTGATTCACACTAAGTCTTACATTTTGATTAAGTAACTTTATCCAAGAGATGACAGAATTACCGAAACCAAAGTATTCCATTACTTTGTAAATGAAAGGCCAGGATACAGAGTCAAAGGCTTTCTCGAAGTCGACTAGCAGAAGTAATCCGGGTTTATGATTTTCTTCTGTGAAATGCATGATATCGTAGATTAACCTAATATTTTCTCCTATATATCGACCAGCAACAAATCCAGTTTGGTCAGGATGAATAAGTTTCTGAAGAGTACTTTTTATTCTGTGGGCGATGACTCCCGAGGCTATTTTATATGTACAGTTAAGTAAAGAGATGGGCCTGTAGTTTTTAATAAAATGTCGTGGCTTGTTATCTTTTGGTATACATGTGATTATTCCCTCCCTTTGTGTAACTGATAGTTCCCCTTTATCAAATCCACAGTTGATGGATCGCACTACAAAATGACCCAATTTTTTCCAAAACATTTTTAAAAATTCCGCTGTGAAACCGTCAGATCCAGGACTACGGTTATTGGACATTGCCTTGAGAACCATAGTAGCTTCTTCATATGTAATGGGCCCTTCAATAGGGTTAGACTTTCAAAGCGGTTTACCAGGACTCATGTGCAGTCGGTTTCAGCTCTGTGTGGAAGCATTGTGCAGCCCAATTTATTTCTCCAAGCTTCGATGAGTTGGGGACAAATTGAAAAGGTTTAGTTGTGTTTATCAGAATCACGTTGATGAGATGACTGACTGAGGGTAAGCCAGCACTAGTTGTGCCTAGGTACTACCCTCTTAATGAGGTTCTTCTAATGAGTGCATATATACAATATACCTTTATTTTATAGAAAACAGAAACATTATCTCATGCTTATGCCTCCTGATTAACCTTCAGTGGCTCAAACTGCCCCTTGAGAACCAATTTTCGAAATCCCAAGGGAGCCATTGAAGTTTTCACTATTCTCAGCAGATGACACACTTTTTGTTTGATTGATTTGAGGTTTAATGTCCCCGTCAACACTGTATAGGTCATTTTGGAGACGTTGCTTCCAATTTCTACCCGACATGAGATGAAATGACATCTCAAGCCCTGTCGCCCAATGAAACCAATAGGGTTTATAAGCATGGACAGTCCAACTCGCACTGCTTTGCCTAGGCAGGCTTAGATCCTCTAAGTAGTTTATCAGTACTCGTGTGTGGTCGGTTCAGATGACATAGTAGTCCAACAAGTAAACTGATTAAACTTTATAATTACATGCGTATATAACATATTCAATTTGATACATTCACAATTGCATCTCATTTCTGAAAAACTCAGAATTTACAGAGAATGACAAACCTTTTAGTTTTATTTGTTTGGAGTTTAATGACCCAGTAAAAACTACTTGGGTCATATTGAGCTGGTCACTTTTCCTAGCAATGCTTATACATAAGTGGTTAACCAATGCAGTGCACAACTGACATCTGCCCTTTTTCAAACCTATGTTCTCACTAGCTAACTCCATCACCTGCTGGCTTTCTCACTTACTCACTCACTCACAGTCTCACTCACTCACAGTCTCACTCACTCACAGTCTCACTTATTCACAGTCTCACTCACTCACTCACCTGGAGTAGATGTAACATTCTAGATCCTGCATGTGTCTCTCCATCATCATCACACCCCTGCACCACTATGGGGTGGGGCTCTGACTGCAGGATCCTGTATGCCAGAATGTTGTGGGTGGCATTGGCTATTTTCTTATTCTCATACAATTTATTCATCACCAATTTTATCTGAAAAAAGAATGTTAGTCAGATACCATATTTACCTTATGTATTTGGACAAACAGAGCTGAGCAAACAGTGTAGACCCAGATGAGATTCCTTAGAATGTGGCATCTCATCAGGGTCTACACTGTTTGCCATCCAGCTGGTTTCGATACAACATTCTGTAGTAAATTGTACTTGTTGAAATTTTAGAACAAGCGTGGTAAGGAGTTGAGGTGTCTGAATACTTAGGGTCAGTGCAGATTCTATTGTAACTTTTCTTTGGGCAAGGTCTTTGGTAATGAGGAAATGTTTTCTTATGTCTCAATAAACCCTGAACGCACCATGAAAGTGCTACAGCAGGGGACAATATAATGTTTTGCCGGAAAAAAAAAACAGCTTTGCAATTCAGAAGTTACTCACATAAATTTCAACCAAAATTAGAACTTTTGGTGCAATAAATAATTGAAGTTTCAATGTAACATCTATTCTAATGCACTTTTGAATGTAATGCGATATCTGATTTGGATACTGTCAAAAATTTGCAACAGCATATTCTGTGATATGGTAATTTGGTCACGTTGCGTTTCATTGGCTCGAATTTTGTTAGATGCTGCGCACAGCATTTGCCCATTTGTCCATACAGTACATTTTTAACAAAACAATTCTCAGTTAAACATGCATTAGAATGAGAAAAACTGTATTGAAAATTGTCATTTTGGGGGGTAAATTGGCAGTTTTATCCTCGCTAATTATGTTTTACAGCCCTGCTGATGCATCACCATAAAACAAGATATAAGACTGTAAAACTGTAGATTCACTGACCTAAATGACAATTTTCAACAGTTATCCACTAAACTAATAAATTCATTCGCTTTGAACAACTAGGCCCTGGCTACAATATCTATCGTAAAAATCCTAAAAATTCAGACACTCGAAAATTTTCCTGTAATCCCCAAAAAGGTTTAACAAGACACCTAAGGAGAAATGCATCCAAAAGATGCAGATGGAATAGCAAACAGTGCAGGCCCTGATCAGGAGCAGTCTGATCTTGGTCTGCACTGTCTGGCCTGGATCAATACGGTCATTCCTTAAAAGGATGGTTAAAGAATGCTTTCTGGTATTTTGGACATGTTTCCACTGAAGACCTGAAGAAAGACTGTTATACTTTTCATTACCTGCTTTCTGTGAAAGACTGGGGCAAGATGTGGTTGAAAGGTGCTCCTTCTGTCAGTGATTACATCACCATGTGTGATACTGGGACACTCCCAATCTGAAATATACATAATATACATGACCATGTGTGATACTTGGACACTCCCAATCTGAAATACATAACATGTGTGTGTGAATTCGGTTTTAACGTCGCTTTGAACAATTTTTCAGTCATATCACGACGGTGTCTGGTTGCGACAGGGAGCTCAATGCTCACTTTTATAGTGCTGCCTCACTGAAGTATCATGTCCCAGACACATTACATGATACCACACCCAGTCACATTATCCTGACACTGGGTCGACCAGTCCTAGCTCTATCCCGTAAATATGAGTGCCAAGCGAGGAGCAGCTAGTACCATTTTTAACGACGTTTGTATGTCGCGGCCCGGGATCTACCCCGTGACCTCCCGTTCCCCTGAGCAGACACTCTACCAACTGAGCTATTGTGGCCGGTGAAATACATAACATACATCACCATGTGTGATACTGGGACACTCCCAATCTGAAATACATAACATACATCACCATGTGTAATACTGGGACACTCACAATCTGAAATACATAACATACATCACCATGTGTAATACTGGGACATGCCCGATCTGAAATACATCACCATGTATGATACTGGGACACTCCAAATCTGAAATACATTACATCACCATGTGTGATACTGGGACACTCCCAAGCTGAAATACATAACATACATCACCATGTGTGATACTGGGACACTCCCAATCTGAAATATACATAACATACATCACCATGTGTGATACTGAGACACTCCCAATCTGAAATATACATAACATACATCACCATGTGTGATACTGGGACACTCCCAATCTGAAATATACATAACATACATCACCATGTGTGATACTGGGACACTCCCAAGCTGAAATACATAACATACATCACCATGTGTGATACTGGGACACTCCCAATCTGAAATATACATAACATACATCACCATGTGTGATACTGGGACACTCCCAATCTGAAATACATAACATACATCACCATGTGTGATACTGGGACACTCCCAATCTGAAATACATAACATACATCACCATGTGTAATACTGGGACACTCACAATCTGAAATACATAACATACATCACCATGTGTAATACTGGGACATGCCCGATCTGAAATACATCACCATGTGTGATACTGGGACACTCCAAATCTGAAATACATTACATCACCATGTGTGATACTGGGACACTCCCAAGCTGAAATACATAACATACATCACCATGTGTGATACTGGGACACTCCCAATCTGAAATCCATAACATACATCACCATGTGTGATACTGGGACACTCACAATCTGAAATATACATAACATACATCACCATGTGTGATACTGGGACACTCCTAATCTGAAATATACATAATATACATCACCATGTGTGATACTGGGACACTCCCAATCTCAAATACATAACATACATCACCATATGTGATATTGGGACACTCCCAATCTGAAATACATAACATACATCACCATGTGTGATACTGGGACACTCCCAATCTGAAATACATAACATACATCACCATGTGTGATATTGGGACACTCCCAATCTGAAATACATAACATACATCACCATGTGTGATATTGGGACACTCCCAATCTGAAATACATAACATACATCACCATGTGTGATATTGGGACACTCCCAATCTGAAATACATAACATACATCACCATATGTGATACTGGGACACTCCCAATCTGGAATACATGACATACATCACCATGTGTGATACTGGGACACTCCCAATCTGAAATACATAACATACATCACCATGTGTGATACTGGGACACTCCCAATCTGAAATACATTACATACATTACCATTTGTGAAACCAGGACACTCCCAATCTGAAATACATAACATACATCACCATGTGTGATACTGGGACACTCCCAATCTGAAATACATTACATACATTACCATTTGTGAAACCAGGACACTCCCAATCTGAAATACATAACATACATCACCATGTGTGATACTGGGACACTCCCAATCTGAAATGCATAACATACACCACCATGTGTGATACTGGGACACTCCAAATCTGAAATACGTAACACACATCACCATGTGTGATACTGGGACACTCCCAATCTGAAATATACATAACATGCATCACCATGTGTGATACTGGGACACTCCCAATATGAAATATACATAATACACATCACCATGTGTGATACATGGACACTCCCAATCTGAAATATACACAATATTAAGGGGAATTGGTAGCTCTTTCAAAAAATACTTTTGTCTCTCTAAGCAACAGCTTTGGTTCATATGGCCTTCAAAACCAATATCAGCATGCAATCTAGACTAACTCAGGTTCGGAACGAAAACAAATAGAAATTGTTGTCAGATACAAGAGTCACACTGTAAACCCTTTCACCCTGAGTTTCTGGTGAATGGATGTCTTTTGACATGTCACCAGTAACAGTTCTGATTCTGATGTGACCACTCCCATTTTTGAATTTGACTTATACCTTCTTGTAAACAGGGGTTTAGTCAATTCATTAACTGTTTAAGTGCCATACAAACGACACCTAAAATGTTTATTTATGTTGTCTGCTGCAAGTTCTTGTAAACATTTCAAACAAATTGTAGCATAAAGGCAAACAATATGGACCAGGGGCCAGTTGTTCAAAACTAACAGCTTCGTTAGTTAACGTATCGTTAAAACTTTGATCAATAAATATGGCAAATATGCTGAAATTTTTGCTGGAAAAATGTTAGCAGCTTTTGCAGACGCAAAAGCTGCTCACATTTTTTCAGCAAAAATACCAAAATTTACGATATCGACTTGCTAGAAGAGTTAACAATATGACCACTAACAAGCTCGTTAAACTAACAATGCTTTGAACAACTGGGCCCTGATATGCTGTTACTATACTGTTATATTCCTTCAGTCCTTTGAAAAATAGCTGTTAATTTACTTTTGCATGTATATTTCTTCACCTGAAAAATATTTTTTTCCAACATACCATCATCAGTATCTCCATGATCAGAAAGATGAGCACTGATAGTTTCAATTTCCAGTGCACTGAGGTCAAGGTCATCACCATGGTCTGTTTCCTTGGAGATCTGGACATGTCTTTTACTATGAGATTCTGAATCTGAAATACCAGAATTATTATATATATATATACACCCAAGGGAGATAACACACCCATGTGTTTTTCATGAGTATGAATTCTATATAGGAATTTCCGACCAGAGACCTAGTCAATTAGAACTGAGGCTCAGCCCAGGTTCTGAGTGACCTGAGAATCCTGATGGTTGGAAATGGCTGTACTGAATCTATACAAATAAATTATAATATTTATTTCAGTGAGACAAATAACCTCTCACATGATTGTTATTGTGTTGCCAAGGCAAACTGTGATGAATATAGAGGATCTTACACGAGTGGTCATTTCATATGATATTTATGAAACGAGCCTTTGGCGAGTTTCATAAATATCATATGAAATGACCACGAGTGTAAGATTCGGTTTATCATATGACCACTTTAAATTGGATTTTATTGCCTTTTAATTTGACAATTTTCCCACGAAAGATGCATTGTTGACATGGACGTCGTCATGACGTTACTTAATCCCGCCAAAGTGTTATTACACGTGTGGTCATATGATTTTTATTACACGACATTATCAACTACTTATCAACGACGTCATATGATAAAGTTATGTACTATAAATAGTGCCTCATGAAAATAAGTGTAAATGCAGGCAGATAAATTCTGTTACTTCCTCTTTGCTTTCATGAAACTGGGATCAAATTACAAGGAAATACTTGTAATTTGCTCCTAGGGCCAGTCACGCTTTCTTTTAAGAGTATACTCTTATTGCTAAGAAGGACAAGATATGATTTTGCAAGAGCTTTTGTCCTGATTAATACACTACTGAAGTCATATTAAGCATGTCTGTTTATCTAATCATAGTCTTCCTGCACATTCTTTGGCCATAACTTGACAACTGCCCTCCTCGAATCAGCTGAAGGCAGAGAATGACAATATAAAACATTTGAAAGGGAATGAGAACACCTGGTAGATTTTCCAACATTTTTTGAAGGTAGACAACTTTTGGTACTTCCTATTTGTTTTTCTATAAGTCCTGTCCAACTGAAAAATGGGTCTACTCTTAGAGGAAAGAATTTGCTCCTTAGGAGCAAATTCTTTCCTTTAAGAGTTGACCCCTATTGACATGGGAGAAAAAAAAACTTTTGCAGGAGTTGTCTCCCCTGAAGGTGTATCCATTCCCTTAAAATCAATCTCCATGAGAAAATATAGTTCTATGTAGCAGGGATTAAACCTTGGACCTGCTGATCATCAGTCACATGTGCATCTAACCTCTCCACTAAGGCAAGTCAACTTTACTATTTTTATTTTCAACAGTGCAGGTGTGTGTGTCTGATCTCATCTGAATTTATATAATTTACCATTCTTTATTCTTTTCAGGAAACAATGAAGCTGTTCCTAACTAAATTCAGTATTAAGTGAGTTCATCAAAAGTATTCAAAAGTAGATTTTATCTATTGTCATCAGCTGCTCACTTTTAAACAGTACCTAACACTTCATAAAAAAAATTATAATGTCATTTGTTAATATTTCCAATCAGCAAATTAAAAGTTACCAGCTGGGGCATCTGTTGATTTCTCCTGCAAAAATTCTCGGATTTTCTCCACCCATAAAAATATGATAGATTCACCAATATTATCACTGAAAAGAAAAATAAACACATATTAAAAAGACATAATTATGTTTTATTTCTAATATCAGACAAGTCTGATCAAAGTAGGGACTTTCTCCACTAGGAATTCTCTGTCCTATACATAAATAATAGTTGTACACCACAACCTCTTTATAACACTATTAATGGGGTCCAAAGCAGAAACCATGTTACTTAAACAATGATGTTATATCCCCAAAAATGTATAGATTATATAGAAAAATGACCATTTATGGTCATTTTTCTATACAATCTATAAATTTTACGGATCCATCTTGAAACCGTGTTATATCCAAAACCGTGTTATAATGAACCATGTTATAACGAACCATGTTATAATGAACCATGTTAAAATGAGGTTATGGTGTAATTAATGTAACAATTAGCAAACAGTAAATGTACCTAAATCACCCATGATGATAGCATCAACATGTGTTAAAATGGTGACTATTATCTCCAGAACTAGCATTTTGCAGACATAAATGTTTGATATTTTTCTTATTTCCAGTCCAAATATAGATTGATTCACTCACCAGTAAATATCTGCCAGGGCCACCTCCAAGTGTTGTCTCTCGTCACCTCTCAGCCATGGAGCACTAAAAGAGAACTTAAAAACATAAAACATTTTATTATACGATGTCCAATCAGACAATTTAACCCAATATTATTTATTCTGGAAACCCCAAAACCCAGTGCAGTCCAAGATCAGACACTGTTGAACTCTGCCTCTAATCTGAGCCTTCACTGTTCGCAGAAATTTTATTTTTTAACAGAGTCACTAGCTTCAGAGGGTATATCATTTTACGTTATATATTAAGATATAGCAGCCAACTTGTTCAGTAAAGTGGAATAAGTGGACTACTCAAACTGTTCAGCAATTTTGGCACAAGGCCATAAGAGGAACATTTCTGTGCAACTATTTTGGAAAAACCAGCCATTGGATTGAGAGAAAATGACATTTGAGGATATTTTCAATTTTTAGATTTGGCAGCCAGTGGTTTAAGAGATGTCATTTGAATAGTTACTGAGGATGGACTAACAAACAATGTGACAATGGCTCGAGAAAAGATGTTGTTTGAAGTTTTTTCTATTTTTAGCTCTGGTAGCCATTGTTTTCAATGGCCATGAAAGAACAATTCTTTAAAATAATTTTTAATTCCAACCATCAGCTTGAGAAAAAATGTCATCAAAACTTTCTTTTTTTCTGGGTTCAGCTCTTGTTTCCATTTTGTTCAATGGAGTGGAACCATTGGTAATAAGAGCAACAGAAAATTATTTTGACATTGTAATAGTGGTTTAGGAGGAGATGCCATTTGAAGAGCTGTTGATGACAGATGTCTGATGGATTTTTGTTTGTTTTGGAGTAAAAAAGCCCAGTCAACACTATTTTGGTCATATTAAGCCGGTCAGTTTACATAACTAACCACACTTCCTGGGCAGGTTAACCAGTACACTGCATATTCTTTTGCAAGAAACTGACAACTGTCCTCCTTGAACCAGCTGAAGAAAGAGGCTGACCGTAGAAAAGACTTCATGATCAATCCCCACAAAAGACTGTTGCCGACCCTGGCAGTGGCAGGTATCGAACCTGCGATCTCCTGACAGATGGGTGCAAGGATGATGGACACATAGCAATCACAATCCCTCACCATGAGTACTTTCTGCTCAGTTGAGCTACTAACGGAACCTGACACTCCCAAATTTTGAAATAATGCTGTTTATAAGGGAGAAGCTTCCATTCAGGGCTGTGACCTTAAAACAGGGTCAAGATGACCAAAATTTAATAAAATCTTTGGCAGGCTGTAATGTTTATTGTACCAAGTTTTACCAACATTCATCAGTTCTAAAATCCAAAAGGGTGCAGACAAGCCATTTGTTTCCCAAAAGTGTCAATTTTCAGGAGCCTGTGCCCTTGAAATCATGATCAAGGTCACCAAAATCTACCAAATCTTTGGTATATAGCAAGTTTGACCAAATTTCATCAATTGGTTCATGAGATAAGGTGCAGACAGGACAAAATTCACAGCTTTGAGGGCTCGTGTCCGTGAAAATAAGGTCATGGCCACCATAATATAATGAAATCTTTGGTAAGTTACAATCTATAAAGTTCCAATTTTGACCAAGTTTCATCCAATTGTTCATGAAAAAGGGTGCAGACAAGCCAAAATGTAAGGGTTTTGGGGGCCTGCACCCTTAAAAATAAGGTCAAGGTCACCAAAATCTAATGAAATCTTTCGTAGGTTGCAATGATATATTGTACCAAATTTAACTAAATTTGTTCATGTGATCGGGTGCAGAGAAGTGCAGGGGTGCAGAGAAGCCATCCTGGCTCAAAATTGATAGTTTGGGGCCCTTGCCCTTGACAATAGGTCAAGGTTACCAAAGTCTAATAAAAATTTGGTAGGTTGCAATGATTTGGTAGGGTGCAAAGTTTGACCAAATTTCATCAATATGTTCATGAGAGAAGGTGCAGACAATATGATCTTAGAAGGGTAATCCCTTGAAACATGGAATACACTACAGAAATGAAAAGTGTAAAATGTGCAAGTTTTTTCTGGGCCAGACTAGTTAGTTTCAGCCTATAAGGCCTCATCAGTGACCCTCAACTATTTTCAAAATTTCAAAGTGGAGTCAATGATCCCAAAGGACTATAAAATATCATCGACGCTATGATGAAGGGCAGGAAGAGATAAGGGACAGATTTTTGGAGGCCTGTGCCCTTGACAATAAGTCAAGGTCACCAAAATCTACTCAAATCTTTGATAGGTTGCAATGTTATATTGTACCATGTGTGACAAAATTTCATCAATTCGTTCATGAGATATGGTGCAGAAAAGCCCAAAATTGAGAGCTTTTGGGGGCATGTGCCCTTGAAACTAAGGTCAAGGTCATCAAAACAAATTGGCTGTTTTCCTCCATCCTAGTGATGTAACCATGCAAGTTTTGTCAAAATCCATCAATAGCTTCAGGAGATATAGTGTTTCAAACAGGCTACGGGGGCACTGACACCAATGCGGATGCAAACAGAATTTGCCTCAAAAACAATACCCCCCCCCCCCTCACCCATGGTTGGGGGTCATAAATATTTTTTGTTCATAATAGCTCAGATATAAAAAAGTTAAATTCCAGCCAATTTTCCTCCAGCCAATGTAATTTTGAGTGGAAAAAATGTGTTTACACACAAAAATATGTTAAAGCCAAGCCAAAAATTCTCATTTTATGATTGCAAAAGCTGGAGAATACAAATAAGACAAGCTCTGACATATATATTCATTGCAAGTGCCAGCTACAGTAAAATTCTTATATTAAGACCACCTTTGGAACTGTTCAAAAGTGGTCTTAAAGACCACTTTTGAACAGTCCCAAAGGTGGTCCTGACCTGAGGACACCGTGTGCAGAAACGCGAAGAAAGAATAAAAATAAGCTTTTTATAGCGGAATAACTCCGAATTAGTCTTAATTTTAGGTAGTCTTAATAGCGTAATTTTACTGTATTTGCAATTTTATTACTGTTGTACACTTTCATTGTTTGCAAGCACTGTGTTTTTACTTACTTGAGTTGATATTCTGGGGGAGCCTCACCAGGGTAATTCTCTGGAAGATGAACCTGTAAAACAAAAGACATTCTGCAAATAAAAGCCTGGACATTTCCTGGCCCCTTCATGCTGAACATCAGGAAACCGCTCCATGATCCTAAGTACTGGGACTGATAGGCCTAAGCAAACTGTGCAGACCCAGATCAGATTGCTCATAAAGCAGTCTGATCTAAGGCTGACACGATTTATCGTATAATCGATTAATTGATCGATAAATCCCACACAAATGATTATCATTTCTGATTTGATGATAATCGATTACTTGTTAAGTACAATTTCCTACCCAAAGTTATGCCTAAAATAGCTGGATGAGTGGCAAACAGTGCAGACCCTGATGAGACGCCGCAGTCTGCGGCGTCTCATCTGGGTCTACACTGTTTGCTCAGGTCTGTCTGTTCAATTATACATATGGTAAAGTGCAACATATGGTAAGAGTTATGCTCAGACAGAAAGCCAGACAGGTAAAATTATGACAAAAACCTTAGCGATTACTGATCGATTATCGATCGCAATGACAGGACTGATAATCGATTATCTTTTCAGCTCCAATTAGCCAGCCCTAGTCTGATCAGGGTCTACACTATTTGCCATTCATTCTGCACCTTTTGGACTACTTCCTGGATGATGAAACAAATTTGTTAAAATTTTAGGAGAATTACAACAAGTGCTCAATGTGTCCAATTTTTTTAGGATTTTTACAGTAGTCGGGTTGGATACCTGCCGGGGTTGGCAACATTCTTTTATGGAGATGATCATGCAATCTTTTCTATGGTCATTCTCTCCCTTCCCCTGATTCAAGAAGGGCAGTTGTCAGTTTCTGGCGAAAGAAGGTGCACTGTACTGGTTAACAGCTTACGTATAAGCCTGCCAAGTGAGTGAGTGTTTCAGTTTTACGTCCCACCAACAGGTAAGGTCATACGGAGATGGGACCTCGGTTTAAAGACTCATCCGAAAGTCTGGAGAAGCCCGAGATCGAACCTGCGACCCCTGGTTTACAAGGCGAGTAGCGTATCCACTCGACCACGGAGGCTTCTATAAGCCTGCCAAGGAAAAGTGTGGATAGGTAAACTGACCAGCTCAAAAATGCTATAAATAGTGTTGACTGGGCCATTAAACTCCAATACAAACAAACAAACAAACCAGCATGGAGTCCAAAAGGTGCAGAAGGAATGGCAAACAGTGAAGGACCTGATCAGACTGCTCCCACTCTAGATCTGGGTCTGCATTGTGGATCATTTTGGTATATTTTCTTATTTCTGCTACAGAGCCTGTGGGTGCTCATTAGAACTGCCTCAATGATGGGGTTCTAATGAGTATAGTCAGACAATATGATTCAGGAGATAATTTTCAATTATACTGCATGCTTACTGTCAAATACTGTATTCAGTGTTGTATCTTATGACAGTACAATACTTTTGAAATCAATCAATGATTCAGCAGAAATAATAAAATAATTCCTCGCAAATAACACTCTAAATTTTTTGCCTAGATAGTACTGGTAAAACCCACTTTTCTCTATACCAAGGTGTTATTGTGGTGCATAGTAATGTGTATGTGTGTTTCTTCTTCTTTCATTTCAAGAATATCTTGCAGCCAAAATAGCTCAGCCTTATAAGCATCTGATTGGTGATATAGAGGATCTTACATGAGTGTTCATGTATTATTGAATTTATTAAACGAGTTGAGGAAAAGGGATAAAATGCGAGGATTCACCGAGCATTTTATCCCTTTTCCTCAACGAGTTTACGGTAATAAATTCAATTATACAAGAGCACGAATGCAAGATTCTTTTTATCATATTACATTTAAAATGCATTTTATTCACGATTGTTTACAAAAATATCAATATTCTGCCATTAGTAAATGCGACGTCGTTAAGGACGCCGTACATGTAACGTTATGGGACGTATCTAGCTAATTTGCATATTTAATCCACTAGTGGATTATCGAAAATAATACATGGCGTTATAACACTTTCAGACGTGACGTCATATGATAAAAGAAGGTGGCGGATTCAAAACCTGCCAGGACAGCAACATTCATTTGTGGAATTTGATCATGAAATCTTTTTCTAGATTTATTCTCTCCCTTCTGCAGATTCAAGAAGGCCAGTTGTTAGTGTCTCAAAGTCTGACGAAAGAATATTCACTGTACTGGTTGAACATTTATGGGTATGTATAAGCTTGGCTTGGAAAAGTATGGTTAGAGCAACTGAGCAACTCCATATGACTGAAATAGTGTTGAAAGTGCTTTAAAACTCCAAAATGATGAAACCCAAAAGGGTACAGCAATATTTCTGCTTTGTTGTTAGAACTTCTCAGTAAAGCAATTCTAATTTGTCAAATACATGGGCTGCATGATGCTTCCACGCAGAGCTGAAACCGACCCGCACACAAATACTGGTAAACTGCTTAGAGGATCTAAGCATGCCCAGGCAAAGCAGTGTGAGTCGGCCCGTCAATGCTTACAAACACTATTGGTTTCATTGGATGGCAGGGCTTGAGGTGTCATTTCATCTCAATGCCGGGTAAAAGTCCCACAAAATTGGAAGCAACGTCTCCAAAATGACCTTTACAGTATTGACGGCGACATATCGTCAAAACTTTGATAACTAAATGTGTCAAATATACTTTCACTCCTGAAAAAATTTTAGTAGCTTTTATAAATGATAAAAGCCAGTAATCACATTTTTAATTTTTAAAGAAAATTACCACTGTATTAGATATTGTGCTTTCTAGAACTGATTTTATTTGTTTCTTTTTTGTATTGGATTTATGATCCTTTCAAGATTATTTCACTTATTTTGAGCTGATTGTTAATCAGGTGGGCAAAAACCAGAGTACCCAGAGAAATACCACCTGACCCTCCATTACAGAACTTGGCATCTCACATGTGACCCAAGCAAAGCCTGAAAATCAGCGGTGAGTGACATAATGCTCTTATCCACTAGGCCCTGGAGGCACTTACTAGAACAACTAGAGAAAGCGACCAGTGGGTCACGTATACCCCCGGCCAGCGCCACCCTCTGATATATCTTTTGAGCTTTTATGTAATATGAATGAAGAAGTCAAGAAGCTATAAGAATCTATAAATGTGCTTGTAAAAGCTAAACCAAACATAAAATTTCTAAATGGACCAAGGGAGTGAGGGCATCAAAGTTACTGAAGGGGCGGGAGAATCAATGAAATCTTTGGACTGGTATGCAAACTCGATGCAAGTATCAATTGAATTTGTCTTAGAGTTTAGAATATACAGGTTTCTATAAACTTTGTCATAAAACTTTAACCAAATGTAAAATTTCTAAGTCTGTAACCTTCTGTGGGTTGGGAAGGGATATACATAACGAAATCTTTGGACTGGTATGCAACATTGATGCAAGTATCAACTGAATATGTCTTAGAGTTTAGAATATACAGGCATCTATAAACTTTGTCATAAAACTTTAACCAAATGTAAAATTTCTAAGTCTCTGACCTTGAGCTCAAGGTCAGTGTGGGGGTAGGACATGCATCAATGAAATCTTTAGACCAGTATGTAACTTCAGTGTAAGTATCAACTAAATCTATCAAAGGGTTCAGAAGATATAATCTCTTAGAAACTTTGATGCAAAACTATAACCAAAATGTTAACGGACGGACAGATGGACGGAAGGACGGACGGACCCACATTTTGGGTTTGTGTGGCTGCACCTGTCCATATTTTATGGGGCTAAAATTTTTATGTGGCTAACGGTTTATGTGGCTATAAGACACACAAATCTGTACATCTAATGTGGCTAGCCACACAAACTTTGGACATCAGCCACATAAAGGCTGTCTGTACGAAACCGTCTTTGTCTAAACTTATGTGGCTACCAGAGGTTGTGATATCTAGCCCTCTAAAGGTAGAACAGAACTTTCTTTATAGTGCACTGATACATCTTATGGGTCTAGCTCCTCACATAGAGGGACTTTTTCCTACTGCAGCATTCAGCCCCAGGACAGCCAGTTAAATTTATGTGGCTCAGCCCCATAATCTCAAAGTTTAGCCTCATAATCCTGGACATCCATGTCCAAGGATGTCCAAGGTGATGGACATAAATTTATGTGTCTTTTTTTTTATTTGATTTTTCTAGTCCCCCTGAACCCCTCTGTACTAACAGAAAAATGGGTTTGTGAGGCTAGCCACACAAACCCATTTTGCCACACAAAACCCTTCTGTACCTAAAAGAAGCCACATAAACCCATTTTGTAAGAACGGACGGACGTTCTTACGAGACGTACCTTCTGGGGTTCCCAGTGTTAACTCTATGGAGACTTTAACCCCATAATGTAGCATTGTACAGCCACTAACCCCACAAATAGGCATGTTTGGTTTTGTGGGGTTGGAAATTTACGGAATAAACCTCATTAAGTATGAAAAGTACAGAACATAAAGCCCCATTATGTATCTGGCATATGTACGGAAAGACGGACACACGGATGGACAGACAGATGGACGAACGGCAGGATGAAAACACTATACCCCCATAGCATACTTTGTATACCGGGGATATAATTATTATACTGACTAAAGATGAGCTTATTGAGCTAACATTATTGCTTTGAACAACTGGGCCATAGTCCCTGAATCTCGTATAACTAGCTAAATGAGCTAAGATTTCTTTAGAAACTTTCTGTCTACTTGCCAAACTAACCTGAAAACTGAGTGACCATACAGGTATATCTTGACCATCAGTGATCTGGATACAATAAATTCTATGACCTTCATCTACAATACACCATTCCTCTCCATATATAGATGACAGTGCTTCAACTTCATCAGCCTGTATAAAATAATATTCCAAAATGAGGTTTAACATCCCTCTCAAAACTATGTAGGTCAAATAATATTCCTAAACCCCTTTATAACACTGTTTATTATAACATGGTTTTGGAAATTCACCACAACCTCTTTATAACACTTTTAATGGGGTCCAAAGCAGAAACTGTGTTAGTTATACAACTGTGTTATATCCAAACAAAAATGTATAAATTATGTAGAAACTGACCATTTATGGTCATTTATCTATATAATCTATACATTTTTGGGATCCATCTTGAAACTGTGTTGTATGCAAAACAGTGTTATTATGAACTGTGTTATAATGAGGTTCTGGTGTACTGGTAAAACTGTTTAAAAATGTATCTTAAAAATGTATAGATTATATAGAAAGAAAAATTTCCATAAATGGTCATTTTACTATATAATCTATATATATTTGTTTGGATATAACAAAGTTGTTTTACTAACAGGGTGTTTGCTTTGGACCGTAACAATAGTGTCAATTAACCCTTTTTGTACCAAATTGAATCTTCCTCCTTATACAGTATAATCCAGGAGCCCATTCCAAAATCAAGGGGTGTCAGGTGGTGTTTTCTTCAAAATTTACCGGGAAAATGGCTTAACTTTCAGCAAACAGTGTAGGCCCTGATCAGACGCAGCATTCTGTGGGGTCTGATCTAGGCCTGCACTGTTTTCCAACCACCCGTTTTGGGGTTTCTGGTACAAAATGGGTTAATAAAGAGATTGTAGCGCACACTGTTGATGTTAGAAGTCTGAATAATGCATAGTCTTGTAGACTACATCTTAAAATTCATCTAAAGACAAGAATTCTGCCAAAGGTTTTGTTAGGCATGTGGTCGCACTGCTTGTATTCACAGAGTCAGGCAATGGATATCGTGGTTAGTACCTGGATGAGTGACTATGTTGCATGACTTCAAGGAATACCCGGTACATGCTACCTGGATGAGTGACTATGTTGCATGACTTCAAGGAAGACCCGGTACATGCTACCCGGATGAGTGACTATGTTGTATGACTTCAAGGAAGGCCCGGTACATGATACCTGGATGAGTGACTATGTTGCATGACTTCAAGGAAGGCCTGGTACATGCTATCTGGTTGAGTGACTATGTTGCATGACTTCAAGGAAGGTCTGGTACATGCTACCTGGATGAGTGACTATGTTGCATGACTTCAAGGAAGACCTGGTACATGATACCTGGATGAGTGACTATGTTGCATGACTTCAAGGAAGACCCGGTACATGCTACCTGGATGAGTGACTATGTTGCATGACTTCAAGGAAGGCCTGGTACATGCTACCTGGATGAGTGACTATGTTGCATGACTTCAAGGAAGACCCGGTACATGCTACCTGGATGAGTGACTATGTTGCATGACTTCAAGGAAGGCCCGGTACATGCTACCTGGATGAGTGACTATGTTGCATGACTTCAAGGAAGACCAGGTACATGCTACCTGGATGAGTGACTATGTTGCATGACTTGAAGGAAGGTTTTCCTTGTAACATAATGGAGACAAGTCAAAGAATATTCATGTTTTGCTCGTTTGTTTGTTTGTTTGTTTGTTTGATTTGAGGTTTAACGTCCCCGTCAACACTGTAAAGGTCATTTACGAGACGTTGCTTCTAATTTTGTGGGCCTTTTACCCAACATTGAGATGAAATTTTCTCGTTACGGTCCAATTATGGTGCTGAGTGTTTTTCCCTATATATTTTATTTGTTACGTTTGTTACGTGTAACGTAGCGCGTCTCTGGAAAATTTTACGTACTTTTTGTGAAGTATCTAAAACAATGTCTAAATTTAAAATAAATACATTACGTGCAATATATCCACATCTGTAAGTTTGAATTACCGTTGGATAGAGAAAAAAAGACAAGAAAAGAAAACATTCATACTTAAAAGATCACTGGCATTCCTATCAGGCGTGGTTTTCCTGTTTCCTCGGTCCTGTTTCAAAGGTTTATATTTAGATATCGTTGTTACTCCATTACCATTATGATTACACATCAGTGTGCTAAAATGGCATCTTTCTCAAACCTAGAACTGTCATTTTCAGAGATTTCTTATTTCTAGTCCAAATATAGATGCGTTGGTTATAATCACCTTTTGAGGCGGTTCTAACAAGGGTCTACATTATATTTTGCTTTTTTGAGCAGCAACAATGAATACCCCCGTAAACCCCATTTTTGGATGTTTTTTTTTTTTTTTTTAAATCCGTCCTTTAGAATAAGCGATGTCTGGGCAGGCGTCGGGCGGGCCAGCGTCGTCAGAGGTTTACCTTTTTGGTTAACCTTTTTTTCAAAGTAATTTATTGTCTTTATTATTCAGTGGATTGCTTTCATATTAGGACTGTTGCTTTATGATAGTATCTCTTTCATATGCAATCCATTAATGGCACCAAGGCCAAGAGTTTTGTTGAAAATTACTATTTTTGGAACTTAAGTTTATTTAAGAAGTTTTCTCTACATTACCTCCCTTACTTTCCTTGCAAACTTGATAGTGTAGTTGATAGAGTGCAGAACACTGAACCAGAGGGTCCTGGGTTCAAATCCTGGTGGAGGAATGTTTTCTTTTTCCCTTTTTTTTCTTTCTTTCTTTCTTTCTTAAAAACACATAAACATTATTATTACTTGCAAGTTTGTAAACTTCCTTTTTTTTCTTTTTTTTGTCAAATAAATAAATCAGGCTGACATCCGCAAAAACACATGCATGCATGCGTACACACACTCATGCATGCACACACACACTTGACTGCACACACACATGAATGCATGCATGCATACACACACATGCTTAAATGCCAAAACTCATGCATGCATGCAAACACACATGCAGGCATGCACACATTCATGCATGCATGCACACACATGCTCATACAGGCATGCCTGCACTCACACATGCATGCAGGCATACATGCGCACATGCATGCACACTCATACATGCATGCATACATGCACTTATGCATAATGTATGCATGCATGCATGCTCACACTCATGCATGCATGCATGCACATAACACATGCATGCACACACATGCTTGCATGCACACATGAATGCATGCACGAGTGCATGCATGTATGCACTCACACACATGCATAAACAAACACACTCATGCATGCATGCTTGCACACATGCATCATGCATGCATGCAAGCACCGTCCCAGCCCATAGGGGCTTGAAGACATATATGGGCTGGATGATGCTTCCAAGCAGAGCTGAATCCGGCCCGCACACTAGTACTGGTAAACCGCTTAGAGGATCTTAGTCTGTCCAGAACCGCGGTGCGAGGCGGACCGTCCATGCTAATAAACCCTATTGGTTTCATTGGGCGACAGGGCTTGAGATGTCATTTCATCTCAATGTTGGGTAAAAGTCCCACAAAATTGGAAGCAACGTCTCCAAAATGACCTTTACAGTGTTGACGGGGACGTTAAACCTCAAAACAAACAAAATAAACAAAAAGCATCCAAGCACACATGCATACACTCATGCATGCATGCACACACACGTTTGTGTTGATTAGTGAGTGAGTGAGTTTTAGTTTTATGTCCCACCAACAGCTACGGTCATACGGACACGGGACCTCGGTTTAAAGATTGTGTTGATTATTAATTGAAGATTTTCACACCTGAAATGAGATTGGCGGGTATCCATTGTTTAACAAAATGCCATTATTGATTAACAGCATATCAATAAAAGCAGACAAGACATCTTGTTTGTTTATTTGGATTGGAGTTTAATGTTCCAGTCAACACTATTTTAGGTCATTTTTGAGCCGGTCAGTTTACCTATCCACACTTTTCCTGGGCAAGCTTGTAACAGTACAGCGCACATTCTTTCGCCGGAAACTGACAACTGCCCTTCTGGAATCAGCCGAAGGGAGAAAATGACCGTAGAAAAGATCGTTGAGGCATTTCTAACAAGCATCCACAACCTATGTTTTGGAGTGGGGTTTACCGTTTAGAGGGGTCTTCATTTCACGGAGTTGCCGTGCGATATATAGCATTTTTTCACATCTCCAAACTGACTACCCAAACTGACGACTTTTCTGATGAAAATCTGTGAGAGTTTTCTTTTTCATACTGCAAACATAGGTTGAGAGCGCTCGTTAGAACCACCTCGTTGAGGCGTTTCTAACGAGTACCCACAACCTATGTCTTGGAGCAGAAAAAAAAATGTATAGCCCCCCCACCCCCAGTTTTCTCTGGTGAAAATCCATCATATATTTATTATTCAAACTGCAAACATAGATCAAAAGTAAATAACACAGAATATCGTAGGTTTTGTTTGTTTGATTTGAGGTTTAATGTCCCTGTCAACACTGTAAAGGTCATTTTGGAGACATTGCTTCCAATTTTGTGGGACTTTTACACGGCAATGAGATGAAATAACATCTCAAGCCTTGCTGCCCAATGAAATCAATAGGGTTTACAAGCATGGACGGGCCGACTCTTACCGCATTGCCTGGGCAGGCTTAGATCCTCTAAGCAGTTTACCACTACTCGTGTGTGGGTCGGTTTCAGCTCTGCATGGAAGCATCATGCAACCCATCTATTTCTTCATGCCCCAATGGGCGGGGGCTGCAATATCGTAGGTACTTGCCCTATAGTGATGCCCTAAAGCATTCTTTTTTTCCCAGAACTATTCCTCAGTGGAATACTGGTAGTCTTCCCTCGTCTGCGGTAGATGCCAAGCCCGTAGAGGAGTTCAAAGCCTTACAGCGTAGGTTGGGACTGAGAGGTATGCGTTTAAGTATACCTCTGTTAATCAAATTGTAAAAAGTTTTAAGGACTCGTCCTGTGTCCTCTTTTTTAGCTCACCTGGGCCGAAGGCTCCAGGGGAGCTTATAGTATAGTGGGTCCTCCGTCGTCCGTCGTCCGTCCGTCGTCCGTCCACACTTTTGAGCAGCTATATCTCTGTATCCTGCAGGCTGATCTCAATCATTTCTCACCTGTAGTATGCCTCTGGTGGGGCATTGATGACATAAACTTTTTTTTGAAATCGCTCTAAAACTTTGGTTCCTATGGCAACCACAAGGTCCCATAGACTTACTATGGGAAAATGCTTGTCATCACCGTAGCGCCTTCAGTTTTGATCGGATCTTTCTGAAACTTATATGTAAGGTGACTGGGGATAAAAACTCGGATGAGTTCGAAAACCGGCCAAGTCGGCCCATTTATCATAGAGTTACGTCCCTTTGATTGCTGAAAATGCCCATTTTCGACCTTGTCATCACCGTAGCCCCTTCAGTTTTGATCGGATCTTTCTGAAACTTATATGTAATGTGGCTGGGGATAAAACCTCGGATGAGTTCGAAAACCGGCCTAGTCCGCTGGTTTATCATAGAGTTACGTCCCTTTGATTGCTGAAAATGCCATTTTTGACCTTGTCATCACCGTAGTCCCTTCAGTTTTGATCGGATCTTTCTGAAACTTATTTGTAAGGTGGCTGTGGATAAAATCTCGGATGAGTTCGAAAACCGACCAAGTCGGCCCTTTTATCGTAGAGTAACGTCCCTTTGATGGCTGAAAATGCTGATTTTTTACCTTGTCATCACTGTAGCCCTTTCAGTTTTGATCGAATCTTTCTGAAACTTATATGTATAGTGGCTGGGGATAAAATCTCGGATGAGTTCGAAAACCAGCCAAGTTGGTCCATTTATCACAGAGTAACGTCCCTTTGATTGCTGAAAATGCCGATTTTTGATCTTGTCATCACCGTAGCCCTTTGAGTTTTGATCGGATCTTTCTGAAACTAATATGCAAGGTGGCTGGGGATAAAGCCTCGGATGAGTTCGCATACCGGCAAAGGTTGCCTATTTATCACAGAGTTAGGTCCCTTTGATTGCAGAAAATCAAGATTTTTGACCTTGTCAACACTGTAGCCCCTTCAGTTTTGATCGGATCTTTCTGAAACTTATATGTAAGGTGGCTGGGGATAAAACCTCGGATGAGTTGGAAAACCGGCCAAGTTGCCCCATTAACTATATAGTTATGTCCCTTTGATGGCTGAAAATGTCGATTTTTTACCTTGTCATCACCGTAGCCCCTTCAGTTTTGATCGAATCTTTCTGAAACCTATATGTAAGGTGACTGGAGATAAAACCTAGGATGAGTTTGAATACCGGCCAAGTTGGCCCATTTATGATTGATTTACGTCCGTTTGATTGCTGAAAATGCCGATTTTTGACCTTGTCATCACCATAGCCCCTTCAGTTTTGATTCGGATCTTTCTGAAACTTATATGTAAGGTGGCTGGGGATAAAATCTTGGATGAGTTTGAAAACAGGCCAAGTCAGCCCATTTATCGTAGAGTTCTGTCCCTTTGATGGCTGAAAATGTTGATTTTTTACCTTTTTATTACCGTAGCCCCTTCAGTTTTGATTGGATTTTTCTGAAACTTATATGTAAGGTGGCTGGGGATGAAACCTCGGATGAGTTCGAAAACTGGCCAAGTCGGCTCATTTATTTTAGAGTAACATCCCTTTGATTGCTAAAAATGCCAAATTTTGACCTTGTCATCACCGTAGCCCCTTCAGTTTTGATCGGATCTTTCTGAAACTTATACGTGAGGTGGCTGGAAATAAAATCTTGGATGAGTTTGAAAACTGGCCAAGTCTGATCGGATCTTTCTGAAACTTACATGTAAGGTGGCTGGGAATAAAACCTCAGGTGAGTTCGAATACCGGCCAAGTCGGCACATTTATCATAGAGTGACGTGCCTTTGATTGCTGAAAATGCCTATTTTTGACATTGTTATCACTGCTGCCCCTTTAGTTTTGAACGGATCTTCATGATACTTACGAACAAGGAAGTCAGGCAGAAAGCTTGAAGGAGTTTGAAAACTCTTGTTTTTGAACTAGTCATCACCATAGCCACTTCAGTTTAGATCGGATCTTCTTAGCAAGTCAGGAATAAAAGCTTGAATGAGTTTGAAAACCGGTGAAGTCAGCCTGTTTATCATAGAGTTAAATTCTACTTGATTTTCAGAAAATGCTTACCCTATCACCTTGTCCTCCCATAAAGCCTTCAGTAAAGGTTGGCACTTCCTTAAACTTTGAATCTGTTAGCTCAGGTGAGCGATACAGGACCAAGCTAGCTTGGTCCTCTTGTTTTAACCTAAATTCTAAATTTAGCCACCCACCCAACTGAGGTAATGGCCAAATATGACTGACTAGGTATATGAAGACTGCAAAATAGATAGATGGGCGCTCATTAGAACCGCCTCCTACCTGCATAATATGATTCGAGGAATGGCAACAAGTCCTAGTTACACCTCCATGAGTCACAGGTTGAGCTTTAACCCATGACATCCAATAAATGTGATGCAGCAATGCATACAGTGCAGACCCAGATCGGCCACCGCAAATGCGGTCAGGCATTTTCAGGCATAAATCATTCATCTTTACGCTACATTACTGTTTTAAGGCAGACCCCACTGTCAACACTATTTAGGTCGTTTTGGAGACTTTTGCTTCCAATTGTGTGCAATTTTAACTCAACACTTAGATGAAACGACATCTATAGCCCTGCCAACTAAACAAACCAAAAGGGTTTATATGTAGGGACAGCCCGACTCAGGGATACAGACTAAGCATTCTGCTTTAGGCACCCAGATTGCCTTAAATTCAAAATTTACAGTAAGCTAATAAGCATTTTAATTCGAAACTTAGGCGCCCAGGCCAAAACTTAGGTGTCTTGGGCACCTGTTAGTCTGTATCCCTGCGACTCGCATCACTTTGCCTAGGCAGGCTTTGACCTTCTATGCAGTTTTTGCTATCGGGAAATTTGAGATACAGATGACTCACTGAAACTTCAGAATGACATAGATAGATTAGGATGTTGGGCCGGAAAATGGGGCATGAGATTTCAGCCAGTTAAATGCAACATTATGCAGATAACTAGGAAGAGATCTAATAAAGTTGAGGCTTCTTACACCTTAGAGGGAACGGTCCTCAAGAATGTGGACTCCATTAAATACCTTGGTGTGACAATCACACACAACTTGAGATGGAATACTCAATATCAGCAACATGTGTACTAAGGCAAATAGAACGCTTGGTTTCCTGAGGCGTAATCTTCATCAGTGCCCACAGGATATAAAAGAGGCAGCATATAAAGGTCTTGTTCGCCAAATCTTGGAATATGGCAGTTGTATCTGGGGGATCCATGACATTTCGTCTAAACCCATTTCGTCTAATGAACATTTCGTCTATATGAGGTTTCGTCGAATATGTGATTTCGTCGAAAAGTGTCTAAATTCGTCTAAAAATGTACCAGACCGGTTTTTTAGACCATTTGTCATATTAGACGAAGTGTCTATTCGACGAAATTGGTTTAGACGAAATGTCATGCACCTGTATCTGGGACCCCAGTGGAGTGGTCCTTAACGAAGAAATTGAAAAAGTTCAGAATAGAGCTGCTAGATTTGTAACAGGCAATTTCTGCTTTGAAACTGGGAGCATGACTGGAATACTTGGAAAATTAAAATGGGAGCCTCTCAAGAAAAGGAGGAAAGACAGTAGGCTCATCCTCTTATACAAAGGTCTAAAGGGTGCTGCTTGCATTCCAACAGATAGCTAAATTTACCTCTTTGGTTAGAGCTAGGGACTAACTTCCCACATTACAGGTCCTGGTGTATGAATGTCATTTGACTTGTCACCAGTAACAATTCTGATTCTGAACAGATGACCTTGTCCCCCAGGCTAGGCACTGTAGAAACCACCATTCATTGGGGTTTCAGACCCTTACTGCAAGAACTGACATTTATAAAGAATCTTCCCCCAAACCAGTAGAGATTGGAATGCCCTTCTCGATTCAATTATTTCGACAGCTGAAGGTGCTGATGACTGTGTAACTAAGTTTACCTCTTTGGTTAGAGCTAGGGACTAACTTCCCATATCACAGGTCCTGGTGTATGAATGTCATTTGACGTGGCACCAGTAACAATTCTGATTCAGTTTACCAGTACTCATGTGTGGTTGGTTTCTGCTCTTGAGATGCTGGTGATACGTCAAGTGACATTCATTCTCCAGTCTTTCTCAGAATCAGAATTGTTTACTGGTGAGTGTTTTAGTTTTACATCCCACCAACAGCTAAGGTCATACAGAGACGGGGCCTCGGTTTAAAGACTCTTTAGAAAGTCTGGTGAAGCCCGGGATCGATCCTGCGACCCCTGGTTTACAAGGAGAGTAGCGAAACCACTACACATGGAGGCTTCTATAGAAGGATCCAATGTTTTGACACGTGACCTTGTTTACTTGTCATTGCACATGCCCAAAACTAATTTTCCTTTTGATAACGATCTTTCGTGGTTGGCAAAAGGCCACTGGTTCCATATAAACACAATGTAAATAGGTTTAATATTACAGGCATATTTTAGTTGACTGTTACAGAAAATCGATCAAATTACATTTTAAATGAGTAGCTAAATATATTCTAGACTTCATTCCTGCATCTTCCGCATTTTTAATCATTCGTTTTGCGCATTTTTATTACAAATAATTAAGACCATCCCACATCGTTACCTGCCTAAGTTTAACAGGTAATTATCATCAAAACATCCTCAAATATTCTAGAAACCAATAATTATTAGCGAAGACATGTCTATTTTAAAAGTTTGCCTGTTTGAAGGTCAACATTTTCGTTTTGATTCCAAACAAAATAAAATTTTACAGAAAATAACATCGCATTTACAATGGCGACAAACTGCCAAAGACGTTTTTTGCCCACCACCGGTAAGTCCCGGCAAATCAGTGCATACATTTACCGGAAAGCACCAAAATACCGGAAAGCAAACCAAAATACCGGAAAGCACATATAAATACCAAAAAGCACTTATATATACTGGAAAACGTTAGAAAATTGTAGTTAAATGCAATATATAACATATCTGGAACAATTATGGTTGCTCTCTGGACTTATAACTTGCGATTTTATTGCAATGGTAAGCATGCCCCACCCGAACAGGAATAAGAAAAAAGAAATATCACAATTTTTAATCTTATTATTATTTTTTTTCATGTATTTGTATAGACGTGTTTTTGTAATGATTTGCGCAGTCTGATCTGAAGTCAAATCAAGTGACAGAAATCATCCATTGCTACGGGTCTGATCAGACGCACAGGTAATTAAAGAGAAGAAATTGTCGTGCTCCGGCTCATAAACCCTTGATTGTTGATTAATTAACGAATGAAAGCCCCCGCCCATAGGGGCTTGAAGAAATATATGGGCTGCATGATGCTTCCACGCAGAGCTGAATCCGGCCCGCACACTAGTACTGGTAAACCGCTTAGAGGATCTAAGCCTGTCCAGGAACCGCGGTGCGAGGCGGACCGTCCATGCTAATAAATCCTATTGGTTTCATTGGGCGACAGGGCTTGAGATGTCATTTCATCTCAATGTCGGGTAAAAGTCCCACAAAATTGGAAGCAGTGTTGCCGGGGACGTTAAACCTCAAATCAAACAAACAAACAATTAACGAATGAATACCTGTTGAAGTTTCATCACATTTAGATAATTGGATCAATTGTTGGCACGTGCCTTATGTCATTTATCCCTTTAACATGCCAATCACAACAATTGTCGTCTGCTGTTTACTTTCAAAGTTGCAAACAGTGCGGTTCCAGATCAGACGGCTCGGCTCCTTTAAGGATAATAGTGATTTTTGTGTGCAAAAATATAAGTGAAGATGAAAATATATATGTTTAACATTGACCCAAATATGAGTGAATTGAGATCAAGCCAGTCATAAAAGAAAATATTATCTTTCCCTTCTTTGTCCTAAAAAATCTTGTGAGTACTTGTTTTAACCGTCTCAATGAGACTTTCTTACCAATAGACATCAAGATAACACACACGTGCGACAAAGTGCATTTTTCACATCTCCAAAATAGCTACTTTTCTTATGAAAACTCGAATGAATTTTTTTCCTATTAAAACGTCGTGGTGCTCATTAGAACCGGGGGCCCCTTTGAGACGGTTATAACGAGTACCCACAACCTTTGCCTAAGAACGGAAATAAGTATAGTATTGTTTACCCAAATTTTCTCTATATAAGTGGGGTGTAGTGGGTGTTCATTTCACGGACCTGATCACGTGATGCGACACATTAGGATAGGGAAACCTGAAAACACAGGGCATCACGAAAACACGCCTATATAATTTTGACCCCCTTGAACCCCTGTTTTATATAGAAAAACTTGGGTTTGCACTGGTAAACCTTATATTTCTTAATTTTGCTCTAAAATATAGTGTTCTAACGTGTACTTTCCAATATAATAAAGATGAATACTGCTTCTATAATGCATGTAGCATCACTTTTACATGCCATTGTCATTGCATTGTATCTATACATTGTTTTCAACGGGTCTCGGCGGCCTAGTGTTTAGGAGCGCTGACTCTTTCTCAATAGGTCGCTCATCGCTGTGGTTCGCACCCCGCTCAGTTCACTTGTGGCAAGAAACAAGTTCTGTTTGGTTATTTTCTGAGTTACACTCGCTTAATTGGTGGTTCGCATCCCGCTCAAAAAATGTGTGAAAGACAAGTTCTGTTTGATTTTATCCTGGTTCTCACATTTGTGCCAACCCAAACGATCGGCTCGATATATGTGAAAATCTTGAAAGGGCTATATAGCCCCCACCACCCGCTAAACAGCTAAATCTTCATGTGAATTGTTGAACAGACGTGTTATACACCGTATTTAGTCAGAGACACTTCCCCCGCTCTAGCTATGGAAATACTGGTAAACCTTACATGGTCACTTGGTGATGATCTCCGAATAGACACTCTTTGTTGAACTAACGTCAAGACGACATTATTTAACCAATGTATTCCGAGCGGTCTGGTTCAAGTTCTTTAAACTGCACATATCACTCTCAAACGGTTGCTGCAGTGTATGAAGATATATCTATATAGATAGCAGCGTGTAATTATTGAAACTTGCATGTCATTCTGACAATACCCTAGGGGATTGGGGATAAATATTAAGTTTTTTAGGTGAAATTATCAATATAAATCTAATACACAGGCCTAAATTACATTTTTAACATGTTCCTCCGCTGAAAAAAAAAAAAAAAAAACAAGTACAAAGTGCTTTTTGGTATTTATATGTGCTTTCCGGTATTTTGGTTTGCTTTCCGGTATTTTGGTGCTTTCCGGTAAATGTATGCACCCCCGGCAAATAGTATTATTAAGTGATGACGTAGTGTTTGGATGTGTCTATTGTTTACTGGTGACACGTCCCTAGACCATCCTTGACTGTTTTGTTTTAAAGTTGTCAGTTTTATCCTTGTAGCCTACTGATCATTGGATGATCTGTAGTCGCAAAGATAGAGAAGTTTAAGTCCAAAACCTGCTGTGTTAGGTTGTCCTCTGCATTCATTTTCTTTACGTGTGCTCCGCCATTTTCATTTTTGGTTCTAGGTCACATGTGAGTCACGTGATGGTAGGGGTTCCCCTAAATAGTGGAAAAAAGTTTATAACAGAAGCATGAAGCATACAATAATTATGAGAAGGATAATAATAATAATAAAATGAATAAAATAAAAACTGGAATACCCAGTGTAAATGATATTTGGTGATATTGATGTGAAAATGGTACTTACCAATCCCACAGCCCTGGCTTGAGTAAACTCGAAGCACACTGGTAGGCTGCAGAACGGTAAGTGGCGATAGTAGCGTGGTCAGCCCTCCGTGTTCCTCGTGCCCAAAGTTTGTCACCTGATTCAATGTCGGTTGTTTCCGTCCTTCTCCGTAGATCTTGTCGGGGATCTTGTTGTTGTTGTCGAATGTGCATATAGCTACAGCCTAACGGCACATCACTCGCCTCCTTTTATGAAGAACCTAGAGGTGGCTAAAGAAAGCTATATGCACATGAGATTATTGTTGTTAAAATTTATGGTTTTTACTACGCCTCCTTTTATGAAAAAGGAGGCTCAATAGAGAACAGAATTTAGAAATTAGCAAGTGTAACAAACAAGATCTATTAATGAAATTTCTAATACGAAAGCTAGAGGTTGCTTTATTTTAATATAAATGGTTTATGAATTTATCAAAGGTTTTAGAGTAGCTGACCACTATGAATAGCTTGATTAAAGGTAATAAACATTTATGAAATGGATTCCAGTAAATGGCCTGAATAACTTAAGGATGGTGCATGATTTACTGAATATGCAGTGTGAGACAATCTAGTTATATAAATGCATAGAGAAACCAATTTTGAGCTGATAGTAATTTACAGAACTATACATATCCACTGCACACAAGTTGTCAGTAACAAGGGACTACAAAGTGTTGCGCCCTGAAGGGACAACATAAAGCAATGTAAGCACTGGAGTCTCGGTTGATTTTAGATATACGACTAGCAATTACAAGTAAAGAAGTGTAACAGTGTAATGACCAAATATCACTGCTAAATAGAGATAACACAAAAATATAATTAAAACTAATAAAAGAACAATATATCCAAGAATCACTGTAATGTGTATGCTTTACATAAACAGAGAGAACAAGCATCTGAATTTTTATCTATATGTGTAATTTGGAAATACTGAATTTTTAGCTTGCTTGTTCCATATAATAAATATTGCCGCCAAGTGTATAGTATGTTCAAAAACTAATATAAAACAAACAGAACAGAATCTACCACAATTAACAACTATTTCATATATGGCAAAAATCATACATGTACTACCCATGCACATGCATGAATAAATATCAAACTGGCATTACAAATATCACACATGTACCTTATGCACATGCATGACAAAATATCACACTGGCATTATATAAACATCACATGTACTCTATGCACATGCATGACAAAACATCACACTGGCATTATATATATCACACATGTACTTCGTGCACATGCATGACAAAATATCACTCTGGCGCAATATATACGCCAGCATGATAAAGCACTCGCCATCTCGCAGTCTGACTCGCCGAGCAAAGCGTCGAGGCGTTCAGTCAGACTAAGATGGCAAGTAATAAAATAAATATCACACATGTACCCTTCCAGCACATGCATGACAAAATATCACTCTGGTGTACCATATACACCAGCCTGACAAAAATACTAAAACATATCACACATGTACATGTACTGCTGCACATGCATGATAAAATATCACTGGTATTATGCACACACCAGCATGATAAAACAAATACTCAAAAGACAAAAAACAAAGATTAATGTGTGGTAGAAACTGTTACAATAAAATATGAACTGTAGTACATGCTTTGTTTACAGGAGGCACATGACACAAGTTGACATACAAGATAATTTTAGCATACACATTTAAAGTAAAGCCTGGAATAATATAGAACTAATAACAAATATACTAATTATACTTACGGACTTTAGATTCTGCTGGAAATGAATTGTTACATTATGAATATATTTTTTAAATGGAAACAGGACCCTTGCGATAAAACATACCCAAATCTTATTTCCAGATCATGTTCAAATTTAGAGTTAATACTAATCACCGAGCTCTCCAGATCTGACAGTTTATGTACAAATAATAAGATAGAGAGCAGCTGTTTTTGTTTAATACTGAACATTGTTTTATATGAAGTCAAAAAGGGGTGACAGAATGGAGTAGCCAATGGGGACAAGCCTGGATATTAGAGCATCGTTTAAACAAATATTCCAGGTGTCATACTCCATTCCCGCTCTCATATCAAATTCTGAGAAGGAGCTCCTCAGAAATGTTGACAGAACAAGTATGCAGTGGAGGGGTTCAAAAACTGAACCTTGACATACAATGTTAGATGTATAAATCTACAGAGTGTCGTTTAGTACATGCCCTGAACATATCACAGTGCAGTGTATAAACAGATATATTCAGATTTCTACAAGGTAGCATGTAACGCAGAAATGTATCAGAATGAAAAGATAGCCAGCACATTGTGTACTGTTGGGAGGAGCACCTACAGAAAACCTGACGGTCCAAGGGACTAGTCAAATGTTTCAGAGGTACTCCTGCCAAAGACACAAAGCAATAAAACAGCCATAATTTGAGGTTTTAAGGTCTAGGCAATATTAAGGTAATATCGAGCCAGCCAGTCAACCTAACAGCACTTTTCCTGGGCAAGCTCAGACTCGAGCAGTTAACCAGTACAGTGCATATACAATAAATGCACTATTCTGCATATGCGGATATATCAGCTGGTCAACATACAAGCTCTACCAGCCTCCATATACACATACACAGAACATTGCTTCCAAATAAACAAAAAAACAAAGCTAATGCCCAAAATACATAGGTGTGCCATACAATCACTACTAAGTTACTGTACCCTAAGTCCTAACAGAGCCACGAAACAGTTCCACAGAAAAATGATAAGCCTCGAAATTTCAGCATTAAAGCTACAAATGCAAGGGCACACACAAATTTGTTTATCGTGCAAAATTAACTGTACTAAGTTCAGCAAGAAAGGTTCGAATAAAGCCAAGCAAGATCTTGAATCTTAGTTTGGAAAAAGAAACCAATATTCATTGTCTAATTCATGGAAAAGATGCATCATTCTACAGCAAAATAAAGGTAAAGCACATAGCCATTAATTTTGCCAAGAAGCTCATTTTGATAAAATACTCAGGACAATGTTGCGTGACCGACGCACATCACGGGGTATACTGAAAAGATAGTAGAAGCTAAACGCTACCAGTTACATGTATATAAAGATAATCAAAACTATAGAACAAGAAATACACCAAGTTTAGCCATGTCATGCAGCTATATATAGATATCCCTTCAAAGTTACAGAACTGCAAATATTTCACAAAACCCTCAGTTCTAGCTCAAACAATACACATATGTTCTCTCCCCCTTTCATAATAAAAAGCTATATTCCATGCAAACATGAGCTGAAGAAAAATGCAAGGTAGAAAAATGGCTATGACATGTAGGAGAACAGATATAAAGAAAAATATAAAACAATTGAATAACCATGATCTAAATTGGCGCTTGTGTATACCAAGATGAAAATTGGCGCTTGAATATTAAACCAAGACGAAAATTGGCGCTTTAAAAACCAAGATGAAAACTGGCGCTTGAAAAACCAAGATGAAAACTGGCGCTTGAAAAACCAAGATGAAAATTGGCGCTTGAATATAAACCAAGATCGAAAATTGGCGCTTTTATAACCAAGATAAAAAATTGGCGCTTTTATATAACCAAGATCAAACATTGGCGCTTTTAAAACCAAGATTAAAAATTGGCGCTCTGTTGAGAAAAACGTTGTCGACGAGTGAAAAAATAAATCGTCGATATAATTAGACGACAACATCGGTGATAGTATTCGACGCAAAATAAACACAAAAAAATGTCTAAATGCAGGTTTTAGTCTGAAAAGCCATCCGGAACGTAGAAAATTATCGCTACAGGTAACGACAAAATTATACGTTCAAAACGTGAAAGCAAGGGCCATAAATCACTGAATTACCTTGAAATTTTCTGTAAAAACTTCCTTTCACGTATAAAATATTATTTCTGACACTACTTTCGTTTTAAAAAGCAAACAACATATGAGAAACTGAAATAGCCGAAAGGGTATGTGTGCGAAAGATAGCCGAAATGGTGCATGGACGAAAGTAGAAAATAAAGAAATATTTCCCTAAATATATTAAAAAATTAGGTTTGCAACGGACAGTTAAATAATTATTTTAACATTTTAGAACATATTTCGAAAGATTAAATCAATTTTAGAAACAGATGGCATGGGATTGACATGGTCGTATTCTCTTCGACGGAACAAGCCGGTCCCGTCGAAGGAAATACGAGCATATGCGGCTAAAAATAAATTCTTACCTTATATAAATTGAATGTGCATCTTCTTTTTATCGCAGCGCCATTGATGTGAAAATGGTACTTACCAATCCCACAGCCCTGGCTTGAGTAAACTCGAAGCACACTGGTAGGCTGCAGAACGGTAAGTGGCGATAGTAGCGTGGTCAGCCCTCCGTGTTCCTCGTGCCCAAAGTTTGTCACCTGATTCAATGTCGGTTGTTTCCGTCCTTCTCCGTAGATCTTGTCGGGGATCTTGTTGTTGTTGTCGAATGTGCATATAGCTACAGCCTAACGGCACATCAATATTGTAATGACCCTAAGTATTGGGACAGACAGTTCTAACCGAACAGTGCAGACCCATATCAGGAGCAGTCTGATACTGTTTGCCATTCTTAGACTGCCCTAACAAATTCGGCCCCTGTCAAACTCGGCCCCTGACAAGTTCTGTCCCTGACCAACTCGGTCCCTAATATTATTGTTATTATTATAGGAGCTTTTTTCGTGACGTACTTCCGGTTCTAAAAATAGAACGGGAAAAGCCCTGGCCGTCATCTGTCGTATTGCTCCAAGGCAGTGGGACAGATAAAGTGTTAATTACAGCGTAAAACAGTGGAATTCTTTTAAACTTTTGGCGAATTATAATGTAAGATAATGGGAGAAACACCGATATGCTGCCAGATGTGAAATTTCGCATTACAAAAACGATATATTGCAGCGTCCTCTCTCTCTCTCTCTCTCTCTCTCTTAGTGCGGCGTAGGTAAATGTAAATTACAGTTTGTCCGTCAACCGACATGTAGCGTGTCAACAACGTCGTGTCTACATCGAACCCACATCAAAGCGATGCACTGAATTTGACATTGCAATTTCGTTGAAACGTCAGAACGTTGCGTTGGCGATAATACGGCGTTGCTTATAATGTATTTGCCCAGTGCTCGGACCCATCAAGACTGTGGGATTGGAACATTAAATTCAAAACAAACGTAGAACACCCTTTCAGCGCATGAGAATGAAACAATCCTTCGCAAATGCAAGATTTGACAGTAAAATCTGGTACATTTGTAGATTGGTTCAACCTGCCCAGCCCTTACATTAACCCATTTGGTACCGGAGCTTTTTTCGTGACGTACTTCCGGTTCTAAAAATAGAACAAATGTTTATTTGTCTGTCTAACTGTCCGTCCGTTTGTCTGTATGTCAGTCAATTTGTTTGCCTGTCCGTCTGTCGGTCTGGTTTATTCATATCACTCAAATGTTGCGTAAATCAGTTTGTTTTAGGAGATGATATTCATAAGTCTCAGACATACTGTCAGATCGTATTTGTCAGTTCCAATATATTTAATTGTACATGATATTTGCTAGAAATAAAATACATGTATTATTTAAACAAAAACAAACGTAGCCTGTCCACGGGAATCTTCAATTTATTAACATGTAGACAGATCGCTGGACATTTTTTTAACTGCACTTCTAGACAGATCGTTGAATATTCTTTTTTTAATTTGCACATGCAGACAGACCGTTGGACAGTTTTCTCAATAGATAGATAGATAGATAGATAGATAGATAGATAGATAGATAGATAGATAGATAGATAGATAGATAAATAGATAGATGTGTCCGTTTATGTGTTAGCTATACTTGGATAGCGAATAAAACGAAAAGTTACGTAAAAACTTATTTCGTAAGTAAGCTTTCACGAATAACAGTATCTCAAGCCATTGACATGGGTCGTTCACGAAGAGATTTTCGTCAATTAAAAACGGATTCAGGATAAATGAATTTCAGTAATAAAAACAAAATATCATTCTTTCCTTCTCGAGGCATTATTTCAATGTAAACGGGTATATTTTCTCTCAAAATGTCTGAATATTGTTAGCATTTTAAGTTCCGCCAATACATTTGAATAGCGATGGCCGTTTCAATTGACGGCCAGTGTTTTGCGCATGCGCAAGAATGACGTCATAAACGGAATTCCTAAAACCTCCTATATTATTGGCCCAAAATATATTGTTTTAGTTTGGGTAAAGGCGGAAGGTTAGCAACAGTACATACCTAAAATAATACATACTTGGCTTTGTGTTTGCCTTTTCAAAACTGGAGATTTTCATATTCATTTAACTGTTTCGCATTCTCGTGTAACTGCCAATGATATTAAATAATCTTTTAATTGGATTACCTTGAGTAAATCACTGCAAGACGCGTGCCTGTTGATTGGATTATCAATACATGTATTTGATAATTGGGTGGGAAGTACTGAGCAATTAGCGTATCCATTACAAAATAGAAATGAAAGAAATGATCAGGAATCGATATAATTAACTCATAGCTCCCATCAGAGACACCAAGGGAAAGAACCACAAACGTGAAACAACTAGACCCTAACGGAAACAAGTCTTTAACCACGCCATGAGAACACCTGAAAATTGCACATGCGAATAACAAATGCGCAGATCAGCCTGCGCATCTGCATACTCTGATCAGCGCTTTTGTTCCCTGCTTGGATAGTATACTGGGAGGACCGAAGTTCGAGGACGTAAGCGACTTTGCCGGTTTATATTTCTATAAATAGCAATATATTTAAAAAGTTGGTAACAAAATAGTCAAACAACATTTGATGAATAAACTGTCAGAAACAAACATGAATATAAACGAGCAAACTTCGACAGAGCTTATTATTTATTGAATGACCCATTTCCTAATCATTTTCAAAATGGAATATAAGTTCGAGGATGAAGCGGTCATGAGGATCATTAAGGTGCTTTGCGGGGTTAAAACAAAATGAAGGCAAGTAATTGATAACAAGATACTTTTATTGTAAATAACAATAATTTAACTGGAAATCATTTGGAAAATGATGATTTTTTTTTACTCTTTTTCCATGTGTGCTCAAAAGTTTATTCTTCTTCTAGATATCTGTTTAGTTCATTCTGTTCTATTCCATACGAGCCCAAAAATTTAGCTCCATTTTATAATTTGTTCATTGATATCTAATTCAAACGAGAATTAGATGTCCCAAGAACAATTACCTAAAGTTTTGATTATTAAGGTTTTAATATTTCTTAAGAGTATCACATTCACTACTGCTCTCCGTTTCCCAGAAGAAAAATTAAGCCTCTGAAGTAATAGGGACAGCAGGTATGTTTAGTTAAAAAAATTCTCAAATTGATCCTCATACGAAAAGAATGGATAAACAGGTCTGCTGGTATGTGTCAACAGTAAACAAAGGGCGCTTGATATTTCTGCCATAATGTGTGTGAATGAAGAAATCATTGGGTTAATGTTGGGTGTAAAAGTATTAGCAAAAATGGCGGATTTTTGTAAATTTTTAATGTCTCAAGCAATATTTGCCTATCTGATCGGATTCGCAAGAATATTATACTGCCAAAATGTTGGCTTGAATTTGTGGTTTGTTGTTGTTGATTCACGAGAGAATAACATCAGTAGTAATCGATATATTTACATACAAATGACGTCATCGAACTTGCGTCACCCTCGAAGTTACATGACGTCACTATATGCTTGTTAAGGCTGCTGTATGCCAAACTTTATTCCTTTGAACGGCTTCTTGGACTAAGCAGGTAGGGTTTTTGCACATGCAAATAATAAATGCCCAGATCAGCTTGCGCATCGCGCACTCTGTTCAGTTCTGTTGTTCGATGCTTGGACTGCGGCTTCTGAGACTAAGCAGGTAGCAGGTACTTGAAATGCAGACACCCCTATGTATTTATGAATCGGACCGAGCTGCATATCAAATTTAGAACGTCGCGGAGACGCCTTCTGTTTAAGAGCAGAAATGAGAAAATTTCTCGCTGCCTGGATAGTATGAAAATTTCACGTGCGAATAACAAATGCGCAGATCAGCCTGCGCATCCACGCATTCTGATAAGCGTTTTTGTTCCCTGCTTGGATAGTATGATTACTAAGGCTGGTGTGTGCTAAACGTTATGTCTGTGAACGGCTTCTGGGACTAAGCAGGTATATCTAAGTCTAATATTAGGAGCAGAAATAGGAAAAATGGAGTAGTTAGATACATGTACTTCTTATCTCCGAAAACAAAAAGAAAAAAAAAAGAACATCTAAATTATATTCATATAGTGTGAAGCATGTGGATATAAAGAAATATAAAAAAAAAACATGCATTGAATAATGAGTTTATTAAAAAAATACACACGTTTTATGTAGCACACATGAGGAAAGGATGAATCATTACACTAGAAAACAGTAGTGAACATTAGAAAACAATCCGCCGCGATTTAGACAAATAATTTGTTCAGTCTGCATGAAGGCCTTTTCAGTGCAACATCTCCGTGACCACAAAACTCAAACATCCACAGATATGAAACAACGAATAGGACTCGACAACAAGAAACTACTGAAATGCTGGAGCAAAAGAAGACCGACAGTTAGACTCCGGTGGCCCGGCCAGAGACAGAGCATCAGGCACCAACCAGCATTTTGTGGGAAAGTAACTGTCCTTAGGGCCATCCTTTGTTTAGGTTTCCATTATGGTCTGGTCGCTTCATGTTTGTGTTTCTTTCCCTTTGATGTCTTTGATGGTGGAGTAAGATAATTGTATCGATTCCTTTGTTTTACTTCTACTTTACATAGAATTAGATACTCTTTAATTCTCAGTAAAATAGAAGTGGGGGCAATGATCAGGAATCGATACAATTAACCCACAGCTCCCATCAGAGACACCTAGCTGTAGAATTTACATCATAATAATTTTTTTTCACTGGTTGTATAGAAATATCTTTTACCTATACGTTTGAAATGACGGTACTAGAAAGTGTCAGTGCGTTTCACAATTTGCAGCACGTCAGGTAATCACATATATCAAATTCGTAGAGGTACAACATTGATATTATACGATAGACTGCATGCATGGTAGTTAACCCAATCACGGTTGGCATCTTTGCTTCCCTCTTTAATTGCACGCCGGTGGGTCAGGCCTCAGATTCTATGACGGCTCCAACGTAAAGACTTATTGAAAATTAGAGAGATAATGTTGGTTGGTGCCTGATGCTCTGTCTCTGGTCGGGCTCATCGGAGTCTAACTGTTGGTTTTCTTTTGCTCCAGCATTTCAGTGGTTTCTTGCTGTCTAGTCCTCACCGCTGTCTCACCTCTGTGGTTCTTTGATTTTTGTGTTCACGGAGATGTTGCACTGATGAGTTAGGAGGCCTTCATGCGGACTGAACAAATTATTTGTCTAAATCGCGACGGAAGTAAGGGCGAGGATTGTGGCCACGTAAAATCGATTTAAGCCCCCCCCCCCCCCCCGTGGAAATCTTCCACTGACCGTTCCAAGGCGGCTCTTCTTTGGCGATTTATTTATGTTGTTGTTTGTTACTTACTGTGTGTATCACTTGTGTCTTTTGGTTTTGATTGGCCATATGGCCATTTTGTGGGAAAGTAACTGTCCTTATGGCCTTCCTTTGTTTAGGTTTCCATTATGGTCTGGTCGCTTAATGTTTGTATTTCTTTCCCTTTGGTGTCTTTTATGGGTGGAGTAAGTTAATTGTATCAATTCCTGATCTTTGTTTTACTTCTTCTTTACATGTCAAATCGAACATGTTAACTACAGAAAAATGTCTACCGTTTATAGACGAAGAAACGGTAGACGCAGTGCATAAATGTGAACAGCACCTGCACCTCTTAGCATTGCACTTAGACATACTATGATACATTCCACTTGTTTGAAAGGCTTGTAATATTTCCGAAGAATGGGCGACTTGATAAGAGATAATCTAACTCTCAGATTATTTTTAAATAAATTAGTTATACCTGCTCCACTTAAATTATCGGAAGCGACAGAAAACAAATTTATGGGCCTCACCAATAAGGACAACAACATAGCTCTAAAATTATTAATAGAATTGGGAAACCGTACAATCGAAGCAGAATGTAACCTCAGGGGAGATATTGTAAGTTTAAATTTATTTATTTGTGATATTCATGCGTGCTTAAAGGGGCGATACCGTTAAAACTAAAGCGATATTCATACCAATCATTAAGTTAAAAAGTATACAGAAGAACGGCGGATGCTTCAAATAGAAGGCCTAATAGAAGGCTAAGTAGAAGTAAAACAAAGATCAGGAATTGATACAATTAACTTACTTCACCCATCAAAGACACCAAAGGGAAAGAAATACAAACATTAAGCGACCAGACCATAATGGAAACCTAAACAAAGGAAGGCCATAAGGACAGTTACTTTCCCACAAAATGGCCATATGGCCATCCAAAATTAAAAGACACAAGTGATACACACAGTAAGTAACAAACAACAACATAAATAAATCGCCACAAAAGAACCGCCTTGGAACGGTCAGTGGAAAGATTTCCACTGGGGGGGCCTAAATCGATTTTACGTGGCCACAATCCTCGCCCTTACTTCCGCCCAGATTTAGACATATAATTTGTTCAGGCCTTCTAACTCATCAGTGCAACATCTCCGTGAACACAAATAATCAAAGAACCACAGAGGTGAGACAACGGTGAGGACTCACTGTGCCTGCTCAGGCAAAGCGGTGCGAGTCGGACCGTCAATGCTTATAAACCGTTTTGGTTTCATTGGGCAACAGGGCTTGAGCTATAATTTCATCTCAATGTCGGGTAAAAGTCCCACAAAATTAAAAGCAACGTCTCCAAATGACCTGCACAGTGTTGACGGGGACGTTAAACCTCAATTCAAATACAAACAAACAAATCCTCTAATTATCAGTGTGGCATATTTTACGCACAGTCCATATAACCCCGTATTCCCCTAGTGTAACTTTGCTATGTTAAAATTTGTACTATTCATCAGCTTCCCCACATCGCCTAGAAACGCCGAACGTCGCGTTGAGTGCTGATCTGTGTGCTGAAGCTGTTTCGTCGATCGATGTAAGTAATTTAGGTAAATTAATTGATGGATAGATGGATGGACCCAAAAATGTATGCATTTATAAATTTAATCTATTTTTTTTTTTTTTTTTTTTCAATATGTAAAATAGAAGTGAAGGCAATTATCAGGAATCGATACAATTAACCCGCAGCTCCCACCAAAGACACCAAAGAGAAAGAAACACAAACATGAAACAACAGACCCTAATGGAAACATCAATAGCGGAAAGCCAAAAGGACAGTTACTTTCCCACAAAATGGCAACTAGGCTAACCAAAACAAAATAGTATAAGCGACACAAACACCTGAAGACAAACCATAACAAAAATAAACCGCGATAGAAGGGAAAGAAACACAAACATGAAACAACAGACCCTAATGGAAACATCAATAGCGGAAAGCCAAAAGGACAGTTACTTTCCCACAAAATGGCAACTAGGCTAACCAAAACAAAATAGTATAAGCGACACAAACACCTGAAGAAAACCATAACAAAAATAAACCGCGATAGAAGAACTGCTTTGGAACGGTCAGTGAAACGAATTCCACTGGGGGGGGGGGGGGGGGGAGCTTAAATCGATTTTGCGTGGCCACAATCCTCGCCCGTACTTTCATCGCGATTTAGACAAATAATTTGTGTTCAGTCCGTATGAAGGCCTCCAAGTATATATATATCAAAACATAACATTATTATTATCATTACTGCCATTAATATACAAAAGGGGGCGAGTTTGTCAGGGGCCGAGTTTGTTGGGCCGAGTTGGTTAGGGGCCGAGTTTGTTTGCGGCCGAGTTGTCCTGTTACCTTCCATCTGCACCCCTGGACACCTTTTTGTGTCATGAAACAAATTTGTCATAACACCAGAAGAATTACAACAAAATAGAAGTAGAGGCAATGACCAGGAATCGATACAATCAACCCATAGCTCCCATCAGAGACACCAAAGGGAAAGAAACACAAACATGCAACAACAGACCTAATGGAAACACCAACAGCGGAAAGCCAAAAGGACAGTTACTTTCCCACAAAATGGCCAATAGGCTATCTAAAATAAAATGACACAAGCGACACAAACACCTAAAGACAAACCATAACAAAAATAAATCGCGACAGAAGAACCGCATTGGAACGGTCAGTGGTAACGAATTCCACCGGGGGGCTTAAATCGAATTTACGTGGCCACAATCATCAGGGTGACCGAATTTTTAGGATCTGTATGATAGTACAAAAATACAACGCCAAAGCATGCTGTGCACTATAAACTCTTCTCCTCTTCATCTCTGGGTGTAAGTTATCATGTACAAAAATTGTCAGTTTCTTTAATACATCATTGTTTTACCGTAATGATCCTAACTATTGGGGCAAACAGTTCTATCCAAACAGTGCAGACCCAGATCAGGCCTCCTGCTTACATAAACGGTTATAAACAGGCGTTTTGGGAACAGTGTATCGGCCTCTTTCGAGTTTTAATTTCTGTGTACTGGTACGAAACTTAGACAACGCCTGTCTTTCTCGAAATTTAAGTACATCAATGTTTGTTTGTTTGTTTGTTTGTTTGTTTGATTTGAGGTTTAACGCCCCCAATTTTGTGGGACTTTTACCCGACTTTGAGATGAAACGACATCTCAAGCCCTGTAGCCCAATGATACCAATAGGGTTTATTAGCATGGACGGTCCGACTCCCACCGCTTTGCCTGGGCAGGCTTAGCTAGATCCTCTAAGCGGATTCATCTCTGCGAGGAAGCATCATGCAGCCCATATATTTCTTCAAGCCCCTATGGGCGGGGGCCGTAAGTACATCAATGTAAGATGATGTAAGATTCACAAGAAAATTGGCATTTAAAAAATAAAAGATAAGGCAATGATCAGGAATCGATACAATTAACCCACAGCGCCCATCAGAGACTCCAAAGGGAAAGAAGCACACAAATGAAACAACTCGACCATAATGGAAAAATCAATAGCGGGAAGCCAAAAGGACAGTTACTTTCCCATAAAATAGCCAATTCGCTATCCAAATCAAAATAATATTTGCGATAGACACACTCAAAGACAAATCATAACAAAAATAAACCGCGACAGAAGAACCGCCTTAGAATGGTCAGTGACACGAAACGAATTCCATTTGGATGGGGGTGGGGCTTAAATCGATTTTATGTGGCCATAATCCGTCGCGATTTAGACAAACTATTTGTTCAGTCCGCATGAAGGCCTCCAAACTCATCAGTGTAACATCTCCGTGAACAAAAAAAATCAAACAACCGCAGAGATGAAACAACGGTGAGGACTCGACAGCAAGAAACCACTGAAATCCTGGAGCAAAAGAAAACCAACAGTTAGACTCCAATGGGCCTGGCCAGAGACAGAGGATAAGGCACATTGAATTTGATTCTCTCGAATTCTCAGTTAGCCTAGTGTAGTTTATATTTTCTTGTCCTTTGGGATCATTGATTCCATTGTTGAATTTAGAAAACATTTGAGGGTCACCGATGAGGCCTAATTGGCCGAAACTTACTGGTCTGGCCCAGAAAACATGTACACTCCATATTTTCCAGTTCTGTGGTGTATTCATTGCTTCCAAAGAATAACCCTTTCTAGAACATATTTGCGCTGGAACCGTCATAGAATCTGAGGCCTGACCCAGTTAGACTCCGATGGGCCCGACCAGAGACAGCATATGTACGCAATCTGTTTCCAAAATTCGTATCTGAAGATTTGCTTTTTTATTGTTAATATCAAACAGCCATTGTCGTTTGAATCTGTGTTTTAGTTTCTGTTTAATATCAAGTAATGTTTTATTAGTCCAAGAAAAGGATTATGGAGAACGTTAAGCATATTAAGCTTTTTGAGCATTAAATATATATACATGTACATTGTAACAAGAATAAGAAACTACAAAATGTGACAATAGCCGACAAGAGCTGTTAAACGGTGACAAGAATTTTTCTGACAAATGATTAAACAAATTGTTTCTTAAACGTATATGCCGTCTAATGTTGATCTTGTGTATATTTTATGTTTTAACGTGTCTGTGCTATTAGTTTGATGTCTTTGTGATATGTGGGCGTGTATTGTGTATTATTTTTAAGTCGGTAAATAGCTATTCATAGCTATTATAAAATTTTCTTACTTCTTATGACTTGGCTTAGAGATAAACTCTGATGTCTGTAGGAAAAGCAACACGATTTATTCAGAAGATTAACACCATTTACCGACAAATGATTTCTCCGAATAAACTTAATGCCGCCACATTTTATATACAGAAAAATGTGGTTTACTAGGGAACCTCTGTATTTCTGTTCAAAAAAATATATATTGAGGGTACTCGTTTATAGTTTACCGATTTGCATATTAATTTCAGACCAACTCACAGGCATCACGTAGACAATTTCGTAAACTTGATAAGTAGCCATGTAAACAATACATTACAGAGAGAAAACTGTGATTTTCAAGCACAGAAATTATTCTTATTTCTCCTCAAAAACATGAACTGTGGCTACTCACTAGAACGAACTCATTTAGGTTGTTGTAACCAGCACCCACACTCTAAGTTTGGAGTGCAATTGAGAACAAATACGAGTTTTCATCAGAAGAATAATAGTTTTTGATTTGTTTTTGTTTTGGATAGCCAATTTGCCATTTTGTTGGAAAGTTACTGTCCTTTTGGCTTTCCGCTATTTGTGTTTCCATCAAGGTCTAGTTATTTTATGTTTGTGTTTCTTTCCCTTTGGTATCACTGGGAGTGGTGGGTTAATTGTATCGATTCCTGATCATTACCTTCGCTTCTATTTTTGAGATATGAAAGGAAGCCCTATATGTGTACATTGATGTGTCCATGTACACATATAGTGCTTTCTTCTACGGAAAATATCACAAATTTTTATTTTCAGGACCACGAAGTATCATCTCAGTCAGCGGGATTTACAAGGATACATAAACAAGTACACGTTTTTCCAATTTTTGGCAGAAACATATAGTTGTGGGAGGATGCTTGTTAGTTCCGCTTCAATGTGGCGGTATTATTGAACACCCACAATCAATGTTTGGAGTCATGCGTGGCCAAATCTTCAAAGAAAACAATCTGGTTACTTATACAAAATAGAAGTGAAGGCAATGATCAGGAATCGATGCAATTACATCACACCTCTTATCCAAGAGACCAAAGGAAAAGAAACCCAAACATAAAACAAACTTCGTCATAGTGTGGGTCTCTGGTGGCTGGTGGGGCCCATCGGAGTCTAACTGTTGGTTTTCCTTTGCTCCAGCATTTCAGAGGTTTCTTACTGTCGTGTCCTCACCGTTGTTTCGTCTCTATCGTTGTTTTTTTGTGTGTTCTCGGAAATGTTGCACTGATGAGTTAGGAGGCCATCATGCGGATTGAACAAATTATGTCTAAATCGCGACTGACCGTTCCAAGGCGGTTCTTCTGTCGCGGTTTATTTTTTGTTATGGTTTGTCTTTAAATGTGTGTGTGTGTGTGTGTGTGTGTGTGTGTGTGTGTGTGTGTGTGTGTCGCTTATATTTATTTTGTTTTGGATAGCCAATTGGCCATTTAGTGGGAAAGTAACTGTCCTTTTGACTTTCAGCTATTGATGTTTCCATTGGGGTCTAGTTATTTCATATTTGTGTTTCTTTCCCTTTGGCGCCTCTGATGGGTGCTGTAGGTTAATTGTAGAATCCTCTTCTTTTTTTCAAGTGGGGGTCTGAATTTTATAGGCGTTTCGAGATGTGGTGTATAAATGTCATTTGACGTGTCACCAGTAGCAATTCTGATTCTGGCGGCTGCTGATGTCTTTTCCACATGCTATGCAGTTGTATATTTTTCTGGGCGGCATTGCCTAAATTCAATCATTTAAATAATAAATTAAAAACAATAGTCTTTCTTTCTTTCTACTGATACTGCGTCGGTCACATTTGACCATTACCGCTGGTCTACATTACGTGCACTCCAGATTTTGCAGGATGTTTATTACTATTTTTTTATCTGTCTATCTATCTTCTTATACTGAGTTGGGTGTATAGCTAAATTTAGAATTTAGCTAAAAAAAAAAAAAAAAAAAAAAAAAGAGAGAAGCCACTTGATGAGTCCTTAAAACTATTTACAATCTGAATAACAGAGGTATATCCTAAAACGCATACCTCTGAATCTCAATCTTACACTGTGTGGGTTGTGTCTTTTAATTTTGGATGGCCATATGGCCATTTTGTGGGAAAGTCCTTATGGCCTTCCTTTGTTTAGGTTTCCATAATGGTCTGGTCGCTTAATGTTTGTATTTCTTTCCCTTTGGTGTCTTTTATGGGTGGAGTAAGTTAATTGTATCAATTCCTGATCTTTGTTTTACTTCTACTTTCTATCGGAGTCTAACTGTTGGTTTTCCTTTGCTCCAGCATTTCAGTGGTTTCTTGCTGTCGAGTCCTCACCGTTGTCTCACCTCTGTGGTTCTTCGATTATTCGTGTTCACGGATATGTTGCACTGATGAGTTAGGAGACCTTCATGCGGACTGAACAAATTATTTGTCTAAATCGCGACGGAAGTAAGGTCGAGGATTGTGGCCACGTAAAATCGATTTAAGCCCCCCAGTGGAAATCTTTCCACTGACCGTTCCAAGGCGGTTCTTCTGTGGCGATTTATTTATGTTGTTGTTTGTTACTTACTGTGTGTATCACTTGTGTCTTTTTATTTTTGATGGCCATATGGCCATTTTGTAGAAAAGTAACTGTCCTTATGGCCTTCCTTTGTTTAGGTTTCCATTATGGTCTGGTCGCTTAATGTTTGTGTTTCTTTCTCTTTGGTGTCTTTGATGGGTGGAGTAAGTTAATTGTATCGATTCCTGATCTGTGTTTTACTTCTACTTTGAACTCCTCTGTAGTCTTAACATTCACCATATAAGAGGGAAAGTAAAAGTAAAACAAAGATCAGGAATCGATACAATTAACTTACTTGCATTTGGTTAAAGTTTTATGTCAAAGTTTGTAGATGCCTGTATGTTCTATTTGATGCCCTCACTCCCTCGGTCCATTTAGAAATTTTATGTTTGGTTTAGCTTTTACAAGCACATTTATAGATTCTTATAGCTTCTTGGCTTCATTCATATCACATACAAGCTCGAAAGATATATCAGAGGGTGACGCTGGCCGGGGGTATACGTGACCCACTGGTCACTTTCTCTAGTGGCTACTGTACCTGGTTGTATCTTATAGAAGAAGGTTAAAGAAGACTGCTCACGGCGGGCCTCTAGGGACGGCCATTCTGGTTCGTTAAGCATGTCACCGACGCTACTTCTATTGCGCCATCGTCGGCAGGTCCATCGAACAGCTGTCCTCTGTACCTTCTCCACCTGCTGAATCTTAGTTTTAACATATGAATGCCAAATGGGTGATGCATATTCAAGTTGATGGCGAACAAATGTTTTATGTGCCATATCCTTTGTCTGCCTAGGTGCAAAAGCAAAGTTACATATAAGAAATCCTAAAGTCCTAGTTGCTTTTGATATTATTTCTGAAACGTGTTGACCCCAATCAAGATCATCAGTGATTGTGATACCAAGGTATTTGGCGGATTGAACCTGCTCCAAAATTTGCTGGTGTAGTGTATAGTCAAACTTAATTTATTTGTCTGGAGAGTGTTGTGACACCCTCATTGAATGACATTTGAACTTCATCTGCCAATCGGCCTCCCACTGTGCTAGTTGATTCAGGTCGTTTGCAAAATAAAACAGGCAGAAGGAGAATATTTCTTACATGCTTTTCAATGAAATATAGACATTTCTCAGTGAAATCGAAAACGATATTGTCACTGTTTCAAACAGTGACTGATATCTGTTACGAGATGAAATAGGAAACTTCTCTGGTGCTAATGCACATCTAAATTATTTTAGTAGGTATATGGCAAGGCGGTGCGAGTGAAATATTTAGGTGAAATACGGTAGGCAAAATGTGCTGCTCAATGCACAGGTCATGCACATATCATACGATGTATGCATGAGTGGTTTGTGGAGATTTTTTTTTACCATACAGTTGGCCGCTATAAGGCTGATTTCTATTAAATTTGCCTAAAAATCGCCAACCGCCAAATTGTGCCATATATAATTTTCATTCCAGTCACGATGTTGTGTGTGTTCGTTTTGACGAGAGTTATACCATTGATTTGTTTCATCATTTTATCCCTACGGGAAATACTATTTTAACGCAAATCAATTTTCTACTCGATTTTTGCTTTATGGCTATGATTGTGGACGGTATCTTCACCTTGCCACGATTTTAGCGAGCTAACACGAGTATGCATGATTTTCTGGTAGTATTCATAGGTATAAATACCCTGAAAAACGAACACTATTCAGCAGCAGGTCAAGTGCAAATAAATGTGATGTTTTGTGTTAGTATTGTTGTATATAGATACTGTAAATAATTCATGTCATTTTTTTATATCTTTCTTGTGCCTTACCCCACAGCTGCCCGTACACCTGTCAGAGATCACGCTCGGTTGTCTTGTCAACATGGGGGTTTGCGGGACGCCGTAAACCCACATGTAACAATATCAATTTTATTTTTCACAGTTTGGGACTACTTTTTCTCGGAATCTAATTCTGTGGTAAGTTTTTTCATTGTCAGATGATTGAAAATTATTGAACTGTATTAGAATTGACACTTAGCCCGTTCTCATGTCATGAGGACGTTAATGACGTCATTTTCGACGCTGACGTCACGCATTTTGTCGCGCAATGTTAGATCTGCCCGCAGCTTCTTTGGGAAATTTATATCTCAATTATTTCAGTAACCATTCATAGAAATGCCATCCCAGGCCCCGAGGTTATAAAACTTCTTGAGTACGATCTCAGACTCAGCGGAACTACTTCTCTGAGTCTGAGATCAAAATCGAGGTTATAAAACTTCTGAGTACGTTTTCATGCTCAACTTTGAGTATGACGTTGAGCATGAAACGTGATAAACTTGAGCAAGCACCTTACCAATCTCAGCGCATGCTCATGTAAAAGATCGCGACACGTGTACGTCAGAGACGGCAAAATTTAATGAGACGACCGCGAGTTTTTTGTGATCGTTCCAATTCTCTGGAAATGTACATAGCAGATGAGGTCTTTGAGTGGTACCGTTTCAGACCGGAGATCATTTTATACATTGTGGGCTTCAGTCGAACTTAGAGAAACGGCGCCAGAGAAACCAACAGGAATAAACAACCCCCTCAACCCCCTACCTCCTTTACTTCAGCTACTGGTTTGCCTTAGATATTTTGCAACAGGAGCCATCAATCTACTCATCGACGATTCCCTGAACATTTCCCGTTCGACAGCTGGCAGGTGCATAATGGATGTAGAAGAGAAGATCTTTAGTCTGTCAAGCACCTTCATACAATTTCCAACCGGACTAGTAGCTTTCTTTCTCCAAAATGGCTGATATTGTGATGTCATTTTGTTATTGGATTTTCCAATCCGCTTTATTCTATAATGAATATGATTGGTTATCTGTTTGAAACATGACGTCACAATTTACTGTAAGTGCGAGTGACTTGGGGGAAAAAAATAGGTTGCATGTCATTAATTAGTGAATAGGTCCCTGAAATGAACACCCCCTAAACCTCAGTTTATGTTGATAAATCTGCGGTTTATGCGGGTAAATATTATTTTTCTCATTTCTGCATGCTCCAAGGTTTAGATTGTGGGTACTCGTTAGAGCCGCCTCAATGCGGTTGTAACGAACACCCGCAGCCTAAGTTTGGAGTACAAATAAGAAAATATCACATATTTTCATCATAATTTTAGCCAAACAAATGCACTATGTCGCAGGGGTGTGTTATCGTAATGGACTGGACGTAAGTCTGTCTGTCTGCCTGTCTCTCCTCTCTGTATGAACGTGTTTGCACAGTTGTACGTACTTCTCTCTCTCTCTCTCTCTCTCTCTCTCTCTCTTGCTCTCTCTTTCTCTCTCTGGGATACCGGTGGTTGGGGGAAGGGGGAGGGGGGTCTGGTCTTTAGCTTAAAACTTTTTGGAAATCATATTCGTCCCCCGACTTCTCATAATGTCAAGTATTGAAGTAAAGTCCTACCGCGTTCCTGAACGGAACGAGTATTGTTTAGGTGAACCCTTTACTGCATGTACTTTAATTAAACAATTGAGATCTGATCAGACGCCGCGCTATGCAACGTCTGATCTGGGTCACATTATTGTCAAACCCGTCCCGATTGTGGAAAAACCATCTTACTCTGCTAGGCCTATAAGATTGGACGATTATTTTCTGTAAATAACTGTACAAACCAGTGATGATTATTAGCAATGATAGAGCTGTATTTCGTAACTTTGGGTCGACTTACAAACAATCGACCCAAAGTATATGTTGCAACATTATCTTAGGATATGTTTTTTTTTATCTCATTTCGTTGTTTTGGTTATGTATTACGACCCTTTCAAGATGATTTCACTCATATCGAGACGATCATAGGTGGGCGAAAACCGGAGTACCCGGAGAAAAACACACTTGACCTTCCGTTGCAGAACTTGGCGTCTCACATGTGACCCAAGCCAGGCTCGAACCACAGCGGCTAGAGACCTAATGATTAACAGTCAGACCTAATGATACAGAATTGTATCAATTCCTGATCTTTGTTTTACTTCTACTTTGCATATCAGGGCTGTTTTGTTTGTGCCGTGTGGCGGCTGTAAAAGGTCTCCCCGTACATGCATTTAACGCTCTTATTTTTCCAATCCTCAGGGATTGCTTATGCAATTGCTTTTCACTGTTCCATCAATTGACATCCTTTAGATACCTGTTGAAGGTCATTATTAAACCGATGTTCGTTCCTCGTTGTATAACAACTGTTTGTTTGACATCCCTGTACTTTAAGTAGACAAGGATGTTTTGTGGGCTTTTGTTGTACCTTCCTTCTATTCGAAGGAATCTTCTTCAGTAATTTTATATGCTGTTTTATTTATTTATTTAATAACCGGTATGAACATCGCTTTAGTTTTGACGGTATCACAACCTTATTAACCAAAATGAGTATTACAAATACATTTAAAATATCAATATCACCCCTTAGGTTACACTCTGCTTCTTCTGTACGGATTCCCCATTCTATTAAGAACTTTAATACTATGTTGCCTTCGGTATTGGTTAGGCCCTTAAATTTGTCTTCTGTAACTTCAGTTAATCTCAAAGGAGCAGGCAATACCAATGTTTTGGGGAGTGTAGTAGGGTGGACTTGTTTATATACCTTTTTCTCACAGATAATACGTTAAATTATTAATATTTTCTCACATTTTCTGCAGCATGTTAATACATCTGTTTGCAGACTTCCATACTGCTTGCTGATTTGTAAGCTATTTCCTGATTGGTTCACTTTCGGGATTTCCTTATACTCTATCCAATGATAGTATTGTTTTTATACAGGGTATTCCCCAGTTTAGTAGCATTGACCTTACAGATCTTGTCTATTTTTAGACTGTAAAGGCTGGTAATAAGAATTTTACCTGATAATTGCTAATTATTGTCTTAAACTAGCTTATTTTCCAGTTTTCTGCATTATTTTGCATCTACTGTGAACAAGCATTAGTGAAATTATATTTTCACTTGATATTTTCATATAAAGCCTTATTCAGCTTTCAGTAGTTTTGTAAAATCAAGCTTTTTCAGCTAGAATACTGCACTTCCAAATTACCATGTTAAAGTTTCACTGTCCAAAATATAAAACCCTTGCTTGTTTGTCCAGTCATTAGCCACTGGTCAGGGTTTCTCTCTGAAACTTTCACAGACTACACCGACGGGTAAGTGATATTTTGTTCTTGGTCTGGCTCAACGAGCTGGAGGCATTTTTTTTCTTGTCTTGTCCAACGGACGAGAATTCTGTCAAGTTTTTCTCTTGATTTCTAAATTCTGAAACTTTATACTGTGAAACTTTAGGCTCATTTTTCACTTAGGAAACCTTTCTTTAGTTATTTATCTCAGCTGATCTCTCTCTCTTCAGTAAAATACTTGTACAATTTTTTTCCACATCAGCTATTCGTCAACCTCACCTCCGCATTTGAGCATTTGAAAATCTAGTGTAGAGAAAAAGAATAAAAGTAGTCTACCTTCAAGGTTGTGTTTATTTCCCAGGTCAAGAGCTTGAACCTCACTATACGATCGCGTCGCGGGTCCTCATTGGTTTTGCAACCAGAGAGAATCCGCGTCTGCTACAGTGGTGCCTTAAGAGCCAGGATTCTTGTTCACTGGGAATGACACGCAACGTTGAAACAAACGCCGTTGAATCGCCGTTGTAAAGAGTTAGACTGCATATTGTTAATTAGATCAAATGTCGACTGAAACGTCAAGTTTTTTGGATACGAATTCTGACTATCAGGATGCCTCAATTAGCCCCCTTCACTCCCCAAATGCAAACACAGGGGTTTCAAAGTTTGATGCCTATATAAGCACACCGTCCTCATTTGGACATGATTCGGGTATACCTCAGGCGATTCTAAAAACTAGGTCAGTATCGTGCGATACACATGATTTTACACAGGGACGGTTTGGGGGAAATGAGAATTATGTCCCACGGTTCTTTCCAGGGGCGTATTGTACATCAACACCTTACCCACAGGAGCAAGCACAGGGCTTTTCACGGGGTCCACCAATATCACACGCTACAGTTTATAGCAACCCCGCAAGGCAGGAAGAACAGACAACTCCTACTCAACCAATGCATAGTTACGCCAGAGTTTTTGTTCCTCAAACACCGACTTTCACTCAAAACACGCTGTATCATAATAGAACAACGTGTATTCCTGAGACACCAGTGGGAACTATGGGTCCTTATGGGGTACATAATGCAATGAGATCCCCAGGTGGCATGGGGTCGGGGTACAGAACATCAAATGAGCAAATAAATTTAGCATCAGTGCCCTGGCATGTGAAACCAAAAGTGACATTTGACCCTCAAATTGCTAATCAACCCGCATTAGTGAGCCCTCAGCAGCAGTCTTCTACCATGTATACTGCTCAGAACATGTCGAGTTCATACATACAGCATACTCCATCTGTACCTGTAGAAGCGACGACCTCGGGTATGAACCCGGGCTTTTCTAGTAACTCACTTATGACGCATTTACGGCATCAAAATAATTCCCCACCCCCTATAAATGACAGAGGGTATGACACCGAGCTACCATTCCAAGTTCATGGTAAGCTTACTCAGGGTTTTACTTCATTACAGCCCAGCTCATTACAGCAAAGCGGTAATTTACTAGAGCAAGCAGCCACCTGCAATCAAAAGGAAGTATCCCCACATGTGGTCGCAAATGCGCAGCAGACAGTGAGCCCTGCAGAGCAACTCATATCCCAACTCAGTCAGCTTTTGGGAGTAACAGGCCCACCTCATTCAAACAACCGTCAACTTGGTTGTAGTTCGAATGGTCCGCCTCAAATAGAACATGTTCAGAGAACAACTACTTCAAACAGTGAGCCCTCAATTTTCCTATCAAGTGTTCAACCACCAATACAAAATAGCCCAGTTGTTTCTTACTCTAATACCGTGAATTTAGATCAAAACCAAAACTTTACTTGTAATCAACAGGGACTATCCTCTTCTAATGCGGAATCCAATGTAAGTGGGGTTTCGGGGCAACAGAAAAAGAAAGCCTTTGACCCTGACTCTTTTGATGGGTCTGAAAAAGGCCCAGAGATTTCTGAATATTTGATTCATTTTGAACAGATCGCGCTTTGGAATAATTGGACGCGCAATGATATGGCTAGAGTCCTATGCATTAAATTGAAAGGGGAAGCACAGAAGTTATTAAGTAACTTAACTTTGGCGGAATTGTCTAGCTATGAGGCTCTCAAACAAACATTGAATCACAGGTTCAATCCAAAAGAAAGGCAGCTTGCTTATAGGTGTGAGTTTAAAAACCGCATACGTCAGAAGAATGAGAGTCCGGTTGATTATGGGTCAGCCCTTCGCGCATTAGGCCGTAAGGCATACCCTGATATGTCCACTGAAGCATTAGAAGTGCATTTAGTAGATCAGTTTCTGACCGGGATAGGTTCATTTGACTTGAGGAAACATGTACAGTTGCAGCACCCGAAAAATCTAGATCAGGCTGTAAACTTGGCACTTGAGTATACTGCTATTTGCAACGTGGATAAAATCGTAAAACCGCCATTAACTGAGTCTGAGGAAACCGCGGTTACGTCCCTTAGACCTTACGAAAATTACCCTCGTGAGGAATATGAGACATTGATTGGTCAAATCGTTGAGAAGGCATTTGATAAAGCATGGGATAGAAAAGAGAAACTTTCAGGGGGTGAAAACTACACAGCACGGTCTAGGTCCCCTTCCCCTGGGCCCAACCATCGGGGTGGTCGTTATGGCTCGAAACGGGTAACATTTAGTGAAAACACTAACTCCAGGGAATCTTCCCCAAGGCGCTTTACTCCGAGACAGATCATTTGCAATTATTGCAGGGGCCCCAACCACATCGAACGGTTTTGTAGAACAAAAATCGCCGATGAGGAAAACCGTAAAAACGGGGATCAAACTCAGAAAAAGTCGGAAAACTAGAACGGACTGATTCAGAACATGTCTTGGCCTGTGGGTCAGTCCATAATAAAATAGGCCACATTTATCGCAGGATGAAAACGCATCAGTGTGTGGAAATGCAGGTTTTCAAAATAGTACATGTATGACAAAGGCAGACAGAACACACAACTTTCAAGACAATTTTTCTAGAAAGCCTCTGAAAAATACACATACTGGTGGTACATATACATCTCAGCCTGTCTGTAAACAACAGTCACTTGTAAATAACAGTCAGTATAACAAAGATGTTTGTAACTCAGATCAACATTCACCAGGGCGGGTCTTGCAAATTACCTGTTTAAAACAACCACCTCCCAATAACAATCAAATGTATGATGTTTTTAACGGTTGCAATCAAAGTAGGGTTGTTAACGCAAGTGAGCAGAGGCGCAGTTTAAATAATCAACACTATGACAGGGTAACTGTAGGAGAGATAACTTTTGCAGAAGATAGTCCTCATGGTTCCACTGATACTACACAGTGCAGCTCAGAGAAAGAAATGTTAGGGTGCTTTGAGCAGTCACAATGTTTAGGTCACCGAGAGAGATCACCTGATGAAACTTGTTTATCGAACTCTTCACAAGTATTCTCCAGGTCAGGGGAAACTACTCTGAATGGAAATAGTCTGAGTTTAACAAATTCAGAAAAAGGAAATCCACCAAAACCAAAACATACATGCTCAGTAGGATACACAGAGCAAATGCCTCTGTTTGAAAAAGCCGGTACGGTACTGTTAAATAGTTGTGCGGGACATATGTCTCCGGGAAATATGTGTATTAATGGAACTGTGCAGGATGGTAAATGCGCGGAAAATCAAACTTATGGAGCTCGAAACGAAAACAATGGGCTTTCTGTGGGTACTTGTCTGAGACAAACATGTTCAGGCATGGATACTAACAGAATGCCACAATCAACTGATAAGGATTTATTGGCCTTGGGTAGTGCAAAGGGAGATGTGAAGGCTAATAAAACAACAGAACAACATTTATACAGAAACGAAAAGCATTCTGAACTGAGCTGTAATGGAAATCATTTGTGCACTCAGCTTCAACGGAATGTTTTTAGTAATAGGACTTCTTGTTCTCCCTTGGGTCTGTGTCGAGAGCCCGGGGCAGTGTTGCGTGAAAACCAGGTTTCCTACACGGTTCCAGGAGTGCATCATAATAGTCAACGAAATGTCGGTTTTGAGAACACAATGACTGATAATAACACATTAGGACATTATCGTTGCCTATGCGGTGTGCCCTCAAAAAGTTTGACTTCTAGTCATAGCTCTACAGTTGATAAAGTATCACAAAATCCGTTCTTTGAACATAAAAATACACCAGTCTGCGTGACTGACTGTTCAATTAACAGTTCTTTAAAGGATGGATTTCGTGTGACTTCATTGAACCCTGACATTTTGGGAGCATCTGGTTTTCATTCTCACGAAACTCTAACCCCATCCTCCATTCATGATAGTTGTCAAGGAAACAGACTATCCGATACTTCTCAAAGTTTATGTTCCAATAATAGTCCGGGGTCCCGTACTTTAAAAAGTGATAAAGAAATTAATCGGGTAACCAGTCACTTAAACGGTACAATGGATAATAGGCCGGGGTCCCGTGCTTTATTGAGTGATGATGATATTCATGATATTAGTCAGGGAGACGGGCACTTGAATGCTACAAGGGATATTAGTCCGGGATCCAGTAGTTTAAAAACCGAAGTTGAAATTAGTCGGGGAGATAGTCACTTAAATTGTACCATGACAAATAGATGGAGTGCTTATGGTCCTGAAATGAAACAAGGGTTTAGTCACAAGCCTGATTTAGACCATGAAAATAGTCGGGGAGCCTGTTTATCATATAGCCCTATTCAGAATAGTCAGGTGGCTGGTCTCTTGAACAATGGCACTTATGATAGCCCTGGAGCTGAAAAGTTTCAAAGCAACTTGAAAAATTTTCAACCTATTGATGCATCATTAAATAGGTCTACTTATAGTCCGGGTGCTAGTGAAATAAAACATAACGCTCCTTGTAGTCCAGTCACTTGTACTTCAGATGTTTGTCGTGGAAACAACTTGGGTCTGGGTGTTAGTTGTACGGAACAAAAAGGGTCACAATTGGGGCTTGGCAAACCTGGAGAGTCTGTTTCTCTTGTTTCATTATGTGATTATGGCGAAGATATTTGTTATGGAGATGTTTCTGTTGCACAGACAGAAGGTAAGCTAGTTAAGACTTCATCCATTCCCATTTCTATGTCACGTGAGCTAGCTGTAGAAACAACAGCTTCTAGTACCATCAAGAGTTATCCTTCAGAGACTCATTCACAGAAAACACAAACAATATGTGACCCCATGGTTACAGTTCAGTCAATACATGGTAGAGGCAATGAAAGAAATACGTCTGACGCTTCAATGTCAGAGGGTGACAAATCTGAAAGTTTAATAGAGCATTTATGGTCTGATAGACTACTGTCAAAAAGTCAGGCTGAAAGACAGCAGCCAATAAACAAGCAAATTGTGCATTCGCATGTAAGTGTAGAACTTCCTTGCCGAGACAAATTTAAAAACTGTTTACCCTCGGACAGAAAACCGTCAGAATGTCATGAAAAATTAAATGTGTCTGATTCGAAATTTTCTATGAGTCCTTTGACAGGTAATAGCCTTGATGGTCATAGTTCTGATTTGAAGCGTTCTTTTGTGGACACTTCTTTGAATTGTCAACCGCATAGCACTTCTGTGGATGTCAAAGTACCCGAAGGTACTACAGAAACAGAAGAGCTATCCTCATTTGAGACACACTTGTCTTCGAAGGAAGAAAGTATTTCATACACACTTAGTGGGTCATGTTACTATGTAAATGGTCAACTCGGTACATACCGGGGAAAATTTCTGATTGACACAGGTTCTAGTGTAAGTGTTATAGCAACACGGGCCCTGAATCAATTGAGTTCATATATTGTCATACAGCCCACTGAACGTAAGGTCCGAACTGCAAATGGTGGCTTATTAGATATAGAGGGAATATGTTTTCTTCAGATTCGGCTGGATCATTTGACATTCGAACAAGAGTTTATAATTGCAGATATAGATGAATCCTTAGGGATTCTTGGTGTAAATTTTTTAGATGACAATTATGCAGATTTGAAAATAAACAAAAGGCTTTTAAAAACAAAGTCTGGAAAAATAAAATTGCATAAAAAAGGTGCCCAAATGTGCAATAAATTACAGTTATGTGAGAATGTTACAATACCAGCCAACTCTGAAGCATTTGTTAAGGCATACATGACAGGAGGCTGTAAGCCACTGCTGAATATTCTGGAACCATCAAACAAATACATTGACAAGGGGCTCTTTGTTGCTAGAACATTGGTAGACACTACTCATAGTGAAATGATAGTATCTGTGCTCAATGTGAGTGACAGAAAATTGAAATTGAAGGAAAATACTACCATAGGCATAGCTCATCCTGTAGATCAGGTATCAAATTATGCAAATGGAGATAATAATCAAAACCCTGAAAGTACAGATATACCAAGAAGTTCTGAATTCCCAGATTTTCTTAGACCCTTAGTTGAAAATATGACTCCTGATTTGAACGATACTGAAAGGGAGAAAGTAAGCAATTTATTAGGAGAGTTTCAAGATGTTTTTATGTCACCAGGTGGGAAGCTAGGTCAAACAAATTTAGCCGAACACTATATTGATACTGGTGATCATAAACCATTTAAATTACCATGTCACCGGATTCCTATGTTCAAAAGACCTATAATTGAAAACGAAATAAAAAAAATGCTAGAACAAGATGTAATTGAACCTAGTACTAGTCCCTGGAACTCGCCTATTTGTTTAGTTTCAAAGAAACAGACTGGGGAATGGAGGTTTTGTGTAGACCTTAGAGCTCTCAATGCAATAACGAAATTAGATTCTTATCCCCTTCCCCGCATAGATGAAACTCTCGAAAGGTTGTCAGGTTCACAGTATTTCCATACATTAGATATGGCCAGTGGTTATTGGCAAATTTCCTTAAATAAGTCAGATCGGCCCAAAACAAGCTTTGCTATACCCGGAATGGGTTCTTTTTCCTTCAAAGTCATGTGTTTTGGACTAAAAAAATGCTCCAAGCAGCTTTTCTAGACTAATGGAGATAGTATTAAGAGGCCTACAATATGAAAACTGTTTAGTATATCTAGATGATATCATTGTCTTAGGTAAAGACTTTCAAACATCTTTGGAAAACCTCAAATCAGTCCTTTTGAGACTTCGTCAAGCAAACTTACAATTGAAAGTGAGTAAATGCAAACTTTTTCAGAAGCAGGTCGTATTTTTGGGCCATCTTATTTCACCGGAAGGTATAGCATGTGATCCTGAAAAGCTACAAGCAATCAAATGTTGGCCAGAACCTCAAGATAAAAAAGAGATCAAAAGTTTTCTTGGTTTAATAGGATATTACAGAAAAATGGTTCCTTCTTTTGCTGAGATAGCTTTACCTCTAACTCGTTTAACAAAGAAAAGAATAAAATTTAATTGGGGTTCTGAGCAACAGATTGCATTTCTGAAGTTAAAACAATGTCTTGTAAGACCACCGATATTAGGGTTTCCTTTAGAGTCAGAAGGACCGTTTGTTCTAGATACAGATGCCAGTGGATATGCAATTGGAGCTGTACTTTCACAATACCAAAATAATGTAGAATGTGTGATAGCTTATGGATTTTATACAACACTACAAACACTATTTGTTGGGGCGCAAGTTTATTCTTCGCACGGACCATGCTCCTTTAATCTGGCTCTGTAATTTTCGGGAACCTTCGGGAATTTTGGCTAGATGGCTTAGCATTCTAGGCTCATATGAATACCAAATAGAATATCGGCCTGGTAAACTTCATACTAACGCGGACACATTAAGTAGAAAGCTGAGAAGGCCGTGTCCATTCCCAGAGTGTGGGGAATGTAAACACACAGCAAATACCAATTATAATGAGTGCACAGATCAGTTATATGCTAATGCAACAGAATCCACAACCGAGGAAACAGAATTAGTTTCAAATTGGCTCTGTTTCTGGTCAAAAGATGAATTAAAACAGTTGCAAAATAATGACATTTGCATACAAGAAATTATTAGATTAAAGCAAAACAGTGATCAGAAACCTCGGAAGTCAGAGGTCAATCAGATCCATAGGGATGTCATTACATATTGGAACCAGTGGGAAGTGTTGCATTTGCATCAGGGATTACTTTATAGAGAGGTTGAAAATAGTTCTTGTACACGACTAACCCAACTGATTGCACCAAAAGAAATGAGAGATATGATATTCTCACAGCTACATGAGCAAAGGTATGCTGCCCATTTGGGTAGAGATAGAACAACCGCCGCAATAAAAAGAAGATTCTACTGGCCTGGTATTACTAAAGATATTGCCATGTGGTGTAAGGAATGTCAGATCTGTCAACGCGGAAAGCCTGGTCCTGGAAGGGGCAGGAACGCACTTGCACAGTTCAGAGTATTTAGACCAATGTCGGTAATTGGTATAGATATTCTTGGACCTCTAGTATCAACTTATGCAGGAAATCAGTACATCATTGTTGTCAGTTGCTATTATACCAAATGGGTGGAAGCTTTTGCAGTTCCAAATCATACAGCTGCTACAGTTGCTGATAAGTTAGTTCAAGAAGTATTCTTGCGATTTGGTTATCCCATTCAAATTCATAGTGACCAAGGGAAAGAGTTTGAATCCCAGCTTTTCAAACATCTGTGTAATTTGCTTGACATTGAAAAGAGTAGAACTACCCCCTATCACCCTAAAAGTGATGGTCTTGTTGAAAGATTTAACAGAACCCTTTTGGCTATGCTGTCCTGTTTTACCGACAGAAATCAAAGGGATTGGGATGACCATTTGCCTTATGTACTTGCAGCATACAGGGCTACCCCACATAAAAGTACAGGTGTTAGTCCCAATTTATTAATGTTTAATAGAGATATAGATTGTCCCATAGATGTTATGGTAGGGCCTACACCCAATTCCAATGCAGTAGAATGTCCAATTCATTATGTTCAGTGGGTACAGACAGCAATGATGAATGCGTTTCATTTCACACATGAACAGTTAGGAATGGCTGCAAGCAGACAGAAACGTGATTATGATCGTAACCTGAAACCCAGAGAATATCAAAGGAATGACTGGGTTTGGCGGTTCTATCCTCCCTCTGCTGGGTTAAAACTAGGCATGGGGTGGGTTGGACCGTATCTGGTAGTAAAACGTGTCTCTTATTTGACATATGTTGTTCAGAAATCTCCTGATGAAAATACCATTGCTGTTCATGTGGATGACATCAAACCCTTTTTCGGGGAAAGACATCCAAGAAGTTGGCTGGACTTACCACCACCAAATGAGAGTGAACAAGTTGATTCACCCATTATGGACAGACACCCGATTGAACGGAGTGGAGAAGCTCCGGTTCAAATTAGAACACGTAGAGAAAGGCCTGTTAGGCCTCGACAGATTTATAGTCCTGGGTAAATCCAGGAATGAGACCAAAATAAAAAAAACAAAACATTAAGATAGTAATATTGTTTCTTACATGGGCAATATTGCATAAAAACCAATAAAAATTAGATAGATTTCCACATTATGCACACTTTCACGCTGCACTTTATATAGATTTATTAAACACTGTGGTTTTCCGAATATTATGTAATCATGCTAAACAAAGTCTGCATTTTTACTGCAGATGCCATATTTACTATTATTGGTGTAAAATGCCAATAAAAATAAGAATTTATCTTAAGCATGATTAAATGGAAATTCTATAAAAATGTGTATATACATAAACATATCTATAGACATGATAATTATGTTGATCATGTAAATATGTGATTAAATATTATCATGTTAATAATACATTTGTAAATAGAATTAATAAAAATAAATAAATAAGGGAAACTGCAGTACAATTTTCAATTAAACTGAAGAAGGTTCTGGAGGGGTCATGGTCTTATTCCAGTTATGGCAACTCCACCAAGTTCAATCATCTTCCCAGACGGGGGCATGCTTTGCCCTGTTGAGGGTTGCTCCACCCAGTTCTTCAGGAAGTACAAGGCCTACATGACCCACTGGAACAAATTCCATGAGCGGCAGGTTACATTGTGGAGATGCAATGCCTGTGGGAAGGATTTTGGAAGAAAGACAGATGCACAGCAGCACCTACGTAAGATCTATAATGCCATGGAAAAAGGTCAACAACTTATTCATTCACCCTGGAGGTATATCTAGACCCAGGCCGTCAACCACCAACAACAGACGGGAAGTACAAGCTGAAGTGAGAAGACAGCAGGTAGCAGAGTGGCAGGAGTCCCATCCTGCCACGTTTGGTAACCGGGAACAAGCCCATCTACTTCCCGAAGAGGCTGAGGAGCTGGATTATGAAGATGACTTGTAAACGCTAGGCTCTCTGAAAATCATCTCTCTCTCTCTCTCTCTGCCTATGGACCACGGCTATTGACCGCGACTATGGACCACGGCTATGGACCGCGACTATGGACCACGGCTATGGACCGCGACTATGGACCACGGCTATGGACCGCGACTATGGACCACGGCTATGGACCGCGACTATGGACCACGAGGACATGGTTGGGAGATAGATCTTCAAGTATAAAATATTTTTTCTGAAATTTATTGTAAATCAGCTGAATGTTTTTGTTTTAATTAACAGCTGAATTTATTTTAGTTGTCATAACTGTTTTGAACTTTCATTTCTTGAAAAAAAATTAACTAGTATTTTTTTTTTTCAAAAGGGGGAGTAATGTAGTAGGGTGGACTTGTTTATATACCTTTTTCTCACAGATAATACGTTAAATTATTAATATTTTCTCACATTTTCTGCAGCATGTTAATACATCTGTTTGCAGACTTCCATACTGCTTGCTGATTTGTAAGCTATTTCCTGATTGGTTCACTTTCGGGATTTCCTTATACTCTATCCAATGATAGTATTGTTTTTATACAGGGTATTCCCCAGTTTAGTAGCATTGACCTTACAGATCTTGTCTATTTTTAGACTGTAAAGGCTGGTAATAAGAATTTTACCTGATAATTGCTAATTATTGTCTTAAACTAGCTTATTTTCCAGTTTTCTGCATTATTTTGCATCTACTGTGAACAAGCATTAGTGAAATTATATTTTCACTTGATATTTTCATATAAAGCCTTATTCAGCTTTCAGTAGTTTTGTAAAATCAAGCTTTTTCAGCTAGAATACTGCACTTCCAAATTACCATGTTAAAGTTTCACTGTCCGAAATATAAAACCCTTGCTTGTTTGTCCAGTCATTAGCCACTGGTCAGGGTTTCTCTCTGAAACTTTCACAGACTACACCGACGGGTAAGTGATATTTTGTTCTTGGTCTGGCTCAACGAGCTGGAGGCATTTTTTTTCTTGTCTTGTCCAACGGACGAGAATTCTGTCAAGTTTTTCTCTTGATTTCTAAATTCTGAAACTTTATACTGTGAAACTTTAGGCTCATTTTTCACTTAGGAAACCTTTCTTTAGTTATTTATCTCAGCTGATCTCTCTCTCTTCAGTAAAATACTTGTACAATTTTTTTCCACAACAGCTATTCGTCAACCTCACCTCCGCATTTGAGCATTTGAAAATCTAGTGTAGAGAAAAAGAATAAAAGTAGTCTACCTTCAAGGTTGTGTTTATTTCCCAGGTCAAGAGCTTGAACCTCACTATACGATCGCGTCGCGGGTCCTCATTGGTTTTGCAACCAGAGAGAATCCGCGTCTGCTACAGGAGTAGTCTTCGTATAAGACTATCTCCTCTCAAATCGCCCATCCTTCGAAAATATACTAATCCGTGGAAAAGAAGTGGAATGTATCCTAGTATTTCTAAGTGCAATGCCAAGAGGTGCAGATGTTGTTCGCATTTAAGCACTGCGTCTACCGTTACTTCATCTGTAAACGGTAGACGCTTCTCTGTAGTTAACATGTCTGATTTGACATGACAGTCTACAGATTTAATTTATCTAATTACTTGACGTGCTGCAAACTGTAATATGCAGTACGTCGGTCAAACTAACCGCATGCTTAAAACTAGATTGAACGAGCATTATCGTAGAATGAGTAAGCCTAAGAAAACTGACACTTTCTTGTACCGTCACTTTCGACGTACAGGTCATTCTGTAAATAACACTGTTATACAACCAGTGGAAAAACTTTATTACGATGCAAATTCTACATCTAGATTCAAAATAATCAAAAGACATGAAGCTGAACTGAAATGGATTAAATTTTTACAGACCCTTTTCCACTGGGATTTAATGACAACATTTATCATGAGGGTAATATTTCCAGAATGCCGGACTTTGACATTTTCTCACTCCTGGAATGTCAAAAACGCAGAACTAGATCTCACGGCACCAGGAAAAATGACCGTTCCAAGGCGGCTCTTCTGTGGCGATTTATTTATGTTGTTGTTTGTTACTTACTGTGTGTATCACTTGTGTCTTTTGGTTTTGGATGGCCATATGGCCATTTTGTGGAAAAGTAACTGTCCTTATGGCCTTCCTTTGTTTAGGTTTCCATTATGGTCTGGTCGCTTAATGTTTGTATTTCTTTCCCTTTGGTGTCTTTTATGGGTGGAGTAAGTTAATTGTATCAATTCCTGATCTTTGTTTTACTTCTAATTTAAACGTAAATCACGTGCGTTTAAACGAAACAATACTAGACTGAAGTGACTGTCAATTATATTATTAAATCATGGACGCCACTCTATGCTTTCATTTTTAAGTTCATTACCCGTTTCTGTTTTACGTCTTCTGGACACCGAGGCGAATAAATTCTACGATAGTTCTCATCAGTTATATGATGCGGCTCTCTTAACTAGAGGCTATACTCAGCATACTCTCCGTCCTTACATTGATTCTGAAATTAATCATAAACGCCATTTCTTTAAAATATCCTTCATTAATAAGGGTATGGATTTTATAGATTTGCCCTGTATCTTCCGTGAGAGATCGGTACTTTCTTCCATTCCTGCTTATTTTCAAAATACTGAAACACCTATAATTTTCTATAAATATAACAAACCTGTTAGATCTATCATTTTTAATTTCAATAAACTTGTTTCAGATCTTAATATTGATACTAATACTCCTGATTCATGTGATTGTAAAAACTCAAAGTATTGCTATCCTGCTGCTGGTCATGCAATTACTGCCAATTTGAAAATTATTCCTGATTCTAGGATAAGGAATATAATTTCTAAAGGACCGAAATATCGGTTTCCTTCTAAAATTGATTTCAGTAAATGTAGAGATGAAATCGCTGCTTCCTTGAATGAATTCGGTAATCGATGGTGTAAGCGAGAGTATGTTGAGCATAAAGCCCTTAAGGACTGGAAACTTAGCATTTTAAAACTAGTGAATAAACGCATTTCTTTCTATTCTAAAAATACTAACTTATTACCTCCTAAGCCCAAGACGTCTTTACGTCATCTTAAACTAGGTATTCAAGAATTTCATAAGAAGTTTGTTTTGGCCCCTGCAGACAAGGCCGCTAACAACGTCGTCGTTGTGTGACGGCTCCACTATGTTAACACGCTTAAGCAGGAGCTTGGTGGTACTAAAGCCTATGAACTTCAGCCTTTAGCTGAAGAGAGAGCTATAGTAGATAAACATGTTTGTCTTTCAGCCACCAAGTTTGCTGTGTGTGTTAACGAAGGCCAAGACAAGCTTCCTACGCTAAACTGGTTACCAAAACTTCATAAAAAAAAAACTTACAAAGCACGGTTTATTGCAAATTCTAGCTCTTGCACTACCACTGAACTTTTTAAATTATTAACTTCCTGTCTTACTGCTATTAAAACGCATGTAATTAAATATTGTGATAAAGTCTTTGAAAGATCAGGAAGAAATCTGTTTTGGTCTATAAAAAATTCGAATGAGGTTTTAAATAAATTGAAATCTAGACATTTTCGTGCTTCTAGTCTGTCTACCTACGATTTTTCCACTCTTTACACTACACTTCCTCATAATCTTATAAAAGAAAAGCTTAATGATTTAATTGAATGGGCTTTTCACAGAGAAGATTCTCTCTATCTTGCATGTAATGTCAGAAAAGCATTTTTCACTTCTAAAGAGCATAAGAATTATACACTTTGGTCATGTCAGAAAGTGTGTGATGCCCTCACCTTTCTACTTGACAATATTTATATTAGATTCGGTACTAAGTTATTTAGACAAATTGTGGGTATTCCGATGGGTACTAATTGCGCACCTCTTGTGGTTGATCTGTTCTTGTATTGTTATGAAAGAGACTTAATTTTGTCGCTTTCCATTGATAACCAATCTGAAATTATTGAAGCTTTTAGCTCTACTTCTAGATATTTAGATGATTTATTAAATATTGATAATACCTATTTTGATGGTTTGATCAGTCAGATTTACCCCCTAGAACTTCAGTTAAATAAAGCAAATTCTTCTGATACCGAGGGCCCGTTTTTGGATTTACATCTATCTATTGTAGATGGATTTGTTTCGTGCAAAATTTATGATAAACGCGATGACTTTGATTTTGAGATTGTAAATTTTCCTTTTTTGGATGATGATGTTCCTCGTGCGCCATCCTATGGCGTTTATATTTCGCAATTAATTCGATTTGCTAGAGTGTGTAGTCATGTAACTGACTTCAACACTCGTAATAAATCATTAACGGCTAAACTCCTTAATCAGGGTTATCGGTACCATAAACTACGCAAAGCCTTTTCAAAATTTTATAGACGCCATTCTGATTTAATTTCAAAATTCAATATTGGACTTAAATCTCTTCTGCAACAAGGTCTATCGGAACCCGAATTTTATGGTGACTTAGTATATAAATTCAGAAAAATATATAGCCGCAATGACTTCAGCACCCAATTTCGTAAAATCATTCTTCGATATAAAAAGATTGGGTACAACCTGGATATTATACGACAGACTGCATGCATGGTAGTTAACCCAATCACGGTTGGCAACTTTGCTTCCCTCTTTAATTGCACGCCGGTGGGTCAGGCCTCAGATTCTATGACGGCTCCAACGTAAAGGCTTATTGAGAATTAGAGAGATAATGCTGGTTGGTGCCTGATGCTCTGTCTCTGGTCGGGCTCATCGGAGTCCAACTGTTGGTTTTCTTTTGCTCCAGCATTTCAGTGGTTTCTTGCTGTCGAGTCCTCACTGTTGTCTCACCTCTGTGGTTCTTTGATTTTTGTGTTCACGGAGATGTTACATTGATGAGTTAGGAGGCCTTCATGCGGACTGAACAAATTATTTGTCTAAATCGCGACGGAAGTAAGGGCGAGGATTGTGGCCACGTAAAATCGATTTAAGCCCCCCCCCCCCCCCCCCCCCCAGTGGGAATCTTCCACTGACCGTTCCAAGGCGGCTCTTCTGTGGCGATGTATTTATGTTGTTGTTTGTTACTTACTGTGTGTATCACTTGTGTCTTTTAATTTTGGATGGCCATATTGCCATTTTGTGGGAAAGTAACTGTCCTTGTGGCCTTCCTTTGTTTAGGTTTCCATTATGGTCTGGTCGCTTAATGTTTGTATTTCTTTCCCTTTGGTGTCTTTTATGGGTGGAGTAAGTTAATTTTATCAATTCCTGATCTTTGTTTTACTTCTACTTTATCCACTATAGGCCACGGAGGCCCGTCTCATTTCGTTGAAAGGCCCTTTGAAGATCATTGAATTTATTTGGACCTATCATTAATGAGATGTGGGTGAAAACCGGAGTACCCGGAGAAAAACTACCAGACATCCCGTTGCTGAACTTGGCGTTTCACATGTGACCCGAGCGAGGCTCGAACAAAATCGGTGAGAAACCTAATGATTAAGAGACAGCGCTCATCTATTTACCCACGGAGGCCCGTTCAAGGATATGCTGTTCAAGACGGGATAAATATGTGTGTGTGTGTGTGTGTGTGTGTGTGTGTGTGTGTGTGTGTGTGTGTGTGTGTTTTACGTTACACCTACAACAAATGTCATATGAAGGTGGAACCACGGTTAAAATTCTAATAAAAGCCCGGAATCGAAACAGGGCTCATACATGACTATCAAGTTATTTTGAAAAATTGTATTAAGATAACATATACGTGTTTGTTCGTTTGATTTGAGGTTTAACGTCCCCGTAAACACTGTATAGGCCATTTTTGAGACGTTGCTTCCAATTTTGTGGGACTTTTACCCGACATTGAGATGAAATGACATCTCAAAACTCTGTCGCCCAATGAAACCAATAGGGCTTATTATCATGGACGGTCCGACTCGCACCGCTTAACCTTGACAGGCTTAAATCCTCTAAGCGGTTTACCAGTACTCGTGTGCGGCCAGTTTCAGCTCTGCGTGGAAGCATCATGCAGCCCATCTACTTCTTCAAGCCCCGGTGGGCGGGGACCAAACACATACGTGTTACATAGTTCATTATTTCATGTCTCCATCTAGGATATAAAATTTAATCTGCTTGTCTCGTGGGTGCCATGTCATCCTCATTGAATGGCATTTGGCCATATTGAACTTCATTTGCCAGCCTATACATATACATTAAAAAAATTTACCGCCGAACAAAACGAAAATTTTAAGATGAAGAATTGTGATTGTTTTCTTATTTCCCATCAAAGTAGAAAGCTGTTTTAACGTTAACGAATACCCACAATCTAAAGTTTAGAGTAGAAATAAGAAAAATTATAATCCATCCAGGCAGACACGATTTTTTTTTTTTCAATATTTAATAAATGTTTATAATTTCTGGCATGTAGATTTGCATAATATGTCAACGGTGTTTGAACCGTACTTGAATGAAATGAGCATTATTCTCATAATTTATCCAAATAAAATAACTAATTAAGTACCAGAAAGAGTTTTAAAATATTAACATTTAATAACTATATGTTGGCTGCAAAATATGAATATTTTTAATCTCCCGCCGCGAAGCGGAGCGGGGATTATAGGAATGGCCTTCGTCTGTCCGTCCGTCTGTCTGTCCGTAACTCTTTCTTGTCCACTCCATATCTCCTCAACCCTAGATTTTCATTAAACCATGGTTAATTATTCGTCTCCGAGGGCTGATGTGCACAACCCATATATGAACCATACCGACTCAAGGTCAAGGTCACAGTTGAAGGTTACGAGTTTGAAACTTGGAATTTTGTATCCGTTCCATATCTCCTTTACCCTTGGAAGGATTTTCATTAAACGTTGGTCAAATGTTGTTCTCAGAAAGCTGATGTGCAGAACCAATAAATGAATCATGCCGACTCAAGGCCAAGGTCTCATTTGAAGTTCAAGAATTTAAAAGTTTGATTTTGTGTCCGTTCCACATCTCCTTTACCCTTCAAAGGATATTCATTAAACTTTGGTCAAATATCCCCCTCAGTGAGCTGATGTGCAGAACCCAGAAATGAACCATGCCGACTCAAGGTCAAGGTCACATTTGAAATTCACGAGTTTAAAACTTTGAATATTTTGTCCATTCCATATCTTCATACCCCTCAAAGAATTCTCATTAAACTTTGGTCAATTATCTCCCTCAGTGAGCTCATGTGCAGAGCCCATAACTAAACCATGCCAACTCAAGGTCAAGGTCACAGGTGAAGGTCACAAGTTTGAGCCTTGATACAAAGTCCGGCGAGGGATTTGACTGTCCCTCAGACTGCTTTCTTGTGACTTTTGATTTATATTTCTATCCAATCATGGCATAGACTTTTAACCCCGAACTTATAAAGACAACACTCGATCAGTGACGGGGCTAAAAGTCGGTATAAGGATAGAGTAGAAATAATTGAAATTCAAAATATTTATATGTTGCAGCCAAACACATTAACATTCTTACAAGTATCGGAAACGTTCTAATAATTTATTAGTTATTTCATTTGGATAAATATTGAGATTAATGCTGATTTTATTCAAGCATCGTGCAGATATTGTTGACGATATACGAGGACTGTTCAAATATGAATGCAACTAAGCACATAAAAATGATTCCGTGATAGATTTCGATGAAAAATTTATTTTGTCCCCTCAAAGTATTCTCCTTTAACAGATATACAAACTTTCAGTCTTCTGATCCAATCATTGAATGCATTTTGGTAGTCTTTTCGAGGTATACTATAAAGGCACTGGAATATTGCAGAACCGAGGTGTTTGCGCTGTACAAATTTTCGACCAGAAAGGTATTTTTTCAGCCGCGGGAACAAAAAAAAAGTCACACGGGGCAAGGTCAGGGGAACATGGGGGGGTGAGGGAGTTCAACAACCTTTTCCTGCTTCAGATAGTCTTGCACAATGAACGCCTTGTGCGATGACGCATTGTCATGTAGCAATCTGACATTGGCCAAACCAGTTGCGGGTCTTCGTTCTTTGAAATATTTCTTCAATTTTCGAAGAACTTTATTCTTGTAAAACTTCGCATTTACAGATTTGCCTTTAGGCACAGCAACCTGAATAGCAGGGCCCTGATTTGAAAAAAAATATGGCATACATCACCTTCTTGACGCTCATGGTCCGCTTTGCAATGCATGGTCTTTTGCAATACTTTGTTGCCCATATTTTGTTCTGAATCATTCGTTTTGGCTCAAAAACGTGAACCAATGTCTCGTCACCTGTGACGACATTAGCGATAGACCGTGCATTGTAATTTGGAAACTTTTTAAGCAACTTCTTGGCGCACTGAACGCGTGTCTTTTTCTGCTCATCTGTCAACAGATGGGGAATCCATCTAGCACAGCTCTTTCTCATTTTCAAATCCAGTTTCAGAATTGTATGAGCTGCTCCTAATGAGATGTCAATCATACTAGCTATTTGCCTAGTGGTGTATCGTGCATCGGTAGCAACTATTTCTTTCACTCTAGCAGCAATTTCTCAGAACTGAGAAGGGTAATAGCAAAATGATTTTGCTCAATGGAATGCTTGATCGTGACCCACTTTCTGAACGAAATTAGATGGCGATCAAAAAAGGCGTAACAATTTTAGGGAAGAAAAACTGATTTTGTACCACAAAAGTTACTTTATCACACTTGGAATCATTGGTTTGTCTTTTTTGTGTGTAACAAATAACATGCAAATGTTTTACTTTTCCTGAAAGGTCATTATCTAAGGTATCCAAATGAATGTATTTGGTGTTTCTATGTTCAATGGTGTGTCTGTCATTTGTGAATATCTACCAGGTGCTAGGGTCGGGGTAAGTTGGTCCATTCGCGACGGGGTAAGTTGGTCCGTCGAAAAAGCATTTGAAAAAATCAGAACCTGGCATTTTCTGAATGAAAAACAGCAGCAAATTATTAAACAAGTTGCACAGTACCGAAATCGTTCTGGGAAATAGATATTAGCCCCCTGCTGTTGAAGTCAAATCACAATCATAGGACCAACTAGCCCCGGTCTACTCTACGGTAATACATTTAAATGGGGATTTCCTATAAATTCGGCGCTTTTTAAGAAAAATAACTAACAAAATGCACAGTTGGCTGATCATCTGAGGAATTTGTGTTTAAGATTATCGCCCGGCAGTCTACTGCATTGTTACTGAAACAACGTAATTTCTCAGCTCTTTTGTCAAAAGTGTCATTTGTCGACCCATCATTGCTATTTGATTTTCTCGTTGAATCCCAGTCGGTCCAACTTACCCCGCGGCTCGGACCAACTTACCCCGATAGTGGGGTAAGTTGGTCCGTTTTACTTCGTCTTGGAAAACGGCAATATTTGTAAGAATCTGTCATTTTCCGGACGTGAAACTATGAAATAAGGTGGAGAATGGATTATACTAGTGCATAATGTGAAAGTATTTCAAGGTAATATATATTTATGTCAGCATTTAAAAAATGGCAATTTTCGGACCAACTAGCCCCGGTCTCCCCTACTCAGATTATCATATTTATCCCGTTCATTCTTCGCATTATCTGCTTCCCACGAGAGTTGATCTCGAAGTTGTCGAAAGGGCTAGTTATTTATAATTTGAATGTCGTGGTTCACCATTCTTTTTATTATTATTATTATTTGTAAAAATGACTCGCTTCTAATTGACAAGTTTCATCACAATCTATTGATAGCAATTTTTGGGTCAGGTGTACCCATTCCCCTTAATATTCCCCTTGTGTATCCTCAATGAACACGTCATCATTTGTGCAATATGTTGACGTCACATAACTCCCACTCAACAAGGAGAAAGTTAACTCAAGTCTTTTATGCGTGTGTGCCTGTTACTTTTAAAAATATACCCATTAATGGACGCATTTCATGTATTCATTGTCATAATATGTGGTTTTCAATTAAATCGTCTGTTGTTTCCTGAGAAACACAATAGGGCCTACACTAACACACCATGGTAGATCTATAAAGGTGGTTTAGTGAATGTGCATTTTGGTTTACGTTTGAAAATTATTCATAGTAGCTGGAATTTCTTATAAAAAAAAAACAACAAAAATATAGATCTACATAAGGTAAGTGACATTGTGCTGTTGGTTTGGTCAATGCTTGCAACACATAACATACAGGCAGTTACCCAGCCAGCACAAAACACTGGGCCAACGTCGGGGCCGACAGCGATACCACGGTCGTATCGCTGTCGTTCCGTTGTTGGTCAGACATTTAACGGCCACCGTGACAAAGTGGATAAGAGCGCTAGGTCTCTCATTCGCTGTGGTTTGAGCTTGGATCGGGTCGCATGTGAAACACCAAGTTCTGCAACGGAAGGTCATGTTTTATCTCTTTTTTTTCAGGTATTCCGGTTTTCGCTGTTTAGCCACCAAAACCACCAAAACATACAAGCATACAAGCAGGCCAATAATGCAAGAATTGGCGATACTAACGAATTAAATATGTCTGCACATATGATCGATATCTCTTGCCACGCATCGGTCGTTTTTCTGTGCACTGATTTTATGCCCGACCCTTTTATTTCGCCGAACAGGAGCTCTTCCCTCTCCAAAACCTCAATTATCAAGGTGATCTCTTCTTTTTCATCCCATGGACGCCTATTTGGACAGTGACTCCATTGTTGTGGTAGATCTACTATGCAGACGATGTTTACAAACAAACTCCCGTACTAACATGACTAATTGTTTTCCAAACATCAAAGAGTTCTAAAATACCGCTTGCATCAAAGCAAAAAATAAAACCTGAGCATGTACTCAAGGACCGAGTCAGACTCAGAATCATGCTCTGCTGAGTACATGCTCAAACAGTTTTATAACCTCGAACTGAGTTTGAAACTCAGTAGAGCACAAACTCAGAGGTCTGAGTTTGAATTCGAGTTGAGCATGAAAAAAAGTTTTATAACCTCGGGGCCTGGCTATTTCTTAGGTGCAAACTTTTAGTTTACACCCAATATTATACCCAGTAAATACGTTGGACGCCACTAAATTGACGGAAAACGACCAGGAACAAAGTTACTTTTCTCTGATAAATTAAGTTAAATATTGCCGTTTTGAAGCAGGTAAGAAACAGAAAATTTGATTTTTCTAGTGTAAGATCAAATTTTATTTCACTCATGAACACCAAAACTGGTATTTTCCCTCGTGGCTACTCCACACGTGAAAATACTGGTTTTGGTGTTCATACGGTGAAATAAAATTCGATCTTACACTGAAAAAAAATCAAATATCCTCAATATATTCCTATTTATTCTTTCATATTTTGTCATATATCTTATTCATCATTTGTTTTACTTTCTTTTTACATAGTTCATACTTCACCATGACTGTTCACACGAGCATCTCTTTTGTCGTCTGTAGGACCACAAAGTCGGCTGCTTCTTCGTAGAAGTCTCGCCGAAGAAAACTCTCCTGCAGAATAATTATTCCACAGCTCATGGATTTTGTCATCCAGCCGCCGGTATGTTGTAGCATGTCTCTCCCGCCATTAAGCGATAATTAAAGACGTTTAACTTTGCAAAGAGCGCGTGTTTTCACACCTCATCCTTAATCGCATTAATTGCGTGATTAACAAAATAAACAATGTGATTAACTTATTATAATTTCTAATTAACGTTTTCATTTAAATTACATGTTCTCCTTTCCCTCCTTTTCTCCCTTTATCTCTGTCACACATGGAGATAATAAATCTTTTATATATAAAATAACATGGGCAAATATTTTGGGGCGAAACGGGGCCAAAAAGGAGGCGAAACGACCAGGGGGGACGACCAGGGAAAAATGTCTTGGGGCGAAACGTCTTGTGACCAATTAAAGGAACATTGTCGAAAAGATGCGAAAAACATGTGATATAGGGGAAAATGTGCGAAAACTACCGGGTAGCGAAACATCTTGGCGCAAACCTCCCGGTAGCGAAACGTCTGACACTCTTCGCTTTTTAGGGGAACCGACAAGCGAATAGTGATGTAGATTTTTTGTTTACACCTGTCAGATTTCCAACTAATAATTCACGGTTAATCACGATGACAGGAGAATCATGCAATGATTCAGAGGCGAAAAGCGAACTCTCAGTTATAGAAGAGTCAACAGATTATTCCCGTTATTTGGCTGTCGACGCGACGAAACAGGTGCTCGTGTGCTTTCATTTTGAAGTTCGTACAGCACTAGTAATCGAATCACTTAACATGTCACAATCAGTTCTATCTAGCTGTACTATAACACCCCCATTCGAGTATTACTTGTAGACTGCTTTAGAAGTATTTCATTTTTACATCTGCCATAATTCTAAAGGCACTGGCTAGCCGTCCGGTACCGGATGATAGGGATGTGTATTGTCAGAATTTTCGGATCACGATATATTGCGATACGGATACTGCGTATCACGATACGTATTACGATATATTATGTAGCAATCTGAAACACACTGGTACTTGGAAAACCCAACTTTATATGGGAATCATGGGTATATATTATTTATCCTCTTCCTGCTCATGCACTTACAAAACCAAGCCCAAGGTTCTTTCTAGAATTGTCCCAATGTTATAAGGTGAAATAAAGATAATATCTGAAAGGCAGTGGCTAGAGATACGGATCCGTATCTCTAGTCTCGGAGGCTAGAGATACGGATCCGTATCTCTAGTCTCGGAGGCTAGGGATACGGATCTGTATCCCTAGCATTTTCCAATAGGCCTGGCTAGAGGTACAGTTTGATAAGACTGATAATTGTTTCAAACAGAGATACCATTGCTGATTACCAATGGCAATCTTGTGTTGTATTATTATTATTATTAGCTTTATATCATCGGGGGTTAAAGAAATAGATGGGATGCTTGATGCGTCCACGCAGAGCTGAAACCGACCCGCACAAGAGTACTGGTAAATCACTTAGAGGATCAAAGCCTGCCCAGAATGCGGAGCGAGTTGGCCCGCCCAAGCTTTTAAACCCAGTGGTTTCATTGGGCGGCAGGGCTTGAAATGTCATTTCATCTCAATGTTGGGTAAAAGTCCCACAAAATTGGAAGAAACGTCTCAAAATGACCTTTACAGTCTTGACGGGGACGTTAAACAAACAAAACAAAATTTATATATTGTATTTTATTATCATTATTTTCGACCTGTCATGATAGCCTAGTATGGATGAGTCAAATATACCAGAATAAAACTTGAATTTTGAATGTTTCTATATATTTTGGATATATACTTACTTGGCAGCGATAAAAACTAAGGCGCTGTTCAGCCTGCGCCGATGCATATCTGATCGTAGATGGTATTAAATTTTTTCGTGCAAGCTCTCCTGAACCTTTGCTCAATGATAAATACCAATTTTCTCTTGGGTTGGCTAATTTAACAATGATATTGTATGAAAAAATAAAGAAAAGAAAATAGGACAAAGAAAAAAGAATGAAGACAAAGAAAAGAAAAGAAAAAAAAAAAGAAAAAAAAGGAAAAAAAATGGCTGGCAAATGGATGTAAACAACTCTTGGAATTAGTTTCACCTGTTCTTTGCAGCAAGACATAGTCGTACCTCCCCGTTTGGTGCTGGCCGGAAACTATGGATGATGCAAATATAATTCATATGATGCAATAAATTAAAGGTAAAATGGCATTCAAAATTCAAGTTTTATTCTGGTATATTTGACTCATCCATACTATGCTAACATGACAGGTTGAAAAAATGATAATCAAATACAACATATAAAGCTAATAATAATGATAATAATAATAATAATAAAAATACAACACAGGATTGCCATTGGTCCTGTCCCATTTCAGAATTCATACTACTTTTCCCCTCTTTCACCTTAGTAATACTACTTTGCAAATTGCGTCAAAACAGCAATGGTATCTCTTCTCAAACTGTACCTCTAGCCAGGCCTATTGGAAAATGCTAGGGATACAGATCCGTATCCCTAGCCTTCGAGACTAGAGATACGGATTCGTATCTCTAGCCTCCGAGACTAGAGATACGGATCCGTATCTCTAGCCACTGCCTATCTGAAAACGCCATAAAATGTTGTATTAGATTGATGGCCTCAGTCACTTTATTTGTGACTGTCATTTTTTGCAACCTGAAATGTTGCTTGATATCGGCTTTTCTGTTTTGAGTTTAAACGAGTTGGTAGTTGGCCATGGTAAAGTTTGTTATGGTTTCTCTCGATTACGCTAAATTGTAAATGCTGGGCGGCTTACACTAAAACGGCTTATACAACAACAGGTGCGAGATTCACCGAAATCCTAGCCCGTCCTATGCTATGACTGACTTATACATAAAGGGTGGGAATCGATTAAATTACTTACTTTCGCCGCAGGAATGATTCTGTTTTCACGGAGCTGTATTTACCGATCAGTTACGAAATAAAATATGGAAAATGGATGAAAACAGAAAATATCGGTATTGGCGAACCGTATTGTGATATGATTTTTTTCTGAACTGTATCACGATAAACCGATATACCGATAATACCGCACATCAATACCGGATGACCAGCCTATATACGAGTCTGTCTGTGTGGCAAGGTACCGGACAACCAGCCAACAAGTCTGCTCGTCCTGTACCAGACGGCTAGCCAACCCACGTAGGAATGGCTAGCAGTCCCGTAATAAATTTTAATCTCTCATTTTATATGGGGTATGAAGGCTGAAGGCCCAGGTCTTTGGTATTTGGTCCTTACAACTTTGTCAGGACAATTCGAGGACATTCATTCCCCAGATAAACTAAGTGATCAAGATATTGTCTTTGGATATTTGAAAATTCACATTCCACCAATAAAGAAACCTCGGAGGAAGGTGTGCTCAAATCAGAAAGGTGGCTATGAACCTATGAGGAAGGATGCACTCAGATTTGCAAAGGAGAAATCCTTTAATGGTCCTTCATATGCTCGGTCTGTACAGGAGAACTTTGATTTGACAAGGAGATAGGGCTCTTGCCCGTAATTATCGGCCTTTGTCTTTGACTTGTGTTCCGTGTAAATTGTTTGAACACATAGTCTGCTAAAACAGCATGGCCCACTTGGATGTCCAACTTGGTACTTAGCATCAGGCGACTGAGTACTACCAAGTTTGCAAAAAGGTGACCCTAAATTGACCTTGACCTATTTTTTTGCCAAGGTAAAATTTGGTTCTTTAGGCTTTTCAATGGGAAAAGATTGAAACAATGCATTTTTCTAAAAATATTGTGGTATTTGACATGAGAATAGGTAAAAAATGAATTTCTGTAAATGCTTAAGGTCAGGCCATTCAGTGACCTTGGCTCAAGGTCACTTGAATTATAGGTCCATTGACATTTCAAAATACATTTTCTCTGAAACCACTGGGCCAATTTCAATTAAATTCTATATGCAGCCTCAGGACAGTAAGAGAACGAAAATTTGATCAAACGGTTCAGTTACATGACCAAGATGGCCACCACGCCCAAATATGGTAAATCCCTAAAAAAACCTTCTCCAGAAACACCAGGCTGATTGTCTTGAAACTTGGTATGTAGCATTAGGTAACTGAGTACTACCAATTTGCAAATATAATGACCCTAGGTTGACCTTGACCTATTTTCTGCTGAGGTCAAATTTGGTTCCTAAGGCATTTCAATGGGAAAAGGGTAAAACAATGCATTTTTCAGAAAATATTGTGGTCTGTGACATGAGAATAGGTATAAAGAAGGAACGTCTATGAATGCTTAAGGTTAAGGTCATTCCATGACCTTGGCTCAAGTTCACTTGAATTAAAGGTCCATTGACATTTCAAAATACATTTTCTCTGAAACCACTTGGCCAATTTCAATTAAATTTTATATGCAGCCTGAGGACACTGGGGGGTCAAAACTTTATTCAAATGGTCCAGGTCACATGACCAAGATGGCCACCATGCCCAAATTTGGTAAGAACCTTAAAATATCTTCTCCAGAACCACTCAGCCGATTGTCTTGAAACTTGGTATGTTGCTTCAGGTGACTGAGTAACACCAAATTTGCAAACATGATGACCCTAGGTTGACCTTGACCTATTTTATGCCAAGGTCAAATTTGGTTTCTTAGGCTTTTCAATGGAAAAAGGGTAAAAAAAATGCATTTTTTGGAAAATATTCTGGTCTATGACATGAGAATAGGTGAAACATGAATAGGTCATTCTGTGACCTTGGCTGAAGGTCACTTGGATTAAAGGTCCATTGACTTTTCAAAATATATTTTTTCTGAAGCCACTGGGCCAATTTCATTTAAATTTGATATGCTGCCTTAGGACAGTTAAGGAACAAAAATTTGTTCGAATGGTCCTGTTTTCAGAACCACTGCGCCGATTGTGTATTGAAACTTGATATTAAGCATTGGGTGACTGAATTCTACCAAGTTTGCTGAAAAAATTACAGTAGTTGACCTCTCCCAATTTTATAGCAAGGTCAATTTGGTTCCTTAGGCTTTTGAATGGGTATAGGGTAAAACATGCAATATGAATGTCACACATCAAAATAATTGCCCCAGGTCACTTAAAATGATATTTTCTCTAAAAATGCAGAGCCAATTTCAGTTTGATATTCAGCTTCCTGACAATTGCATATCAAAAGTTTATTCGAATGGTTCAGGTCACATGACAAAGATGGCCGGCATGCTAAATATGGTAAAACCCCTAAAAATCTTCTTTGCCAGAACCTCTTGGCCAAATGCCTTTAAATTTAATATGTAGCTTTATGTGACTGAGTACAACTAAATTTGTTCTAGGTCTACCTTGGCCTATCATTTGACATGGTCAAATTTGGTTCCTCTGGCTGAGGTCAACAATGTATTTTTCGAAAATTGTTGTGAATATGAAATGTGTGGTACTGTATGAATGTCTGTGAATGCTGTTATATGTTAAGGTCATTAGCAACATCAACTTTTCAACTTAAATTTTATATACAGCTGCCTTGGCAGTGGATGAAAGTGTGTTCAAATGGTCCAGATCACATGACCAAAATGGCTTCCATGGCCATATATAATAAGTTTAAATCTTCTCCAGAACCTCTGGGCTGATTTCTTGAAACTTTGTGTACAGCTTCAGGTGGCTAAGTACTGCAGTATTTTATAAATGCGGACCTCACGTGATAATGACCTTCACCTTTTTATCAGTACCAAAGATCATAGTCAGTCAGATAAGGGAAAAAGGAATCAAATAATACACAGGGCTCAGGGGAGCCATCAGAACCTCATGGTCCTCTTGTTCAAATCATAGACCTTGGTCCAAAAATTGCCTCGTCCCGTAAATCTCTTAGCTTAGGTGAATGATATAGGTCATGGTCCTTGTGTTCTTATTTCTGCTGTAAGATATAGATTGTGGGTACTTGTTAGAACAGTCTCACCGAGGTGGTTCTAACGAGTACCCACTATCTATGTTTCATTTTAAGTCTATTTTTGACAGAAAATTCTGTTAGCAAATTGTGTAGGCCCTGATCAGATGCCGCATTCTGCGGCGTCTGATCTGGTTCTGCACGGTTTGCCAAGGTACCCCTTTAGGGGTTTCCCCGCATGCTATGGGTTTACTGCAAGATGCCAAAGTTTTGAATAAAAATGCCTATTAACATGATGTAAAATTTACACTAATGGCATGTTGAGCACCTGCAGCAAAATAGTCTGTTTACTTGTTGTACCATTTTATCACATTAATAAGTCTATGTCGGCCTCCCCCATCAGGGCTTGAAGAAATAGATGGGCTGCATGATGCTTCCATGCAGAGCTGAAACCGACCTTCACACGAGTACTGGTAAACTGCTTAGAGGATCTAAGCCTGCCAAGGAAAAGCGGTCCGAGTCGGACCGTCCATGCTTATAAACCCTATTGGTTTCATTGAGCTGCAGGGCTTGATATGTCATTTCATCTCAATGACAGGTAAAAGTCCCACAAAATTGGAAGCGATGTCTCCAAAGTGACCTTTACAGTGTTGACGGGGACATTAAACCTCAAATCAAACAAACAAACAATAAGTCTATACAATGAGCTCCCTTGTAAACTCCTCTTTATAAAGAGAAAAGTTGGTTAACAAGGGTGTGCATTATGTTCTTAATTCTTGCTCTTAAACACAGATTGTGGGTACCTGTTAGAAATGCCTCATTGAGACAGTTCTAACAGGTACCCACAATGTTTGTAGCAGAAATAAGGGGATTATCACAAATTTTCATAAACATGCCACTTTTAGAGGTATGGAAGAAATCGTTGTCTCACATTGGTGTTGTTATCTTAACCCTTGTCCTGTTGAATATGTTAATTTTGTCTTACCCATTTCCAGGCCCTGAGGTTATAAAACTTTTTTCATGGTCAACTCAGCTGAACATGAAATTTATAATGCATACAAATGAAAAAGGCAGTTTTCCTGCTCAGATCAGTACAGAATGTCATTTATCCTGCTCATAAATTTTAAAACGCCAACATTTGTTGGCACTTTAAAATCTATGAGTATGATAAATTTCATGCTCAAATGAGTTGAGCATGAAAACAGTTTTTTAACCTAGGGAGTTCCTCTGACTATCAACCAATCAAATTACTTGATATAATGTACTCCTTCAGTTCACAAACTACACGACAAAAGTGAAGATCCTGATCAGATACCATGACCCCCACCCATCGGGACCTGAAAAAATAGATGGGCTGCATGATGCTTCAACACTGAGCTGAAACCAACCACACATAAGTAATGGTAAACAGCTTAGAGGTTCTAAGCCTGCCCATGAAAAGTTGTGCGAGTTTGACCATCCATGCACATAAACCCTATTGGTTTCATTGGGCGGCAGGGCTTGACATGTCATTTCATCTTAATGTAGGGTGAAAGTCCCACAAAATTGGAAGCAACAATGCATCTCCAAAATGACCTATACAGTGTTGACGGGGACATTAAACCTCAAATCAAACAACCTGATCAGGTGCCTTCTTTAGAAGCCATTTGATCTGGATCTGTAATGTTTTGCATTGGTAGGGTTGTCATGTTCAGCAGGATAAGGGTTATAATGTATTTTCAGAGACAGTCCTTCTATGATAGTGTGGAAGAGATGCTTACAAAACTGGATGAGTTTGGAGGCCTTGTTGATATGGTATGTCTTAGCTGTTGTGCTGTCAAAGTTATTATTGACTTTATCATAGTAATATATGAGCCCCGCCAAGCGAATTTGTGTCTTCGAGCATTCCGTCATGACAAATTTTAACTGCGCATGCCCAGCCATTCAGAGGGGCCAGGGATATGGCTTTCTGTCTGAAGGTTCCTCTTGATTCACTGCTTGTATGAGCGAGCAGCGAAGGTTCTGGCGAGACTGCGCGGATGCGCAGGCTCGCCTGAACCTTCGCTGCTCGCATAGACGATAAGTACCAAAATCGCTTGACAGGGCCCATATAGGCTTCCATGTTTGATGATGGGTAAGTTCAATTGCATGAAGAGAGAGAGACAAAATGAATGATAATATTGTGATTCTGATCTGAAAATATCTGTCTTCCTGTACATGTTGGATCCTGGATTTGAGGCATTTTTAAAAGATCAGGATTGCACCATTGCCATTTTCCTCTTTGTAAATGAACCTGTCAAGCTTTGTAGAATTTATTGGTTATATGTGTAGGTCTCTGTGCCTAAGTGGGTTGGAGCTCTTCCTTATTAGTTGGCCAGACTTGATTGCTCAATATGATGTGTACCGGTACTAACCCAACCTTCATAATCACTGGCAGTCACAAATTTAAGATTACTCTTACTCTTTTGGTTGAAGATTTGTAAATTTTTAATTACATGTACATGTATTCTGTAACTGCCAAATAGCGTCGCTTCATAGGCTGCTGTTATATGTCGGTCTGAAATGTATTAGTTTTATAACATACTGACCCTTTTTCCCTTGTTGACTTCGAAGTCAGGGTCAGTAACTTAAAAAGTTTACAGTGTTGTTTCAGTTTGTTTAATTGCATAGTTCCATTGCCTTCACTTCTGTTTAGACTTTCATATTGCTGCAATGGCTTGAGTTCATGTTTTGATTGAGAGTTAGATATGAACCAGCGCACAGAAAACCCCATCTTTGGGGTTTGCGACCAGGGGCCAGTTGTTCAAAACTAAAGACCTCGTTAGTTAACGTATCGTTAAAACTTTGATCACTTATTGTGGCAAATATGGTAATATTTTTGCTGAAAAAATGTGAGCAGCTTTTGCGGACGCAAAAGCTGTCCACATTTTTTCAGCAAACATACCAAAATTTACAATATTGTACTTGCTAGAAGAGTTAACAATATGACCACTAACGAGCTCGTTAAGCTAACGATGCTTTGAACAACTGGCCCCAGGTAACATACATGCCAGCCAGCTCAGCTACAGATACTAGTAGGAGTCCTATATATAGACGAAACAACAGGTATTGCACTATCGAAGAATGAAACAAAATATGTACTAGTTTGTAACAGTGTCTCATGGGGTTTCATACCGTAATGATTATAAGTATTGGGACAGGTAGGCCTAAGCAAACAGTGCAGATGATGGTGTTAGTAAATATTTCATTAAAGCTTTGATTATTAAATATTGCATATTCACTAATATTTTGCTGGAAAATTGCTACTAAAGAAAAAAAAAGACACAGAGTATTAGATATTGTATTTCTTAGTTCAGTTAACCCGTATCTTGTTGAATATTATATAAGCCACACCCATTTCTGTCTATCAACCAATCAAATTACTTGATGTAATTTATTGCTACAAATTCATGAACTAAATGCCAAACAGTGTAGATCCTGATCAGATGGCTTCTTCAGAAGCCATCTGATCAGGATGTACACTGTTTGAAAAGAAAGGGGTTGTCGTGAACAGCAAGATAAGGGTTAACATTTTGAGCAGTAAAAAGCTGATTAAGCTAATGATGGTTTAACCTTTACCATTCTCTAGGCAAATTCAGCAGATGACAGATTGTTGGCATTTTTTTTATTTAAAAATGTCTGCAAAAAAGAACAACTACCCAGCACGCAGAGCATTAAATAACTGGGTCCTGGATGTCATTGGGTGTCAGACTTTGAAATGAATTATCTACATCTTCGTTTAAAGCTTTATCATTACATCTTTGACAGTTTTTTTAGCTCACCTGAGCCTTTAGGCTCATAGGTGAGCTTATAGTATAGCCATGGTCCGTCGTCCGTCCGTCCGTCCACCATTTTCAAAGATCTTCTTCTCCTATACTGCAGGGCCAATCAAAGCCAAATTTCATATGGAGCCTCAGTGGGATGGGGGAACGAAAGTTTGTTCGCGGGGTCTGGATCACATGACCAAGATGGCCGCCATGCCCATATATGGTAAAAAGCCTTCAAAATTCTTCTTCTCCAGAACCATAAGGCCAGTGGCCTTGAAACTTGGCATGTAGCATATGGTACTCGGGCCCATCATGGTTTGTACAAATGGTGACCCTGGGTTGACCTTGACCTATTTTACAGCAATGTCAAATTTGTCGACTTAGGCTTTTGCATGGGGCAAAGTGAAAATAATGGATTTATAGTAAACCATTTAAGACAGTGTCACCAAAATTTGTAGATCAGGTAAAGTAACTGAATACATGAATGTATATGGATCAGAAAGGTCAAGGTCATTCATTGGCCTTGTTCGCGGGTCTGGATCACATGACCAAGATGGCCACCATGCCCATATATGGTAAAAAGCCTTCAAAAATCTTCTTCTCCAGAACCATAATGCCAGTGGCTTTGAAACTTTGCATGTAGCATATGGAACTCGGGCCCATTATGGTTTGTACAAATGGTGACCCTGGGTTGACCTTGACCTATTTTACAGCAATGTCAAATATTCCGACAGGCTTTTGCATGGGGCAAAGTGAAAATAATGGATTTATAGGAAACCATTGAAGACAGTGTCAACAAAATTTGTAGATCAGGTAAAGTAATTGAATACATGAAGATCTATGGGTCAGAAAGGTCAAGGTCATTCATTGGCCTTAGACCAAGGTCATTCAGGATCCATATTTCAAACATTTTTTTCTCCAAAACTGCTGAGCCAATTTAAGTAAAATTTAATATGGAGCCTTTGTGAGTTAAACAAATGAAAAAATGCTAATACGGTCTAGATCACATGACCAAAATGGCCGTCACGCCCATATATGGTAAAAAGCCTTAAAAATTCTTCTCCTCCAGAACCGTAAGGCCAATGGCCTTGAAACTTGGCATGTAGCATATGGTACTCAGGCCCATCATAGTTTGTACAAATGGTGACCCTGAGTTGACCTTGACCTATTTTACAGCAATGTCAAATTTGCCGACTTAGGCTTTTGCATGGGAAAAAGTGAAAATAATGGATTTTTAGGAAACCATTGAAGACACTGTCACCAAAATTAGTAGATAAGGTAAAGTAGCTGAATACATGAAGATCTATGTGTAAGAAAGGTCAAGGTCATTAATTGACCTTAGACCAAGGTCACGCAGGTTCCATATTTCAAACATTTTTTCTCAGAAACTACTGAGCCAATTGAAGTGAAATTCAATATGGAGCCTTTGGGAGTTGAACAAATGAAAAGCTGCCAATATGGTCTAGATCACATGACCAAGATGGCCACCACGCCCATATATGGTTAAAACACTTCAAAATTCTTCTTCTCAAGAACCGTAAGGCCAATGGCCTTGAAACTTGGCATGTAGCATATGGTACTGGGGCCTATCATAATTTGTTCAAATGGTGACCCTGGGTTGAACTTGACCTATTTTACAGTAATGTCAAATATGCTGACTTAGGCTTTTGCATAGGAAAAAGTGAAAATAATGGATTTTTAGCTCACCTGAGCCTTTAGGCTCATAGGTTAGCTTATAGTATAGCCATGGTCCGTTGTCCGTCCGTCCGTCGTCCGTCCGTCCATCCACCATTTTCAAAGATCTTCTTCTCCTATACTGCAGGGCCAATCAAAGCCAAATTTCATATGGAGCCTCAGTGGGATGGGGGAACGAAAGTTTGTTCGTGGGGTCTGGATCACATGACCAAGATGGCCGCCATGCCCATATATGGTAAAAAGCCTTCAAAAATCTTCTTCTCCAGAACCATAAGGCCAGTGGCCTTGAAACTTGGCATGTAGCATATGGTACTCAGGCCCATCATGATTTGTACAAATGGTGACCCTGGGTTGACCTTGACCTATTTTACAGCAATGTCAAATTTGCCGACTTAGGCTTTTGCATGGGGCAAAGTGAAAATTGGAACAAGTTTTCTTTTTGTTTCATTTGCTTCTGTATACAGTATACCATTTATGTCCAATGGACAGTTCCTCATATTTTCCCTTTCTGTGAGCCAGGCACCGAGGTTATAAAACTTTTTTCACGCTCAACTCACTTCAGCATGAAATTTACCCTGCTCATAAGTTTTAAAATGACAACAAATATTGAGATGGCATTTTAAAATTTATGAGCAGGGTAATTGACATTTTCTGCTGATCTAAGTAGGAAAATTGTCACCAGACAGGTGAGCGGTTCAGGACCACAGGTCCTCTGGTTTAGCTTACCTTACACGTAGTGACAAGGTGAGCTTTTGGGATCACTTTTTGTTCCTTGTCCGTCGTATGTGCGTGCTTGTGTGCAAGCGTAAACTTTTTCTTCAAACGACATCTCCTAAACCACTTATCAGATTTTGACCAAACTTCACAGAAATGATCCATAGGTGGCCCCCTTTCAAAATTGTTCAAATGGTTCCAGTCCATTGCACATCTAGGTCACAGGAGCTAAAAATAGATGTTTTTTTTTTAATGAAAACTTAAAAAATCTTCTTCTCTGGAACCGCATGGTCCAGGTTTTTGATAATTGGTATGAAGCTTCATCTATTGGACCTCTACCAAGATTGTTCAAATTATAGACCTGGGGCAAAAATGCCCCAACCCTGGGGCCCTTTGGTTTTACATAGGCTTATATAGGGAAAATCTTTCAAAATCTTCTTGTCTGAAACCAGAAGGCCCAGGTCTTTGATATTTGGGCCCTTTAGTTTTACAATTCCCTGTATTTCCCAGGAATTCCCTGTATTTCCTGCAATCCAGGGAAATATGAATATTTCCCGCATTTTTACGAACCTTGTCGAGTGGACCTCTACCAAGATTGTTCAAATTATAGCCCTGGGGTCAAAAATGCCCCCACCCCAGGGCCCTTTGGTTTTACATAGACTTATATAGAAAAAATCTTTACAAAAAATGCAAGGCCCAGGTTTTTGATATTTGGTGTGAAGCTTCATCTAGTGGACCTCTATCAAGAGTGTTCAGATTATAGCCCTAGGGCCAAAAATGCCCCAAGCCCTGGGCCCTTTGGTTTTACACAGGCTTCGTTATGTAGAGAAAATCTTCTCTGAAACCGCAAAGCCTAGGTCTTTGATATTTTGTATGAAGCTTCATCTAGTGGCCCTCTATCAAGATTGTTCAAATTAAAGCCCTTTGGCTAAAAATGCCCCTGCCCCAGGGCCCCCTTTTTTACATGGACTTACATAGGGAAATTCTTTAAAAATCTTCTTGTCTGAAACCAGAAGGCTCAGGTCTTTGATATTTGGTACAATGCTTTGTCTAGTGGGCCTAGGGTCTAGTGGGTTTTACATAGACTTATATTATAGATTTTATCTTTAAAAATCTTCTTCTCTGAAACTGCAAGGCCCAGGTCTTTGATATTTGGTGTGAAGCTTCATGTAAAAGGACCTCTATCAAGATTGTTCAAATTATTGCCATAGGGTAAAAAATCCCCCCCCCACCATGGGGCCCTTTGATTTTACACAGATAGGGAAACTATGGTATGATGCTTTGTCTAGTGGGCCTAGACCAAGATTTATCAAATTATAGCCCTCAGGCCAAAAATGGCTCTGCCAGACACCCACTGGTTTTACATAGACTTATATAATAATAATAATAATAATCGACCTTATTTATAGAGGGTAACACATTTAGTACTAGTACTAATCTTCCATGTGGCCCTCTTTTCCTGGGTAGAAACCAGTACTAAGCAATGTGGATAAAGTTTCTTGCTCAAGGAAACAACACTTGCCGCTCGTGGGGATCGAACCCGGTACCTCTCGATCCCGAGTCCGATACTTTACCACTGCACCACAGCGCTCCACGTGGTGAAAACTTTTAAAAATCTTCTTGTCTGAAACCAGAAGGCTCAGGTCTTAGATATTTGTTATGAAGCTTTGTCTAGTCGACATCTACCAAGATTGTTCAAATTATAGCTATGAGTCCAAAAATGGGCCCACCCTGATGCCACTGGTTTTGCATAAAAGGGAAAACCTTTGAATATGTTCTTATCCAAAACCAGAGAGCCAAGATCTTTGATATTTGGTATGAAGGTTCATGCAGTGAACCTCTACTACCAAAATTGTTCAAATTGTAGCCCTGGGACCAAAAATGGGCCCACCCTGGGCAAGGTTGGCAAAAAAGCGGGAAATACTCATATTTCCCTGGACGGCGGGAAATACAGGGAATTCCCGGGAATTACAGGGAATTCCCGGGAAATACTGGGAAATATATATTTACATAGGTGGTACCATTTCAGACTGCTCAATATACCCCAACTACCAAGCTATTTGAAAGCAAAATTATTTCAAGTTCATGCAGGGCTTGAAAATGCCACTTGTCTGCTTGCAATGACAAAAAAGACAAGTAAAAAGTTTGTCTAGTCCTTACGACATTTACCAAAATTTACATGCACTTAGTCATGTAGGACAAGTGAAATTTTGAAGAATTTTACAGCCCCTTTTTATATTGAATAACTTGAAAGATCTATAGTCCATTGCCTTCATATAGAATGTATATTTTTTTTTTTCAAATGTGATTCTGAAATATTAGTTTTTAACTTTCAGCTTTATCGCTTGACTTGTAAATACATGTAATTTTAATACTTCTAAGGTGAGTGTCTGTAGATATTTTAAGAAACCTGTTATGCTTAAATTAAATGTGTTCTTTTAATACCTGTCTCAAACAAACAATTAAATTATCACACCTTTCAGCATTAAGAGTATGATTACTTGACAAACTTGCAAACAAACCTTTTCTTGTGTAAACATTCTTAAAATTCTTACATCCAAAGAGTTGTTGTAAATCTCAAAGAAACTGAACCATGTGGTTTAGTGTTACACTAAAGCATACAAAACATGTAGTTCCAATGGCAAACTCTCTTAAAGAAGCTAAGTGGTTCTGATCTGGGTCTGCACTGTTTGCCCAGGCATGTCTGTCCCAAATATTGATATCATTATGGTATTTTATGTTCTTATGCATATCAGTGACTTTAAATAACTCACTGCACCTCACATAACAGTTGCATGTATGTGGGGTGCAGAGACAAGAGAGTTATTTAAAACAACAGATCACTTTATATTTATGCTTGTGTTTGGTTGAATAAAAGTAGACTTATGACATATATGTATGGGGAGGCATATTGCAAAATAGCTAACTGTTCATTATTTCAATTAAATTACACAAATATTAATAGTGTTTTTCTATGAAATAACTAAACAAAAATCTTATTCCCCACTATTTCCCAGTATTTCCCACTTTTGCTGAAATTTGGAGTATTTCCCAGGACGGTAATTACCGGTAAATACCAGTGGGAATTCCCGCCACCGGTATTTACCGACCAACCTTGACCCTGGGGCCCACTTGTTTTACGTAGACTATTGGGAAAATCTTTGAAAATCTTCTAGTCTGAAACCAGAAGGCCTAGGTCTAGGTCTTTGAAATTTGGTGTGAAGCTTTGTCTTGTGGATTTCTACCAAGATCAAGCAAATTATAGCCCTGGGACCAAAAATGGCACCGCCTTGGGCCCACAGGTTTTATATAGACTTATATAAGGAAAACCTTTAAAAGTCTTCTTGTCTGAAACTAGAAGACTCTGGTCTTTGATATTTGGTATGAAGCTTCACCTTTTAGACCACTGCCAATAATGGGCCAGTAATGGCTCTCCTCGGGGCCCACTTGTTACCCTATGGATCAGGTGAGCGATCCAGGGCCATCATGGCCCTCTTAATTGATAACATGCGGACAAGAGAGCTATACTGTCCTGCAACAGCTGTTGTTTATTTTCAGATTAGAAGTGATACAAGTTTGTGTGTTGATAAAACAGTCCCAGATATACAGGCAAAATGTGAAAGTATGCAACAGATATTTGACAGAATTGATAAGCTAGAGGTAAGTATCTGGGCAGGCTCATTAGAAACGGGACTTTGAGATCATTCTAACATACATGCAGTAGTATATTATTCATAAACCTTGTTTTTACACTCGGCAGGGTCAGAAGAATTTAAACGTAAACCTTGTTATAACACACATGAGGGCCGGAATTACTGTTACATCAACCTCTCTATAACACTGTTCATTATAACACAGTTTAAGATATGATTTAAAGATGGATCCAAAAAATATATAGATCATATAGAAATATGACCATAAATGGTCACCCTTCTATTTCATCAGGACTATTTACCATATTTGCATTATTTGCTGGCTCCCAGCTTGCACATTGTCAATATTGGAAAAACAGGTAACCAGACCCCCCTGACCTTGAAAGGTCAGGGGGGTCTGGTTACCTGTTTTTCCAACACTGATAACCTTCAGACTAGGAACCAGCAGATAATGCAAATAAGGTGAAATGTTTGGGTATAACATGATTTTTTAACCAGCTCATGATAAGAAACAGTGAGAGTAGTCTAGGGAGATTTTCATACTTTTATTTTCAAAATGTATGTTGGTTGTACTCATTAGACTCACCTCAATGAGGCAATTCAAATGCAAACCCTTATTTTATAGAACACAGAAAAAAAGGTATACCTAAGTTAAACCTCAGTAGCTCAAACTACCAATGCCTTCAACTAATTTTCATGATCCAAAAGATGTTCACACCATTGAAGTTTAATTGCATTTTTGAAACTAAAACACACATAATTCCCAAGATTCCTGAATTTATATTGATTTTTTTAATTTCAGATGTTTGTGAGTGTGGTCAGACAGAATGTGAACACAATGGAAGACTGTGTGAACAAAGCTGAAAATGATATGGGCTCTTTTAGTGGCTTCAAAAAGATGTTCTCATCTTTTGTTGGTCAGGTGAGTAATATATGTATGCCATCAAGGTGTATAATTACCTATGGTATCCGGACAATTTCCTCTCCGGACAAAATCCTCTCTGCTCATTTTTACATAGATAGGCAAAATCCCGTTCATGTTTTTTACAAGGTGGACATAATCCCCGTTGAAACTTTTTACAGGATGGACATAATCCCCCTCATGATTTTTACAAGGTGGACAAAATCCCCTCCATAAGATTGACAAAATCCCCTTCGCACAAAATCCCCCTTGCTGATTACTGCCATCGGAATGGTACTCGAATGGTAGATGAGACTGTGTCTATCAGTCATACACTCTGTTCCCTGAGAATAGAATAAATTTAAAACATTCATTTTTGTATATAATCTATACATTTTTTCTTTGAATCGTGTTTTATCCAAAACCATTTTAAAAGAGACTGTTTCTAAATATATGGTTAATGTGGATTTGTTAAGGATTCTGGGCTTCAAGTTTTCCTGTTGTTTTTTTTAAGAAATCAAATATTTGCAGTATCCTCCATACCTTTATGTATGCGATTCTACTTTAAATTTTTATTCTTCTTTATACCTATGAGGATTATGTCCCGATTGTGAAAAACATGAAGGGGATTTCGTCCACCTATGCAAAAAAGAGCAGAGGGGATTTTGTCGGAGGGGGATTTTGTCCTACGCTCATTACCTACAGTTCAAAGGAATGCAATTCTTCCAAAAAATAGTTCTCCATTGTAATGAGCTTGGTTTTGGGCTGCTCTTAACCCATTTTGTACTGGAAACCCCAAAACAAGTAATTTGTAAACCGGGCAGGCCCAGATCAGATGACAGAATGTGGCATCTGATCAGGGCCTAACTGTTTGGAAAAAATTCATCCATTTTAACAAAAAGATTTTGAAGAAAACAGGACCTGACACCTCTAAATTTTGAAATGGACTTGTGCTATTCATAAGGTGGAAGATTCAACTTGGTACAAAATGTGTTAAAGGAAAGTTGTTTTTTTTTTCACACATAGAGGGAATTCTTTCCTTCTTAGAGCAGCTCCCTTGCTCCCATTTTGAAAGCTACTTGTCTAAAGGTACCAAAAAAATCTTTTGTTTTTCAAAGTAGTTTCCCTTTATAGTGGCATGGATGTATTCACACTTTAATAGATTGCTGATCAGGTGTGAAATACAATGTATATATAAACCTCTTTAACCCATTGTATATAAGTGGACTCTTCCATTGCTATGAGTTGGACAAGTCCATTTGTCATATACGGGATTTGAGGTCAATTTTTTGTTTTTATTCTGTTTTTGACGGAAAATTCTGCCAGCAAATAGTGCAGGCCCTGGTCAGACGCCGCATTCTGTGGCGTCTGATCTTGGCCTGCACTGTTTACCAAGGTACCCCTTTAGGGGTTTCCTGCATGCAATGGGTTAAAACATTGTTCCTTAGTGTTTTCAATATGCAGTAGAACTTCAGTGGCTCAAACTCATATGGCTCATTTACCATGGATGAGGAGAACCTGATCTGAGTCCGCAGGGAATTCCTCCAAATATGAAATAGAGATAATTAAGGGAGACTTTCTTCTTTTATCTCTCAGTGAGGCGAGTCTCATGAGTACACAGAACATACATTTATAATATAGAACACCGAAATATACCACAATTATCTCCGTTATGCCTTCCGGTACTAATAGCATTTTTCCGTGGCTCAAACTGTCGCTGCCTCAAACATATTTTCATGATTCAAAAGAGGTTCCAGCCACTGAAAATTGACTTTGTTTTGTTTGTTTGTATTGGAGTTTAATGGCCCAGTCAACACTATTTAGGTCATTTTTGAGCCAGTCAGTTTACCTATCCACACTTTTTTCTGGACAGGCTTATACGTAAGCAGCTAACCAGTACAGTGCACATTCTTTCGCCAGAAACTGACAACTGCCCTTCTTGACTCAGCGGAAGGGAGAGAATGTTCGTAGAAAAGATTTCATGATCAATCTCCATGAAAGAATGTTGCTGCCCCCGGCAGGAATTGAACCCGCATCCTCCTGATCACCAGTCAGACGTGCATCCGACTGAGCTATCAAGGCCGGCATGTTTGACTTTAATGTAGATCTAGTTTAACACTTTCATCCCTGAGTTTCTGACAAACACTATTCTATCTTTGAATATGGACACATAGGTTATTGAAAACAGGGAGTTTGTCAATGACAGTGTAGATCCTGTTGGGACAGTTTATCATCTGTATCTGCACTGTTTGCATATATATCTGTACTGGTCTGCAGAGCTAAAAGGGTTAAAGATGAGTGCCAAATATATAGATTATATATAAAAATAACCATAACTGGTCATTGTTTATAACCTATATTTTTGTTTGAATATAACATGACCGTTTAAGTAAAATGATTTCTGCTTTGAATTCTTACAATAGTGTTATAAAGAGGTTTATCATATGACGTCGCGTCTGAGAGTGTAATAACGCCATGTAATATTTTCGATAATCCACTAGTGGATTAAATATGCAAATTAGCTAGATACGTCCCGTAACGTTACATGTATGGCGTCCTTAGCAACGTCGCGTTTACTAATGACAGAATACTGACATTTTTATAAAACAATTGTGAATAAAATGCGTTTTAAATGTCATATGATAAATAGAATCTTGCATTCGTGCTCATGTATTATTGAATTTATTAAACGAGTTGAGGAAAAGGGATAAAATGCGAGGCTTTAGCAAAGCCTCGCATTTTATCCCTTTCCCTCAACTCGTTTAATAAATTCAGTAATACATGAAGACTCATGTAAGATCCTGTATTTAACATGTTAACAAGACAGTGTAATGAACAACCCTCTAAACCTCACAGTACAAAAACTGAGTTTTACAGGGGTATACCTTATTTTTCTTCAAAGACATAAGTTGTGGGTACTCATTAGAGTCCCATCAGTGAGGCAGTTCTACATTTTTGTTTGGATATAAACAGTTGTTTAACTAACACAGTTTCTGCTTTGGACCCCATTAAATGTTATAAAGAGGTTGTGGTTTAGTCTCAAACATATTTTTGTCTCCCTTATTAATTGTGGTTGTCTCGGAACCAGTCCATACAGAATACAGCCTTCCTTGACTGCTTGAAGAAGGGTTGGATAAATGGGCATCCTTGATATAGTTCACAAGAAAGACTTATCAGACTGCATGGATGCACTATCTGATCATAGTATTTGCTGTACCAATATCTGAAGATACAGTTTTGTCTTGTACAGCTCATTTATATCCCACTTTCCTGATTGATTTTTTTTACTTTATCATATGACAATGCTTTTATTGTAAAAATCTTAAAAATTTGGATTGCTTGAGTACTTGCTGTAAGTCTCATAAAATTTTAACAAATTTGTTACATGATCCTGCAAGGAGTCCAAAAGGTGCGAACAGAATGGCAAACAGTGCAGACCCTGATCAGGCTGCTCCTTCAGGAGCAGTCTGATCTGGGTCTGCACTGTTTGCTCAGGCCTATCTGTCCAAATACTTAGGATCATTATAGTATGTAGTGTAATCTGTACCTGTGCAATATATCGTAGCAACATAGCAAAACATGATCACGCCATTCTTGACAACATAATTAAGCCCCCGCCCATAGGGGCTCGAAGAAATATATGGGCTGCATGATGCTTCCACGCAGAGCTGAATCCGGCCCGCACACTAGTACTGGTAAACCGCTTAGAGGATCTAAGCCTGCCCAGGCAAAGCGGTGCGAGTTGGCCTGTCCATGCTTATAAGCCTTATTGGTTTCATTGGGCGGCAGGGCTTGAGATGTCATTTCATCTCAATGTTGGGTAAAAGTCCCACAAAATTGGAAGCCACGTCTCCAAAATGACCTTTACAGTGTCGACGGGGACGTTAAACCTCAAATCAAACATACAAACAAGGAGTCCAAAAGGTGCGAACAGAATGGCAAACAGTGCAGACAATGATCAGACTGCTCCTTCAGGAGCAGTCTGATCTGGGTCTGCACTGTTTGCTCAGGCCTATCTGTCCCATTACTTAGGATCATTATAGTATGTAGTGTTGTAATGTCATTTCATATTTTCCATATGTAATTTGTACCTATGCAATATATCATATTATCATACATTTAGAATAAAATACATAGTTTTTGAATATGCGATACGAACGTGACACCAATGCACGTATCACGCTTGCACCTGCTGCCATATCGCATGGGCTTTATCATACCCCCAAAACCCATATCACAACCCTTTATCGCACCCCTAAGCCTTTATCATACCTTTGACGTCACCCTATTCGGAACACCCGGCGTTCTTCCTTTTGTGGCATTCAGAACGCCATTTGCAATTTGCAGTATTTTCGTCTGTTCGAACTGTTTGGCCAAAAAAATAAACATGGCATGGCGCAGCGAATACGAGAGGAAAATGGGCGAAAAAATAATGCAGGGGATTGTTGACAGACTTTTTCATCTATCAAACCTCAAGCATCTCTTAAATTACATAGCTAGACCGAAGATAATGAGATTCATATTGTAACTTTGGTATTAGGCAGAGGCAATCAATATAATTTATTTTGAACATTTTTGGCCCTCGGGCTGATATGGGGTATGATATGAAAAATGCCATATGATAATCTCTATGCAACATAGCAAAACATGATCACGCCATTCTTGACAACATAATGTTTACTGTAGAAAACTTAGCAGAGTTCCCATTGCATTTTGAGGATGGGGGTACATTTGGTCTTTTAATTCATTTTTTTTCCTTTCAATGCAAAGTAATATACATGTATATGGGACCTCATCAATTTTGTGAGTTCAGATCCAATTTTTGGGGTAAAAAACCCTCTGCAGAGGGTAAATGGGAATGCTGCATAACCCGTTTCTACAGAGAAAATTCTCAGAATAATGGTCGTATGATAAAAAGAATCCCAGACAAATTTATGAAACTTACCAAAGGCTCGTTTCAATAAATTTCTTATAAAATGACCACTCCTGAAACTCTCTTTGTTTGATTTGAGGTTTAATGTCCCTGTCAACACTGTTAAGGTCATTTTGGAGACGTTGCTTCCAATTTTGTGGGACTTTTACCCGACATTGAGATGAAATGACATCTCAAGCCCTGTCGCCCAATGAAACCAATAGGGTTTATTAGCATGGACAGTCCACTTGCACCGAAGTTCCTGGACAGGCTTAGATCCTCTAAGCAGTTTACCAGTACTAGTGTGCAGGCCAGATTTAGCTCTGCGTGGAAGCATCATGCAGCCCATATATTTCTTCAAGCCCCTATGGGCGGGGGCGGACCTGAAAGTCTCTACTTTTCTCTTTCAGAAGAAGCCTCAAGAAACAAAATTATCTTTTGACCCTCCGGGAATATTTGTTACTACAGAATATCTCGTACCAACAACTGTTAACACTGACGCTGTGCCACAAGACACCTTGAAGCAGAGTAGTGAAGTAAAGGACAAATAGAGCAAATGGGGCTTCTTCTTGCTTAAATCTGCAGAAAATGTACAGGCCCCGAGGTTATATAACTTTTTTCATGCTCAACTCACTTGAGCATGAAATTTGTCTTGCTCACAAAATATTAAAATGCCAACAATTGTTGGCATTTTAAAATTCGTGAGCAGGACAAATAACATTCTCTGCTCTCTGAGAAACAAAAATAGCTCAACTTCTTAGTATTTTAATTTTTATGAGCACCACAAGTTTCATGCTCAGCTGAGTTGACCATAAAAAAGTTTTATAAACTCGGGGCCTGCTCATAAATATCAAAATGCCAATAGCAGTAGCATTTTAATATTTATGAACCGGTCAAAGTTCATGCTCCAGTTTGTTTAGAATGAAAATGTTATATAATCCAATGTTATATAATCTAGTGTTATATAATCTTGGGATCAGATGCATTTTATTTGCCTAAAAAAATCATTTAGGAGGTATATTTAACCCTTAAAATGCTGAGAAAAACTACATCTGAAAATATATATAAAAGAAACAAAAACATTAAAATATATCTCTGGCATATTTTTTATATTTATCAGTGCAATATAGATGTTGATATTGTTAATGTATTGGCCCCAGTGTTTTAAATGTAATATAATGTTATTAATCAAGTGATTTCGTATTGGCCAAGTTACTTGTCAGAGGTCTGCTGTATTGGCCCCCGAGGCCGAAGGTCGAAGCTAATACAGTTGACCGAGGACCTGTAACTTGGCTAATACGAAATTACTTGATTAATGACAATTTTATTAATTGACGCAATTAAAAAACATGATTTATGACCTCCGGTTAATATTAGTTGACCTGGTGTAACACAGAATAGTCAATAACTGGTAGTATAAAATGAAGAGTGAAGGCATACTGTTTTGACCTGTCTGTCTGTCCTTCTATCTGCAACAGTAGCCCCTTGAACATTGACATAACTTTTTGAACCAGTTGCCATACATTTGACATGTGTATTGACTGTGATAAGACCTTTCTGTTGGTAAAAACGTTTTTGACCCTGTGACCGTTGACTTAGTTTTTGTCTTAATATGAGCTAACAGCATTCTTGGTAAACATTAGTGAATTTGCCATGTTGTACATTACTTGTTTGAAAGTTTTGCTAACAAACATTCCACAGTCGAACTTTGATAACTCTAACACCTTTGGGACCATTAAATTTTTTTCCAAATAGGGTAGTTCGAGTTATTGAGGGTTACTGATACTGCTAGCTGAGACATAATGGGATGGCCTAAGATATAGTTTCGACTTTTTATAAAATAAATGTAGGCTGTGTGTACTCATTAGAATCGCTTCAGTGAATAAATGTATGCTGTGTGTACTCATTAGAATCGCTTCATTGAGTACACACAACATACTTTTTAAAGTTAAAATGAAACAAACCTTCATAAATTAACCTAAACACATGGATTTCTGGAGCTATAGGAACAATTCTCTAGCGACCCAAGAGTGAGTCTGAATTAGCCATGGTAAACGAATTATCCACATTCCAGTTAGCAAAGTTTCACTGTATTAAGCAAACACGCCTATACAAATACATTGCCACCTTTATCGCGGAAAAAAATGAAAATTTTAAGACTAAAAATTGTGATATTTTTCTTATTTCTGCTTAAAATATAGATTGTGGGCACTCGTTAGAACCGCCTCATCGAGGCGGTTCTAACGAGTACCCACAATCTATATTTTAGAGCAGAAATGAGAAAAATAAGGTATACCCCCGGAAACCCCAGTTTTACTATATAAAAGTGGGGTTCAAGGGGGACAAAATTATATAGGCTTGTCTTGATGGTATTTAGCTGTGAGAATATTGGGTTGTTATGTTTAGTTTCCAGTCACAAAAAAACCTATATGCATGTCTTCCGTATGTATTAGGGCAGATAGGGCTTAGTTAACCATGTAAACTGAGACAAGAACATGGGAACTGTTTGCCACTCACCCAGCACTTTCAGACGGAACATTTAGTAGTAAAATTGTACTTGTTCTAATTTTAGAAGAAGTAAAGTAAGGAGTTGAGGTGTCTGAATATCTAGGGTAGATACAGTATTTCTTGCACACCAGACAAGGAAATCCCTGATTTTACCCTGGGATAGAAATTTATGTTCTGACCCTGGTGTTCCAACTCAAAATCAAATATAATCGAGCGTTTGATAAATGCACTGGTTGATTACGACCTCGTATGCGCAGTCGTTAAGGTTGACATCACAGTACGTTACGTGACGTCACTAAACATTCCTGCAGTGTCAACACAATATGGCGGACGTCGGTAACCGAAGTGACTGCAGCATTAAAAATCCACGCTAAGAAATCGAAGGTATGCAAGAAAAAGAATCCAATATGGGTGTGAGGGGTGGATAGAAAAATCTGTCCCTCGGGATCACTGTCCGGCATTACTCGGCAAGACTCGTGATGCCAGACAGTGTCCCTCGGGACAGATTTTTCCATCCACCCCTCACACCCATATTGGATTCTTATAATCATAAACCAGCCTCAGCATCCATAAATCCCATTTTGTACCGGAAACCCCAAACGGGTAATTGGCAAACAGTGCATGCCCAGATCAGACGCCGCAGAATGCGGCATCTGATCAGGGCCTGTGCTGTTTGCATCAAGATCAGACATTTTTCTGAATAAAATTGGAAGAAAATACAACCTGACACCCCTAAATTTTGAAATGGACTCCTGCTATACATAAGGAGGAAGATTCCATTTGGTATACAAGGGTTAACAGAACTTTCAATCCTAGCTGTTTCTTTGGGCAGTAGGGCTTGACTTGACATGTCATTATCCCCACGCTTTTCGAAGAAAAAGTGGGGATATTGTCTTTGTCTCCGTTGTCCGTCCGTCCATCTGTCCGTCTTACCGGACAACTCCTCCCACACTTTTACAGCTAGAAACTTAAAACTTTGGGAACTGATAGGTCTTTGGTCTGAGGAGTGCATGACACTTTCGGAATTTTGATCCTACCCCTAGGGGCCAGGCCAGGGGGTGGGGTGCCCTGGGGGTAAAAAATCAAAGTTTTCTGAACCTGGTCGTCTGACATATCAAATCGAACGGCATAATGAGTAGAATACATAACAATCAAAATTTGAACCCTAGGGTCTGGTTTGAGGTCACTAGAGGTCAAAAACTTGGATTTTCACCCCCATAACCCACTTTTTAATGATTACCGGATAACTCCTCCTACGCAGTTTCAGATAGAAACATGAAACTTTGGGAACTGATGGATCTTTGGTCTGAGGAGTGCATGACACTCTCGGAATTTTGATCCTACCCCTATGGGCCAGGCAAGGGGGTGGGGTGCCCTGGGGGTAAAAAATCAAAGTTTTCAGAACCTGGTCGTGTGACATATCAAATCGAACGGCATAATGAGCAGAATACATAACAATCAAAATTTGACCCCTAGGGTCAGGTTTGAGGTCACCAGAGGTCAAAAACTTGGATTTTCACCCCCATAACCCCCTTTTTAACGATTACCGGATAACTCCTCCTACGCCGTTTCAGATAGAAACATGAAACTTTGGGAACTGATAGGTCTTTGGTCTGAGGAGTGCATGACACTTTCGAAATTTTGATGTTAAGATTGGGTGGGAGTTGCAATTGAGAACTTATATAGTGGCATATCTTTAAAAAAGCGTGGGGATATGCGATGGCGTGACATCGACCGCGCAATTCTAGTTTCATCTTAATGTCAGGTAAAAGTCCCACATAAATCAGAAGCAACGTCTCAAACATGACCTTAATAGTGTTGACGGTGACATAAAACCTTAACACAAACTAGTAAAAAGCAAAAAAAAACAAAACTTGCTTATAATATGTGCTCATGATTAGCAATAAGGATTCCAGGAAAGTTATAAATAAATTGACATTACCCAAACATGCCTATTCAAATGCATTGCCACCTCTATCGCTGAAAAAATGAAAATTTTCAGATGAAAAATTGTGATATTTTTCTTATTTCTGTTCAAAATATAGATTGTGGGCACTCGTTAGAACCGCCTCATTGAGGCGGTTCTAAGGAGTACCCACAATCTATATTTTAGAGCAGAAATAAGAAAAATAAGGTATACCCCCGGAAACCCCAGTTTTACTATATAAAAGTGGGGTTCAAGGGTGGTCAAAATTATATAGGCCTGTTTTCATGATGTTTGGGCCTCCAAAGCCTAGTTGATAAGAGCGCTGGCTCTTAATCATTAGGTTTCTCACCGCTGTGGGTTCGAGACTGGCTTGGGTCACATCTGAGATGCCAAGTTCTGCAATGGTAAGTCATGTTGTTTTTCTCCGGGTACTCTGATTTTCGCCCACCTCTGATTAATGATAGGCTTGATATGAGTGAAATAATCTTGAAAGGGCTGTAAAACCAAAAACCAAAAAAATAAAAATAAATAAATTTTGTGTTGGTAGGAGTATATTGTGTTGCAGGGGCTCATTTATTGTGTTTATGATATTGAATTTGAATAAATAATTAATTATTTTATTAATAAATTCTTTTAATGACATCTGATTAAGTTTGTGCTATCAGTCCCAGACTGTTACCATGCGTTTATTAGCTCACTTGAGCCAAAGGCTCCGGGAGAGCTATTGTGATTGATCGCCGTCCATCGTAGCCGTCTGTCCATCCACAATTTCTACGAAATCTCCTTCTAAACCACTGATTAGATTCTGACCAAACTTATCAGAAATGATCTTTGGGTGGTCCTCTTTCAAAGATGTTCAAAGAATTCCATTCCATGCAGAACTCTGATTGCCATGGAAACAAATATGGGAAATTAGTAAAAACGTTTAAAAATCTTTTTGTCTGAAACCAGAAGGCCCAGGTCTTTTGATATTTGGTTTGTAGCTTCACTTAATGGACCTCTACCAAAGTTGTTCAGAGCCTTGGGGTCAAAATTGGCCCTACCCTAATTATCACGTTTTACATAGACCCTTATATGAAAAAGCATTTAAAAATCTCTTTGTCCGAGACCAGAAAGCCCAGGTCTTTAATATTTGGTATAAAGCTTTATCTGGTGGACCTCTACAAAGATTGTTCAAATTATAGTCCTGGGGCAAAAACTCGCCCCACCGCAGGGCCCACTTCTTTTTCTAATTGTTCGGTCTAACTTGGTTTCTTTTGCTCCAGCGTTCCAGTGGTTTCATGCTGTCGAGTCCTCACCGTTGTTTCATCTCTGTGGTTGTTTGATTTTTATGTTTTCCGAGATGTTGCTTGATGAGTTTGGAAGCCTTCATGCGGATTAGTATTTTTCTAAATTGCGATGGAATCAAGGGCGAGGATTGCGGCTGCGTAAAATCAATTTAAGCCCCCCAGTGAAATTCTTTCACTGATCGTTCCAAGGCGGTTCTTCTGTCGCAGTTTATTTTTGTTATGATTTGTCTTTGAGTGTGTATATTGCTTATATCTTTTTGTTTTGATAATCAATTGGCCCGGCCCCCTCCCATCGGGGCTTGAAGAAATATATGGGCTGCATGATGCTTTCATGCAGAGCTGAAACCGACCCGCTTACGAGTACAGGTTAACCACTTAAAGGATCTAAGCCTGCCCAGGCAAAGCAGTGCGAGTCAGCCCGTACATGCTTATAAACCCTATTGGTTTCATTGTGCGGCAAAGGTTGAGATGTCATTTCATCTCAATGTCGGGTAAAAGTCCCACAAATTGGAAGCAACATCTCCAAAATGACCTTTACAGTGTTCATGGGGACGTGAAACCTCAAATCAAACAAACAAACCAATTGGCCATTTTGTGGGAAAGTGACTGTCGTTTTGGCTTTACGTTATTGATGTTTCAACTGGGGTCTAGTTATTTAATGTTTGTGTTTCTTTCCCTTTGGTGTTCCTGATGTGAGGTGTGGGTTAATTGTATTGATTCCTGATCATTGCCTTCACTTCTATTTTACATAGCGAAAACCTTTAAAAATCTTTTTGTCAGAAACCAGAAAACCCAGGTCTTTGTAATTGAAACACAGCTTCGTCTAGTGGACCCCTTCTAACATTGTTCAAATTACAGTCCTGGGGCCAAACCAAGGGACCCACATCTTTTACAAGTATATAGGGAAAACCTGTAACAATCTTCTTTACTGAAATCAGAAGTGAGTGAGTGTTTGAGTTTTACGTCCCACCAACAGCTAAGGTCATACGGAGACGGGACCTCGGTTTAAAGACTCATCCGAAAGTCTGGAGAAGCCCGGGATCGATCCTGCGATCCCTGGTTTACAAGGCGAGTAGCGTAACCACTACACCAAGGAGGCTTCTCTGAAATCAGAAGACCTAGGTCTTTGATATTTGGTATGATTTGATATCTCATGGACCTCTACCAAAATTGTTCAAATTATAGCCCAGGGGTAAAAATTGGCCCCATCCTAGGGGTCACGTTTCACATAGACCCTTATAAAGAAAACCTTTAAAAATCTTCTTGTCTGAAACCTGAGAAGGCCCAGGTCTTTGGTATTTGGTTTGTAGCTTAATCTAGTGGGCCTCTAGCAAGAGTGTTTAAATTATAGCCCTGTGGCCATTTGGCCCCTTTTATACATAGACTTTTATGGGGAAAAAACCTTTAAAAATCTTCGTCTGAAACCAGAAGGCCCAGGCCTTTGATATTTGGTACACAGCTTGTCTAGTAGACCTCTGCCAAGAATTTCAAATTATAGCCCTGGGGGCCAAAAATCTTTTACACAGACTTATATAGGGAAAGCCATTGAAATCTTGACTGAAACCAGAAGGCCCAGGTCTTTGATATTTGGTATATAGCTTCACTTAATGGACCTCTACCAAAGGCACTTGGGTCAAAATTTGCCCCGCCCTAGGGGTTGCATGTTTAGCATAAACCCTTATAGGGGAAAACATTTAAAAATCTTGTCTGAAACCGGAAGGTCCAAATCTGTGATATTTTGTTTTAAGCTTCATCTAGTGGACCTCTACCAAAATTGATCAAATTATGGCCCTGGGGTCAAAAATGGCCCTGCCCGGAGCCCTTTTCTTTTACAAAAACATTTAATATCCTTCTTGTCTGAAAGCAGAAGGCCTAGATCTTTGATTTTTTTGTTTATTTGTTCATCTGTTCTTTCATTCTCTGTTCTCCATATTTACGGCACCAATGTTGAATTTTCCATCAAAGTTGTCTCAGAAACTGTGAAGTCTACGACTACGAGCCTAAAAACTTGGAATACTCTTCATTGATGATTACTTATATTGTGTAAGGGACAGTTGGTATTTTATCTGTTTGTTTTTTATGTGACACACAATTCCCATGAATGTTTGCTTTCCTACTTTTGATTTCTTAGTCAACGTAATTTCCAATCCTCAGTCATTCTGATTGTTTAACCTTTAACCTGCTGAATATTCAATTAAGCCACACTCATTTCTGACTTTGAACCAATCAGATTACTTCAACCAATTTATTTATACATATTCATAAACTGAATGTCAAACAGAGTAGATCCTGATCAGATGGCTTCTTCAGAAGCCATCTGATCTGGATCTACACTGTTTGCAAAGATAGGGCTTGTCGCCTACAGCAGGGTAAAGGTTAACAGGAAATTTGGTCACAAAATCATAAATTATTATAGCCCCTGGCTGGGGAAGGGAGGTGACTGGTTATCAGAGGTAAAATATGTAGGAAATAACCTGGGTGGGGGTGGGGGGAGAATAAAAATGATTGTTAATGGGAGGTGACCACTCTTCAAAGGTGACTGTCAGTGGAAGTTCTATTGTAGTTGTGTGAAACTTAGAATCTGTAAGCTCAGTAGTGCAATATAGGACCATCATGGTCCTCTTGTAACCATATTTTCTGTATGTATTCGGATAGACAGGCCTGAGTAAAACCAAAACAGTGCAGACCAAGTGTTTAGCTGTTAATCACATTTTGAGAAATAGAATGAAAATTATCCCAAATCATCCTTAGTAATCCTCATCTCCCTGCATCCATATACGAATATTTTCCCTTCTGTACACTTAAATTCTTTTCGTGTCCACAGGGATGCAACTTTTTTGTAGTTGAAAATTTTCAGAATTTGGGTTTTAGTGCTTTATATTATGTAAGCACTGAGCAAGTGTTTTATTTATATCAACTAATAAATGGGTTGTGTTTTTATTATCCACCAATCGTATTCGTTCGATTTTACCAGACAAAAAGAAGCTACCGTATCTTAATAGCAATGGAAAGTTATCATTACAAATGAAAGAAAAGATAACTTCTGAGCATTCCAAATGTTCGGGTCGTCAAAATGCATGAACAAATCACCCTCAAAAGCTCTTTTTTTTGGTAAAGGAAACTTTAGAAAATAGTAATGTTGTCTTTGTCACCAGCCCCTGTTAGTGAGGCTGACAGCCAGCTTGGCCAAAATCAAATGCACCCAAATGTGACCAGCATGAAAAGATAGATGCTGTTCTTCAAACAGTGTAGACCCTTATTTGATACCTTATGTTATTTTTATGTTAAAGTTTACAGTATAGCCCTGGACTACATGCCGCAATTACGTTTCATCCAATGCATAGAAGATATTTGATTTTTTCCGTATAAGACTGATTTTTATTTCACCGAATGAAAACCGAAAGAACTAGTTTCATGAGTAGTGAAGCCACAAGTGAAAATACTTTTGGTGGGCACTGAAAAAAAAAATAAATTTTCTGTTTCTTTCATGCTTTAAATGGTAATTTGTAACGCAATTTCAAAGCCTCAGCCATCCTCACAGGGAACAAACATTTTCCATGGCGATTTCGCATGAATTTAGAGGTGTTTAGTGTGTTAACGGAGTGTAAACTGGTGTAAACTGAAAGGTTGCACCTGGAAAACAGCTTTGAATGTAACTATCAAATGGTTCACTTGAAATGTGCATTTAAATAATGTCCGCAGTTGCTTAGCTTGTCTGGTGTCGCGTGCATTATTTACATTGCGTAGGTGCAAAAACATCATCAATGTCAGAATGATGTAAAAAATGTGTGTGACGTAATTTCTGTCGCACATTAATAACGTTTAGCTAACTGATTTTTCACAAACAGAATATATGTTATTTTTTGAGGATACATCGAATTCACAAACAGTGAAGAATAAAAATTGTATTTTCACTGTTCGAAACAGTGATGATATTGATTTCGATTTCACTGAGAAATCTGTATCATTCATTGAAAAGCATGTAAGAAACAAGAGCTTCGGTGAAACCGAGGGATGCTCCCCGAAGATGCGCAGTAGTAGGAGGGTTATTTTAGTGAAATGATCCTATACACTTTGAAGTTTGATAAGATTTGTTTGAAGACAAAGGTTATGGGTATTCGTTAGAACCGTCTGAATGAGGAGGTTCTAATGAGTACCCTCAGCTGATGTTTGGAGTACAAATAAAGAAACTAGGTAGTGATTTTCAACAAAGAATGCAAAAAAAACAAGAGGCCCATGGGCCACAATGCTCACCAGAGCTCAGGGGGCCACTCCCCACTGGCAGCAATGTATTTTAATTAACCATGGAAGCCCTGCACCCAAGGCTGCTAAAGATAAAATTTGGACCCAATCAGACTGGTGGCTTCAGAGGTCTGATGTCGCTTGAAGACAACAGATGACAATTGACAATTTCCCATCTGTGGCAACAAATAGGCCAAAAAGAACATTATTAAAGGAACATTTCTATGATAGTTTGACAAAATATCTTGAGAGGCATTAATGTCATTTTTCAATTTTCCCCATTATAAGTCAATGGAAACTCTTAACTTGCCATAGCAAACAAACCAAAGAGCCAAATTTCATAAAGCAGGGCTCAGGTGGGCACTGCCCAATGGAGCCCTGATTGTGTCACTAAATGGGTCTTATAAAAAGGAACAGAGACATATATGGTTTAGCGGTGGGGATATGACATTGTATGGTTCCTGAGACGTAAGACCTTTTAAGCAATGGAGGGATTCGGGCATGGCAGATCCAAGAAAAACCAAAGATTGTTGTCACTGAATATGTCTTATCATAAAGATCAAGAATATATATGGTTAAATGGTGGGGATCTGAACGGTTTCTGAGATAGGCCCTTTTATGAAGTGGAAGGGAGAGAAAAGGCCCATGCAGACCCCCTAAGACAGGGTTGACTGAATGTGTCTAATAACAATGAACAAGAATATATGTGATTATAGGATGGGGATTTGAATGGTTTCTGATATATATGGCCTATTATTAAGTGGAGTCTTACCATCAGGAACAAGAATATATATGGTTTAGGGGCCGGGATCTGAACGGTTTCTGAGATATATGGATGTTAATGAAGTAAAGGGGTGGGGCATGGCCTGTGGCACCCCAGGGGGACCCCCATGCTGGTGTCACTGTTTGGGTCTTATCATAAGGAAACAAGAATATATATGGTTTAGGGGTGGGCTCTGAACAGTTTCTCAGATATATGGTCTTTTGTGAAGTCGAAGGGTGGAGTATGGCCCGGGCACACCTTAGGTGACCCCTAGGTTGGTGTCACTGAATGTGTCTTATCATAAGGAACAAGAATATATATGGTTTTGGGGTGGGGATCTGTAAGGTTTCTGGAATATTTAGCCTTTTATGAAGTGGAGGGGGGTTGGGCATGGCCCCAGCACATCCTGGGGGACCCCCAGGTTGGTGTCACTGAGTCCATCTTATCATAAGGAACAAGAATATATATGGTTTAGGGGTGGGGATCTCAATGGTTTCTGAGATAAATGGCTTTTTATGAAGTGGAGGGGGTGGGGCATTTCCCCGGCACATCCCAGGGGACCCCAAGGTTGGCGTCACTTAATGCGTCTTAGCATAAGGAACAAGAATATATATAGTTTAGGGTTGGGGATCTGAATGGTTTCTGAGATAAATGGCATTTTATGAAACAGAGGGGGCAGGGCATGTCCCCGGCACATCCGGGGGACCCCCAGGTTGGTGTCACTTAATGCATCTTATCATAAGGAACAAGAATATATATGGTTTAGGGGTTGGGATCTGTAAGGTTTCTGAGATATAAGGCATTTTATGAGGTGGAGGGGGGCGGGGCATGGCCCCGGCACAACCTAGGGGACCCCCAGGTTGACAGAAAAGCATATGGCTGAGAGAAGTTTACTCAAGGAACATGTCTATCTAAGTTTTGTCAAAATATCTGCAATGACTTGGCAGTAAAAGCAATTTTTCAGTTTTCCCCATTATAAGTCAATGGAAACTCTAAGTTGCCATAGCAACAAAAGTAAAAGGCCAATTTTCATAAAAAACACAAAACCTGTAAAGGCAAATATGGTGAATATTTTCATAAAGTCTCAGCCTCCTAGAGCGTATGGTTTCTGAGGAGATGATTTATTAAGTATTTTTTTTCTATTTTTTGCATTTTGGTTTCCATGGCAACCAATAAAAATGACTAGAAGGCCTAAAATCATATGGCACAGGTAGATTGCCTATGGAACATTTCTATGAAAGTTTTGTCAAAATATCTGCAGAGGCTTGGCAGTAAATGCCATTTTTCAATTTTCCCCATTATAAGTCTATGGAAACTACAAGTTGCCATAGCAACCAAACTAATGAGCCGATTTTCATAAAAACACAAACTTTCAATCCCCCAGCCCAAGGATGCTACAGATAAAATTTGGGCCCAATCAGCTCAGTGGTTTCAGAGGAGATGTCGTTTGAAAGTGTAGAAGCCTCCGTGGTGCAGTGGTTACGCTACTCGCCTTGTAAACCAGGGATCGCAGGATCGATCCCGGGCTTCTCCAGACTTTCGGATGAGTCTTTAAACCGAGGTCCCGTCTCCGTATGACCTTAGCTGTTGGTGGGACGTAAAACTAAAACTCACTCACTCGTTTGAAAGTGTTGACGCCAGACGACGCAGACGACGACGACGACGGACAACTGCCTATCCTATAAGCTCCCCCGGAGCCTTCGGCTCTGGTGAGCTAAAAATGAGAAATGTAAGGCCCCTTCCCTGCAAGGACCTGTAAATCTTAAACCATAAGGCTAAGAAAGTTATCACCGAGGTTAAGGTTTTTGGTTTAGGTGTGACAAACACACAAGTTATTCTCCTTTGTCAGAATGTAGGTCTTTCTGGGCCTGCACTGTTTGCCAATTACCCCATATGGGGTTTCCGGTACCAAATGGGTTTAACCTAAAGTCTAAGAATTCCCTAGTTAGTGATTTTCAACAAAGACTGCAAAAATAAGGAGAAATGTAAGGCCCCTTCCGTGCAAGGGCATGTAAATCTTAAACCATAAGACAAAGAAACTCAGTTTTGTGTTCCCTAGTAAGTGATTTTCAATGAAGAATGTCACAAGGAATACATATGTGACCCGTCACACGAAAAGGGACCTTCTGGGAAGTTACGTCATTTAGCGTAAATGACGTCCGAAACTAATGATCACGTTAACGTCATTTGCTGATAATTTTATTACGCTGTGTCTTAATTGGACTCATAATTCATCTTACATTCCTGGCGACATGAGATTTTTTCAAACCCTTTAAACTGTTCTGATTTTCCACTGTTCCTATTCGAGTTTCGTCCCTTGTAAATAAACGGTAAACCCCATAGTTTTACCTCCGCATAAGTGACAGCTGTTACCTGAAAATTATTTTCTGAACTTACGCAGACGGTGGATGGACTGAATTTAACAGCGTTTACAGTTAATATGTCTGGTCCGGGGAACATGTTTTTCACCTGGGTAAGGCCAAATGGCAAGCCCACTAGGTACGATTCTCTTCGATATCAACCAGTGGTTAAATTACAAAGCGATAAGGTTATCCGGTTCACAGACAGTTGGTGACGTCTAACTGCTACGTCATAAGTTAATCAATATACATGTATTATTATTATATGATTTATAGTAAACTGTTAGTACAAGCCATAGAAACCAGCACTAGGCGATCGCTTCTTTGTATGTTAGTATGCGTCTGTCTCCGCTCAAGCAAGTCGGATGTATATATATTTCAAAACTCCCCTCCAATATAATCCCAACAATTATTCAACCAAGTTAAAAACGAACTTGATGAGGCTGAGCTTACCGGCGAACGAGACTGAGTAAACAAGAGTAATCAATTCTGAAAATTCAGTTAAATACAATGATCTGAATCTCCACCGTGACACCTGACGGGAAAAAAACAAAAACAACAAAAAAAAAAAAAAAAATGCTGTTGTCCAGTTTCGGCAGTTTATTTGTTTGATTTGATGTTTAACGTCCCTGACAACACTATATAGGTCATTTTGGAGACGTTGCTTCCAATTTTGTGGGACTTTTACTCGACATTGAGATGAAATGACATCCAAAGCCCTGTCGCCCAATGAAACCAATAGGGTTTATGAGCATGGCGGGTCCGACTCGCACCGATTTGCCTGGGCAGGCTTAGATCCTCTGAGCGGTTTACCAGTACTCATGTGAGGTTGGATTCAGCTCTGCGTGGAAGCACCATGCAGCCCATTTATTTATTAAAGCCCCAATGGGCGGGGGTCATAACTGTTGTCCAGTACCATTGTAAGAGAACAAAAATGCGTAGACACTGAGTTGTCGTTTATAATTGCCATACCACAGATTGGTGTGTTTGTGGGTGGGGGGGGGGGGGTTACGTCACACCAACATCTAAGGTCATACGGCGACAGGACCTCGGTTTATAGACCAAAAATCTGGAGATGATATTCAAATTGGTTTTGTGCATCTGTTTGAATGAGGTTTAACATCCACGTCAACACTATATAGGTCATTTTGGAGACGTTGCTGCCACTTTTGTGGGACTTTTACCCGACATTGAGATGAAATGACATCTCAAGCCCTGCCGCTAAATGAAACCAAAATGCTTATATGCATTGGACGGTCTGACTCACACCACTTTGCCTGGGCAGGCTTAGTCCTTCTAAGTGGTGTACCAGTAATCATGTGCGGTCAGTTTCAGCTCTGCATGGAAGTATCATGCAGCCCAGTCTATTTTTCTAAGCCCCGATGTGCGGTGCAAGGTCCCAATCGGTGCATCGCTATATTTAATAGTTCTATTCGTTAGTTAGCAGGAGTAATTTTATAGTGATGCCAGCTTGGGAAATTCTGTTGTGACGGTTGAAAAATGGAAGGTTTTGGAGAAGTTTTCATGGAAATTTATAATTTGACGGCATCGGAACCTGCCGGTGTGGTTTACGTTAGACGGCACCAGTTTCTACAGAGCGAAGCAGATCAGTGGCTAGCACACTTGCCTCTGATGTGTGAGGCCTCCGGTACGATTCGTGTCAGTGGTAAAAATTGCAGTGTCCGAACATGCTCCACTGGCATCATTTGCAGGGATGAATAAGTATATGAAACAGAAATAAACAATCTATGAGCTCTAGTTGTGATCAGAATAAAGCATTACAGTATGTGCATGTATCATTGCACGCTGCATTGTATGTAACCTTTTTTACATGGGATTTTTAATAGTTAAAACTTTGAAATGTAACCTTCCATTTATGTATTTAGATTTATTTTTCATTTTTCATTTTTTTTTCCCTTTTGATATGTTGAAGAATTTTTATTCATGTTACACATTTCAAAGCATTTAGCAACTCGATTCAACAACACGCACTACGACGAGAATATGGGTTTTGTTTTAAAGAGGTTCGCCATTAAATTATGTTGCACATTTTGGTGTATTCTGCATGAAAGACAAATTAATCATATGCGCACCGTGTGAAAGTGCATGCTTTCAAATCTCAAAAAGGCGATGAGAATGTGTAAAGTCAAGTGTGCTGTTTGAACCGCCTCACTGGGGCGTTTTCTAATGAGTATCCAGAACATATGTATTGGATTAGTACTACAAAAACTGAAAAATACTATACAACCTGAAAACCCCTGTTTTTTTTTCTTTCTTTACTTATTTCATTATGTGTTTATTTATTGTTTGTTTGTTTGTTTGTTTAACGACCCTTTCAATATTTTTTTTCACTTATTTCAAGCCGATCGTTAATTAGATGTGGGCGAAAACCACAGTACCTAGAAAAAAGATCTTCCGTTGGTGTCTCGATTGACCAGAGCAAGGCTCGAACCTTAGCGGTGAATGGTGTGTTCGTCTCTCATGAGTCTCGTCGCGAGGAAATTGGTCTTCGGTACCAGTTTTTAACCAGATATATGTAAGATAACAGTCTGCTCAGTGTCAGTAGCCTTAGATGATCTGAATTCTGTCATAGAGCCACGATCACCAAAGCTTGCATTATATGCGCTGATCAGTGTATGCTGATGCGCAGGCTGTTCTTCGCGTTTGTTCACACATGCAAATAGTAGGATTTCTTGCTCATATAATGTGTAAAAAAAACTGTTTTGATCTTCCTTTCGCAATAGTTACAACTAAACAGTTTCGGACGACGACAATATGCCAGATTCCTCAAAGAAATGCTTAATAATGAAACAGAGTTAAGGAAATAAATGTTTTACTGCATTGAAATGCCCTTTTCAGATGTTTCCTTGCATTATTACCTGCGACTTTACCTTTAACAGTTTGTTGACATAACCCATGACGTCGAATTGGTATTCTGTGACGTGATTGCGTTTAGGGTACCTATGTTTAAAATGTTGTAAATCTGACACATTTAGGAGTATTATATTCATTTTGGTGTCAAATTGTTTCTCAAATACCGTTATATCTGAAAACGGTTACAACTCATTTTCGCCAAAAATTCCCAGAAGGTCCCTTTTCGCGTGACGGGTCACATATGTGAAATATGAAAGCCCTATTACCCATGGTTATGAAACAACAGGAGATATTTTTTGAAAAAGGGGAGATAATACAGTGAAAATAAGCAACATAATTATGGCCCTTTGTCAGAATGTAGGTTTTGTTATGGTAAGTATGTGTGTGAAGTTTCATGAGAGTAGGATAAATACTTTTAAAATTTTGACCAAGTTTAAGTTGTTTGGTTATGGCCTGACAAACACACACCGAAAAGCAATATAGTTATGGCCCTTTGCCAGAATGTAGGTCTTGTGATTGTAAGTAAGTGTGTGCAGTTTCATGAGAGTAGGGCAAATACTTTTGAAGTTATGACCGAGGTTAAGTTTTTTGGTTAAGGCGTGACAAACACACGGACAAAAGCAATATGGTTTGTCAGAATGTAGGTCTTGTGATTGTTAGTATGAGTGTGAAGTTTCATGGGAGTAGGGATAATACTTTTGAAGTTATAACCGGTTAAATGTTTTGGTTTAGATTTGAAACTGACTGACGAGGAGATTACTATAGGGCACCCAAAATACTGTGTGGGGCCCTAATTAAGAAGGGAAGTAACTCCGTAAATACTGTTGGTAGGGTTATGCTTCTTGCATTCTGCGATTTCTCTCATAGCCCCCTATCAGTGTATCAAGTTTCACTAAATTACCTTTAAAATTTTTAGAGATATGCTCCGGACAAACTTAATATAGCAAAAACTAAAAAGGGAAATAACTGTAATTACTTGTAATAGAGTTACAGTTCTTGCACTCTGCACTTCCTCTGATGGCCATCTATCAATGTATCAAGTTTCACTTAAATCCCTTCTATACTTTCAGAGATATGCTCCGGACAATCTTTTCATTGAAATAGTTAAGAAGGGAAGTAACTCCATAAATACTGGTGACAGGGTTATGGTTCTTGTATTTTACGATTCCCCTCATCGCCCTCTATAAGTATATCAAGTTTAACTTAAATACCTTTAATACTTTTAGAGGTATTGAGTGTGACGGACGGACGGACGGACGGACGTTCGTACAGATGGACATTTGTTGGGTACTACAGTGTTTATTTTTCACCTATAAGTACCCAACAATCAGCTAAAATTTGCATAAGTACCCAACATGTCCCATCAAATTTGTTGGCTACTTTTTCGGACACTAACGGAATAAACGGCAAGTACCCAACTTATGTCTACCCAACATATGCCCGTGGATGCGCTCGGACAGACGGACGGACGGACAAAGCGGTGACTATATGGCTCCCCCTTCGGGAAGCATAAAGATGATGTGTTATATAACATTTGAATAGTATTCATTTATTGCCCTCATGTGAGTGTAATGTGATGATTTGTTCACCTGAGCAGGTAATGTTGCCCGATGGCAAAGCCAGAGGGCAACATTTCCTGTCGAGGGTAAGCAAATTATCATATTCCTCTCACACAAGGACAACAGATGATTTATTATACCGAATTCTGACTTCTAGAGATTCTTTCAGTGAATGCACTTGTACCTTTGAGCAGTGACGTCAGAGGGGGAATATTGCAGGGGAATATCATATACATTTATGGCCCTGAGCATGGCATGCTCTGCTCCAATCAGAATTCTAGAATACCTCAATATAATAGAATTACTGTATTTTCCATGTGTATTTTGACAAATGGGCCTGAGCCAACTGTAGACCTAGCTGAGACACCACAGAATGCAGCATATCATCAGATTCTACAGTTTGCCACTCACCCAGCTATTTTTGTCGCGCCTGCTATTAGCATGGCGCAATATAGGCGCCCGGTTTTCCGTCCGTTTGTCTGTTCGTCCATCCATCCGTTTGTCAAGGCGTCAACATTTGCGACCACCCTGGCTTCCCTGAGGTTCAAGTTTATTTCTCAAGAACTATAAGAGCTTCATTAATGATTCTTGGTACAAACTTGTATCTGGGGATGACAACTTACATGCAAGCATCCATATCTGACCTTGACCTACATTTCATGGTTCACTAACTTTGTAAAATATTGCGACCACCCTAGCGTTCACCCTGAGGTTCAAGTTTATTTCTCAAGAACTATAAGAGCTTCATTAATGACACTTGGTACAAACTTGTATCTGGGGATGACAACTTACATGCAAGCATCCATATTTGACCTTGACCTACATTTCATGGTTCACTGACTTTGTAAAGATTGTGACCACCCTAGCGTTCACTCTGAGGTTCAAGTTTTTTTCTCAAGAACTATAAGAGCTTCATTAATGATACTTGGTACAAACTTGTATCTGGATATGGTAACTTAAATGCAAGCATCCATATTTGACCTTGACCTATATTTCATGGTTCACTGACTTTGTAAAATATTGCGACCACCCTAGCGTTCACCCTAATGGTCAAGTTTATTTCTCAAGAACTGCATTAATGATACTTGGTACAAGCTTGCATTTAAGAATGGAAACTTTTGTGCAAGCATCTATGTTTGACCTTGTCCTACATATCACGGTTGGGTGCCTTTGCGCCCCCACAGGCGCAACATAGCCTTCGGCGGAATTCTTGTTACACACAACATTTGGTAGAAAAGTGTCCTTGTCAGAATTTTACATGTATGCTAAGCAGTTGAAATGTCTGAATACTTAGGATAAATACAGTACAGAAAAACTTTGATGGCTCGAACACCGATGGCTCGTTTACCATGGCTGAGTCGAACCCATTTTTGAGTCCCTAGGGAATTCCTCAACATTAGAAGTAGCATGGGATAATTAAGGACATTTTCGACTTTTATCTTGCAAATGTATGCTGTGTGTGCTCATTAGAATCTCCTCGTCGAGGCGATTCTAATGAGTACACACAGCATACATTTTTATTATGGAACACCCGAAAAGATGTCCCAAAATTAACCCATTATGCTTTCTGGAAGTAACCCTCAATGGTTCTAGCCATTGAAGTTCAACTGTATAAGGAATGTGAAAGTAATAAAGCATCGTGTAAAGGGTTTTGACTCCTTTATTTACAGTCTTGTTATGTTCTGAAAATTCCAGCATCATAAATATACTAGCTACATAATTCATTTAGTCATCTATCGCTCATTACAACATATAATCAAACATACTTGTGAGCCATGTGTTGGTTACCTGTTAGGGGTCAATGAGACAATGACATTGATACCGGCAAGTCCTGCCGTATAGCAGGAATCAGATTCAAGTATTAAAGGAGTAATGAGCAGGAATTCTGGGATAATTTTTATTATTTCTAAATAAGAACATACGTTGTTGGTACTTGTTAGAATGAAATCATCGAGGTGCTTCTTGCAAGAACCCACAAAATACATTTGAGCAAACGCACAACAAAACCTACTTTAATGCTGATGCGACCAGCGAAAACTCAGATCAGCCTGTACATTCGTGTAGACTGATCAGAGCCTTCTCTGATTGCATGTTCTGTCTATAGCCTGTGGGCTATTCAAAGAGAGGTACACTGCATCTGGTCTTAGTCAGCTAAGTGAGAAGACTGATCCAGGTATATGTAGGGTGCACGTCTTTATGTAGATTTTGTCGTGCACTGGCTCATTTGTTTCTTATTCTTATCTAGAACTGTGATGGCAATAATGTATACTTTAATCACTGCGAGTCCTGGACCCATCAAATTCAGAGAACAATAATACATACAAACAGGATTTTATATGAAAGTGTTGTTGAATCTGAACCAAGGAGTGCCATACTTCCTAAAAGTGAATGGTACAAGCAGCTGCAACCTTAACCCTCAAGACTCCGAGAAAAACTTCATCTCAAAATGTCTTCTGCTTATGTTGTCTGTTGAATTTTTTGCAAACTTTTAAAAATATTTTTGCATACAGGCAAACTGTGTGGGCCCAGATCAGACTGCTCCTTCAGGAGCAGTCTAATCTGGGTCCACACTGTTTGCAAAAAATTATTTTTAAGGTAACCAGCAGACGGAAAAGCAGACAACAATTGTCGTCATGGGCAACAGTATAAATCAAGTTATTTCCTGACACATCTAAGGCAGTTGCTGGTTCCTACTTCCATTATATAAGGCTGTTAACAGGACAACAGAAATCCACATGCTGTACCATGTTAATCCATAAAATGCCAATCACAACAATTCTCGTCTGCTTCGCCGTCTGCCAGTTACTTTAAAAGTCACTTTGGCAAACAGTGTGGACCCAGATCAGACTGCTCTATGAGCAGTCTGATCTGGGACCACACTGTTTGCATGAACGCAAAAATATTTTTTAAAAAGTTTGCAAGATACAGCAGACGACATTTCAGATGTAGTTTTTTTTTTACTAGACACATAAACCTCTTTATAGCACTGTTCATTATAAAACAGTTTTTGATAGAACAGGTAAAATGTGTCAACTATGTGTAGAACATGAGTGGTCATTTATCTATATAATCTATATTTTGTTTGGATATAAAAAGTTTAGTGTTATAAAGAGGTAGTGTAATAGTCGTACATATAATTCCCATGTTCTCTTGTCTTTTTATTTGCTTTTAACCCTTAAAGCACCTATCCCAACTTAGAAACATTTTTTTCCATATTCCGAGATAAAATAAGGCTTGACATTACTTGTGAATTGTCTGCCCTTGTCTGCTGGGAAGTGTCAAGCTTCATCTCTTGAATTTTCTTTAGCATTATAATGGTCATTTGAAGGGTCAACTTGTTTAATTTTGAGTCAAAACTGAAATTACCCTTGTTCATATAATCTTGGAACTGTGACAATGTTAATACAGAGGACTCTCGCTATAACTTTAATAGTTTGCCACTACAGCAAATTTGCTGTTTAAGAGTACCTGTAGTATAACAGGTAATACAGGATTCTTTTCCCGTATTACTCAAAGAAACAAATGTTGTGGACATTTGAGAGTTGTCTCACCGAGGCGATTCTATCAAATATACACAACAGTTGTTTCTTGGAGTAGTAACCCTTGTCCTGGTGACCCCCGATATGCCTTATCTTTCAAACAATGTACATCCAGATCAGATGGCTTCTGAAGAAGCCATCTGATCAGGATCTACATTGTTTGTCATCCAGATTGTGAATTTGTTGCAATAATTTGCATCAAGTAATCTGATTGGTTGATAATCAGTAGTGGGTGTGGCATAATTGAATATTCAGCAGGACAAGGGTTAAATAATTGCATTATCCTTGAATTTCTCCATTAGTCCATAGAAAAGAAGTTAGACGTTTTGTCGTTATATTGGATGTCGGTATAAAGAGAGTTGACTGTATTCAGATAGAAATTCAGCACTAATTCTTTAGTAAATATAAAAGCAGATATGAAGCCCATCATAAAAAAACCTCTGGTTTGAATCTCTGAGCAGATGAGCAGGCCTGGTTGTGTCTTACCTGGATCCAGTTGTACAAAGCCTCGTAGCTTAACGAGCTCATTAGTGATCAAACTGTTAACTGTTCTGGTAAGTTCAAAATCTAATGCAGTGGTATTTTTTGCTGAAAAAATGTGAGCAGCTTTTGCATTTGCAAAAGCTGCTCACATTTTTTCAGCAAAAATACTAGCATATTTTGCATATTAAACAAGCAAAATTTTAACAATACCTGTACTAACGACATTGTTAGTTTTAAACAACTGGCCCCTGGTTGTGAACCCCAGACAGGTTTTCTTATGACTGGGCTCATATATTCAGCACTAAGTCTTATGTCCTAGACACATTTTTTTAGGGTTCCAGCAATCCTGTGATAGACGAGATTAATTGTTAATTACAGTGAAATTAAGCTATTAAGACCAGCTAAAATTAAGACTTAATTCTTGTTTTAAAAACTTATTAAACTACAAATGTGTCAATACACAATGCTCCCGCCCAGGGGCCTACCCCCCCACCCCCCACCCCCCAAAAAAAACGAAAAACTATATGCCCCCCGCATAATCCGAAGGGGGGGGGGGGGCATGAAAAGTTTCAGTTTTGTGTTTCTAAACCCAATATCTTCTAGAAAGCTACAGCCTTTGGGACTGTTTAAAAGTGGTCTTAAAGACCATTTTTGAAGTCTCAAAGGTGATCTTCATATAGGAATTTCACTGCTTGTCAGAAATGGCCATTCTTTACGATACAGTTACACCATTTCACAAGCTATGCTTTAAACATTCCTATGCACATGCTTTTGACATATTTGTGTGAATTTCTGTCAACTTCATTTGCTTACGACACACTAAATGTATCATAAACATGCTGGGCACCACTACAGCATTTATCACCAGGGCAGCTAGCCAGGACTATGACACCCTTGAACAATATAAAATCATTCTATCATCAGTTCATCTTTCTACAGCACTAAAATATTCACCAACCACACTATATGTGTTCTGGCTTTCTGGTTTAACCCTTCTCTTGCTGAATATTCATTTAAGCCACACCCATTTCTGTTTATCAACCAATCAAATCAATTGATGTAATTTATTGCTACAAATTCATAAACTGAATCCCAAACAGTATAGATCCTGATCAGATGGCTTAGAAGCCATCTGATCTGGATCTACACTGTTTGCAAAGCTAGGGGTTGTCGTGAACAGCAAGATAAGGGTTAAAATGAGTTCACACTATATGAGATGGTGTTTAATTAAAAGGCATTGCACATGAAAAGAAGCTATTTAAAATATTCAAAAGTACATTCAGGCATAGCAGGCAATAAGAAATCTTAAAGAAACTAGCCTAAAATTTAAAATCTATTTTTCAGCGCCTCAGATGAAATTACAGCAATGTAAGTGACTTAATGTAGAATCATTCCATTAGAAAAAAGTTGAGCTTTTTGCAAACAGGGAAGGCCCTGATCAGACACAATTTCTGCAGCATGTGACCTGGGCCTCGCAGCAAACCCTTTTCAGTCTGAAATGGGTTATTATTAAGACTTGTTTCTGAGTTTTATTTAACCCATTGCATGAGGGAAACCCCTAAAGGGGTACCATGGCAAACAGTGCAGGCCCAGATCAGACACCACAGAATGCAGCGTCTGATCAGGGCCTGCACTTTTTGCTAGCAAAATTTTCCATCAAAAATAGAACAAGAGGGCCCAGAGGGCCCTGGTTCCCTCACCTGATCCAAAGCATAACAAGTCGGCCCCGGGCAGGGTCAATTTTGGCCCCAGGGCTAAAATTTGAACAATCTTGGTAGAGGTCCACAAGATGAAGCTTCATATCGAATATGAAAGACCTGGGCTTTCTGGTTTCAGAGAAGAAGATTTTAAAGGTTTACCCTGCATATAGAAGTCTATGTTAAACAAGATTTTCCCTATATAAGTCTATGTTAAACCAAAGGGCCCCGGAGCGGGGGCATTTTTGGCCCCAGGGCTATAATTTGAACAATCTTGGTAGAGGTCCACTAGCTGAAGCTTCATAACAAATATCAAAGACCTAAGCCTTGTGTTTCAGAGAAGATGAATTTTAAAGATTTTCCCTAAAAAAGTCTATGTAAAACCAAAGGGCCACATGGCGGGGGCATTTTTGGTCTCAGGGCTATAATTTGAACAATCTTTATAGAGGTCCACAAGCTGAAGCGTCATAACAAATATCGAAGACCTAAGCCTTGTGGTTTCAGAGAAGATTTTTCAAGATTTTCCCTATATAAGTCTATGTAAAACCAAAGGGCCCTGGAGCGGGGGCATTTTTGGCCCCAGGGCTATAATTTGAACAATCTTTGTAGAGGTCCACAAGATGAAGCTTCATACCAAATATCAAAGACCTGGGCCTTGCAGTTCCAGAGAAGAAGATTTTTCAAGATTTTCCCTATATAAGCCTATGTAAAACAAAAGGGCCCTGGTGCGGGGGCATTTTTGGCCCCAGCACTATAATTTGAACAATCTTGGTAGGGGTCTACTAGATGAAGCTTCATACCAAATATCAAAGACCAGGGCCTTGCGGTTTCAGAGAAGAAGTTTTTTCAAGATTTTCCCTCTATAAGCCCATGTAAAACAAAAGGGCCCTGGTGCGGGGGCATTTTTGGCCCCAGCACTATAATTTGAACAATCTTGGTAGGGGTCCACTAGATGAAGCTTCATACCAAATATCAAAGACCTGGGCCTAGCAGTTTCAGAGAAGAAGATTTTTCAAGATTTTCCCTATATAAGCACATGTAAAACCAAAGGGCCCCCTAGCGGGGGCATTTTTAGCATCAGCACTATAATTTGAACAATCTTGGTAGGGGTCCACTAGATAAAGCTTCATACCTAATATCAAAGACCTGGGCCTTGCGGTTTCAGAGAAGAAGATTTTTAAAGATTTTCCCTATATAAGCCCATGTAAAACCAAAGGGCCCCCGTGCTTCATACCAAATATCAAAGACCTGGGCCTTGCGGTTTCAGAGAAGAAGATTTTTTAAGTTTTCAGTGGTGTCTTAAGGGTTAACATTACAGTTAACCCATTTTATACTGGTGGACTCTTCCATTGCTATATGTTGGACAAGTTTGATTGTAGAAATTGTGACTCTGGGCTATTTTACTAAGCCTGATTTAATTTCAAAACCATTTAGCCTTTCATCTGCTGCTTTTTCAGTGGTGCTGTGTGGGTGAATATACAAATGCCTTATTTTGGATAATATCTGCAAACAATAATCACTTTTTATTGTATGAAATATGACATTCCAGATATCTTAACCCTTTTTGTACCAAATGGAATCTTCCTGTTTATATATAACAGAAGTCCACTTCAAAATTTATGGGTGTCAGGTTGTGTTTTCTTCAAAATTTATTTGAAAAATGGCTGAACTTTTAGCAAACAGTGGAGGCCCTGATCAGATGCTGTGTTTTGCGGCATCTGATCTGGGCCTGCACTGTTTGCCCAGGTACCCGGTTTGGGGTTTCTGGTACTGAATGGGTTAATGAATTGCTTAACATTTAGTTCTAAGAAAACTGCAAATATAAAAGATATATTTTAATGACAAAAACAATCAGAATGTACTGAAAAATTTCTCTCTTTCAATCCTGACTTTCTAAAGGTGAACCTGTCCATCTTTGAAATGGGATGTGTCCATTCTTGTAATTTTGGAGAGTGATAAAAAACAGCGACAGGATGATAAACAGTGTAGAGTGTTACAGCTGAATTAACATAACCCTTATCTTGCTGAATATTCATTTAAGCCACACCCATTTCTGTGTATGAACCAATCAAATTACTTGATGTAATTTATAGTGAATGTCAAACAGTGTAGATTCTGATCAGATGGCTTCACATTTGACCATTACCCCAGGTGTATATTACATACACTCCAGGTTTGCAGGATGAAAGCCTACACAGTAATCATGCAAGGTCAGGGGGGTCTGGTTACCTGTTTTTCCAACTCTGATAACCTTCAGACTAGGAACCAGCAGATAATGCAAATAAGGTAAATACTCTTTACGAATCTTTGCCTTCAAAGCCTACTGGACTGTGTGGTAAATTAACCCTTTTTGTACCAAATCTTCCTCCTTATATATAGCAGGTATTTATTTCAAAATTTAGGGTTGCCAGGTTGTGTTTTCTTCAAATGTTATTTCGAAAAAGGCTGAACTTTACGCAAACAGTGTTCTGGGGCGTCTGATCTGGGCCTGCACTGTTTGCCAGGGTACCCGTTTTTGGGTTTCCGGTACAAAATGGGTTAAGCATAATGGTCATCAGAGTATTTCTATACTGCTCTCTTCTGTTTAAGCCTAAGAGTACTTTTACTCCGCATTTATCAAAGATGTCTCTTCAACTTTCAACTTACAAAAGACCCATAATTCAAAACAGGGATTTCAATTATAACCCAAAAGCAGTTTGGCAGATAGTGTAGATTCTGATGGTAAGGCTCAAAATGGGTCACCTCATCTGTGTCCACACTGTTTGCACAAGTATCTGTTTTGCTCTACTGGAAGGTTGATATAACTTCAGAGGCCAGTTGTTCAGAGCATCGTTAGCCTAACGAGCTCATTAGTGGTCATATTGTTAACTGTTCTAGCAAGTATAGTAATTAAAATTTTGGCATTTTGCTGAAAAAATGTGACCAGCTTTTGCATTTGCAAAAGCTGCTCACATTTTTTCAGCAAAAATTTCAGCATATTTGCCATATTTAATGATCGAAGTTTTAATGATATGTTAACTAACGACGCCGTTAGTTTTGAACAACTGGCCTCACTAGTTTTATATGTGTATCAGTAAACACTATATCACTATCCCTGACTAGTCCACTTGCTTGAAACACGCTATATTACAAGCATTTATGTGAGCTGGTCAAGCGAAAAACATGTCTTCAGCCATATGCAACTATTGAAGACTTAAGGACAGCCTGCCCATGCCCAAGAAGTTCTTAACGTAGACAGAAAAGACTGTGGTCTGCTTGGTTGATTCCACATGTTGATCTGGGTCTTCAAATGCACATTGTATGTTTTCATTTGACATGTATGGCACATTTAATAGAGGAATGAATAGCATTTTAGTGGATTTTATCGGCTAATCTCTCACAAACTGCAGCCTGAAGGGCTTTATGCTAATTTTGTGATTCGCCTGAGTTTACACATTGATAAAATCAACTTTGGGCTTCATGCAGTTTGTGATTCGTTGGAGATACACATGGATAAAATCCACAAAAATGATAATTCATTCCTTATAATTCCAACTTTGTCATCGAAATGTTTAAAAAATACCAACAAAGTGGTACATTTTAAGAATTCTACGAAAGCGTAAGAATGAACCATTGTCACAGTGGAATGATTATTCAATTTTGAAAGAAATTCGAGCAATAAAAATGTCAGTCTTTAAATGCAGTTTATTTGTCTCCTAACATTTACATTTTCAATAGTTTTTCATCTTTCAATCGAACGCTGTTGATGTCGTTTCATAAACAATGACGTAATACGCTGGTTCTAAATGTGCTCCCTGACGTCACATTATACTACTACCTGTTGCTATGTGAAGCAGATCTGAGATTTTTGCTCATCATTACGCAAACACGCCTATACAAATACATTGCCACCTTTATCGCCGAAAAATGAAAATTTTAAGATGAAAAATTTTGATATTTTTCTTATTTCTGCTCAAAATATAGATTGTGGGCACTCGTTAGAAGCGCCTCAATGAGGCGCTTCTAACGAGTACCCACAATCTTTATTTATTTTAGAGCAGAAATAAGAAAAATAAGGTTTACCCCTTTAAACCACAGTTTTCCTATATAAAAGTGGGGTTCAAGGGGGTCAGAATTATATAGGCCTGTTTTCATGATGTGGAATATATCGAAGTATAAAACTTCTAATTCAACCAATCAAATCGCTTGAAATGCATATTATGATGGAGAATTGGTATTACTACACTACCAACTGAAGACACAGTATGGGTCACATCACAAGAAAACATGTTTTGGCCATTTCTTGTCAAGTGCACAAAATAGGTTTTCGCTTGACATGACCCATGTAACATACTTTTCAGGTCTATGTTACCTATCAGGCCCATGTAGCATACATATCAGGCCCATGAAACATACAAAGATACATATCGGGCCAATCTAACATATGTATCAGAACCATGTACATATGTATCTGGCCTATGTAAAATACATACATATCAGACCTATGAAACAAACATATCAGGCCTATGTAACATAACGTACATATCAGCTGAACATATCATCATCAGAAAACCTTTTTTGGCCATGGTTCACATCAGCCTGTTTTTGCTGCTTGGACAGTCCAATAGCTCTTAAGTGCTTGTAACTAAAATACAGTGAAATTCTGCAATTAAGACAACCTAAAATCAACACTAATTCTACCTTAAAAATCATATTTAGAAGGGTGCAGTTATTCTTTCTTAGTGTTTTCTACACACAATGTCCTCTGGTCAGGAACCACCTTTGGAACTGTTCAAAAGTGGTCTTAAAGACCACTTTTGAACAGTCCCAAAGGTGATCTTAATATAGGACTTATACTGTATTTTACTACTCTAGCTAGTCTATGTAGCTTAGGAGAACAAAGCTCAAAGACAGGTTTTATCATGATGGGTGTTCATATGACATACAACACTAAACAATCATACCAACTGAACAAAAGATATGGCACTCGCTCATATTTAAAAGCAGTACTTTTTTCATTTTAAAACCTTAACATTTTCATACAAGACTCTCTTTAAAAGATTCCCTTTTATACATGTATGTTTCAAAAAAGTTCTTTTGTAAAAGCATAAAACTTTTCTTCATCTGGCCACAACAAACGAAAAGGTGATTTGTAGTATGTGCTCTCAGTGAAGACTCGGATCAGCCTGCACATTCTAGAAGTCTGATCAGAGTGTTTGCTGCGAGATATATATATGGACACCCCTTGTTTCATGCGAAATTCCTTCATACAGACCATGAGGGCCTTTTAACCCTTTTTGTACCAAATGGAATCTTCCACCTTATATATGACAGGAGTTCGTTTCGAAATTTACTTGGTTTCGGGTTGTGTTTTCTTCAAAATTTATTTGAGAAATGGCTTAACTTTTTGCAAACAGTGTAGGCCCTGATCAGAAGCCGCAGCCCGCGGCGTATGATCTGGGCCTGCACTGTTTGCTAAGGTATCTCTTTAGGGGTTTCTGGTACTGAATGGGTTAATCCATTTTATATGGGAAACCCCAAAACGGGCAGCTGGCAACAGTGCAGGCCCAGATCAGACACTGCAAAACACGGCATCTGATCAGGGCCTACACTGTTTGCAAAAAATTAAGTTTAGAAATTGATTGAAAACTGGCTTAACTCAACCTGTTACCCCGGATTCCTGCTATAAATAAGATGGACGATTCCATAGCACAAAAAGGTTCAACGACTGATGCAGGCTGTATTTTGACTTCCATGTACAGTCTGATCTGGGCCTGCACTGTTTCCCAATGCTTTGAGGTTTCCCACTTAGTGGTTAATACTTATGATCAGCTGAGGTTTCATTCACATACTGTCAAACTTTGATGGCGCAAACCCCTTTGGGACCATGAAAATTTGTTCGAGACAGCGGAGGGTTACTATTAGTCCCATGCCAGGAAGCATCATGGAGATAATTGTGGGATATCTTTTCGGTGTGGTATATTAGACATTTATTTTGTGTTCACTCATTAGAAGCGATTCTATTGAGTAAACACAACATACATTTGCAATGTAAAATAAGAAAATCCTCCAAAATTATCTGTATTTCGTATTTGGAGGAATTCCCTGCCCACTTAAGAACGGGTTCAACTCATCCCTGGTAAACGAGCCACTAAATTCTACTGTAGTTGGAACACAAAACTTTTTAAACTTCAAAGCCAGAGTAGCCAGAAAAAAAATGACCCTCTGAGAGAACTAGCTCCCAGGTTATGTAACTTTTTCCATGCCTAAAACAGTCATGCAGGTGATATATACCCCCATCTTGATGAAGATTCCCTCATTTAAACTAAAACTTTTGGTTAAAATTACCTCAAAGTATCAACAATTCTGAAACCTTAATGCAGATAAAAAAAAGTTCCTTTATACATGTACATTGATATTCTATATCTCAGCCTTCACCATGCTGAAGCCAGATTTATCCTTTTTGGGAAACAGTATAGATCCAGATCAGCTGGCTTCTCAGAAGTCGGCTGATCAGGATATATACTGTTTTCCATTCTGCTTTTGAGTCCATGGTAAAAATTGAAATCATGTAACACAAATGGCTGAAAATTGGGGAGGAGTGTTGTATACTGAAATATTCAGCATAGTGAGGATTAAAACAATCTCCTTTATCTGAGAATTCTATGGTCTACATATTTATCACAAGCTCAGCTTTTAAGTAAGAAATTTATTGCTCAAAAATATAATATACAAATATTATAAGGCTTTATCTATACTTTAAGCAGCAGAAAAATTTTATACTTGTCAGACTCATTGAAAACTCAATGGCTTGGTAGTCGGTATGACCCATATAAGAGTTGACTGGGTTGTTGAACTAAAAACCAGCCAATTTTCCTGCTCATATATTGAAATTTCAACAAACATCCTGCTCATAAATGGTAAACTGCAACAATTCATCCTGCTCATAAATATAAAATACCAACAATTTTGCTGGCATTAATATCTATGTGTGTGACAATTCCTTGCTGATTGTGATAAATTCCATAGTGACCAGTTATGGTATCCGGACAATATCCATTCCAGACAAAATCCCCTCTGCTCATTTTTGCATAGGTGGACGAAATCCCCTTCATGTTTTTTACAAGGTGGACATAATCCCCTTTGCAACTTTTTACAGGGTGGACATAATCCCCCATGTGATTTTTACAAGGTGGACAAAATCCCCTCCATAAAATGGACAAAATCCCCTTCAGACAATATCCCCTTCAGACAAAATGCCCTTTGCTGATTAGTGCCATAGAAATGTTACTCGAATGGGCTTCAAGTTTCCTGGTTTTTGAAAATATCAAATATTTGATGTATCCTCCATACCTTTATATATGCGATTCTTCATCACAAAAACACGCCTAAATAATTTTTACCCCCTTGAACCCCACTTTTATAGGGTAAAACTGGGGTTTACAGGTCAGAAATTTTGAGCAGAATTAAGAAAAATATCACAATTTTTCATCTTAAAATGTATGTTTTTTTGGGGGTAAAATTTACTATGTATTTGTATAGGCCTGTTTTCGTAATGAAGAGGGTGATTAAAGAAAATCAAAGAAAATTAAGGACTGCGCTTGATAATTATGTTTGATGTTTGAAAACAAACTGATTAATTTCACCTCAAGTGATAAAAATATATAATTATTCTTTTATAATTATTAAAAGATTCAATATGCTAATTATCAAAAATGTTTGATTACCTGTACCATCATACAAACTTCATATTCACTGACAAATAAATTTCACATTGCAGTAATTCAATGTAGATGTAATAGCAAATACTAGAAATCCTGATCAGATCTGATCAGGGTCTGCACTGTTCATTACGAAAACACGCCTATACAAATACATTGTAAATTTTACCGCGGATAATCGAAAATATTAAGATGAAAAATTGTGTTATTTTTCTTATTTTTTCTCAAAATACAGATTGTGGGTACATGTTACAAACACCATTCTAACGAGTACCCACAATCTATATTTTAGAGCAGAAATAAGAAAAATAAGGTTTACCCCTGAAAGCCCAGTTTTACTTAATAAATCATAGAAAATATTCTATGTTTTAATTCTCAGCATCATATCATTCCTACAGAAGATAATGGGCAGTGGTCTGTTTTAAAATGGTTTTGGATTAAACACAAATCAAAGAAAAAATGTATAGATTATAAACGAAAATGAACATTTTAAATTTATTCTAGTCTTCAGTCTTCAGGGAACAGAGTATGACAGATGTACCCAGTCTCATCTACCATTCGAGTACCATTCGTATGGCAGTAGGGGCATTTTGTCCGATGGGGATTTTGTCCATCTTATGGAGGGGATTTTGTCCACCTTGTAAAAATCATGAGGGGGATTATGTCCACCCTGTAAAAAGTTGCAAAGGGGATTATGTCCACCTTGAAAAAAAAACATGAAGGGGATTTCGTCCACCTATGCAAAAATGAGCAGAGGGGATTTTGTCCGGAGGGGATATTGTCCTACACTCACCAGTTATAACCCATAGGCCACCGTGCTTATGGTAGAGTTGATATATGAACTGACAATGATGGTGATATTTAACAAAGTTTGGGACTAGAATAAATGTTATGATAGATTATGTGGCAATCTCGAATACATAGTTTTGCATTCAACCGGTTTTAGTGACTGTGACTTACATGTAAATACAATTTCTTGTGCCTGGATTTTTATGCCATGCATATGTGTATAATGAGGCTTACAACTTACACTAATATACATGTATTTAACTCGGTTATTTCAGTGGAATAAGCTATATTGTATAATTTATTCTCTTTCTCACTGCTTATGACCTCTGTCTTACTGCTCATGAACCTCGACTGTAAATGAACTTTAATCCTTATTGCCAATGAGCATCTTTCTTAATGAACCACCTCTTTTTAAGAACTCTATTTCTGCTTCTGAACCACTTTCTTACTGCAAAAATGAATTAACAGTAATGGGTTCAATAGAGTAATATGAATCTCTTTCTTACTGTAAATGAACATTATTTAATGCTAATGAACCCCTTTCATACTGCTAATGAACCCTTTTATTACTGGTAGTGAACCATTTCTTACTGTTAATTAACCTCTTTCTTAATGCTAACTAACCCCTTTCTTTGTGCTAATGAACCATTTTATTAACCCTTTACCACTCAGATACGTGTTTTTACGTGTCTGCACCCCCCCCCCCCATTTTAAGCCCCAGAAGCACCTGAAATCTGCATTTCTACCCCTGGATAGTTATGTTTGCTTAAGGATTTGTTGGGCAAAAAAATGACCTGTTTTTTCGCGCGCCTCCCCACTAAGAATATTCTGGGGGGATTGAAGGGAAACGCCCCCCCTCACATCCCGAAAAATTTTGGGTGTATGGCCCAACCGGCCGCTAAAATTTATATCTGAGGGTGTCTGGGGTCAAAAATGCCTGAAAATTGATGCTGATAAAAACATGCTGCAAACAGTGAAAATGACCAGTGACAAACACATTAATTGTTGCCTTGACAGCTGTGTGAAGATTAAAATGTGGTCAAAAATTCATGTGAAAACACACTTTTTGCCAACTTTGAGATGCCCCCTCTTTACCATGACAACAATGATCAAGTCATGCAAGGTTGCATTTGAAAGGCTACTGCCCAATGAACATTCATACCGAGTTTGGTGTAAAACAGACCATGCATTATGAAACAATGGCTAGTTGAAGTTGCTGTCAGGTGCAACACTGTGAAAATCAGCGAAATTCACAAAATCCCTGAGTGGTAAAGGGTTAAAGCTAATGAACCCTTTTCTTAACATAAATGAATTTTTTTTTATTAATGCAAGTGAACCCCTTTCTTACTGTTAATAAAGTGGGTTCATTACATACTGCTAATGAACCTCTTTCTAACTGTTAGTGAACATTTTTATTACTGCTAGTGATCCACTTTCTTACTGCAAATGAACCGCTCATACTGTTAATGAACCCTTCCCTACTGCTAATGATCCTCATTATTACTGTAAATGAACCAATTTACTACTCCTAGTGAATCTCAAACTGTAAACTAGAGCTGTCAGTGAAACTGACTAGGGCCCCGGCAGCGCTATCAGAAATTTGTGGACGGACAGACGGACGGACAGACAGAGTGATTACTATAGGGCACCCACACTTTCAGTGCGGGGCCCTAATGAACCTCTTTTACTGCTAATGAACCCCTTTCATAGAGCTAATAAACCTCATTATTACTGATAGTGAACCCCTACCTAACTGTAAATGAACCTCTATTACTGCTTATGAACACTTTCTTACTGTTAATGAACTGGGTTTATTTCATACTGTTAATGAACCTCTTTCTAACTGTTAATGAACTACATAAAAATCTTTGGCAATTGTGTTACACATAAAAATACATAAAGCAAGTGACGTTGTACAAGATAAATATCATAAGTGTAAAAGACAGACATTAACACATACATCTTGCAATGGGTGTATTTGATCATATTTCTGATTTGTTATATTAGAACTGTCTCCCCTAGGGCAATTTAAGCATAGCAGATTACAACATTTGTCGTCTGCTTCCTCTGCCAGTTACTTTAAAAGTCACTGTTGCAAACAATGTGGACCCAGATCAGACTGCTCTAGGAGCAGTCTGATCTGGGACCACACTTTTTTGCCTGTATGCAAAAATATATTTAGAAATTTGCAAAATGATTCAGCTGACATAAACAGACAGCATTTTTAGATGCTGTTTTTCTCATTAAATAGTGTCATTTTTTGTGGGGCTGACCAAGAATTACTATACTCTGTTACTGTTCATATGACTATGGCTGACCATGTGACTATGGCTGACCATGTACAAAATCCATGTAATGGTTACTTATAGCCACTCGTTCTGTCACTGTAATGTATGATTTTAGTATAGAGACTTTGCTTGCTTGTATTGGAGTTTAACGGCCCAGTCAACACTATTTAAGGGCAGGCTTATACGTAAGTGGTTAACCAGTACAGTGCACATTCTTTCGCCAGAACCTGACAACTGCCCGTCTTGAATCAGCGGAAGGGAGAGAATGACCATAGGAAAGATTTCATGATCAATCTCCACGAAAGAATGTTGCTGACCCGGCGGGTATTGAACCCGCGTCCTCCAGTATAGAGACTTTGACTGGGCTCATATGCTAGGATATTTGCAAACATTGTTCACCCAGATCAGATGCTCAAGGAAGCGGCTTCTGATCGAGAACATGATCTGAAGGCTTAAATGTAATAGTCTAAGTCTCTATTCCGGACTGTTTTTCCAGCCAACTCTCTAAATCAGAGTTTGTAATGAAGAAAACATTTGTGACCTTTCTGCTTTCCACTGTCAATAGATCCCCCTCTGAAAAAGAAAAACATTTGCTCCTGAAGAGCAACAGCTTTCCTCAACCTCTACTGATAAAGGAGGCAAGAATATTTTTGAAAGAGTTGCCATCCCTAAAATGAATCCATCCCCGTAAAATCTAAAGAGAGCAGTTGCAGACCTGGCAGGTATCATCCCCAGCAGGTCAACAGTAAAGTTCAGCCTGCATTAAATGAGCCCCGCCAAGCGAATTTGTGTCTTCGAGCATTCCGTCATGACAAATTTTAACTGCGCATGCCCAGCCATTCAGAGGGGACAGGGGTATGGCTTTCTGTCTGAAGGTTCCTCATGATTCACTGCTTGTATGAGCGAGCAGCGAAGGTTCTGGCGAGACTGCGCGGATGCACAGACTCGCCTGAACCTTCGCTGCTCACATAGGCGATAAGTACCAAAATCGCTTGACGGGGCCCAAATAGGCACTGATACACCTGTCGTATTTTGCTGCCATCTATACCAGGGAGACCACTTCTCTCACTTCCTGTCCGCTTTCTTTTAAACTAAACCCCAGGGAAAAAGGATTGTTTTCTTTCATTTTGTATTTTCCCCTTGGAAAAAGGAGTTATTTCATTTTGGTTTTACAGCCCTTACAAGATTATTTCACATTTACCAAGCTGATCATCAGTCAAAAGCAGCCAAAACTGTAGTACCTGAAAAAAAAACCCCGACTTATTCTTCGCTCTTGACCCAAGCCAGAATTAAACCCACAGTGGTGACAGACCCGAAGTTAAAAAGTCAGAGCTCTTAACCACTAAGTCATGGAGGGCTTAAAAGAGATTTTTTCTAAAATGGACAAAATTTGCTCCTCTGGATACTCCACCCAGAATTATCATCAAATACAGCCCTAAACAACCACAGCAAAACTTCAGTAACTCAAACACGGAAGACTTGTTTACACTCGCTAATTCAAACTTGCTTGAGTCCCTAAGAATTCAATAAATAGTTCTGATAGTCATTTAATTATTTGGGTATTTTTGACAGTTTTTTCTGATTTAAAACCTGTTGTGTGTACTCACTAGAATCGCCTTAATATATTCTAATGAGTATACACAATATAAGTTAAATTCTGCTAATAAGTCCACCTAAAAATTAAGACTAATTCTTTTTTAAAAGCTTATTTGAAGGGTGTCAAAAGTGGTCTAAAAGACCACTTTTGAACAGTCCCAAAGGGGGTCTAAATGTTGTTTGTTTGTCTGATTTGAGGTTTAACGTCCGCGTCAACACAGTAAGGGTCATTTAGGAGACTTTGCTTCCAATTTTGTGGGACTTTTACCCGACATTGAAATGAAATGACATCTCAAGCACTGCCGCCCAATGAAACCAATAGGGTTTATAAGCATGGATGGTCTGATTTGCACCGCTTTGCCTTGGCAGGCTTAGATCCTCTAAGCAGTTTACCAGTACTCGTGTGCGGGTTGGTTTCAGCTCTGCGTGGAAGCATCATACAGCCCATGAACTTCTTCAAGCCCCGATGGGCGGGGGCCGTCTAAATGTTGTAATTTTACTGTACCTTGATTTTGTAGAAGACGGTAGAGATATCTTAAAGAGATCCCCGTTAAGCCCCATGACCAGATACTATGATAAAACATCAATAGTTCAAACTACCCCTATCTCAAACAAATTTTTATGGTTTTCTTTGTTTGTATTGCAGTTTAACGGCCCAGTCAACACTATTTAGGTCATTTTGAGCTGGTCAGTCTTATCCACACTTTTCCTGGGCAGGCTTATACGAAAGCGGTAAACCAGTACAGTGCACATTCTTTCGCCAGAAACTGACAACTGCCCTTCTTGAATCAGTGGAAGGGAGAGAATTACTGTATGAAAGATTTCATGATCAATCTCCATGAAAGAATGTTGCCGACCCCGGCAGGTATCGAACCCTCATCCGACTGAGCTACCGAGGCCCGCAAAATTTTCAAGGTCCCGAAGGTATTTGAGTTACTGAAGTTTGACTACTATATTAACTAGACACTATAATCAGCACTCTGAACCCCCTTCACTGTTGGACATTTTCCGGAACTTGTTTCCTTTCTTCATTTCTGATATTAACGTCTGTCTCATATCTCCTGGAGGTTTCGGTGCTGTCGCAGGACCACTAGTCTGTGCAGGATGACGAAGTTCAACAGTCTGTGAATCCTGCCTATGTTCAACATTTTGTACACGACGTAAGTGTGAAGAATCTACATTTGGCACATTATAAGTATGTTCAATATCCCTTAATTCTGCTTCTGAAGGTGGAGGCGGGAGATCAGGGAACTCATCACTGGCCGGGGGAGGGGGTGGGAGAGTGTCTGAATCACTTTGTGGGTTAAACTGGGGGCAACTTTGACTATTCTGGCTAACCTGTCTGTTCATTGTAGCAAATTTGGCATTTAGACTATCTACCACACTAGTACTATACTGAGTTGAAGGAATAGTCACTGGCAATGCGTATTGAGGAGTCACTGGTGCACTTGACTGCCCTGCTCCTAGAATTTGAGAATTTCCAGTCTGTAAGTATGGTCCATATTGATTACTCTGATCATACTGCTCCTGTTGCTGGTACCTGGCTTGAATATTTTGTTGAATTTCGGTCAGCTCTGCATACGCTGGTTCTGACCCACTGGCACTACGACTACGCCTATGATTTGGTTTTTGTTCTTGTCTATTTTGGTGAGCATTACTTTGAGAAGTACTTGACTGGCCCTGGGACTGACTTGATTTTGAGGCCAGCTGTTTTGGTGGAGAAGAACGAAATTTCTGTAATACTGCTGGATTAGGGGCACTAGTTATGGAGGAAGAGCGTCGGACTGGAGGTGGGGGTTTCGGTTGATTTAAGGAGCTACGTCTAGCGAGAACACCTCCCTGAGCAGAGACTGGTACACCTGAAAATAACAAATGACAGAAATAACAGGAATTCTACCCAGATAAACAGATAAGTGGGGTATTTTGTGATAACTGAAGGTTAATTTTTGTTAATACTTCATAGAAACCTATGTTGTGGGTATTCATCCGAGCCACACCACTGAAATGGTTCTAATGAATACCCACAACATAGGTTCCGAGCCACACCACTGAAATGGTTCTAATGAATACCCACAACATTGGTTGATATGGATAAATATGGAAAATTCTTCTTCAATAACCACAAAACACAGTGAAATTCCGCTGTTAAGACCACCTAAAAGCTTATTTAGTAGGTTGCAGTTATTCTTTCTCTGTGTTTTCTGCATACAGTGTCCTCTGGTCAGAGACCACCTTTGGGACTGTTCAAAAGTGGTCTTTAAGACCACTTTTGAACAGTTCCAAAGGTGGTCTTAATATATGAATTTTACTGTACCTTCCTTATCGGGAGCTTTGAGATTTTTATACAAGGTGCTCATAATTCACTTACATCCTCGTAGCTCCGGGTAAGGAAAAGTAATGTGGTAATTCATGGGAGTTTTTTGTTATCGTGTACATTAAAACTTCCAAGACTGTAACACTGATGGCTCATTTACCAGAATGCAGTGTCCGATCTGGGCCTGCACTGTTTGCCAATGACCCATTTTCAGGTTTCCAGTATAAACTGGGATAAAGGGCACCTTGGTAAAAGCTTCATGAAGCTAGTCATCCCCATTTTTAGGACTGACATTGGAGTCAAAATGTCTTGCATGCATCATGTTAGGTTAAGGATACAAAATGAAGCAGAGCATTGCAAGGTATGCTACAAGGACAGTTTAAGTATGTCTAATTTAGAAAATTGCAGTACTGAAGAAAACAGAGATGTCAACACTGTTATTACAAAGCCTGTCACAGCGTAAGGTAAATGACTTGATGTGCCATGTTTGGTATACATGTAGTGTGGAAAGACAGACCGGAATAGGCAAAACTTTTGGCATTTTGCAGCACTCTTTTTTCAGGAACTACTTTTTTCGTGTCTCACACGTAGATAAAGCAAGTGCTTATGAAAAATTACAACCAAAGCTCCAGGTATAGGTAACATGGATAATTAAGAAATCAATTTCTTTTTTTATTTTGCTAGAAACATGTTGTATGTATTTGTTAGACTCGCCTCATTGTGATTCTAACAAGTACCCACAACATATGTGTGTCTATGGAGAATTAGGAAAAATTATCCCTAAGGGTAATTACATTTTCACTTCTATTACCTGGAACTATGTATACAACTGTAAGCAGAACTAAAAGTGCATACTCATGCAAGGAAATGGAGCATGCTGATGCTGACACTACAAGCATTTATTAATTGACTATCCTGTATTGATGGGAGGTCATCCGTATTAAAACCAGCTCAAACAATATTGCCCGGAGGTCAAAAATCACTAATCATGTATTTAATTGTGTCAATTGATAAAATTGCCATTAAATCAAGTAATTTCATATTGGCCAAGTTACAAGTTCTCTGTCAGCTGTATTGGCCTCAGCCTTTGGCCAATTAGGCAATACGAAATTACTTGATTAATAACATCATAATACTGTCACTAAAATAGGAATGGCATCATCAACAGTGAGAAGGCAATATTATTGAGCCATTTTCTACTGAATAGAATCTTCCATCCTATACACAGAATGAAAATTAAAAAGGGAAATGATCAGGAACTGATACAAGATGGATTACCATAATGATCCATCCAAAGTATTCAAACAGATAGGCACAAACAGTGCAGACCCAGATTTTTAGGATTTTTACGGTAGTCAGTCCACTTCAAAGTCAGGGCTAAAAAGGTTTACAATACAGTGAAAACTGGGTATGATGTCATTGAACTGTTGTTATACTATGTATGCATTCTGTCCCTTAAGATGCAAATCACAACCCAATTGTCCTCTGCTTTGTTGTCCACTTCTTACTTTAAAGTCATTGTTGCAAACAGTTCGGACCCTGATAAGGTAAGTCTTATCTAGGAACAGTCTGATCAGGGCCCACCCTGTTTGCCTACATGCAAAAATATGTTTCAGATTTTTGCGAGATGTAATAGATGACAAAAGCAGACATTTCTAGATGCAGTTTTTCTTGGCATATTAAATGTTAAGGTATAAAATTATGCATACACTTCTTTATAATGTCCATCATTTTATCATGTCTTGGTTATAATACACTTGAAAGACTCATCAAAGCAATGCTGTATCAAATAATAGTTTTTGTTGGTTTGGAGTTTAACGGCTCAGCCAACACTATTAAGGTCATATTGAGCCAGTCAGTTTACCTATCCACACTTTCCGTTGGCAGGCTCATACATAAGAGTAAACAGTGCAAAACTGACAACTGCCCTACTTGAATCAGCGAGTGAGAATGACTAGAAAAGTTTTTATGTGACCAATTCCTAGGAAAGAATGTTGCAGACCTGTCAGGCATTGAACCTGCTAATTCCTAATCACCAGTCAGACAAGCATCCAAATGAGCTATGGGAGCCAGCCGAAAAAAAAGTATACAGTGAATGGAGGACAAGAACTGTCCAAAGATAGTGTAGCTTCCATGCTTGAACCTTGTTTATAACCATTGTCCAGCTGAATAATTAAATTTGCCACACCCATTGCTAACTAGAGCTGTCAGTGAAACTGACTAGGGCCCCGGCAGCGCTATCAGAGGAGTAGGAAAATGTTGAAAATTTGTGGACGGACAGACAGACAGAGTGATTACTATAGGGCACCCACACTTTCAGTGCGGGGCCCTAATTATCAACCAAGCAAATAACATATTTTTTTTTCCTTCAAATTCACAAACAGCATGGCAAACAGTGTAGATTCTGATCAGATGACTGAAGAAGTCATCTGATCTGGATCTATACTGTTTGCAAAAGTAGGGTTTGTGATGAACAGCAAGGATTTCAAAGCCTGTGAGGTAGACAGTGAAGTCGTGGGTGGGACAGGGAGCAGCACTAAATATTTTGGGCATATATCTACCCGCATGCCGAGTATAAACTTCTTTCATTAAAAGGTTTGTAAAGTATGAGATGTTGAAAACTTTAATGCAAAACAATTTCTTTTAGACATCGGTTGTGGCTGCCTAGGGGCAGTGCAATAGCTCTTTCTGTACCAGCATACATCCAAGGTATACATGACAGTAAGTTCTTATTATTTAGCTACAGAAGCTAATACATTTTTGTCTGGTTTTTGCCATAGCTCCAGATAAGGATGATGAACAAGGATAACTGAGGGATTATTTTTCTTTAATTTTCTTGCTAGAAACTTATGTTGTGGGTAATTGCTAGAAATTCAAAGCCTGTCAACAAGTACCAAAAAACTGATGTTTAAGAAACATAGGTTGTGGTTAATTTTTAGAACTGTCACAAAGAGGCAATTCTAACAAGTACCAATGACATGTTTTTTTATGGAAAATCCCAAATAATACTACTTAGCTGGAGCTTAATTAACCCTTATCCTGCTGAACAAACAGATGTAGCCATACCCAATTCTGACTATCCACCAATCAAATTACTTGATATATTGTATTTGTTCAATTCACAAACCGTATGGCAAACAATGTAGAAGAAGCCATCCGATCAGGATCTACACTGTTTGCAAAGGTAGGGGTTGTCATGTTCACCAGGATAAGCGTTAAGCATACACAGATTGTGCTAAATTTCAGTAAATGTGTTATACGGAGGTTATGTTTTATGTAACACCAACCTGCTGTAGAAGCAGGTCTTTTGGCCTGCAGAAAGGCAGCTCGATACACGCTACTATTTCTCGGGATTGTGAAATATTTTTCATGCTCTGGCGGGAAGTAGTCCCTCTGCCCCAAATCATTATCTGGAAATTAAGCACAACAATGAAAACTAAGTCACATGCAAAACAAGCAACAAAACAAGGAGTGGCAAGCAAAATACATCTCATCTACAAGCGGCCATCTTTTAAGGGGAACAAAAACATCTGACAATTTTGTGACTTACCGTGTTTGTCTTTCCTGAACTCTTTAAAGGTGAAAGGAAAAAGATATGCTCTTCAGATACAAATTCTTTTCACGGGAGGCAGCTCTTGCAAAAGTATTTTTGTCTCCCATGTCAATAGGTGTAAACTCTTAAAGGAAAGAATTTGCTCCTGAGGAGCAAATTCTTTCCTTTAAGAATAGACCCCTTTTTCAGTGGGACAGGACTTACAGAAAAGCGAACAGGATTCCTGAAAGTTGTCTCCCTTTGAATCTGCCAGGTGTTCCCATTCCCCTAAAACATATTAACTGATCTGGTGGGTATTTGAGGGAAATTTTCCTTATTTCTCCATAGTAAGGTGCTAAACCTATGTTGTGGGTTTCCATTTGAACCACCTCACCAAGGTGGTTCTAATTAATACCCACAACATAGGTTTTTATGGACAACTGACATAAAATATCCTCCAAGCAAACAAACTTTGCTTAGAATCTTGAAGGGCTTAAAGATTCCTTCTGAACAACGGAGTTGTCTTTTCATTGGAAAATGAAATAATTTTGCACCAAACTTAAACTTAAAACAATACAAGCAAGGGTGGCTGATTATACCTGTGATATCTACCTCGTCAGGAGGGAGACTCCCTCATTTTGATGCTAATTTTTGCCCAATTTATGGTAAATTATAATAACATTTTGGAGTCTCCCTCATTTGAACTGAAAATTTCCCCATGTATTCTTTACATCTCCCTCATCACAATGGAAAATCTCCCTCATACAGTTCAAAAAATTTATCACAGGTATGGCTGATGGCTATAATTATGAACCCTGTCATGAACCCCATTGTGGGCTGACACATACAGGCCTGTTCCACTACTCTGGTTAGCAAGAGTATTTAAAAGTTTGAGTATGAAGGCTATGTTACACGTGTAGGGGCCAAAAGTGAACCATAAAGAGTAGGTTAAGGTCAAACATGAATGCTTGCATTAAAGTTGTCATCCCTAGCAAGTATCATTAATGAAAATCTAATAGTTCTTGAGAAACAGACTTGAACAAGATTATGCTATTACATGAGCACTGGAAACAATAACTCTTATCCTGCTGAATAAAATAATTTAGCCACACCCATTTCTCACTATCAACCAACCAAATAACTGATTTTATGTTTTTGTTCAATTCACAAACTTTAAGACCAACAGTGTAGATCCAGATCAGACAGCTTCTCATCTGGACTGATCTGGATCTATACTGTTTGCAAAGGTGGGGGGTGTCATTTTCAGCAGGTTATGGGTTAACAAGTGAGTTGCATACATGCACAAACTAAAACATACTGAAAATGCATAGCTGTTACAAATGAAAACAAAACATAAGGAAGCCAGAATACAACCTTGACGTTCTCGGAGCAATTACAGAGAAAAACTCTAGTGAATTATTGGGACAACATGCTCATGCTTTGATGAAAACTCTCACTCATCAATGTCACATGAAAATCCAGTAACTTCAAAATTAGATGTGGTTCTCTCCAATATGCTTGGAAAAATGTAAAATTGTTTATTTTCTTCTTTTTTTTTGTTTCTATATTAGCCACCAAACCAGACTTGGTCAAACAATGGATCAAAAACAATATAAATATAAGTAGAAAAGGTAATTTATTTCCCTTATCATGTTGTTCACAACAGCCCCTACCTTTGCAAACAGTGTAGCTCCAGAGCCATCTGATCAGAATCTACATTGTTTGTCATACAGTTTTGGGAATTGGATGAATATATCTGGTAAGCTGACTGGCTGATAGATGGTAATAGGCTTGGTTCACTTAATATATCCAGCAGGATAAGGTTGAGAGAGAGAGAGAGAGGGGGAGAGAGAGAGAGACAGAGAGAGAGACAGACAGACAGAGAGAGAGAGAGAGAGAGAGACAGAGACAGAGAGAGAGACAGAGAGAGAGTCATATGGATAATGGTCAGCCATCTTATTCCTCGAAGCACATCTATTGCACTTCAATAGATGGTCACCTTGGCAACATTCTTGTGAAGTTTGAATGAAATTAAGCCAAAGATATAGGAGGAATTGTCATTTAAAGACATTTCTATTTTAGCTCTAGTAGCCATCTTGTTCATCTCAGCTGAACTGTTTAGCTTTTTCTGAAGAGGGTCACCGAAGCAATATTCCTATGAAGTTTGCTAAGGTATAGGAGGAGTTGTCATTTTAAGTTTTTTTCCATTTATTTAGCCCTGTTCATTGGAGCGGTACCATTTTAGTAAATTTGTTACAGGGTCACCTAAGCATCATTCCTGTGAAGTTTCAATGAAACTGGACCAATGATGCAGGAGAAGCCATCAGTTATAGTTTTTTTTTTTTCTATTTTTAGTTCTGGTGACCAATTTGTTCATCAGAGAAGAATCATATCAGTTATTTTGGAAGAGGGTCACCAAAGCAACATTCCTATGAAGTTTGAATGAAATTGCCACATGGTATAGGAGTTGTCATTAAAAGAGATTTCTACTTTTAGCTCTGGCAGCCAATTTGTTCACCAGAGCATAATGATTTTAGCTATTTTGATAGGAGCCACTAAGGCAATATTCCTGTGAAATTTGATTCAAAATGGCTGACGGGTTTAGGAGTTTGCTAGTTAAGCAAATTGTTTACTTTTTCTATTTTTAGCTATTCTGAAAGAGGGTCACCTAAGCAATATTCCTTTGAAGTTTGAATGAAATTGGCCCCAGGTATAAGAGTTGATGTTTAAAGACTTTCTATTTATTTCTAGCTCTGGCAGCCATCTTGTTTATCAGAGTGGAACAATTTTAGCTATTTTGGTAGAGAGCCACCTAGGCAACATTCCTGTAAAGTTTAAATGAAACTGGCCCAAGGTTTTAGCAGGAGTTGTCTTTTAAAGCAAATTGTTCACTATGGATGTGTGATGCAGGACAAGGGACTATGCAGGAGACAGGACGACGCTTGACTGACATTCACTGATCACAATTGCTCATCATGTGAGCACTTCATGCTCCAGTGAGCTAAACAATAAAATAAAACATTACCCCTATGCTCCAACCTGGTGCAAAGACACAGACCTTGCCTAACTAAACTGTAAGCCACTATCAATGTACAATATGAGAGTTATGCGTTTACAGACAGCACAGCTCCAGAAACAGACGAGTAATAAGGATAATTCAGGGGAATGGGAACTCCTGGCCTATTTTTCCCCGCTATTTTTCAAAGGGAAACAATTTTAGGGAATTCCTGTTCGCTTTTCTATAAGCCCTGTCCCACTGAAAAAGGGGTCTACACTTAAAGGAAAAAATTTGCTCCTCAGGAGCAAATTCTTTCCTTTAAGAGTTGACCCCCTACTGACATGAGATACAAAAATACTTTTGCAGGAGTTGCCTCCCCTGAAGGTGTTCCCATTCCCCTTAAGGGATAATTTTCTGATTTCTTGTTGAAAACATATGTTGTGGGTACTTGTCTCAGTGGGGCAATTTTAACAAGTACCTACAACATGTTTTAATGAAGAAATGAAATATACCCACAGCGTATGTTTTACGGGAGGAAAGAAATATACCCAAATCATATATGTTTTAATAAAGAAATAAGAAACATTATCCCAAATATATCCTAGATACTCCTTATCTGGAGCAACGAGACAGGCATGAAACTACAGACAACAGACACATCAAGTTAACAAATCCGAATAATGAACATCCCTCTAAACCCACTTTATACAGAGAAAACTTGAGTTTACATGTCTATACATCTACATTATTTTTCTTATACCTGCTCCAACAAATAGGATGTGGGTACTCGTTAGAACCGCCTCAGTGAAGCGGTCCTAACGGGCACCTCCAACCTATGTTTAGGGTATAAATAAGAAAAACATCACAAATTGTAATCAGGAAAATAACCATTTTCGGGAAATGAAAGACTACACTATGTCACACGGCTGTGTTGTTGTAAGGAAACAGCATACCTCCACTTGCAATAGTATCTTCTGAGCTGGCCGGCGTGCTGTTCATTGTTCCGTAACCACTGGAGCATTGTAGAGACGACTGACTCGTCTGACTCTCTGTGTCGTAGCTGAAGTTCAGTGCAGCAGTACTTGCCTCTAGTTCTTTGATCGCAGCCGCTAGCTCCAGGGAATTCTGCTGCATCTGTAACAAAATACAGGTTTGAAAACACTACTGAAAATCAAAATATTGTCCATTTATCTTTCAAAATCACTCTTTTCAATCATTGGTCAATGAAACTCCACAAACTTTTAATAAAATATTTTTTTAATTTTCAACACTAAATTCTGCACTTATTCAAATTTGTCAAAGTTTGTACACCACAACCTCATAATAGGGTTCATCATACCACGGTAGAAAAATGACCATGAATGGTAATTTTTCTATACAATCTATCAATTTTCGATCACAAAAATGTATAGATTATATAGGAAAATGACCATAAATGGTCATTTTTCTATATAATCTATAAATTTTTTTTTGGATATAACAGGGTTGTTTAACTAACACGGTTTCTGCTTTGGACCCCACTAAATCGTGTTATAAAGAGGTTGGGGTGTATTACATCAGGGACTACAAACAAACACAGGGATACCCGGTAACAATACAAGAAAGCTGCAGCAAACAATAACACACATTCAGCCTCAAAGAATGTGTCATCTTGTCAAAATTTCAGGCTAATTCCAGAGACATTGTCATTATAGTTCCATATTAGGGGAACAAAAAGAATTGCTGAAGGATATAATGTCAAATGCAAATGCCCATATTTTGGTTGGCGGAGACTTTAATTGTGGTGACATTGAATGGTGCAGCATGCAGGTGCCCCATGGGGTGCCTAAAAGGCAGACACAGCAACAACTTTTGGACATAATAAAAGAACACTGCCTGGCCCAAGTTGTTAACATACCCACCCGGCAAGAAAAGACCCTTGATTTATTGTTTACAAATTCTCCATCCCCAGTAAGCCGAGTTAAGGGGATGCCCCCGATTGGCAAAGCTGATCATGACATAGTCCTTGTTGAGTATGACATAAAAGCTAAACGAATCAGACAAGTCCCGCGTAAAGTTTTTCTCTACAAACGTGCGGATATGGATGGTCTGCGAGACCATATGGCGCGATTTAAGGATTCGTTCCTTTCCTCTGACCTCTCACACATGTCAGTTAATGACCTGTGGGTCTGTTTTAAGTCCGAATTAACCACGGCAATGGAAAGGTTTATACCAACTAAAATGACCAAAACAAAATATAGGGCACCATGGATCGATAACACGATCAAGCATCTCATCAGAAGACGGAATAGAATGTATTTTCGTGCTCGCAAGTCTAGCAGCCCTGACGTTAAGAACCATTACAAACGGTTCAGAGCACATGTGCAAAAGGTTATAAGAGATGCATATTGGAAGCATGTTTCCAGCATCTTTACCTTTGAAGATGACAATATAGATCCCGATAGTCCCCAAAAGAATGGTAAAGTTAAAAAGTTTTGGTCATTCGTAAAGTCCCTGAAAAAGGATGCGTTTGGGATCACTTCGCTAAGGGAAAATGGAATTCTAAAAACAGATGCGCGCGATAAGGCTAATATTTGCAATAAACAGTTTCAATCAGCATTTACGCGTGAAACTGATGGTGAGCTACCATCTAAAGGTGCAAGTTCGTTCCCCTCTATGGGGGACATAACAGTTGACCCCAATGGGGTCGCTAAACTGTTAGGTAAGCTCAAGATACATAAGGCATCTGGGCCCGATGACCTGAATGCCAGGGTACTTAAGGAATGTAGTGCTGAAATATCTCCTGTGTTGGCCTTTATCTTCAATCAATCACTTGCCCAGGGCACTGTACCAGATGACTGGCGACAAGCAAATGTAACCCCGGTCTATAAAAAGGGGGAAAAATATGATGCAGCAAATTATAGACCAGTGTCGCTAACATGCATCTGTTGCAAAACCTTGGAGCATATATTAGTAAGCAACATCAACAAGCACTTAGCCTTTGAGAGCATTCTTGCTGACTGTCAACATGGTTTCCGGAGTCAAAGGTCTTGCGAAACGCAGCTTGTTCAATTTTACCATGACATTGTGAGCAATCTGGATGGGGCCATAAATCGTGGCCACAAACAGACTGACTTGATCATCATGGACTTTGCTAAGGCCTTTGACAAGGTACCTCACAGAAGGCTATTACATAAACTGGAGTACTATGGGATAAGAGGATCCACGCATAGGTGGATTAGCTCATGGCTCTCTGGGCGCTCACAACAAGTTGTACTTGATGGCCAAGCGTCTGATCCAGTCCCTGTTTTATCTGGAGTCCCCCAAGGTTCGGTCCTTGGACCGGTCCTTTTCTTGGTTTTCATTAATGATCTCCCCGACAATATCAGGTCATCGGTCCGTTTGTTTGCTGATGATTGTGTCCTGTATAGGAACATATATTCTCCTTCTGACTGTCTTATTTTACAAGATGACCTGGATCAACTTGCACAGTGGGAGGCCGATTGGCAAATGAAGTTCAATGTGGCCAAATGTCACTCAATGAGAGTGTCACGACACCCTCCGGACAAGCAAATTAAGTTTGACTATACTCTTCACCAGCAAGTTTTGGAGCATGTTCAATCCGCCAAATATCTTGGTATCACCATCACTGACGATCTTGATTGGGGTCAACATATCTCAGAGATTACATCTAAAGCAACTAGGACTTTGGGATTCCTTAGACGGAACTTGGCTTTTGCACCTAGGCAGACAAAGGATGTTGCATATAAAACATTGGTTCGCCCTCAACTCGAATATGCATCACCCATTTGGCACCCCTATGTTAAAACTCAGACTCAGCAGGTGGAGAAGGTGCAGAGGACAGCTGCTCGATGGACCTGCAGGCGATGGCGAAATAGAAGTAGCGTCGGTGACATGCTTAATGAGCTAGAGTGGCCGTCCCTGGAGGCCCGTCGTGAGCAGTCCTCTTTAACCTTCTTCTACAAGATACACTCTGATTCAGTGTCTATTGATAAAGATAGGTACTTGACCCCTGTAACACTGTCGACCCAAACAAGGGCATCAAAATTAAATGACTCACAATATCGCAGATACCAGTCCTATAGTGATGCCCTGAAGAACTCGTTTTTTCCTAGAACTATTCCCCAATGGAATAGTCTTCCCTCCTCTGCGGTGAATGCCAAGTCCGCAGAAGAGTTCAAAGCCCGCACAGTGTAAGATTGGGTCTCAGAGGTATGCGTTTTAGGATACCTCTGTTATGCAGATTGTAAATAGTTTTAAGGACGCATCCAGTGCCTCTCTTTTTTTTTTTTTTTTTTTCAGCTAAATTCTAAATTTAGCCACCCAATCAACTGAGGTAATGGCCAGATATGACCGACTCAGTATAAGAAGATAGATAGATAGATATTTTTTCTTATTTCTTCATAAAAACCTGTGTTGTGGGGACTCATAAGAATCACCTTATTCAGGCAATTCTGGCAAGTACATATGACAGAGCTTTCTGAAGACAATTAAGAAAACTAATCTCAGAATTATCCTCATTCAAAGGACTGGCAATGTTTATTCAATTAAAAGATGCATGTAAAATGCAAACACACTACATGCTATTAGTAGTTTTACAATAATCAATGACATGCAGTTTTCATAAAATACCTTAAATTCCTATTGTCATTTTTTTCTCAATGTAAGTACTTTTTTCAAATGCAATTTACCCTGAAGACAACTAATGTGTAAACTAAGTAATTTTATGAAGTACACTGTGAAAAATATTTAAGGGGTATGGGTACACCAGACATATTTTCCGGTAGTTTTTGCAAAAGAGACAACTTTGGTTGGGTTTGGACTTTAATGGCCCAGTCAACACTGTTAAGGTCAAGCTGAACTGGTCAGTTAACCTCACCACACTTCTCTTTGGCAGACATGCACATAAGTGGTTCACCAGCACAGTGCACATTCTTCCACCAGAAACTGATAACTGTCCTTCTTCAACGAGCTGAAGAGCAGGTATGAACTTAGAAAACATTTCCTGATCAATCTCCATGAAAGAATGTTGCCTACTTGGCAGAGACTCAACCAGTGACCTGTTCACCAGTCACATGCATCAGACTGAACCACAGAGGGTGACTTCCTGTTTGCTTCATTATTGCCTGAGCCCCTCCAAAAAATGGATCTACTCTTTAAGGAAAGAATTTGCTCCACAGGAGCAAATTCTTTCCTTTAAGAGTAGACCTATCTTGGTACAGAAATGAAAATATGTTTGAAGGAGTTGCCTCCAGTTTTGGTATATCCACATCCCTCAGATGCAATGACTATGACGAGAATGATACTAAGAGGTAGATTATCACCCTATAGTAGGACCTCAATAATTTTAAGTTCAAGGCAATTTTGAATTTTGAGGAATGTCAAGATTGATGTATGAGGTGCCCTGAAGACTTCAAAATGAAGGATGACACATTGAATGTAAGACGAAAATGAAATGTGACACAATGAATACAACATGAAAATGAAGGATGACAGCAATAAACACAACATGAAAATGAAGGATGACAACAATGAACACAACATGAAAATGGAGATTGATAATAATGAACACAACATGAAAATGAAGGTTGATAATGATGAACACAACATGAAAATGAAGGTTGATAATAATGAACACAACATGAAAATGAAGGTTGATAATACTGAACACAACATGAAAATGAAGATTGATAATAATGAACACAACATGAAAATGAAGGTTGATAATAATGAACACAACATGAAAAGAAGGATGATAGCAATGAATATAACAAGAAAATGAAGTATGACAAAATGAATACATGAAAATAAGTATGACCAAATGAATACAACATGATAATGAAGTATGACAAAATAAATACAACATGAAAATGAAGGTTGACACAATGGATACTATAAGAAAATGTAGAAAGGTACAATGAATACAACATGAAATTGAAGGATGACAATGAACAAATAAAAATAATGGATACTGAGACAAAAAGCATATGTCGTGCCTGTGCCATGCCTGTGGGGCCAAATCTGACTGGCATAATAAAGACAATGCTAGAATTGAAGCAAAATGTTGACTGCTGCACAAACAAGTTTACAGATGAGCGGACAGAAAACCAGCTCCCTATATCCTGCCATACTAGAAGCAGTCCAGCAAAGAATGTTGAGCCAATGTCAGGCCAACAGCAATGTGGCATCTCTGTCGGTCCGATGTTGACCCGCCATTAAGTGCTAGCTGGGAGGTACAATGAGTAAAATAAGATTTGTCAACACAGTGTAGTTCCTCTGCTTGTACTTTATCTTTAACCCTTGTCCAGTTTTCCACACCCATTGTTTGACTATCAACCAATCAAATTACTTGATTCAATTTATTCCTAGAAGTTCACCAACTGAATGACAAAAAGTGAAATTTCTGATAAGATAACATATTTGCAAAGGTAGGTATCATGGTTCAGCAGTAATCTGATCTGTATCTACAGTTTGCAAAAGGTAGTGCATGTTCCAGTTCAGCAGGACAAGGGTTAACATAGAACATGTAAATTTTACAGCTGTCGATGCTGCAAACTCAGACACTGCCTACCCCGCCAACAAGATGCTGTTGGTAGTACAACAGTTCTTCCAATATTTTTTGTACAGGTGATTTAACCCTTATTTGCTGATCACGACAACCACTACTTTTGCAAACAGCATAGATCCAGATCAGATCGCTTCTACACTGTTTGACATTCAGTTTGTGAATTTGTAGGAATAAATTACATCAAGTAATCTATTTGGTTCAAAGTCAGAAATGGGTGTGGCTTAATTAATTATTCAGTGGGATGTGAGTTAATGAAATGACAATGGCTAAATAAGACCAATGATCTGGGTTTGTAACTTTTCCTAGTGAACAAATGGTCATGATGATATAATGTAATGTATAAGTGCTTTGAGATTATTTCGGTATAAAGATGATAGCATGAGCCTCATAGTGAGAAAACCTTTTGTCATTGAATGAGACCAGGGGCCAGTTGTTCAAAGCATTGTTAGCTTAACGAGCTCGTTAGTGGTCATATTGTTAAGTGTTCTAGCAAGTACAATATCGAAAATTTTGGTATTTTTTCAGCAAAAGTTTTAGCATATTTGCCATATTAAGTGATAAAAGTTTTAACGATACGTTAACTAACGACGTCGTTAGTTTTGAACAACTGGCCCCAGGTACAAAACAAATCAGCCTGCTCAGCTACATAGACACAAGTAGGAGCAGTAAGATTTCAAATATACACTAGGAAGACACGCAGACTTTTGTATGATTTGAGGTTTAACTTCCCCTCAACACTGTATAGGTCATTTTGGCGACGTTGCTTCCAATTTTGTGGGACTTTTACCCGACTTTGAGATGAAATGACATCTCAAGCCCTGTCACCCAATGAAACTAACAAGGTTTATAAGCATGGAAGGTCCGACTCGCACTGCTTTGCCTGGGCAGGCTTAGATCCTCTAAGCTGTTTACCAGTACTCCCGTGCAACTGGTTTCAGCTCTGCGTGGAAGCATCATGCATCCCATTTATTTCTTCAAGCCCCAATGGGCGGGGGCCAAGACACGCAGACTTATCTGCACCATTGTTGTTTGCACTTGTCTCACAATGTGGCTCATGTGATGATATATACCAATTATCTTTTTTTTCCCTGATGCAAAGATGGTAATGTTATACTGATGATAATGAATAACAACTATGAAAGCTTGCCTGTGATTTTCTATCGCCCGGCTGTCGTGAGAAGTCTCCGTGGAGAGCGGCTGTGTAATTATCAAGATCACGTATTGCTTCCCTCAAGTCCAGCTCATCGGGATACTGTCGGGTTAGAGGATACAAAACAACAAAACACACAGGTAAGTAAGCATGCATTTAGTGACCAATATATACACACAGACTTACTACACAGCTTCAGATAATTGTTTGTTTGATTTGAGGTGTAACGTCCCCATCAACACTGTATAGGTCATTTTGGAGACGTTGATTCCAATTTTGTGGGACTTTTACCCGACATTGAGATGAAATGACATCTCAAGACCTGTCGCTTGCAGCATAATTTTCCTTATTTCTTGTTTAACCCTTGTCCTGCTGAATATTTAAACATGCCACACCCACCACTGATTATCAACCAATCAGATTTCTTGTTTCAAATCATTGCAACAAATTCATAAACCGAATGTCAAACAATGCAGATCCTGATCAGATGGCTTCTTCAGAAGCCATCTGATCTGGATCTGCATTGTTTGAAAGATCAGACATATCCGGGCTCAGCAGGACAAGGGTTAAAACATTTATAGTGGGTACTTATTAATTTTCTTCGGATTAACTTAGGATAATTTGCTTTAGTTCTTGCTTAAAACATATATTGTGGTTACTTATTAGAAACGCCTCTATGAGGCGATTCTAACAAGTATCCACAATATGTTTTCACGGAGTAATAAGAAAAATTATCCCACTCTTATCATTTATCCTTATCTCAAGCTATGACACTAACTGAAGAAGCAAATCAGATTGCAAAACTTTCAAATACAGTTTTAATCATTTTCCTAAGAAATTTCAGGATAATTCTTAGATTATCTTTAACCTGTTTAGTACCAGAAACCCCAAAACGGGTACCCTGGCAAACATTGCAGGCCCAGATCAGACGCCGCAGAATGCGGTGTCTGACGCCGCAGAATGCGGCATCTGATCAGGGCCTACACTATTTGTGAAAAAATAAGCCATTTTCCAAGTAAATTTTCAAGAAAACATAACCTGACTACCCTTAATTTTGGAATGGACTCCTGTTATAGATAAGGAGGATGATTACATTTGGTACTAAAAGGGTTAATGTTCTCCATGGAAACGTGTTGTCTGGTTCGGAGTTCAATGACCCTATCCATGTCCTGCCAGTCAATTAATCTAATCCACATTTCCCCTTACACCAAGTAAACCAGCACAACATAGTGCACATTCTTTTACCAGTAACTGAAAATTGCACTTATGGAATCAGCAAAAGGAATGCAACAACTGTTGGAAACATTTCATGATCAATGTCTACAAAAGAATGTTGCTGTATTCAGTTGGAATTGAGCCCACAATGTCCGGTTCCCTGCCACTCAGGCATGCATCTAGCCAAGCCACAGGACAATAAAAATATTTTGATGGCACATGTTGGAAGAAACTAGGAGTAGGGATCCTAAAAGGTATCAACAAACTTTGAATTTAATAGAGACACACAAAATCCATGTAATAATCATAAACTATACAGCATATCTCCTTATTTTGTTTTAGAAGCCAAAAGAGGGCTCTCAGTAGACTCTTGAGACTCAAACTTAAAGCATGCAGTACTTCTTTTTTTGTCCTAAATATCTGATTCTTTGAATTATCATGTATGACTGACATTCACCACAACACCATTATAACACTATTGTTGCATCCAAAGTTGAAACATTCTGCATAACTATGTTCATATTTAGTGAACTGTAACCTTGAAACAGTATGCACTGCTTCCCATCATGGGATAACCATATATCAAGTTTCGGCTTGATCAGATCTAAATTGTAAGAGGCAACAAAAAAATGACAAATTTTCAAAGGGGCATAACTCTATCAATATTTGGTGGACAGTATGCTGCTGCACGTCATGGTCTTAACTATGTGTTAAGTTTCAGCTTGAATGAATGTAAATTGTAGGAGTTAGCTAGAAAAAAATGTTGAGAAATTTTCAAAGGGGCATAACTCTGTTAATATTTTATGGACCATAACCTCGAAACAATATGCACTGCTCCGCATCATAGTCTAACTACACATCAAGTTTCAGCTTGATCAGATGTAAAATATAGGAAAAGTTATCAAGAAACGAGAAGTTTACAGAGGGATGGTCAAACAGACGGATGCCATGGGGCATAATATAATACACCGTTTTTTTCTAACTGGCATATAACAACTGTTTATGGACATTTAAAGATTTTATTCTATATATTATAATCTAAAACATACTGGGATTTATCTTAAAATGTCTTATATCAAAAACTATGTTATAATGAACAACGTTGTGAAGAAGTTTTATGTGTATTTCAATATAATTGTAACTGTCATAAGGTGAATGGATACACCTGGCATATTTTCCTGCCATTTTTTCACAAGGGAAACAACTTTCAGGACTTGCTGTTCACTTTCTTATAAATTCAAGCCCCCTGTTGAAGGGTTCCACTCTAAAAAGAAAGAACTAGCTCCTTTCAGAGCAGACCCCCCCCCCACCCCCTACCACCTCTATTGACAGGTGAATCAAAAATATTTTTTAAAGTTGCCTCCCCTGGAGGTGTATCTTCCTCTCAATCTAGAAGGGCATTGGTAGTGCCAAATCTGTTGCAGTAATTTAGAGCTTTAATCTTAAAACTTGAGCTTTAAAAACAAGCTGAACATGCTTTCCAGAATTGCATACAGAAATTCAAACCCAAATACAGCCAAAATCATAGCCCCAGATAGGAAATAACAAGGATAATTAAGGGATAATTGTTTTTATTTCTTCTTGGATAAGGCAATTCTTACAAGTACCCACAACATAGTACGGTTTTTAACCTTTATCCTGCTGTTCATGACCACCTATACCTTTGCAAACATTGTAGATCTAGATCAGATGGCTGATCAGGATCTATACTGTTTGTCATTCTGTTTGTACATTTAACCCTTGTTCTGCTGAGCCCGGATATGCCTTTTCTTTGAAACAATGTAGATCCAGATCAGATGGCTTCTGAAGAAGCCATCTGATCAGGATCTATATTGTTTGTCATTCAGATTGTGAACTTGTTGTAATAATTTGCTACACGTAATCTGATAATATTCCGCACCGAAATGTTGGGATGCACTAAGGACAATTGGTAAGTGATCGTAAATTGCCAATTTAAAGCGTTTACAAGGTATAAACTGATAAACAGAATACCAGATTTGTGTCATTTGTTATCAAGTTTATCAGGCTCGGCTTCGAGAACGCATGTAGAATCTACAAGCGTTCTCGAAGCCTTGCCTGATAAACTTCATATCAAAAGACACTCACCTGGTATTCTCTATTTATCATATGGCATTTTTCATACCATACCCCATATCAGCCTGAGACTCCCATATCAGCCAGAGGGCCAAAAACAAACTTGACACTTGTAAAATAAAGTATTTTGTAGTAAATATATGATAATTATAACTTACACACCCTGTAACAAGCATGCATACCCTATTCATTATGTCAAGGTGTAATAAAAGTCCTTCAAGTCATACAGTAACTATGCAGAATAAGGAATTTTGAAGTCTCCATCCAAAAAAAAACCCTGTAACGAAGCCAATAAACATAGCATTGATCTGAACTGTAATCAGTAATAGTCAAAACAGGCAGAAATATTTGTGTATGACATTTGCAGAAAGTAAGACATGCAGTCATTCTCAAACAGCTGATTTTCTTACTGTTATGGCAACAATGTGCAAATGTTGATAATACTTTTGTTTGAGGAATGCAAATAAAATAGTTTACTACCATAAATATGCCAGCTAACTAAACAGCTGTTTACAGCTTAGCAAATGCCACTGGCATACAGACTGCACATATAGACACTCTCTTCATAATGACATGTGACCAGGAATTTCATAAAGTTTTAGAAAAAGATGTTTCAGGGTAATGGATACCGCTACATCACACCTGTGATACCTCCCTCATCTGGAGGGAGACTCCCTCATTTTGATGCTAATTTTTGTCCCATTTATGCTCAATTTTAGTAAAATTTTGGAGTCTTCCTCATCTAAACTGAGAATTTCCCTATGTATTCTTTACATCTCCCTCATCACAATGGAAAATCTCCCTCATACAGTTATAAAAATTATGACAGGTTTGCAACATGGGAGGCAACTATTTCAAATATATTTCTGTTTCCATGTCAACAGGGATCTGCGCTTAACCCTTTTTGTACCAAATGGAATCTTCCACCTTACAAATAGCAGGAGTCCATTTCAAAATTTAGGGGTTTCAGGTTGTGTTTTCTTCAAAATTTATTTTGGAAATGGCTTAACTTTTTGCAAACAGTGTAGGCCCTGATCAGACGCCGCATTCTGCGGCGTCTGATCTGGGCCTGCACTGTTTGCCAAGGTACCCCTTTAGGGGTTTCTGGTACTGAATGGGTTAATGAGAGTATTTGTTGCGAATGAGCAAGTTCTTTCCTTTGAGAGAAGACCCCTTTTCAGCGGGGCTTTTGGCTGATTTAAGGTCATGTGGAGTGGCTTAGTTTACCTAACCACAGTTTTCCTGAGCAGGCTTATACATAAGCACTTAACCAGTACAGTGCATAGTCTTTTAGCTGAAACTGACAGCTGCCCTGCTTGATTTGTTTGAAGTTTAACGTCCCCGTCAACAATGTAAAGGTCATTCTGGAGACATTGCTTCCAATTTTGTGGGACTTTTACCCGACACTGAGATGAAATGACATCTCAAGCCCTGCCACCCAATGAAACCAATAGGATTTATAAGCATGGACGGGCCGACTCGCACCGCATTGCCTGGGCAGGCTTAGATCCTCTAAGCGGTTTACCAATACTTGTGTGCAGGTTGCTTTCAGTTCTGTGTGGAAGCATCATGCAGCCCATTTATTTCTTCAAGTCCTTCAAGTCATACATGATGGGCGGGGGGCTAAGCTGCCCTGCTTGAAACAGCAAAAGGGAGAATGCCCATAGAAAATACTTCATGAATAATCTTTACAAAAGAATGTGGATTAAACCCATGACCTCCAGGCGGAAAATTTGCCACATGTACCCCATTCCTCTTAAAGAGACAGAAAGTGGCTGCATGTCTGTGTTTGAATGATACCAGTCACACCATGCTTATGTTCCTTTATATTTTTAACCCATTTAGTACCAGAAACCCCAAAATGGGTACCCTGGCAAACAGTGCAGACCCATATCAGACGCCACAGAATGCGGCATCTGATCAGGACCTTCATTGTTTGCTAAAAGTTCAGTCATTTACCAATTAAATTTTGATGAAAACACAAGCTGACATGCCTAAATTTTGAAATGGACTCGTGCTATATATGAGGAGGAAGATTCCATTTGGTACAAAAAGGGTTAATGAACCAGTCTCAATAATCCAATCACAACAAATTCAATGCACAACAATCATGCAGGAATTAGTAACATTCCTAAGCCGGTGTTTTCACATTAATAACCTTTAAAACACCAAACATAACTGCGGCAGACATCAGTTTCAATTTTTAATATTTTTAGAGAAAATAAGTATTGGCATTTCATGTGAATCACCTGCGGGCAAATTATTCACGCAAAATGTCTGGCCCTTTTTCTCTGATTTGTTTTAAAAAAGAATATTATTGGGAAATTCTAACCCATTAGATTTACTGTAATTAAGTGAGAAGACTAATCCTTTTTCATCCTAATTTTACTATCTGGTGACTTGCAAATCTGCTTCAGTGTTTCTGGTAGATGTTGCTATAGGTGTGCCAAACTTTATCAGCAGAATGGCTTAGTGTAACCACTATATTCAGGATATTTAGGTCTATTACATTACTGTTTAAGTTCTCAACAATTGTTTTTCTAACAAAAGGCTTAAAATGACATTTGTTATAACAGTAAAATTCTTTATAACGTCAATTTGACTGGCACAAAATCAACAAATCATAATTTTGTTTTCAAAGACGTTTTATGTTATTCTCTTCTGGTTGTTTGTTGGAGTTGCCTCTGCAAGGCAATTCTAGGAGGTGCCTGAGACATGTGTTTTATGAAGAAATGGTCAAAAGTATCCGTAACTTATCATTAGACAGCTGTATATCAAGGTTCTTTATAACAGAAAATTCCAATTTTACAGCATAATCTTTGGCACCAAAGCAAGCAACTGAAAATATCCCACAAATTTATTTTACTGATATGTACTTATATGAACTGCAAACAGTGCAGACCCATGAAGAATCTGTTTTGGCAACATAATGAATTTGCATTTACCAAATTTACTCAAGCTTGTATAATGATAAAACCACAGAAAATAGGGCTGAACACCAACTTTAAAATAGAAATCAGATCTTGGCCTGCACGGTTTGCTAGGTAGTTTTGGACCCTAATCATCAAAGGAGAATGGAGTTTAACCTGTAAGATGCCAATCAGAACAACTGTTGTCTGCTTTGTCGTCTGCTGGGAACTTTATAAGTGATTTTTGCAAACAGTGTGGACCCAGATCAGACTGCTCCTAGGAGCAGTCTGATCAGGGCCCACACTATTTGTCTGTTTGCAAAAATATGTTTTTTTTTTAAAGATTGCAAGAAGAAGATGTAGCAGATGACATTAACAGACAACATTTTCAGAAGCACATTCTTGTGGCATCTAAAAGGGTTAAGGTGAAGAGACACATGCAAAACAGTTTCTGCTGATTTTCACAACATCGACAATTTTTTTAACTTTCTGTTTGCTTCTTTAATCTTATACAATGAATCTCTTCAAAAAGAGGTCTTTTCTTTAACATAACATTTTGAGTAGACCTGTATGCTACCAGAAAAGTCTAATACCGGTAAATGAAAATATTTGAGAAAGAATTCAAATGTCTGGTTAAGTGATTTTTTTGTAACTGAGATGATGCCCCTTTGGAGTTAAGTTGCATGGCTTCACCTTAAATCACTGTTCTATTTATAGAATGTAGGAGCAACGAAGTGATGTAGAAGAGGAAATTCTGTTGTAATATATTTATTTCAAGGGGAAGAGACACACCTGCCATACATTTTGCTAATTTTTATGAAGGAAGACAACTTTTGTGACTTCCTGTTGGCTTTTCTGTAATCTCGACCCCTCAATATAAGGGATCCACTCTTCAAGGCAAGAACTTGCTCTTTAAAGAGTAGACCTGGAGGAGCAAATTCTTTCTTTTAAGCGTAGGCAGCTACTGAAAGGGAGACAAAATTTCAGTGAAACTTCAATGGTTTGGACACTGTGACTGATAGCTAGTTTACCATGGCTGATCCGTAACAATTCTTAGGTCCAAAGAGCTCCTTATAAAAACAGGGGTAATTTAAGAAGATATTTTATCATTAAAAGGTATGCTGTGTGTACTCATCCGAATTGCCTCAATGAGACAATTCTGATGAGTACACACAGCATACCTTTATTTTAAAGAAGCATTATGCCTTCTTATATGGTGCTATGAATAACCTTCAGTGTCTCTGACAACACCTGTCTCAAACAAAGTTTCATGGTTTTAGAAGTCTTTGAGCCACTGAAGTACTGTATTTGGACAGTGCTGTCTCTCTTAAGAAAGTATATACAGTCCCCATAAGTCAAGGAATAAGTGCTGGAAATTGTATGTGACAAGCGTGTTAACTTCTGTATTGCATGTTTTGGTGTCTGTGACCAGGAAGAAAGTTGGGTATTATTGCACTGTGCTATGGTACTGGATGCATGAGAACTGACTTGTTACTTAATACCAAGGGGGGGGGGGGGGAAATGAAGTTAAATGGTGAAATGTAAGCAGTAAAAAGCTAGCAATTTGAGATAATTTTAAAGAAAAAGCAAAACCAGAAATAGTAGAGTAAGATATTAACCTCCTCTTCATCATCTTTTATTTCTTTCTGTAAATACAGATGAATAGAAGAAAGTAGAATCTCAGACTAAATTGTCATTGTATAGCCTACTGATAACTTGTACAGGAACATATTAACAGTGACAAGTTGTTCTAATGATCTGTACAGGATCTAGTAGTTCTAACTCTGTGAACAGGGTCTAGTTGTTCTAACTAGAATATGTTTTTCTACAAAAACACAGATGTCTCCCCCGTTTTTAACCTCTAAGTATAACCTTGACATTGGAGGTATTGAGCTGGGTCTTGTGTGCAACACATCATCTAATGAAGATGAACATTTCTGCAAAGTAACTTTAAAAATGTTCATAGAGAAATAAAAAAGTTATTGGCCGTACACAAAAAGCCCTTTTTAACCTTTGACCTCTAAGTATGGCCTTGACCTTTGAGGTACAACACATCGTCTCATGATAGTTAACATTTCTGCCAAGTAATTTCATAATCCATCAAAGAATAAGGAATTAATGACTGTCCCTTTTTTTCCCTTTGACCTCTAGGTATGACCTTGACATTGGTGGTATGGACCTTGGTCTTGCACATGACTCATGGTCTAATGACGGTGAACATTTCTGCATGGTTACTTTATAAAGTCCATCCAGAAATACAAAAAGTTATTGACTGGACACAAAAAAAAATACTTTATTTTACCTCTGACCTCTTAGTATACCTTGATCTTGCAGGTACCGACCTGGGTCTAGTGTGCACCACATTGTCACAGGATGGTTACGATTTCTGCCAAGTAATTTCACAATCTATCCAGTAATAAGAAAGTTATTGACTGAACACTAAAAAAGGTCCCTTTTTGTCCTTTGACCTCTTAGTATGACCTTGACATTTGAGGTACCAACTTGGGTTATGCATGCAACACATCGTCTCATGGTGGTTAACATTTCTGCCAAGTAATTTCAAAATCCATCTAAAAATAAGAAAGTTATTGACAGAAAACAAAAAAGGCCCCTTTTTTACCTTTAACCTCTATGTATGACCTTGACCTTTCTGGTACCAAACTGAGTCATGTGTGCAACAAATCATCGCATGGTGGTTAACATTTCTGCCAAGCAATTTCAAAATCCATCTAGAAATAAGAAAGTTATTGACCAAACAAGAAAAAAGGCCCCTTTTTTGACCTTTGACCTCTATGTATGTTTGTTTTGTTTGATTTGAGGTTTAACGTCCCCGTCAACACTGTAAAGGTCATTTTGGAGACGTTGCTTCCAATTTCGTGGGACTTTTACCCGACATTGAGATGAAATGACATCTCAAGCCCTGTCCCCCAATGACACCAATAGGGTTTATTAGCATGGACGGTCCGCCTCGCACCGCGGTTCCCGGACAGGCTTAGATCCTCTAAGCGGTTTACCAGTACTAGTGTGCTGGGCGGATTCAGCTCTGCGTGGAAGCATCATGCAGCCCATATATTTCTTCAAGCCCCTGTGGGCGGGGGCCGGACCTCTATGTATGACCTTGACATTTGAGGTACCAAACTGAATCATGCATGCAACACATCGTCTCATGATAGTTAACATTTTTGCAAATTCACTTCAAATTCTATAAAAAAAATAAGCAAGTTATTGACAAAACCCGAAAAAAAAGGCCCCTTTTTTTTTTTTTTACCTTTGACCTCTAAGTATGACCTTGATCTTTGAGGTATCAACCTGGGTCATGCACGCAACACATTGTCTTGTATTGGTTAACATTTCTGCCAAGTGATTTCAAAATCCATCTCAAAATAAGAAAGTTATTTGACCAAACACGAAAAAAGGTCCCTTTTTTGACCTTTGACCTCTAAGTATGACCTTGACCTTTGAGGTATCGACCTGCCTCATGCGCACCACACATCGTCTAATGGTTGTTAATATTTCTGCCATGTAATTTTAAAATCCATTTCAAAATAAGAAAGTTATTGACCAAACACGAAAAAAAGGCCCCTTTTTTTACTTTTGACCTCTAAGTATGACCTTGACCTTTGAGGCACCGACCTGCCTTATGTGCATCACACATCGTCTCATGGTTGTTAATATTTCTGCCAAGTAATTTTAAAATCCATCTGAAAATAAGAAAGTTATTGACCGGACACGATTTTCCCATACATATATACATACAAACAAACTTCCAAGGGAGACAATTCAAAAAGTATAAATGCGAGAGTTATAGTTCTTGCGCACTGCACGTCGTCTAATGCTGATTAATATTTATATGAAGTTTTGTGACGATAGCTCGAACGGTTTTCAAGTTATAGAGCCGACACGAATGTGTGACAGCTGGACAGACAGACGCCCGGGGGAAAAACAATGTCTCTCCGAAAAAAAAAATTTCGGGGGAAACATAATAATCTAAACAGGGCCTAGTTGTTCTAATAATTTGAACAGGATCTAGTTGTTCCAATAATTTGAACATGGTCTAAATGTTCCAATAAACTGAACATGGTCTAGTTGTTCCAATGATATGAACATGGTCTAGTTGTTCCAATAATTAGAACATGGTCTAAATGTTACAATAAACTGAACAGGGTCTAGTTGTTCCAATAATTTGAACATGGTCTAAATGTTACAATAAACTGAACAGGGTCTAGTTGTTCCAATAATTTGAACATGGTCTAAATGTTACAATAAACTGAACAGGGTCTAGTTGTTCCAATAATTTGAACATGGTCTAAATGTTCCAAGAATCTGAACAGGGCCTAGTTGTTCTAATAATCTGAACAGGGTCTAGTTGTTCTAATAATTTGTACAGGGCCTAGTTGTTCTAATGATCTGGACATGGTCCAGTTGTTCCAATAATTTACCAGCAGTCTTGTTGTTCCAATAACCTGAACAGGGTTTAGTTGTTCTAACAATCTGAATAGGATCTAGTTGTTCTAACAATCTGGATAGGATCTAGTTGTTCTAACAATCTGAATAGGATCTAGTTGTTCTAAGAATCTGAATAGGATCTAGTTGTTCTAACAATCTGAACATGGTCTAGTTGTTCCAATTATCAGAATAGGGTCCAGTTTTTCTAATAATCGGAACATGGTCTATTCTTCTAATAATCTGAACAGTCTAGCTGCTCTAATAATCTGAACACGTCCTAATTGTTCTGATAATCTGAACAAACTCTAGTTCCAACTGAATCTGAACAGGGTCAAGTTTTTCTAATAATCTGAACATGATCAAGTTGTTCTTAGAATTTGAACATGGTCTAGTTGAACTAATAATCTGAACATGGACAATCTGCACAGGGTATTTTTGTTCTAAAATATGAGCATGGTCTAGTTGTTCTGATAATCTGAACATGGAAAATCTGAACAGGGCCTTTTTGTTCTAAAATATGAGCATGGTCTAGTTGTTCTAATAATCTGAATAGGATCTTGTTGTTACAATAATCTGAAAATGGTCTAGTTCTAAAAATCTGAACATGGATTTGGTGTTCTAATAAACTGAACAGGGTCTAGTTGATCTAACAATCTGAACAGGGTTGGTTGTTCTAATAATCTGAATGAGGTACAGTTGTTCTAATTATCTGAACCATGTCTATTTTTTTTCTAACAATCCGAACAAGCTCTAGTTGTTCTAACAATCTAAACAGGATCTTTTTGTTCTAATAATTGGAACAAGCTCTAGTTGTTCTAACAATCTGAACAGGGTCTTTTTGTTCTAATAATTGGAACATGGTCAAGTTGTTCTAACAATCTGAACAGGCAGGGTCTTTTTGTTCTAATAATTGGAACATGGTCAAGTTGTTCTAACAATCTAAACAGGGTCTATCTGTTCTAATAACCTGTACAGGTCTATGGTGTTGTTGTTCTAATAACCTGAACATGGTCTAGTTGTTCCATAATCTGAACATGGTCAAGTTGTTCTAACAAATTGAACAGGGTCTAGTTGTTCTAATAATTTAAACAAGGTCTAGTTGTTCCAGTAACCAGAACATGGTTGTTCTATTATTCAACCCAGGGTCTAGCTGTTTTAATAGCCAGAGTCAAACAGGTTCTAGCTGTTCCATAATCTGAGCAAGGTCTAGTAGTTCTAATAATCAAAAAATAGGGGATGGTAGTTCTAATGCTGTGAGTAGTGACTACTTCTTCATGTAACTGTAATAGGGTCCTGCTGTTCTAAGATATGGACAGGAACTAGGTGCATCCATTGTTCACTTGATTTATTCACTTGGTTATAATATGGTCATCATGGTTGTAACTAATTATGAGTGAATTATTTGGCATCAATTTTGCCAACTGGGAACAACTAAATTCAGATCTTAGACATTTAATGCACAAAAGACAATGGGCAAAATGCAAATGGAACTGTATTCGTAATATTTAAATTTATTTTTACAGTAATTCTAGATTATGTTTAACCCTTATCTTGCTGTTCACGACAACCCCTATCTTTGCAAACAGTGTAGATCCAGATCAGATGGCTTCTGAAGAAGCCATCTGATCAGGATCTACACTGTTTGACATTCAGTATATGAATTTGTAGGAATTAATTAATTCAAGTAATCTGATTGGTTCAAATTCAGAAATGGGTGTGACTAAAATGAATATTCAGCAAGAGAAGGGTTAATACCTCATAATGAGTAATTCTTCTCCACACTTCTATATTCAGTATCTTACCTGTATAGCAGTGCCATTAGGAGTGTGGGGTTCTCTGGCCGTTGGTGTCTTGTCTGTGTCTAACAGTGCTTCTGCCGTCTGACTAGATATACCTTGCTTCAAGTTAGCATACACCGGTTGTTCTGGAACAAAGGAAACATGTTTAACCCTTGACCTTTGAATAAATAATTTTGGTCACACCCATTTTTGACTATCAACCAATCAAAATTACTTTATGTGATCAAGTCATTTAATGAATGACAAACAGTGAAGATCCAGATCAGATGGCTTTTCTAAGAGCCATCTGATCTGGATTTACACAGCTTGCAAAGGTACAGCATACTCTGGTTTGGCAGGTCTAGGTGCAGAAATTATGCTATTCACTATCAATATCTTAAGGAGTCTTAGATTCCACCATTTTTACAAGGAAAACAACTGTCACAACTTCCTGCTTGCCTTCTGTAAAACTGACTGAGTCTTCCTATAAAATGATCTAATCTTAAGCTGCCAATCATTTCATTTGCAGACATCACATTCAAATATTTTTTCTCATATTTGTCAGAGAAAATGAAAATAAAGCTTGACATTTCTGGGCAGACCATTCACATGAAATATCAAAGTAGAAGTAAAACAAAGATCAGGAATCGATACAATTAACTTACTCCACCCATCAAAGACACCAAAGGGAAAGAAACACAAACATTAAGCGACCAGACCATAATGGAAACCTAAACAAACAACACCATAAATAAACCGCCACAGAAGAACCGCCTTGGAACAGTCAGTGGAATGATTTCCACTGGGGGGCTTAAATCGATTTTACGTGGCCACAATCCTCGCCCTTACCTCCGTCGCGATTTAGACAAATAATTTGTTCAGTCCGCATGAAGGCCTCCTAACTCATCAGTGCAACATCTCTGTGAACACTAAAAATCAAAGAACCACAGAGGTGAGACAACGGTGAGGACTCGACAGCAAGCCTTCTTAATCAGAAGTGGTGAAAACAGGAGAACCAATTGAAAAACTACCTGACCTTCCATTGCAGAACTTGGCATCTCACATGAAACTTGTAGCGAGTGTGGCTTGAACCCACAGCAGCGAGAAAACAATATATAGTGACCCCCAAGAACAAAGCCCTAATTTAATCTTTCCCCTCTATGGCTCTAAAACATTCCTATATTCAGAAGTGGTTTATAAGACCACTTTTGAACAGTCCCAAAGGTTGTCTCACTAGTGGACACTGGGTTTAGAAATGAGAAGTCTGCCAAAGGTTATGTCCTGGCTGTGACTGTTTTTGAGAGGACTTGAACATTTGGGTTGATGACAGGATTGATGCAAACGATGACAGAATGACAAACTGACATACAGATGGAATATCAGATAGAAAACTGGACTCCTATATGGCACCAAACATAAAGCAGGAGTGACAAAAGGAAAGCAATAATAAATGAAACATTGTTTTTAAAGAATAATTAGTCTTAGTTTTAGCTAGTTATTTGTTTGTTTGATTTGAGGTTTAACATCCCCGTCAAAACTGTAAAGGTCATTTTGGAGATGTTGCTTCCAATTTTGTGGGACTTTTACCCAACATTGAGATGAAATGACATCTCAAGCCCTGTTGCCCAATGAAACCAGCAGGGTTTATAAGCATGGACGGGCCGACTCGCATCACTTTGCCTGGGCAGGCTTAGATCCTCTAAGCGGTTTACCAGTACTCGTGTGCGGGTCGGTTTCAGCTCTGCGTGGAAGCATCATGCAGCCCATATATTTCTTCAAGCCCCTATGTACATATGAATTGATCCTGTATTAAAATCAATTGAAATTATCATGTGACGAAAATCATGTGCCACCATCAAAAGCACCGAATACATTTCTAAGGAGTTTGTTACGTTACGTAAAACTCACAAAAACAACAAAGGGATAAAACAATTCGTTTGCACATGCAATAAAAATTCTGATTACCCCTATATTCACAGAGAAAATTTGGGTTGCTGGGGCATGCTGTCCTTTTAGCTCACCCTATGGGTGGGGGCCGATTAGCTAGTTAACACAGCGGAATTTTACTGTATATATTGCATTTATCATATGACGTCGCGTCTGAGAATGTAATAACGCCATGTACTAAATTAGATAATCCACTAGTGGATTAAATATGCAAATTACTTAGATATGTCCCGTAACGTTACATGTATGACGTCATTAACGACGTCGCGTTTACTAACGGCGGAATATTGACATTTTTGTAAACAATCGTGAATTTACATGCGTGTTAAATGTCATATGATAAATAGAATCTTGCATTCGTGCTCAGGTATTATTGAATTTATCAAACTCTTTGAGGAAAAGGGATAAAATGCTCGGCACAGCCTAGCATTTTATCCCTTTTCCTCAACTCATTTAATAAATTCAATAATACATGAACACTCATGTAAGATCCTCTATTTACAACACCCCCCACATCCTGGTTAAAATTAAAGTTTCCTTTCTTCAGAAAGTGTCATCATCTGTCTTTGATAAATATCCACAAGTTTATAATTTTTAAACCTACCCAATGGAGGAACAATAGGTGGTGCTATTGCCCTTGATTTTGGTTTTGGTCCCAAGGGCGGTAACACTGGCTGCATCTTGTTGATGGCTGCCGACGGCCTAGAATATGGCATTGATGTGCTACTATGTGGTCTTTCCCGCTTCACCACACATGCATCATGCTGTTCTACTGCTGAACCCACAATGCTTTCGGATACAGCCTGTTGCGGGGGTTCGAAAAGCTGTGATGTAAGTGGTGGCCTAGAATGATGGGACTTTTCATAAGCTGAAGATATAGTGTGAGGTCGGCCATTTTCAGTTTTGTTGTTCCCGATGTTTGGAGGATTGGGCCAGTTTGTCCAGGTAGAGCTAGCAGACGGTGTGTTTGGATAGCTTCCTGATGGTGTAGACGGTGTGGATTCCACATCAGGTGTGTCTGTACCCGTACTGGCATTATCAGCAGTCTACAAATGTAAGATGTCAATTAGTATGGTACACCCTTACCTCTTATTAACAATGTTGTTGGGATACAAAGCAGAAACCATGTTAGTTAAACAACCATGTTATATCCAAACAAAACTTTTCAGATTATATAGAAAAGTGACCATTAATGGTCATTTTTTTTTATATATAATCTATACATTTTTGGGATCCACTTTGAAACAACCGTGTAATATCCAAAACCATGTCAAAATGAAAGGTGTTATATTGAGGTTGTAGTGTACCAGTTTTCACAACAATGTTGTTCAGTGAATTGGAAGATAGATCAGTTCTTGCAGTGCAATTGCTGAATAATAACATATCACAGTTTGGAGGTCAGTTGTAAAGTGGATCAAATCACTAGCATGAGTGATTTTCTTCTTACAACTCACTGACGAAAGTGTGATTTGTGATTTGTTACTCAATTCACTGCTAGTACTGATCTATTTTGATTCTAACACACTAAAATTGATAATATTTTTTCTTCTTCAAAATCTCCCAACCTTTTGCCACTGTTAGAAGAAATCCCACAACCTCTGTTGACTGAAATATGCATTTAATTCCTTTTAAAATGTTTATGATGTGAGAATATGAGTTTCATTGTCTAACGAGGCATTTAATTCTTTTTGAAATGTTTCTGATGTGAGAATACGAGATTCATTATGTAATGAAAAAGCATCTGTCAGTGACTTCATAAAACAATGGCTTTTCACTGCACACTCTTCTGCTCAGTGATTTGTTGCAGAATAAATCACAGTTCCTTTACATTTCCTATACAGGCATGCTGAGTCAGAATTATTCTTAATACTATGGCCCGGGGCACAGCATTTCCTACAACTTACATGTGCACACAGCGAAGAATCAGAACAGCCTGTGCATCCATATAGTCTAACCAGAGACTTGTCTTGCTGCATGAAGGAGCATTGAGCCCTTAGCTATCCTTAGGGTGCACAATGAAGATTCTGATCAGACTGCGTGGATGCACAGGCTGATCTGAGTCTTCATTGGGCGCACACGTCTTATTGTAAGTTTTGTCATGTGCTGGCTCCTATACAAACAACAAGAACAACCCTTTCAACCCTGAAGAATGAAGTAACACAGTGTAGATCCTAATGAGAAAACTCAAGATATGCTGTCTCAGTAGTATCTCCACTCAGTGACTTCTACTTTCTATAAGGATTGAACCTCTCTATCCGAACAATTAAGAAGTCATAGCAGTACACTTTATGAGAGTTAATATTAATTGCTGATATAATTGATATCAAGAATCTGGGTAAAGATTTTCCAAAAATAATACATTCTAGTAGAGAAACAGATTAAAGATGGAAACACTAATTCCCACATGCATCATTACCCTTAAAGTGCCACAGTAACTTTTAGAGCAGATGATATTTTTTTTTTTCTAAATTATTCGTCATACAAAATAAGGGTTGATAGTTCATGTGACTAGTCTGCCCAACAGATGTCTCACATGTAATGCCAAGCCTTATTTTATTTTTTTGAAAAATAAGAAAATAATTTTGGGAAAATGATGTCTGCAAAGGTCTTGACTGGCAGTTTAAGGGTTAAATGAGTGATTGATCAGAAGTAAAATATGCTAATGAACTTTATGCAGAAAAACATAAGTAATGGCCATAACACTTGATATAGTAAGTCCTTAGCCTATGATTCTGTAATCAAATGGGCAACGCCAAGACAATCTGATGAGTTACCTGTTTTTACTTGGCCCTTTATGCATAAGGATACCCCTTATGGGGCATGGGTACACCTGGCAGATTTTTCCGCCATTTTTCAAAGGGAGAAAACTTTTGGGACTTCCTGTTCGGTTTTTCTATAAACACGGTCACACTGAAAAAGGTGTCTACTCTTAAAGGAAAGAATTTGCTACTGAGGAGCAGTCTACTCGTAAAGGAAAGAATTTGCTCCTCAGGAGCAAATTCTTTCCTTTAAGAGTTGACCCCTATTGAATACTTTTGCAGGAGTCGCCTCCCCTCAAGGTGTTCCCATTCCTCTCGACCCAAAGCTACTTCATGCAGATATGAAGACTATTTTCTGAGTGAGTGTCTTAATGTATGTTTTAATGTAGAAATAAGAAGATCTGAAAAGTATCCTGTCACTCCACCATAACTGGAGGTATGGTAAAGCGAAGAAACAAACATTTGGTTTCCAGGATAGAGTTAATACAGGAGACAGCAGTGAGAAAACAGCAGGGTCCAGTTGTACAAAGTATTGTCAGCTTAATGAGCTTGTTAGGGGTCAAAAAGTTAACTATTCTAGCAATCACAATATCTAATAGACTTATATCTTTGCAGAAAAAATGTGAGTAGTTTTTGCTTTTGCAAAAGCTACTTACATTTTTTCAGTAAAAAAACACCCGTAAATACGCCATAACTAAGTGTAAATGATTTGGTAACTAACAATATCGCTAGTTTTGTACAGCTGAGCCATGAACTTTACACCAGTATCTACACAAATGCAGCTGATAAATGAAGAGCTTCAGGAAATGTAAATTTGTTTGTTTGTTTGTTTGTTTGTTTGATCAGTATGTACACTGTTTGGTATTCAGTTTGTGAATTTGTAGGAATAAATTACATCAAGTTTCTGGACTGCTTGAAAATCAGAAATGGGTGTAGCTAAAGGTATTCAGGACAAGAGTTAACCCTTGTCCTGCTAATCCCGGATATGCCTTATCTTTGAAACAATGTAGATCCAGATCAGATGGCTTCTGAAGAAGCCATCTGATCAGGATCTACATTGTTTGCCATTCAGATTGTGAATTTGTTGCAATAATTTGCATCAAGTAATCTGATTGGTTGATAATCGGTAGTGGGTGTGGCATATATAAATATTTAGCAGGTCAAGGGTTAAAAGAACATTAAAGGTTTAACTCACGGTCTTCTTAAGTATTTCCTATGCCTAACCATTAGCCCTTCCAAGGCTTATTGTTCTGAAGTTCAACATCCCAGTCCACACTATTTTATATCATATCGAGCCTGTTAGTTTTCCTAATCTCACTTTCCAAATGCAGGTTTAGACTGGTACTGTGCACATTCTTTTGTAAGTAACTTACAACTGTGCTTTTTGAATCAGCACAAAGGAAAGAATGACTGTAGAAAAGAGCCGATGATCAGCTTCCATGAAAGCTCTTTCAAGAATATTTCCTTTTTAATCATATTAATCTGTCACACGAGACAAAACCAGACTATCCAAACAAAGTGACTTAACCTTTCAGATGCCAATCACAATAATTGTGGTCTGCTTTGTTGTTTGTTGGTTACTTTAAAGTCAATGTTGCAAACAGTGGACCTTGATCAGACTGCTCCTCCTGGTTTAAACTTTCTCTTAGTAAATGTGTAACTCACCACAACTATCAACTAGCCTGTCTCACGCCTACGGAACGATAGAATGCGTAACCATTGGTTAAGAACGTGAAGCAATTAGAGCGACATCCGGTTAGGAATTAGATCGCTAAAAAAGGTAAAGAAACTGTGCAGTTTCTGTGTTTCATAAGTTATATAATTTTTACGAGGAAGTTATTTAAAAAACGGGGAATTACATTCAGGAGCCCATTGATATCGGCATCTTTGGAGTAAATACCAAATCCCGTACTTCACACATTTTGGCTAAATTTAGTTTCTCCTGCTGAAGGTGAACTCAAGCCTTAGAAAACGAGTGGTGTTTCGAGGTGTTTGTTGCCTTCTATTTATTACTGCGCTTTGCTACAAGTTCAGCGTATTAACATGCACACACAATAAACATATATGGTTATATGTGTTGTGGATATTTTGCTTGTCAATGCAGCACTAGCGAGAAATCACCACGGAAAAGGTCGAAAATGGTTGGTTACGCATTAGATCTATAGAAATGATAACAAAACTTGCATCTATAAAGCGGATCTGTTTTCATCTCCACGGCCCCAGAATCACCCGCACCTTGTTCTACGGAACCATTTTTAGCCAACCTGATAAGCAGTGCGCTATTGATTCGATAATGACATAGTATTTTATGGAAACATTTTCAGTCTCCAGAATCATAGTACCGAATGATTTTCACGGACTTTTACGCTGTGTTTGTTTTATCAATGGTCCGGTAATTGCCTGAAATGAAATTAAACAGGTTTTGGAGTTTTAATTTCTGCGAAAAACTCCTCATCTGCCAAAATTTGCTGGTTAAGCATTAGATCGTCTGGTTAAGCATTCGATAGCCAGAGAGGAGAAAATCTCACCAGTTGCTGCCTAAGTAAATGCCAGCAGCTTACTACAATAAAAGGTGGTCTACATATGATTTCTAAATTATGTTAAAATCACCAGAGAAAGAAAGCCGTGATGAAAAATACTTTTCTGGACAAGACCATGAAATGTCTGGGTATCATGCTTATCTGACCGAATGACGCACAGATTCATAAATAAGAGGTCATTACTTGCTTTTGTAGAAAACAAAATGGCCAGCTTACGCTTTTTAATGGCGATTAAATCTATATCGTGTTTCTATGGTCAAGCATTAGAGAGCCAGGTTGAGCATAAGACACCCATGATTATAAACTTGGTGCTTATAAAAAATAGAAGTAAAGCAATGATCAGGAATCAATACCAGCTGGCTATCCAAAATGCGATACATACAATCAGTGACAAACAATAACATAAATAAACCGCCAAAGAAGAACCGCCTTGTAACAGTCAGTGAAAAGAATTCCACTGGGAATTGTTTGTCAATCGACCCAAAGGTGCTCAAAAGAAAAGCTGTTCTATGCTTAAGTGCACGTGAATATCACTGACTTGTCGGGAAAACTATTAAAAATGAAAATAGTCGCAGTGAGGTCCGACTGTTGTGAAAAAACTAAAGATGGTTATCTTGGAAACATAGGATGGGCTTGGCAAAGAGTGTAGACCCTGAACAGACGCTGCAGAATCCGGCGTCTGGTGAAGATGTACACTATTTGATTGGACACTGGAATTTAAGAGATTAATGAAACAGTTTAAGACTATTTCTCCTAACTACACTCGGAGGCAATAGACCCACCAGTCCTTTGTTTGTTTGTTGTTGTTTTTTAAATCACATTATATTTTGTGCAGAAATGAGAAAAATATCACAATTTTTCATCTTAAAATTTTCGTGTTTTTTTTTTTGCGATAAAGGTTACATTGTATTTGTATAGGCGTGTTTTCGTAATGATTATTCAAAGAAACAAAATGATGTGGAGAAAACAAATGTCTACAACCTTTTTAGTACTAAATACAATATTATCAATAGTCGGTCGATAGTGAACAAAAAACTGGACTTTTGGCTTAATGTAAACTGCCTAATCACTGCCTAGATACATCCGTGAGAAAATATTGCTCCATATTCAAAACGGTTTCAAAAGTTCCTCATATCTAAACATGATACTGCAGATGGAAGAAAATATTATGGAAGAAAATATTATGTTCTATCAATTTATTATATTGTTACAAATAATTCATTTACTTATCTCTTAATTATTTTATTATGATCCCTTAAGCTATTTCTGCTTGTATATATTTGCTAGTATTGCGTAAATAACCACACAAGAACAAAACAATAAATTTTCACTGTTTAATAATTTCATGATCTTACTAAAATTTTAGTGGTAGCAAAATAATGGCCTAACTTGTCCGTTTAACTAAACAATAATTTCAAGTAACCACATGACAACCCAAAAACAAAGACCAAGATGATAAGACGAAAGCCCAAAAGATCAAAGACCACGCACCCACATTCTCACCCTTTATATACCAACCAAGAAATGGACTATCATTACTCATAGTAGCAAGAATTTAGCGAAATACCTTGACCAAATATGGTGGTTGGATACAAAATTAGCATGGTTATGCTTTGCTCTTGCTATAAGCCATTCCAAATCCAATCATAATCAAATCCAAAGCAAAACAAAATGATTAAAGCTGGATTTAGGCTTCAGCATTCAGACTTGTGAATTCAAGATATTTTAATTTATGAATCTCCTGGAATTGTTGCTTAAGACAAACCGTAACACCATCTATATTTTTTCCCCATATCTAAAAATGACACTGCCGATGAAACAAAATGTTATAGCGTGTATGTTTTATTAAGAAGGAAGATTAGATCATGGAAGATTAGCTATTACATGTATTTTTGTATGTGCTAAATGTTGCTACCCTCACTAAATAAAGTCCTTACTTACTGACTGACTTACTTACTTACTTCTCTCAATTTAATGAACGCACCTGTCCTCCTGTTTACTCTAAATTTATAAATTTTACAAATGGATTCTAGTTCGTCTTGATTAACATGATTAAGAATACATGGTGTGTCATTCTCGCGCTGTTTGTATTAATAAGAAGTTGGTTTTAGACAATATCTTTATCTTATCGTTTTGACAGTTAGCATAGAATTCACGGGATCTCCTATCTGGGTTATCGATCATGATACAGACATATATTTTGGGGGCATGCGCAGTCCCAGGAGTAGGATATTCCGGCTACCTATTTGCTTTGCAGAGGCGAGCTAAAACAAATACGCCTTTCTTTTGCGTTACTATGCCTTTTTTCGCATTACTACGCCTTTTGATTCGCGTAAAAACGCCTTTGATTCGCATCACTGCGCCTTTCTTTTGCGTTACTACGACTTTCTTTTGCATTAGTATGCACTTTTTCGCGTTACTACGCCTTGTTTTTGCGTTACTACGCCTTTTTTGCGTAGCTTCGCCTTCTGATTGGCGTTACTGCGTCTTTTGTTTTGCGTTTCTACGCCTTTGTTGCGTTTCTTTTGTGTCGCGTTACTACGCCTTTACGGTATTTTATTTTCTCCTACATAAGCCAAATAGGCTTTCGTATCTGCAGTGTTAACGATCGTACCCTTAGCCTTTCACGCCTGAGTTTCTTAAACGGGTTCTCTCCATTTTTTTTATTTTGGGCAATTCTTGTTAATAGGGGATTTAGTCAAATTCATTTACAGGATGGCGAACAGCTTTGATTCTCGGATGAGACGGTTCATTAATGGCCGTCCCATCCGGATATAGATTTAATCGCCATTAAAAAGCGTAAGCTGGCCATTTTGTTTTCTACAAAAGCAAGTAATGACCTCTTATTTATGAATCGGCGCGTCATTCGGTCAGACAAGCATGATACCAAGACATTTAATGGTCTTGTCCAGAAAAGTATTTTTCATCACAGCTTTCTTTCTCTGGTGATTTTAACACAATTCAGAAATCATATGTAGACCACCTTTTATTGTAGTAAGCTGCTGGCATTTACTTAGGCAGCAACTGGTTTCGATTTTCTCCTCTGGTTATCGAATGCTCAACCAGACCATTTAATGCTTAACCAGCATATTTTGGCAGATGAGGAGTTCTTCGCAGAAATTAAAACTCCAAAACCTGTTTTATTTCATTTCAGGCAATTACCGGACCATTGATAAAACAAACACAGCGTAAAAGTCCGTGAAAATCATTCGGTACTATGATTCTGGAGACTGAAAATGTTTCCATAAAATACTATGTCATTATCGAATCAATAGCGCACTGCTTATCAGGTTGGCTAAAAATGGTTCCGTAGAACAAGGTGCGGGTGATTCTGGGGCCGTGGAGATGAAAACAGATCCGCTTTATAGTTGCAAGTTCTGTTATCATTTCTATAGATCTAATGCGTAACCAACCATTTTCCGTGGTGATTTCTCGCTAGTGCTGCATTGACAAGCGAAATGTCCACAACACATTTAACCATATATGTTTATTGTGTGTGCATGTTAATACGCTGAACTTGTAGCAAAGCGCAGTAATAAATAAAAGACAACAAACACCTCGAAAAACCACTCGTTTTCTAAGGCTTGAGTTCACTTTCAGCAGGAGAAACTAAATTTAGCCAAAATGTGTGAAGTACGGGATTTGGTATTTACTCCAAAGATGCCGATATCAATGGGCTCCTGAATGTAATTCCCCGTTTTTTAAATAACTTCCTCGTAAAAATTATATAACTTATGAAACACAGAAACTGCACAGTTTCTTTACCTTTTTTAGCGATCTAATTCCTAACCGGATGTCGCTCTAATTGCTTCACGTTCTTAACCAATGGTTACGCATTCTATCGTTCCGTAGGCGTGTGTCTGTTGCATGGTACAGGTGTTCTGTATTTGTGTTTCTTGTGAAATAACTTTAAATGAATTTGATGATTAAACAAATACATGATATATGACAATAGAAGACTTGGTGCCCACTGTCTTAACACCCTTATGGTCTGTGTCTCACCAAGTCATAAACCCTGAAAATGGTTTTCATGTGATGGAGGTTCAAATTGTGTCCACTGTTAAAGGAAAGCAACTGCACCCCTGACAGCGGTATCCACAAACCATAAAATTGAACAAGATTAACCCTTTGACTGCTAATCATGCATAGCAGATGACATTTTCAAATGTAATGTTTTTTCCTATTTTTCAGTGAAAATAAGGCCTGACATTACATGGGCCCCGTCAAGCGATTTTGATACTTATCGCCTATGCGAGCAGCGAAGGTTCAGGCGAGCCTGCGCATCCGCGCAGTCTCGCGAGAACCTTCGCTGCTCGCTCATACAGGCAGTGAATCAAGAAGAACCTTCAGACAGAAAGCCATATCCCTGGCCCATCTGAATGGCTGGGCATGCGCACTTAAAATTTGTCATGACGGAATGCTCAAAGACACAAATTCGCTTGGCGGGGCTCACATAAGAATCATCTGCCAAACAGACGATTCACATGTAATGTCAAGCGGGCTTCGTTATGAATTTTTTTTTTAAATTAGGCTGTCGTCTGCTCCAGGAATTTATGCAGCAGTTGCAGGGTTAAACTCCTACCTGTGACTGTATGTTCAGAGACGAGGGCGTAGTTGGCCTCAAGAACAGTGTATCTTGGGAAGTGAAACCAGAATCTTGTGATGACACACTGGTCAGCCGCAATCCTTGCAGAGGAAGTGGCTGTTGAGAGAGGAGAATGGTGGGATTGAAAACTTCTCACTTTTGATGTTATTTACCCATTTTATTCAGCAGACTCCAAAATGGACAACGACAAACAGTGCAGGCCTGTCAGATACCACATTCTGCAATGTCTGATTAGGCCTCCACTGTTTGCAAAAAGTTCAGCTATTTTCAAAATAGTATTTCTTTAAATAATTCAATCTGATACTCGTAAAATAGAAAAGTGTAAAATTTCATTCAGAATAAAATAGGTTAAATATTGCAGAACAAAAACCTACTTTATTTTCCAACACAACCATTGCTTACATTTTCAAAAGTTTTGATTCCCATCTTCTGCATGTCATTTGATGTGCAACCTTACTTTGTGAGAAGCATGATAGTAACAAAAGTCCAGATAAAGCCATTTTTATTATACTTGTTCTCCATATTTTCAACAGAAAATTCTCATCATGTGGTTACTTGTAGGTACAGTAGAACTTAGATGGCTCGAACACCGATGGCTCGTTTACCATGGTTGAGTCGAACCCGTTCTTGAGTCCCTAGGGAAATCTTCCACATAAGTAATAGTGGGGATAATTTAGGAGATTTTAGTCTTTTATCTTGCAAATGTATGCTGTGTTTACTCATTAGAATCGCCTCCATGAGGCGATTCTAATGAGTACACACTGCTAATATTTTCATAAAAACACCGAAAAGACTTTTAAAAGTATCTTGTCATGCATCTTTACAACAACTCTAAGTGGCTCGAACTACCTCTGTCTTGAACAGATTTTTGAGGTCCCAAAGGTGTTCGAACCATTGAAGTTTGACTGTATATAATAAAAGCATTTATAAATGTTGTCTCAGATGTCAAAGCCCTTGCCAAGGTGTGACAAAATCTCCTCCCATACTTTGAACAGGCAATATAATAAGAAATTGCAATATCTGGACTCCTGATTTAGCTAAGCATTCCATCAGGGTTCATAAATGAAACAAATGCATATATGAAAACTGCTAGTAAATAAAGAAAGTGACTTTGAAATTTCTAATGGATTTTACAGGGGCTGGTAAAAAGAATACTTGTTTCATAATGCATGGTCACTGGGGTTCAGATTGATCTTTGAATCTGTGTAGCCTAATTGGCACCTTTGCTGTTCCCTGGAGATTTCTACTGACCTTAGAATATCACCTGGGGAAGCAATCAGGTTTCCCAACAAACTGAACAAGACCAGGGACCAGTTGTTCAAAGCATCATTAGCTTAACAAACTTGTTATTGGTCATAGTGTTAACTATTCTAGAAAGTAGCTACTGAATACGGTATTTTGTTATTTTTGCTGGAAAAATGTGAGCAGCTTTTGCAAATAGCAGCTTTTGCATTTGCAAAAGCTCTTCCATTTGCAAAAGCTGCTCACATTTTTTCAGCAAAAATATCAGCATATTTGCCAGATTAAATGATCAAAATTTTATCAATACATGAACAATGTTGTTAGTTTTGAACAACTGGCCAAAGGCTGATTGGAATGAGCCAAATCATGATATCATGAAAAGAGGGTACTTACTGCATCAGTGACCAAACAAGGCTTAGGTGAGCCTGCACATAAGCAGTCTCTCCAGAGCCTTTGTTGCTTACAAACATGTAGAGGAGACTTTAGAAGAGGGTACTTATTGCATTAGTGACCAACCAAGGCTTAGGTGAGCCTGCACATAAGCAGTCTCTCCAGAGCCTTTGTTGCTTACAAACATGTAGAGGAGACTTTAGAAGAGGGTACTTATTGCATTAGTGACCAACCAAGGCTTAGGTGAGCCTGCACATAAGCAGTCTCTCCAGAGCCTTTGGTGCTTACAAACATGTAGAGGAGACTTTGACATACTTTCTTGCCAGTTGTCATGTCTCTAGTCCTATCAGTTGGCTGTGCATGCCGACTCTAACATACCGTTTTTGCCATTTTATTTGGACAGACAGGCCTGAACAAACAGTGTAGAACCAGATGAGATGCCGCAGAACATGGCTTCTCATCTGGGTCTACTCTGTTTGCCACACATCCTGCTGTTCTAAGACATAACATCGGGTGGTAATTTGTATTTGTTCAAATTTTAGAACAAGTATGGTAAGGAGTTGGTGTCCGAATACTTAGGATAAATACGGTAACTTGAAGAATGTTAACCGTTTTATTCCTGAGTTTCTGAAGTGAATTCTTCCATTTTGAATTTGGACACATCCACTTAATGAAATAGGGGGTTTATTCAAGAGTCATTAACAGAATGACAAAGCAGTGTGGATCCTGATCAGAGATGGCTTATTATGAACCATCTCCTCTGGATCTAAACTTTTGTTTTTCATTGGTATCTGTACTGGTCTACAGGGCTGGAAGGGTTAATGGCTGTTTTCTCATAATTGGCTCATATCTTCATTAACCCATTTTATACTAGTGGGCTCTTCCAATGCTATGTTAGACAAGACCATTTGTCATATAAGGGGTGTCAGGCCTATTTTTTTTTTTTTTGGACGCAAAATTCTGTTAGCAAATAGTGCAGGCCCTGATCAGACGCCGCATTTTGCGGCGTCTGATCTGGACCTGCACTGTTTGCCAAGGCACCCCTTTAGGGTTTTCCCGCATGCAATGGGTTAGATGGGGAACCCTGAAGCAAGGTATTCTTATGATTCAGCCCATTCCTATGACACGGATGAGTACCCATAACCTGTGATGCGAAGCAGCATGCAGCAGCGAGGTTCAATCATGCATGCTAGCAATTCCTGTGCAGTAGGATGTAAATCTTGGATTTCTATGTTAAAGCTAAATGGTTGCTGGAGTGCAAAATAACAGTAACATTATTAACAGCAAAAGAAAATAAATCATTTTGCATGAGAACAGAGAAAAAGTTTAACAAAGTTTTACCTAGAAGAGTGAAAAAATTTAACTAATGCACCACAACCTCTTTATAACACTGCCGTTAATGATCTAAAGAAGAAACTACTTTAGTAAACAAACCATGTCATATTTATGGTCTTTAACATAATCGTAACTTTTGGGGATCCATATTTCAACTCTGCTGTATCCAAAACCATGTTATAATGAACAGTGTTATAAAGAAGTATATGTGTATCAGTTCATTACCAACAAATGAAAAACTGAATTTTTAACAAATACCTTTGGTCTCACCCAGCAACTGAACCCCAGAGTCAGCACCACAAATCACTGAGGCTGTGAAATACTCCATCAATGTCAGATCAAATTGTACACCATTCTTTCTCAAGGAAGCATCTTTACTTGGTACCCAAAATTCGACTTTAATATTAACTTATTTGTGTCTTACCTGAAGTATGGTTTTGTTATGGTTAGGTCTGTTAGACTGTAAATCCACTGTGGAACTAGTTACGCTACTAATACTGAGTCTCAACTCTAGGATCAGTTTTGTTATAGCTATGATTGAGAGACTGTGTAAATCTACTGGAGGAACTAGATGTATTATTAATACTGAGTCTCTAATACTGGGCCTCACCTGTGGTATAATCTTCTATAATCAGGTGAAATTGCATACTCCACTGGAGGAACCAGCTATACTTCTAATACCTAGTCTCATCTGTGGTATAGTTTTGTTATGGCTAGGACTGTGACTGTGTACAACCACTGGAGGAACTAGTTATACTTCTAATACCTAGTCTCATCTGTGGTATAGTTTTGTTATGGCCAGGACTGAGATTGTGTACAACCACTGGAGGAACCAGCTATACTTCTAATACCTAGTCTCATCTGTGGTAAAGTATTGTTATGGCCAGGACTGAGATTGTGTACAACACTGGAGAAACTAGTTATACTTCTAATACCTAGTCTCATCTGTGGTATAGTTTTGTTATGGCTAGGACTGAGATAGTGTACAACCACTGGAGGAACCAGCTATACTTCTAATACCTAGTCTCAAATGTGGTATAGTTCTGTTATGGCTAGGACTGAGATTGTGTACAACCACTGGAGGAACTAGTTATACTTCTTATACCTAGTCTCATCTGTGGTATAGTTTTGTTATGGCTAGGACTGAGATTGTGTACAACCACTGGAGGAACTAGTTATACTTCTTATACCTAGTCTCAAATGTGGTATAGTTCTGTTATGGCTAGGACTGAGATTGTGTACAACCACTGGAGGAACTAGTTATACTTCTTATACCTAGTCTCATCTGTGGTATAGTTTTGTTATGGCTAGGACTGAGACAGTATACAACCACTGGAGGAACCAGCTACACTTCTAATACCTAGTCTCATCTGTGGTATAGTTTTGTTATGGCCAGGACTGAGATTGTTTACAACACTGGAGAAACTAGTTATACTTCTAATACCTAGTCTCATCTGTGGTATAGTTTTGTTATGGTTAAGACTGAGACTGTGTACAACACTGGAGGAACTAGTTATACTTCTAATACCTAGTCTCATCTGTGGTATAGTTTTGTTATGGCTAGGACTGAGACTGTGTACAACCACTGGAGGAACTAGCTATACTTCTAATACCGAGTCTCATCTGTGGTATAGTTTTGTTATGGCTAGGACTGAGATTGTGTACAACCACTGGAGGAACTAGCTATACTTCTTATACCTAGTCTCATCTGTGGTATAGTTTTGTTATGGCTAGGACTAAGACTGTGTACAACCACTGGAGGAACTAGCTATACTTCTAATACCTAGTCTCATCTGTGGTAAAGTTATGTTATTGCTAGGACTGAGACTGTGTACAACACGGGAGGAACAAGCTATACTTCTAATACCTAGTCTCATCTGTGGTATAGTTATGTTATGGCTAGGACTGAGCTGGAGGAACTAGCTATACTTCTAATACCTAGTCTCATCTGTGGTATAGTTTTGTTATGGCTAGGACTGAGATTGTGTACAACCACTGGAGAAACTAGCTATACTTCTAATACCTAGTCTCATCTGTGGTATAGTTTTGTTATGGCTAGGACTGAGACTGTGTACAACCACTGGAGGAACTAGCTATACTTCTAATACCGAGTCTCATCTGTGGTATAGTTATGTTATGGCTAGGACTGAGATTGTGTACAACACGGGAGGAACTAGCTATACTTCTAATACCTAGTCTCATCTGTGGTATAGTTTTGTTATGGCTAGGACTGAGATTGTTAACAACCACTGGAGGAACTAGTTATACTTCTAATACCTAGTCTCATCTGTGGTATAGTTTTATTATGGCTAGGACTTAGACTGTGTACAACCACTGGAGGAACTAGTTATACTTGTAGTACCGAGTCTCATATGTGGTATAGTTTTGTTATGGCTAGAGTGAGACTGGAGAAACAAGTTATACTTGTATACTTGTCTGTGTACAATCTCTAGCTAAACTTCTAATACTAGTCTCACATGTGGTAAAGTTTTGTTATGGCTAGGACTGTAAGACTGTGTATAGCTGCTGGAGAAGCTAGCTTCACTACTCAGGTCTCGTCTCCAGTATATTTTTGTTAACCCTTGTCCTGCTAATCCCGGATATGCCTTATCTTTGAAACAATGTAGATCCAGATCAGATGGCTTCTGACGAAGCCATCTGATCAGGATCTACATTGTTTGTCATTCAGATTGTGAATTTATTGCAATAATTTGCATCAAGTAATCTAATTGGTTGATAATCGGTAGTGGGTGTGGCATATATAAATATTCAGCAGGACAAGGGTTAAGTTTTTGAATTGTGTGGATCCATTGGAGGAGCTAGTTATACTACTGAGTCTAACCTGTGCTATAGTTTAGTTATGGCTAAGACTGAGAGACTGTGTAAATCCACAGGATGAACTACATGTAGTTTTACTACTCATACTGAATCTCGCCTGTGGTTCTGTTTTGTTACAATCAGGACTTCAAGAATGTAAGGATTCAATGGAGGAGCTAGTCATACTATTGGGTTTCACCTTTCTCCGGTGATGAACTAGCTATACTATTAATACTGAGTCACACCTGCAGAATAGTTTTGTTATGGCTAGGACTAATACTGCGTCTCACCTGAAGAACACTTCAGCCGTGGATATGACTGTGAGACTGTGTAACTTCACAGCATACTACTAATACTGAGTTTTGCCTGCAGTTTAGTTTTGTGATGGCTATGACTAATACTGAGTCTCGTCGAAAGAAAATGTTTGGATGTAAATTCACTGTGTAACAGGTGAAAAAATGCTAATCACCTTTACCCGGCCGGGGATCGAACCCGAGTCGCCGGAGTGACAGGCCAACACTCTACCGCGTCGCTATAAAAGCCGGCTTATACCGCAAGGCAGTACAAGTGTGCTATATACCTATACCCTGTGACATTCTCCCCCTCCACATTGAAATTCGTCCTCGAATTTCTGGGAGTCCGAGAATCACGTGAAATGATACTCAAGGAGTTTTAATGCACATATGTGGGTTATTTACGGTGGGCGCCAAATGTAACAGGTGAAAAAATGCTAATCACCTTTACCCGGCCGGGGATCGAACCCGGGTCGCCGGAGTGACAGGCCAACACTCTACCGCGTCGCTATAAAAGCCGGCTTGTACCGCAAGGCAGTACAAGTGTGCTATATACCTATACCCTGTGACATCTGCATACTACTAATACTGCGTCTCACCTGCAGCACAGTTTGTTTGTTTGTTTGATTCGAGGTTTAACTTCCCTGCCAACACTGTAAAGGTCATTTTGAAGACGTTGCTTCCAATTTTGTGGGACTTTTATCTGATACTGAGATGAAATGACATCTCAATCCCTGCCGCCAAATGAAATCAATAGGGTTTATAAGCATGGACGATCAGACTCACACTGGTTTGCCTGGGCAGGCTTAGCTCCTCTAAGCTGTTTACCAGTACTCGTGCACGGGTCGGTTTCAGCTCTGTGTGGAAGCATCATGCAGCCCATCTATTTCTTCAAGCCCTGGTGGGTGGGGGCAATCACCTTTTGCATAGTTTTATGGCTAGAACTAATGGTGAGTCTCACCTGTGGTCTAGTCATGTTATTGCTAGGACTAATACTGAATCTCACATGTTCAATAGTTTTAATATGCCAGGAGTAATACTAAGTCTCCACTGCAGTATAGTTTTGTTATGGTAAGGACTGATACTGAGTCTCACATGTTCAATAGTTTTAATATGCCAGGAGTAATACTAAGTCTCCACTGCAGTATAGTTTTGTTATGGTAAGGACTGATACTGAGTCTCACATGTTCAATAGTTTTAATATGCCAGGAGTAATACTAAGTCTCCCCTGCAGTATAGTTTTGTTATGGTAAGGACTGATACTGAGTCTCACATGTTCAATAGTTTTAATATGCCAGGAGTAATACTAAGTCTCCCCTGCAGTATAGTTTTGTTATGGTAAGGACTAATACTGAATCTCACATGTTCAATAGTTTTAATATGCCAGGAGTAATACTAAGTCTCCACTGCAGTATTATAATGTTATTAATCAAGTAATTTCGTATTGGCCCAGGTACAGGTCCGAGGTCTGCTGTATTGGCACGAGGCCGAAGGCCGAGGCCAATACAGCTGACCGAGGACCTGTAACTGGGCCAATACGAAACTAGAATTTGTTTTTCTACAAAAACACAGATGTCTCCCCCGTTTTTGACTGCTAAGTATAACCTTGACATTGGAGGTATTGAGCTGGGTCTTGTGTGCAACACATCATCTAATGAAGATGAACATTTCTGCATAGTAACTTTAAAAATGTTCATAGAAAAATAAAAAAGTTATTGGCCGTAAACAAAAAAAGCACTTTTTTACCTTTGACCTCTAAGTATGGCCTTGACCTTTGCAGTACAACACATCGTCTCATGATGGTTAACATTTCTGCCAAGTAATTTCATAATCCATCAAAGAATAAGGAAGTTATTGACTGTCCTTTTTTTACCTTTGACCTCTAGGTATGACCTTGACATTGGAGGTATGGACCTTGGTCTTGCACATGACTCATGGTCCAACTTTCAAGCCTCTAGCTCCAACAGTTTTTGAGATATCTTGCTGACAAGATTTTATTAAAAAAAATTCAAAGGGCAATAACTCTTGAAAGGGGCATAATCCGGATGAGAAAAAAATACTTGTCAGCTTATTTTCCATTAGGAATGCATATATGAAATTTCAAAACCATAGCATACACAGTTCTAAAGTTATGCTATGCATCACTTTTAGGATTCATTACAATGGGCACAAATTACCAAAATGACAAAGGGCCATAACTCGCAAAGTATTTTTCGGAATTTTGTCATAAGTTAATCAGTTCATCTACTCATCACCAACAATATACGGCCACGTGTGAGACGCCAAGTTCTGCAACGGAAGGTCAGGTGGTTTTTCTCCGGGTACTCCGGTTTTCGCCCACCTCTGATTAACGATCGGCTCGATATGAGTGAAATAATCTTGAAAGGGCCGTAAAACCCAAACCAAAAAAAAAAAAAAAAAAAACAACAATATACTCAACAACTTTCAAGGCCTTAGCTCCAATAGTGTTTGAGATATTTTGCTGACAAGATTTTATTAAAAAAATTTCAAAGGGCAATAACTCTTGAAAGGGGCATAATCCGGACAAGAAAAAAAATACGCGTCAGCTAATTTTTCATGAGGAACCCATATATGAAATTTCAAAACCCTAGCATAAACGGTTCTAAAGTTATGCTATGCATCACTTTTAGCATACATTACAATGGGCACAAATTACCAAAATGACAAAGGGCCATAACTCACAAAGTATTTTTTGGAATTTTGTCAAAAGATAATCAGTTCATCTACTCATCACCACCAATATATTCACCAACTTTCAAGCCTCTAGCTCCAATAGTTTTTGAGATATCTTGCTGACAAGATTTTATTAAAAAAAATTCAAAGGGCAATAACTCTTGAAAGGGGCATAATCCTGACGAGAAAAAAAATATACGTCAGCTTATTTTCCATCAGAAATGCATATATGAAATTTCAAAATTATAGCATACAACGTTCTAAAGTTATGCTATGCATCACTTTTAGCATACATTACAATGGGCACAAATTACCAAAATGACAAAGGGCCATAACTCACAAAGTATTTTTTGGAATTTTGTCATAAGTTAATCAGTTCATCTACTCATCACCAACAATCTATTCACCAACTTTCAAGGCTCTAGCTCCAATAGTTTTTGAGATATCTTGCTGACAAGATTTTATTAAAAAAAATTCAAAGGGCAATAACTCTTGAAAGGGGCATATTCCGGACGAGAAAAAAAATATGCGTCAGCTAATTTTCCATGAGGAATCCATATATGAAATTTCAAAACCCTAGCATACATGGTTCTAAAGTTATGCTATGCATCACTTTTAGCATACATTACAATGGGCACAAATTACCAAAATGACAAAGGGCCATAACTCACAAAGTATTTTTTGGAATTTTGTCAAAAGTTAATCAGTTCATCTACTCATCACCATCAATATAATCACCAACTTTCAAGGCTCTAGCTCCAATAGTTTTTGAGATATCTTGCTGACAAGATTTTATTAAAAAAAAAAAAAATCAAAGGGCAATAACTCTTGAAGGGGGCATAATCGGGATGAGAAAAAAAATACGCGTCAGCTAATTTTCCATGAGGAATCCATATATGAAATTTCAAAACCCTAGCATACACGGTTCTTTAGTTATGCTATGCATCAAAAGCGTAACGGACGGACGAACGAACCAGAACCAATATGCCCCTCAAACTTTTTCAAAGTTGGGGGCATAATAAGAAAGTTATTGACAGAACATAAAAAAGGCCCTTTTTTACCTTTAACCTCTATCTATGACCTTGACCTTTCAGGTATTAAACTGGGTCATGCGTGCAACACATCATCTCATGGTGGTTAACATTTCTGCCTAGCAATTTCAAAATCCATCTAAAAATAAGAAAGTTATTGACCAAACACGAAAAAAGGCCCCTTTTTTACCTTTGACCTCTATGTATGACCTTGACATTTTAGGTACCAAACTGAATCATGCATGCAACACATAGTCCCATGATAGTTAACATGTTTGCCAAGTAACTTCAAATTCTATTTAAAAATAGGCAAGTTATTGACAAAACCCGAAAAAAGGCCCCTTTTTTACCTTTGACCTCTAAGTATGACCTTGACCTTTGAGGTAACAACCTGGGTCATGCGCGCAACACATCGCCTTATATTGGTTCACATTTCTGCCATGTGAATTCAAAATCCATCTCAAAATAAGAAAGTTATTGACCAAATACGAAAAAAAGGCCCACTTTTTTACCTTTGACCTCTAAGTATGACCTTGACCTTTGAGGTACCGACCTGCCTCATGTGCACCACACATCGTCTCATGATTGTTAATAATTATACCAAGTTATTTTCAAATCCATCTCAAAATTAGAAAGTTATTGACCAAATACGAAAAAAAGGCCCCTTTTTTGACCTTTGACCTCTAAGTATGACCTTGACCTTTGAGGAACTGACCTGCCTCATGCGCACCACACATCATCTCATGGTTGTTAATAATTATGCCAAGTAATTTTAAAATCCATCTCAAAATAAGAAAGTTATTGACCAAATACGAAAAAAAGGCCCCTTTTTTGACCTTTGACCTCTAAGTATGACCTTGACCTTTGAGGTACCGACCTGCCTCATGCGCACCACACATCGTCTTATGGTTGTTAATAATTATGCCAAGTAATTTTAAAATCCATCTCAAAATAAGAAAGTTATTGACCAAATACGAAAAAAAGGCCCCTTTTTTGACCTTTGACCTCTAAGTATGACCTTGACCTTTGAGGTACCGACCTGCCTCATGCGCACCACACATCGTCTTATGGTTGTTAATATTTCTGCCGAGTAATTTTAAAATCCATCAAAAAATAAGAAAGTTATTGACCGGACACGATTTGCCCATACATATATACATACCAACAAACTTCCAAGGGAGATAATTCAAAAAGTATAAATGTGAGAGTTATGGTTCTTGCGCACTGCACGTCGTCTAATGCTGATTAATATTTATACGAAGTTTCGTGACGATAGCTCTAACGGTTTTCAAGTTACAGAGCGGACACGAAAGTGTGACAGACGGACAGACGGACAGACGGACAGACGGACAGACAGACGCCCGGGGGAAAAACAATATGTCTCTCCGAAAAAAATTTTTTCGGGGGAGACATAATTACTTGATTAATGACAATTTTATTAATTGACGCAATTAAAAACATGATTTATGATTTTTGAATATTGGTTGACCTTGTGTAATATAGGATAATCAATTAATAAAGTTTTGTTATGGTTAGGACTGATACTGAGTCTCATCTGGCTAGGACTTATACTGAGTCTCACCTGTGCAATAGTTTTCTTATGGTAGGACTAAAACTGAGTCTCGTCTGCAGTAAATTTTGATATGGCTAGGATTAATACTGAGTCTCACCTGTGGTATAGTTTTGTTATGGCTAGGACTGTGAGACTGTGTAGATCCACTAGAGGAACTAGTTATACTACTAATACTGCACATGCTGGATTTTCTTGATCCGAGGGAGCTAGGAGAGCTTGGAGGTGTAGTCTGAAACAGCAAAGTATAAATGAAGCAATTCAAATGAAAACAAATCAAAGAATTATGCAATGCCTCAATAAGCCAAGGAAAACTGTGGCTGAAAATGTTCTCTGTTTAAGTTCTCTGCTGCATCTTGCAAACTTTTGAAACACATTGTTTCAAACAGAAAACAGTGTGGACCTTTATCAGACCGCTCCTAGAAAAGCAGTCTGATTTGTGTCCACACTGTTCCCAACACCGACTTTTAAAGAAATAACCAGCAGACAACAAAGCAGGGGACAACTGTTGTGATCTGATAACCAATAAAAATGCCAATCATGACAACTGTTGTCTGCTTTGACGTCTGCTGGTTATTTTAAGTCATTTTTGCAAACAGTTTGGACCCAAATCAGACTGCAGTCTGATTTGGGTCCACACTGTTTGCCTGTACACAAAAATATTTTTTTAAAAAGTTTGCAAAAAAATTTAGCAGACAACATAAGCAGACGACATTTTCAGATGTAGTTTTTCTCGGCATCTTTAGGTTTAATCTACAAGTAACAATTCTACATGATCTCTCTATGTTCTTGAAATTACTGTTCATATTATCAGAAAAAAAAAATCAGCACATTATGCCTTGCTTGCCACTGTACAGGGTCACACATTCTTTCATGTTCAACAGAGCTAATCAATTCATAAGCGTTAACCCATTTCGTACAAAATAAATCTTCCCCAGGAATCCATTTTGAAATTTAGGCATGTCAGATTCAGTGATTTCGAGAATTTTATTTACAAAATGGTTTAACTTTCTGCAAACATTGAAAGCCCTGATCAGACGCCACGTTTTGCTGCTTCTGATTTTGGCCTCCATTTTTTGCAAATGACCTGTTTTGGGATTTCCATGTAATATGGGTCAATAATCAACAGATAAATTATGCTATTCATGAGCTGAAAACGAACTATGACTGTGAATTTCTGCCACATTTCATAAATGAACTCAATGCAAGAGGACAAAGGGCCAAGCATCAAACAATGAGGTGGTGATAAAATTCCCCTGGAAAACATAGTGTTTCAGTTACATGTGAGTCCGAGGCATTTCCCTAGGTGTTTGTTAAAATAACCCATTATTTTCAAATGTGTGAGACACCTAACTAAACAAGAATTCTGCAGAAGGCGGCGTCGCACCTGCTGGGGGTAAAAGTCACAGGAGCCACCATCAAAACGCAGTTATTAAATAAGTAAATTCTATTCTTAGCAGTTGATAGTTGATGTAAAATGTGTCAAAGTCACTGGACCAAAAAAAGTAGGCCATGTCACTAGGTCAAGGTACGTGCCAAATCAGTACATCGACGAGAAGCACTTTGCAAGGTTTGGTTGCTGTGGGCCATTTATTTTAGGACATATCAAACATTGACGTATAATGTGTTAAAGTCACTAGAGTGCTAAATATAGGTCAAGGTACCCACAGAGTCGGAAATGTAGGAGAAGCACTATGCAAGGTTTGGTGGTTGTAGGCCTTATAGTTAAGAAGATACGGAACGTCAACCTAAAGTGTGTAAAAATTAATGGAGTGCAAAAAAATAGGTCACGGTCACCAAGTCAAGGTACCTGCACAGTCAGTACAGCTAGGAGAAGAACTATGCAAGATTTGGTTGTTGCAGGCCTTTTACTTGAGAAGATGTGGAACATTGACGTAAATTGTGTCAAAGTCACTGGAGCGTAAAATATAGGTCAAGGTCACCAGGTCAAGGTACCTGCAGAGTCAGTACATCTAGGAGAAGCATTATGTAAGATTTGATGGTTGTAGGCCTTTTATTTGAGGAGATCTGGAACTTCAACATAAAATGTGTCAAAGTCACTGGAGCGTAAAATATTGGTCAAGGTCAGGGCCAAGGTACCAGCAGGGAAAGTACATCTAGGAGAAAGCACTGTGCAAGATTTGATGGTCGTAGGCCTTTAATGTTAGGAGATCTGGAACATCGACGTAAATTCTGTCAAAGTCACTGGAGCATAAAATATAGTTCATGGTCACGGGGTCAAGGTATCTGCAGTTCAGAACATGTAGGAGAAGCAATATGCAAGATTTGATGGTTGTGGGCCTTTTATTTGAGGAGAACTGGAACTTTGATGCAAAATGTGTCAAAGTCACTTAAGGGTAAAATATAGGTCACGGTCACCAGGTCAAGGTACCTGCAGAGTCAGTACATCTTGGGGAAGCACTATGCAAGATTATATGGTTGTAGGCCTTTTATCTGAGAAGATCTGCAACATAGACGTAATTTGTGTCAGTCACTGGAGCATAAAATATAGGTCAAGGTCACCAGGTCAAGGTGCTTGCCTAGTCAGGAGCTCAGGGAGATGTTTCATGAAAGGTTTTATGGTTGTTTAGTTTTATAGTTGAATACAATACAAACTTCAAAATAAATGTTGAACTGTGACATAATGGTCAAAGTCACTGGAGCTCAAAATATATGTCAAAGTCATCAGGTCAAGGTGCCTACAAAGTCAGAAGGTCAGGAAGATGTTTCATGTAAGGTTTGATGGTAGCTGGGGATTGTAGTTGACTAAAATAACAACTTTGACGTAAATGTCGAACTTTGACGTAAATGTTAACTGACGGACGGACGAACGCACAGAAAAGCGGACGCCTATGTCGCACCCTGCTACAAGACAAAATAATCACAAAATTTAAATTGAAAATAATGCCCTGAACTCTGGATTGTATTCTAGTTTCACTTATCTTTTGTGTCCACAGACTGGTTTTGTTTCTTTGATTGTTTGTTTGTTTTGGAGTTTAATGACTCTGTCAACATTATTAGGTCATATTGTGCCAGTCAGTTTACCTATCCAAACTTTTCTTAGACAGGTATATATATAAATGGTTAACCAGTACAGCATAAAATCTTTCGCTGAAAACTGACAATTGCCCTTCTTGAATCAGCAGAAAAGCCCCATGACTGGTAGTCATGAACTTGTGAAAATACAAATGTAAATATTCTCTGGTATCCCCTGTAAAATTGTGAGGTGTTCATAACAACATAGCTCAAAATATATCATTATGGTCTCTCACTGTCATAGGTTCGAGCCTTGCTCAGGTCACATTTGAGAAGCCCCTTTTTTCCTTATTTATATGTTTTACAGAGAAGTACGAAAAATATAACTTAATTATCCTCGGTATTAGAGCTATGTAAATCAACACTGTTGACAGAGAAAAAGTAACAAGATGTGTTTGTGAAACACTGATACCCCTGGACAGAGCATGTGAAATATTAAAGCCGTATTACTAATCAAGGTCAAGGTCATGAGATAAAAAACTATGGTACCACTGGAAAGGTCTTGTGACAAGGAATGCACATGTAAAATATCAAAGCCCTCTCACTTACGATTCAAAAGTTATGCCCAATGTTAAGGTTTTTGCGGACAGACAGACAAACAGATGGACAGACCGACCCAAAACTATATGCCTCCCGAAACTTTGATTCCGGGGGCATAAAAAAAAAAACTTAATATCAAAAACTCCCATATTGTGCATGTAGTTCATTCTTAATCAAATGGAGTAGAATTTTTAAACAAAAACAAAATTCAGCATGCCAAATGACAACAGTAACTGACCCATGTTATACATAAAACAGTATGCACCAAGCAGTACGGCCCCCGCCCATCGGGGCTTGAAGAAATATATGGGCAGCATGATGCTTCCACGCAGAACTGAATGTGGCCCGCACACTAGTACTGGTAAACCACTTAGAGGATCTAAGCCTGTTCAGGAACCGCGGTGCAAGGCGGACCTTCCATGCTAAAAAACCCTATTGGTTTCATTGGGCGGCAGGGCTTGAGATGTCAATGTCAGGTAAAAGTCCCACAAAATTGGAAGCAACATCTCCAAAATGACCTTTACAGTGTTGACGGGGATGTTAAACCTCAAATCAAACAAATGCACCAAGCAAAGGCTAAAAACCAGCCCCCATTACAAAGTACCAGAAAAGACCATGTTCTACCTGAGTGGACATAGCTTCAGATAAAGGCGAGTAATGATGTTACTTAAGGGATCAATTTCTTGAATCCTTTTCAGAAACCTATGTTGTGGGTACTTGTCAGAATCGCCTCACTGAGGCATTTTTAACAAGTGCCCACAACAAAGATTTCAATGAAGAAATAAACACAATTATCCTTTCTCCTCATACCAAATTCCCCTTTCCTCCTCATATTTAGAGCTGAGTGAGTGAGTGTTTGAGTTTTACTTCCCACCAACAGCTAAGGTCATACGGAAATGGGACCTCGGTTTAAAGACTCATCCAAAAGTCTGGAGAAGCCCGGTGTCCCAGTTTATCTTGACCCCTTTGTAGCTTTACCCCCGGGGGTAAAGCTACTCAGGGGTAGCTTTACCCCCGGAGGTAAGGATATCCCGGGATATCTTTACCCCCACCCTGGATATCTTCACCCCCGGGGGTAAAGCTAAACTGGCCAGGATATCTTTACCCCCGGGGGTAAAACTAAACTGGCCAGGATATCTTTACCCCCACCCCAACTTTTGGGTATAAACTATTTTCTTAATACCCTTTTTCTTCTTATATGTAAGAGAAGCAAGATAGTGGACTCGATGTTTCACTTTAACATTTTTCGTTTCAATCATGACTCAGACTAATAGAACTACCCTTACTAAGAAATATGACCACATAATAGAGGCAAATGATTATTTAATAACTTCTTTTTGTATATGTTCTTATTCAAAATGTCCTTATGACAATCTTTCATAATCTTGCATTATCCCTGTCAGTGGTGGTGGTGAGTGCAAAGGCGGGGGTAAAGATATCCCGGCTGGGATATCTTTACCCCCGGGGGTAAAGCTAAACTGGCCAGGATATCTTTACCCCCACCCCAACTTTTGGTTATAAACTATTTTCTAAATGCCCAATTTCTTCTTATATTGTAAGAGAAGCAAGATAGTGGACTCGATGTTTCACTTTAACATTTTTCGTTTCAATCGTGACTCGGACTATTAGAACTACCCTTAGTAAAAAATATGACCATATTATAGAGGCGAATGATTATTTAATAATAACCTCTTTTTGTATATTTTCTTATTCAAAATGTCCCTTATGACAATCTTTCATAATCTTGCATTATCCCTGTCAGTTGTGAAATGGGTGGTAGGGGTGAGTGGAAAGGCGGGGGTAAAGATATCCCGGCTGGGATATCTTTACCCCCGGGGGTAAAGCTAAACTGGCCAGGATATCTTTACCCCCACCCCAACTTTTTGATATAAACTCTTTTCTTAATACCCAATTTCTTCTTATATGTAAGAGAAGCAAGATAGTGGACTCGATGTTTCACTTTTAACATTTTTCGTTTCAATCATGACTCAGACTAATAGAACTACCTTTACTAAGAAATATGACCACATTATAGAGACAAATGATTATTTAATAACTTCTTTTTGTATATTTTCTTATTCAAAATGTCCCTTATGACAATCTTTCATAATCTTGCATTATCCCTGTCAGTGGTGGTGGTGAATGCAAAGGCGGGGGTAAAGATATCCTGGCTGGGATATCTTTACCCCCGGGGGTAAAGCTGAACTGGCCAGGATATCTTTACCCCCACCCCAACTTTTGGGTATAAACTATTTTCTAAATGCCCAATTTCTTCTTATATGTAAGAGAAGCCAGATAGTGGACTCAATGTTTCACTTAAACATTTTTCGTTTCAATCATGACTCGAACTATTCGAACTACCCTTAGTAACAAATATGACCATATTATAGAGGCAAATGATTACTTAATAACTTCTTTTTGTATATTTTCTTATTCAAAATGTCTCTTATGACAATCTTTCATAATCTTGCATTATCCCTGTCAGTTGTGGGTGGTGGGGGTGAGTGCAAAGGTGGGGGTAAAGATCTTTACCCCCTGGGGTAAAGCTAAACTGGCCAGGATATCTTTACCCCCACCCCAACTTTTGGGTATAAACTATTTTCTTTATACCCAATTTCTTCTTATATGTAAGAGAAGCAAGATAGTGGACTCGATGTTTCACTTTTAATATTTTTCGTTTCAATCATGACTCAGACTAATAGAACTACTCTTACTAAGAAATATGACCACATTATAGAGGCGAATGATTATTTAATAACTTCTTTTAGTATATTTTCTTATTCAAAATGTCCCTTATGACAATCTTTCATAATCTTGCATTATCCCTGTCAGTTGTGAAATGGGTGGTGGGGGTGAGTGGAAAGGCAGGGGTAAAGATATCCCGGCTGGGATATCTTTACCCCCGGGGGTAAAGCTAAACTGGCCAGGATATCTTTACCCCCACCCCAACTTTTGGGTTTAAACTATTTTCTAAATGCCCAATTTCTTCTTATATGTAAGAGAAGCAAGATAGTGGACTCAATATTTCACTTTAACATTTTTCGTTTCAATCATGACTCAGACTAATAGAACTACCCTTAGTAAGAACTAGAGCCAGTGTTTATGAAACACAATGCCCCCAACTGCTTGACCCTAACACTGCTTGTCCCTAACAGTAATTGAGATATCTTGTTTTTATGTGGCTGTAATGCTGAAATTACACAAGAAAAGCTGTAGTTAATCATCTACTCATCATCCCTGACCAGTCTGTGAAGTTTCGGGGAAAAACCTAAAATAGTTTTTTAGATATCTTGCTTACAAACTTAAAACGCGAAAAATTTCAAAGGGCCATAACTCAAGAAAAAAATTTCGGATTTTTTTCAAAAGTTAATCAGTTCATCTACTCATCATCCCCAACCAGCCTGTAAAGTTTCAGGGCAATAGCTCAAACAATTTTTGAGATATCTTGCTTACAAGCTGAAAACACGAAAAAAATCAAAGGGCCATAACTCAAGAAAAAAAAATTGGATTTTTTTCAAAAGTTAATCAGTTCATCTACTCATCATACCCAACCAGTCTGTGAAGTTTTGGGGAAAAACCTCATATAGTTTTTGAGATATCTTGCTTACAAACTTAAAACGCGAAAAATTTCAAAGGGCCATAACTCAAGAAAAAAATATAGGATTTTTTTTCAACAGTTAATCAGTTCATCTACACATCATCCCAAACCAGCTTGTAAAGTTGCAGGGCAATCGCTCAAACAATTATTGAGATATCTTGCTTACAAGCTGAAAACACGAAAAAAATCTAAGGGCCATAACTCAAGAAAAAAAAATCGGATTTTTTTCAAAAGTTGATCAGTTCATCTACTCATCATCCCCGACAAGTCTGTGAAGTTTCGGGGAAAAACCTCAAATAGTTTTTTTAGATATCTTGCTTACAAACTTAAAACGCGAAAAATTTCAAAGGGCCATAACTCAAGAAAAAAATTTCGGATTTTTTTCAAAAGTTAATCAGTTCATCTACTCATCATCCCCAACCAGCATGTAAAGTTTCAGGGCAATAGCTCAAACAGTTTTTGAGATATCTTGCTTACAAGATTTCATAGTATTTTTTGCAAAGGGGCATAACTCAAAAAAGGGGCATAATCCTGACGAGAAAAAAAACACGGGTCAATTATTTTTTCATGAGGAATCCATATATGAAATTTCAAAAACCTAGCACCCATGGTTCTAAAGTTATGCTATGCAGTAAAAAGTGGGACGGACGTAAGGACGGAAGGACGGACGGACGAACAGGGCAAAACCAATATGCCCCCACAACTTCTTCGAAGTTGGGGGCATAAATATGAGCACATTATAGAGGCAAATGATTATGAATAAATTTCTTTTTGTATATTTTCTTATTCAAAATGTCCCTTATGACAATCTTTCATAATCCCTGTCAGTGGTGGTGGTGAGTGGAAAGGCGGGGGTAAAGATATCCCGGCTGGGATATCTTTACCCCCGGGGGTAAAGCTAAACTGGCCAGGATATCTATACCCAAAAGTGTTGGGGTAAAGATATGATTGAAACGAAAAATGTTAAATTGAAACATTGAGTCCACTATCTTGCTTCTCTTACATATAAGAAGAAATTGGGCATTTAGAAAATAGTTTAAACCCAAAAGCTGGGGTGGGGGTAAAGATATCCTGGCCAGTTTAGCTTTACCCCCAGGGGTAAAGATATCCCAGCCGGGATATCTTTACCCCCGCCTTTCCACTCACCCCCACCACCCATTTCACAACTGACAGGGATAATGCAAGATTATGAAAGATTGTCGTAAGGGACATTTCGAATAAGAAAATATACTAAAAGAAGTTATTAAATAATCATTTGCCTCTATAATGTGGTCATATTTCTTACTAAGGGTAGTTCTATTAGTCTGAGTCATGATTGAAACGAAAAATGTTAAAGTGAAACATCGAGTCCACTATCTTGCTTCTCTTACATATAAGAAGAAATTGGGCATTAAGAAAATAGTTTATACCAAAAAGTTGGGGTGGGGGTAAAAACTATTTTCTTAATGCCCAATTTCTTCTTATGTGTAAGAGAAGCAAGATAGTGGACTCGATGTTTCACTTTAACATTTTTTTGTTTTAATCATGACTCGGACTAATAGAACTACCCTTAGTAAGAAATATGACCATATTATAGAGGCAAATGATTATTTAAGAACTTCTTTTTTGTATATTTTCTTTTTCAAAATGTTGCTTATGACAATCTTTCATAATCTTGCATTGTCCCTGTCAGTCGTGAAATGGGTGGTGATGGTGAGTGGAAAGGCGGGGGTAAAGATATCCTGGCTGGGATATCTTTACCCCCGGGGGTAAAGCTAAACTGGCCAGGATGTCTTTACCCCCACCCATGAGCAATGGTAGAGATGTGAAATCCTGATTCATGCAAGCTAGCTTGTGGTGATGTTATGTCAACCATAGACCATTGGACATCAGTAGTACCTTCATAATTGAGAAGTGTGCTTGTTTGGGTCTTCCAAAGTCTGGATTTGGGGTGGGGTCACACTATCTTCACCCCGACCTATGCGCAATGGTACAATTTGTGAAAAACTGATTAATGCACACTCTATAGTATAAGTGTGCTTGTTTGTGTTTTTCAAAATGCTGGAAGGGTGGGGGTCAAGCTACCCCAGCCAGGATATTGGTCCCCCCCCCCCACCCTGGGGTGAAGGTATCCCAGCTTGGATATCTTTACCCCCACCCATGAGCAATGGTAGAGGTGTGAAATCCTGATTCATGCAAGCTAGCTTGTGGTAATGTTATGTCAACCATAGACCATTGGACATCAGTAGTACCTTCCATTGTTTAGAAGTGTGCTTGTCTGGGTTTTTTCAAAGTCTTGATTTTTTTTCGGTGGTGGGGGGGGGGGGGGGGTCACCGTATCCCAGCCAGGAAATCTTCACCCCCACCCATGAGCAATGGTATAAGATGTGAAAAAAATATTCTTGCAAGCTGTACAGTTTAATTATGCTTGTTTTTATTTTTGTTTTTTTTTGCTTCACTTACATATAAGAAGAAATTGGGCATTAAGAATTAGTTTATACCCAAAAGTTGTGGTGGGGGTAAAGATATCCTGGCCAGTTTAGCTTTACCCCCGGGGGTAAAGATATCCCAGCCAGGATATCTTTACCCCCGCCTTTCCACTCAACACCACCCATTTCACAACTGATAGGGATAATGCAAGATTATGAAAGATTGTCATAAGGGACATTTTGAATAAAACACTATACAAATTCAAGTGATTTTTAATTCATAGACTATTTGTTATTTTCCCTGCGGAAATATAATTTAGAAGAATATACGAAAAGAAGTTATTAAATAATCATTCACCTCTATAATATGGTCATATTTCTTACTAAGAGTAGTTCTATTTGTCCGAGTCATGATTGAAACGAAAAATGTTCAAGTGAAACATCGAGTCCACTTTCTTGCTTCTCTTACATATAAGAAGAAATTGGGCATTAAGAAAATAGTTTATACCCAAAAGTTGGGGTGGGGGTAAAGATATCCTGGCCAGTTTAGCTTTACCCCCGGGGGTAAAGATATTCCAGCCGGAATATCTTTACCCTCGCCTTTCCACTCACCACCACAACCCATTTCACAACTGACAGGGATAATGCAAGTTTATGAAAGATTGTCATAAGGGACATTTTGAAGAAGAAACTATACAAAAAGAAGTTATTAAATAATCATTTGCCTCTATAGTATGGTCATATTTCTTACTAAGGGTAGTTCTATTAGTCTGAGTCATGATTGGAACAAAAAATGTTAAAGTGAAACATCAAGTCCACTATCTTGCTTCTCTAACATATAAGAAGGAATTTCGGCATTAAGAAAATGGTTTATACCCAAAAGTTGGGGTGGGGGTTAAGATATCCTGGCCAGTTTAGCTTTACCCCCGGGGGTAAAGATATCCCGGCCGGGATATCTTTACCCCCGCTCTTCCACTCACCACCACCACCCATTTCACAACTGACGGGGATAATGCAAGATTATGAATGAGTAGCATAAGGGACATTTTGAATAAGAAAATATACAAAAAGAAGTTATTAAATAATTATTTGCCTCTATAATATGGTCATATTTCTTACTAAGGGTAGTTCTATTTGCCCGAGTCATGATTGAAACAAAAAATGTTGAAGTAACATTGAGTCCACTTTCTTGCTTCTCTTACATATAAGAAGAAATTGGGCATTAAGAAAACAGTTTATACCCAAAAGTTGGGGTGGGGGTAAAGATAACCTTGGCAGTTTAGCTTTACCCCCGAGGGTAAAGATATCCCAGCCGGGATATCTTTACCCCCACCCTTCCACTCACCACCACAACCCATTTCACAACTGACAGGGATAATGCAAGTTTATGAAAGATTGTCATAAGGGACATTTTGAATAAGAAACTATACAAAAAGAAGTTATTAAATAATCATTTGCCTCTATAATATGGTCATATTTCTTACTAAGGGTAGTTCTATTAGTCCGAGTCATGATTGGAACAAAAAATGTTAAAGTGAAACATCAAGTCCACTATCTTGCTTCTCTAACATATAAGAAGAAATTGGGCATTAAGAAAATGGTTTATACCCAAAAGTTGGGGTGGGGGTAAAGATATCCTGGCCAGTTTAGCTTTACCCCCGGGGGTAAAGCTATCCCGGCTGGGATATCTTTACCCCCGCCTTTCCACTCACCACCACCACCAATTTCACAACTGACGGGGATAATGCAAGATTATGAAAGATTATCATAAGGGACAATTTGAATAAGAAAATATACAAAAAGAAGTTATTAAATAATCATTTGCCTCTATAATATGGTCATATTTCTTACTAAGGGTAGTTCTATTTGTTCGAGTCATGATTGAAACGAAAAATGTTCAAGTGAAACATCGATACCATTTTCTTGCTTCTCTTTGTTTGTTTGGATTGGAGTTTAACGGCCCAGTCAACACTATTTAGGTCATTTTTGAGCCGGTCAGTTTACCTATCCACACTTTCCTGGGCAGGCTTATACGTAAGCGGTTAACCAGTACAGTGCACATGCTTTCGCCAGAAACTGACAACTGCCCTCCTTGAATCAGCGGAAGGGAGAGAATGACCGTAGAAAAGATTTCATGATCAATCTCCACGAAAGAATGTTGCCGACCCCGGCGGGAGTCGAACCCGCGTCCTCCTGATCACCAGTCAGACGCGCATCCGACTGAGCCAACGAGGCCGGCCTTGCTTCTCTTACATATAAGAAGAAATTGGGCATTTAGAAAATAGTTTATACCCAAAAGACGGGGTGGGGGTAAAGATATCCTGGCCAGTTTAGCTTTACCCCCGGGGGTAAAGATATCCTGGCCGGGATATCTTTACCCCCTCCTTTCCACTCACCACCACCACCCATTTCACAACTGACGGGGATAATGCAAGATTATGAAAGATTGTCATAAGGGTCATTTTGAATAAGAAAATATACAAAAAGAGTTATTAAATAATAATTTGCCTCTATAATATGGTCCAATAGCTTTTAAGGGAAGTTCTATAAGTCCGAGTCACAATTGAAACGAAAAATGTTCAAGTGAAACATCGAGCCCACTATCTTGCTTCTCTTACATATAAGAAGAAATTGGGCATTTAGAAAATACTTTATAGCAAAAAGTTGAGGTGGGGGTAAAGATATCCTGGCCAGTTTAGCTTTACCCCCGGGGGTAAAGATATCCCAGCCGGGATATCTTTACCCCCGCCTTTCCACTCACCACCACAACACATTTCACGACTGACAGGGATAATGCAAGATTATGAAAGATTGTCATAAGCAACATTTTGAATAAGAAAATATACAAAAAAGAAGTTAGTTAATAATCATTTGCCTCTATAATATGGACATATTTCTTACTAAGGGTAGTCCTATTAGTCCGAGTCATGATTGAAACGACAAAATGTTAAAGTGAAACATTGAGTCTACTATCTTGCTTCACTTACATATAAGAAGAAATTGGGCATTAAAAAAAATAGTTTATACCCAAAAGTTGGGGTGGGGGTAAAGATATCCTAGCCAGTTTAGCTTTACCCCCGGGGGTAAAGATATCCCAGCCGGGATATCTTTACCCCTGGGGGTGAAGATATCCAGGGTGGGGGGTAAAAATATCCCGGGATATCTTTACCCCCGGGGGTAAAGCTACCCAGGGGGTTAAGATAAACTGTTACACCGGGATCGATCCTGCGACCCCTGGTTTACAAGGCGAGTAGTGTAAACACTACACCACGGAGGGTTCTCATATTTTGAGCTATTTGATATACAGACTGACTTGTGTGTATCCACTAGATGCACAACCAAAGAAAAGGTTTTACTCTTTACTTTAAGTAGCTCATCCCCAAGTAGATTCAAGTGATGCCATCAAAGCATATGTTAAGTGGATAGAACATAAAATAATCATAACATTTTTTAAACAAATTTTGTTTTAAGAGACATACTAGAAAAGTATTCAATGTGGACTACAACATTTACCAAAATAAAACTAAGTTATAAGTTCAGATAAAAAGTAGAAAGGATAATTTTAGGATAAATTTTCTTATTCTTGAATTAAAACTTATGTTAGAGGTACTTGTTAACAATGATATGAACAAGAAAATTATCCACTGATTATCCTTCCAACTCCCCTTTAGCTCTGTGTATACCACTGCTATATTTTAACCCTTATCCTGTTTAATAAACTGATTTAGCCACTATCCACCAAGCCACACCTTTTTTTCTGACTATCAACCAATCAAAGTACTTAGTATATTTGGAAGGAATCAATTCTCAAATTTTAAAGGTATTTTATTATTTCCTTTGTTTTGGATTTTTACAGCTGAGTCAAGACTACAAAGGTCATGTAGAGTAGAGTCAGTCATTCCAATCACTCTAGTTTCTGGGCTACATTCAGATCAGGAACTTGAGGCCCCATGTGCAGATAGAAACACCCCCTATGCAGGCTAAAGATCCCTACTGTAATAACATGATTACTGCATAGGCTTTCATCCTGCAAATCTGGAATGGATGTAATGGACACCTGCCGAAAATGCCCGCGAGGTCTTATCTAGGCAGTATTCAAAGAAAAAGAAATTCAGTGAGGATGAACTTCCAGGGCTCAATTGTTCAAACCATTGTTAGCTTAATGAGCTCATAAGTAATCAAAATTGTTAACTATTAAGGCATTGATGAAAGGGTGAAAACAACCAGCCGTTAAAAAATTAACTTCCCTTGGAGTTAACCAAACTCAGACACACAGGTACTACTTTTAATTTCACTTTACCAAACACTGTTAAAGTAAGCTATGTAAAGTTTAAAATAAAAATTCAAAACTAACTTGTTAGAAAACAAAATACATTATCCATTGATCTGGAAAGTGTAGATTTATTATTGAAATACAACTTTTTTACACCCTTAAATTGTTAATTTCAACAGTTTTTCAACTACTTGTATATAAAGATAGCTAATGAACCATTGAGCTAAGCCTCAAAAGCCATATAACATAAATTTTGAGAGCTGACACCAATGCTAAAGTTGTAACAAGATTAAATAAGGGATAATTTTCCTCATTTCTTGTTAGAAGCATATGTTGTGGGTATTTGTTAGAACTCCCTTGATAAGGCGATACAAACAAGTGTCCACAACATCTTTTTTTTGCTCATGTCCATATTTTTGTTACTGCTGCTAAGCTGGAGCAAGGACAATGTCAATGCCTAATAGTTGAGTGTACTACTTTAAAAAAGATTCCATTTCATTTATTAAGGGACTCCAGACTGGGAGGGCAAGGAATCTTTTTCTTATTTCTGCATAAAAACATATATTGTGGGTACTTGTTGAAATCGCCTCGTCAAGTCACATATATTGTGGCTACTTGTTAGAATTGCCTCACCGAGAACATGTTTTGTGGGTACTTGTTAGAATCCCCTCATTAAGACTATTCAATCAAATACCCACAACATCTGTTTCCAACAAGAAATTAGGAAAATTATCTTAGGAGGGGAATGGGTATACTTTCAGGGGAGGCAACTCCTGCAAAAGCATTTTTGTCTCCCATGTCAATAGGGGTCAACTCTTTTGCTCCGGTTCAGCGAATTCTTTCCTTTAAGAGTAGACCCCTTTATCACTGGGACTGATCCTATAGAAAAGCGAACAGGAAGTCCCGAAAATTGTGACCCTTTGAAAAAAGGCGGAAAAATCTGCAAGGTGTTCCCATTCCTTTTTATAGGCTTGTTACTCCTCCTTATTTGGAGCTGTGGAGATGTTTATTTACAAGATCACACTTAAAATAAGTTTAGCAAATAAGAAAAGAGAAGGTGTGAAAACAAACATCATTCTACCTTATTGCCTGAGATTAGTTTTGTTAACGGAGTCTGAAAATGAAGACAAAGGATATATGACAATATATACTATAAACTAGAAATGTGTCCACAGGACACGGATGCCCCATCCTCGTAGTTGTTACGCAGATGAAAAACTTATATCCATATGGCTGAGGCCATCTCAGAGCCATACCAGACACCGACAAAGACAGACTGACAGGGGTAACATTATATGCCATTTGTCCCATTCTTTGAATGGCGGGTACATAATAAAACAAGAATTCAGCTAAAAGCTATGATACAACTGTATGTAGTTGAACATATGGGTGAATGCTGAGTTATTGCAAAAGTTGGCAGCTTGACGAACAGACAGAAAACTGGATGCCTATATCACACTATACTTAATACAGGCACAACAAAAATGATTTTCATTGGCAGACTGCTGCCTTCAAACCAATTTCAATATGTACTATAATGATTTTCATTGGCAAAGAGCTCACTTCAAACCCCTTGGCATTATCAAGCCTCCACTGAATGGAATAAGCACCCGACCAAAAGTTAGTTTCTTTTAGGATGCAGTATAACCAGCTTAACCCTTGTCCTGCTGAGCCCGGATATGCCTTCTTTTCCAAACAATGAAGATCCAGATCAGATGGCTTCTGAAGAAGCCATCTGATCAGGATCTACATTGTTTGCCATTCAGATTGTGAATGTGTTGCAATAATTTGCATCAAGTAATCTGATTGGTTGATAATCGGTAGTGGGTGTGGCATATATGAATATTCAGCAGAACAAGGGTTAACTACTCTTCTTCCAATCTGACATATCGTGGTCAGTTGTTGAAAACCAGCTCAGTGGATAAAACATTACCAACATTAAACAACTGCAATATCTTATACATAGATGTAAATTGCTGAAACAAGAGGGCCATGATGGCCCTGGATTGCTCACCTGATCCATAGTGTAACAAGTGGGCCCCAGAGAGGGCCATTATTGGCCCCAGGGCTTCAACATCAACAAAGGCTATAATTAGAACAATCTTAGCAAAGGTCCACTAGATGAAGCTACACATCAAATATCAAAGACCTGGGCATTGCAGTTTCAGAGAAGAAGATTTTCTTTAAAGATATTCCCTTCATAAGCCTATGCAAAACCAAATGGCCCTGGGGCTATATAAATCTATGTAAAACCAAAGGGTCCCGGGTTGGGGGCATTTGTGGCCCCAGGGCTATAATTTGAACAATCTTGGTAGAGGTCCACTAGATAAAGCTCCATACTAAATATCAAAGGCCTTGGCCTTGCAGTTTCAGAGAAGATTTTTAAAGATTTCCCTATATAAGTCTATGTAAAACCAAAGGGCCCCGGAGCAGGGACATTTTTGGTATCAGGGCTATAATTTGAATAATCTTGATAGAGGTCCACTAGATGCAGCTTCATACCAAATATCAAAGACCCAGGCCTTGTGGTTTCAGAGAAGAAGATTTTTAAAGATTATCCCTATATAAGCCTATGTAAAACCAAAGGGCCCCTGGGGGGGGGGGGGGGGGGGGGGGCACTTTTGGCCCCAGCACTATAATTTGAATCATCTTGGTAGGGGTCCTTTAGAAGAAACTTCATACCAAATATAAAAGACCTAGGCCTTGTGGTTTCAGAGAAGAAGATTTTTCAAGATTTTCCCTATATAAGTCTATGTAAAACCAAAGGGCCCCGTGGGGCATTTTTGGCCCAAGGGCTATAATTTGAACAATCTTGGTAGGGGTCCACTAGATGAAGCTTCATATCAAATATCAAAGTCCTGGGCCTTGCGGTTTCGGAGAAGAAGATTTTTAAAGATTTTCTCTATATAAGCATATGTAAAACCAAAGGGCCACGGGGCGGGGGCATTTTTGGCCCCAGCACTATAATTTGAACAATCTTGGTAGGGGTCCACTAGATGAAGCTTCATACCAAATATAAAAGTCCTGGGCCTTGTGGTTTCATAGAAGAAGGTTTTTAAAGATTTTCCCTATATAAGCCTATGTAAAACCAAAGGGCCCGGGGGCGGGGCCATTTTTGGCCCCAGCACTATAATTTGAACAATCTTGGTAGGGGTCCACTAGATGAAGCTTCATACCAAATATCAAAGACCTGGGCCTTGTGGTTTCAGAGAAGAAGATTTTTAAAGATTTTCCCCATAAAAGCCAATGTAAAACCAAAGGGCCCCGTGGCGGGGGCATTTTTTGTCCCAGCACTAATATTTGAACAATCTTGGTAAGGGTCCACTAGATGAAGCTTCATACCAAATAGCAAAGACCTGGGCCTTGCAATTTCAGAGAAGAAGATTTTTAAAGATTTTCCCTATATAAGCCCATGTAAAATCAAAGGGCCCCGGGGTGGGGGCATTTTTGGCCCCAACACTACAATTTGAACAATCTTGATAGGGGTCCACTAGATGAAGCTTCATATCAAATATCAAAGACCTGGGCCTTGCAGTTTCAGAGAAGAAGATTTTTACAGATTGCCCCTATATAAGCCCATGTAAAACCTAAAGGCCCCGGGCGGGGACCATTTTTGGCCCCAACACTATAATTTGAACAATCTTGGTAGGGGTCCACTAGATGAAGCTTCGTACCAAAAATCAAAGACCTGGGCCTTGTGGTTTCAGAGAAAAAGATTTTTAAAGATTTCCCAATAAAAGCCCATGTAAAACCAAAGGGCCCCGGGGCGGGGGCATTTTTGGCCCCACCACTATAATTTGAACAGTCTTGGTAGGGGTCCACTAGATGAAGCTGCATACCAAATATCAAAGACCTGGGCCTTGCGGTTTCAGAGAAGAAATTTTTTTAAGTTTTCGGTGAAAAAAAATATTTTTGGCTCCTGTGACCTATATGTGCAATGGACCGGAACTATTTGAACAACTTTGAAAGGGGACCACCTAAGGATCATTCCTGTGAAGTTTGGTCAAAATCCGATCAGTGGTTTAGGAGATGTCGTTTGAAGAAATTGTTTACGCACGGATGACAGACAAAAAGTGATCCTAATATAAAACACAAGAGGGCCATGATGGCCCTGGATCGCTCACCTGATCCATAGAGTAACAAGTGGGCCCCGGGGAGGGCCATTATTGACCCCAAGGTTATAATGTGCATAATGTTGAGGGAGGTCTAGGTGAAGCTTCATACCAAATATCAATAAAGGTGATAATTGTCCACTTGATGAAGCTCCATACCAAATATCAAAGACATGGGCCTTGCAGTGTCAGAGAAGAAGATCTTTAAAGATTTCCCTATATAAGTCTATGTAAAACCAAAGAGTCTCGGGGCGGGGGCATTTTTGGCCCCAGGGCTATAATTTGAACAATCTTGATAGAGGTTCACTAGATGAAATTTCACACCAAATATCAAAGACCTAGGCCTTGTGGTTTCACAGAAGAAAATTTTTAAAAATTTTCCCTATATAAGTCTATGTAAAACCAAAGGGCCCCGAGGCAGGGGCATTTTTGGCCTCAGGGCTATAATTTGAACAATCTTGGTAGAGGTCCACTAGCTGAAGCTTCATACCAAATATCCAAGACCTAGGCCTTGTGAGTTCAGAGAAGAAGATTTTTCAAGATTTGACCTATATAAGTCTATGTAAAACCAAAGGGCCCCGGAGTTGGGGGGGGGGGGGGGGCATTTTTGGCCCCAGGGCTATAATTTGAACAATCTTGGTAGAGGTCCACAAGATGAAGCTTCATACCAAATATCAAAGACCTGGGCCTTGAAGTTTCAGAGAAGAAGATTTTTAAAGATTTTCCCTACATAAGCCTATGTAAAACCAAAGGGCCCCGGGGCGGGGGCATTTTTGGCCTCAGCAATTTAATTTGAACAATCTTGGTAGGAGTCAACTAGATGAAGCTTCATACCAAATATAACCGGCCCCATTGCTCAGTTGGTAGAATGTCTGCTCCGGGGAACGGGAGGTCTGGGGTTCGACCCCGGGCCGCGACATACCAAAGTCGTTAAAAATGGTACTAGCTGCTCCTCGTTTGGCACTCAGATTTACGGGGTAGAGCTAGGACAGGTCGATCCAGTGTCAGGATAATGTGACTGGGTGTGGTATCATGTAATGTGTCTGGGACATGATACTTCAGTGAGGCAGCACTATAAATGTGAGCATTGAGCTCCCTGTCGCAACCAGACACCATCGTGATAGGACTGAAAAATTGTTGAAAGCGACGTTAAACCCGAATTCACACACACACACACACACACACTCATACCAAATAGCAAAGACTTGGGCCTTGCAGTTTCAGAGAAGAAGATTTTTAAAATTTTCCCTATATAAGCCCATGTAAAACCAAAGGGCCCCGGGGCCGGGGCATTTTTGGCCCCAGCACTATTATTTGAACAATCTTGGTAGGGGTCCACTAGATGAAGCTTCATATCAAATATCAAAGACCTGGGCCTTGTGGTTTCAGAGAAGAAGATTTTTAAAGATTTTCCCTATATAAGCCCATGTAAAACCAAAGGGCCCCCGGCCGGGGCATTTTTGGCCCCAGCACTATAATTTGAACAATCTTGGTAGGGGTCCACTAGATGAAGCTTCATACCAAAAATCAAAGACCTGGGCCTTGTGGTTTCAGAGAAGAAGATTTTTGAAGATTTTCCTATATAAGCCCATGTAAAACCAAAGGGCCCCGGGGCGGGGGCATTTTTGGCCCCAGCACTATAATTTGAACAATCTTGGTAGGGGTCCACTAGATGAAGCTTCATACCAAGTATCAAAGACCTGGGCCTTGCTGATGCAGAGAAGATTTTTTAAGTTTTCGGTGAAAAAATCTATTTTTGGCTCCTGTGACCTATATGTGCAACGGACCGGAACCATTTGAACAACTTTGAAAGGGGACCCCCTAAGGATCATTCCTGTGAAGTTTGGTCAAAATCTGATCAGTGGTTTAGGAGGAGATGTCGTTTGATGAAATTGTTTACGCACGGATGACAGACAAAAAGTGATCCTAATATAAAACACAAGAGGGCCATGATGGCCCTGGATCGCTCACCTGATCCATAGTGTAACAAGTGGGCCCCAGAGAAGGCCATTATTGGCCCCAGGGCTTTAATGTGCATAATGTTGAGGGAGGTCTTAAAGGTGAAGCTTCATACCAAACATCAACAAAGGCTATAATTTGAACAATCTTGGCAAAGGTCCACAAGATGAAGCTACACATCAAATATCAAAGACCTGGGCCTAGCGGTTTCAGAGAAGAAGATTTTTGAAAGATTTTGCCTATATAAGCCTATGTAAAACCAAAGGGCCCATGGAAGGGGGCATTTTTGGCCCCAGCACTATCATTTGAACAATCTTGGTAAGGGTCCACTAGATGAAGCTTCATACCAAATATCAAAGTCCTGGGCCTTGTGGTTTCAGAGAAGAAGATTTTTAAGATTTTCCCTATATAAGCCAATGTAAAACCAAAGGGCCCTGTGGCGGGGGCATTTTTTGTCCCAGCACTATAATTTGAACAATCTTGGTATGGGTCCACTAGATGAAGCTTCATACCAAATATCAAAGTCCTGGGCCTTGTGGTTTCAGAGAAGAAGATTTTTAAAGATTTTCCCTATATAAGCCTATGTCAAACCAAAGGGCCCCGGGGCGGGGGCATTTTTGGCCCCAGCACTATCATTTGAACAATCTTGGTAAGGGTCCGATAGATGAAGCTTCATACCAAATATCAAAGACCTGAGCCTTGTGGTTTCAGAGAAAAAGATTTTTAAAGATTTTCCCTATATGAGCCAATGTACAACCAAAGGGCCCTGTGGCGGGGGCATTTTTTGTCCCAGCACTAAAATTTGAACAATCTTGGTAGGGGTCCACTAGATGAAGCTTCATACCAAATATCAAAGTCCTGGGCCTTGAGGTTTCAGAGAAGAAAATTTTTAAAGATTTTCCCTATATAAGCCTATGTAAAACCAAAGGGCCCCGGGGCGGGGGCATTTTTGGCCCCAGCACTATAATTTGAACAATCTTGGTAGGGGTCCACTAGATAAAGCTTCATACCAAATATCAAAGTCCTGGTCCTTGTGGTTTCAGAGAAGAAGATTTTTAAAGATTTTCCCTATATAAGCCTATGTCAAACCAAAGGGCCCCGGGGAAGGGGCACTTTTAGCCCCAGCACTATCATTTGAACAATCTTGGTAAGGGTCCACTAGATGAAGCTTCATACCAAATATCAAAGACCTGAGCCTTGTGGTTTCAGAGAAGAAGATTTTTAAAGATTTTCCCTATATAAGCCAATGTAAAACCAAAGGGCCCCGTGGCGGGGGCATTTTTTGTCCCAGCACTAAAATTTGAACAATCTTGGTAGGGGTCCACTAGATGAAGCTTCATACCAAATATCAAAGTCCTGGGCCTTGAGGTTTCAGAGAAGAAAATTTTTAAAGATTTTCCCTATATAAGCCTATGTAAAACCAAAGGGCCCCGGGGCGGGGGCATTTTTGGCCCCAGCACTATAATTTGAACAATCTTGGTAGGGGTCCACTAGATGAAGCTTCATACCAAATATCAAAGTCCTGGTCCTTGTGGTTTCAGAGAAGAAGATTTTTAAAGATTTTCCCTATATAAGCCTATGTCAAACCAAAGGGCCCCGGGGAAGGGGCATTTTTAGCCCCAGCACTATAATTTAAACAATCTTGGTAGGGGTCTACTAGCTGAAGCTTCATACCAAATATCAAAGACATGGGCCTTGTGGTTTCAGAGAAGAAGATTTTTAAAGATTTTCCCTATATAAGCCAATGTAAAACCAAAGGGCCCCGTGGCGGGGGCATTATTTGTCCCAGCACTAAAATTTGAACAATCTTGGTAGGGGTCCACTAGATGAAGCTTCATACCAAATATCAAAGTCCTGGGCCTTGTGGTTTCAGAGAAGAAGATTTTTAAAGATTTTCCCTATATAAGTCTATGTAAAACCAAAGGGCCCCGGGGCGGGGGCATTTTTGGCCCCAGCACTATAATTTGAACAATCTTGGTAGGGGTCCACTAGATGAAGCTTCATACCAAATATCAAAGACCTGGGCCTTGTGGTTTCAGAGAAGAAGATTTTTAAAGATTTTCCCTATATAAGCCAATGTAAAAACCAAAGGGCCCCGTGGCGGGGGCATTTTTTGACCCAGCACTAAAATTTGAACAATCTTGGTAGGGGTCCACTAGATGAAGCTTCATACCAAATATCAAAGTCCTGGGCCTTGTGGTTTCAGAGAAGAAGATTTTTAAAGATTTTCCCTATATAAGCCTATGTAAAACCAAAGGGCCCCGGGGCGGGGGCATTTTTGGCCCCAGCACTATAATTTGAACAATCTTGGTAGGGGTCCACTAGATGAAGCTTCATATCAAATATCAAAGACCTGGGCCTTGTGGTTTCAGAGAAGAAGATTTTTAAAGATTTTCCCTATATAAGCCTATGTAAAACCAAAGGGCCCCAGGGCGGGGGCATTTTTGGCCCCAGCACTATAATTTGAACAATCTTGGTAGGGGTCCACTAGATGAAGCTTCATACCAAATATCAAAGACCTGGGCCTTGTGGTTTCAGAGAAGAAGATTTTTTAAGTTTTTGGTGAAAAAAATCTGTTTTTGGCTCCTGTGACCTAGATGTGCAACGGACCGGAACCATTTGAACAACTTTGAAAGGGGACCACCTAAGGATCATTCCTGTGAAGTTTGGTCAAAATCCGATCAGTGGTTTAGGAGGAGATGTCGTTTAAAGAAATTGTTTACGCACGCACGGACGCACGGACGGACGGACGCACGCACGACAGACGACGGACAAAAAGTGATCCCAAAAGCTCACCTCGTCACTACGTGACGGTGAGCTAAAAAAAGCTGCACATTGTTTTCTCAGCAAAAATACTAGAATATTTGTCATATTCCATGATCGAGTTTTAACTATTGAACTTCACCTTATCATGCTGTTCATGACAACCCCTACCTTTGCAAACAGTGTAGATCCAGATCAGATGGCTTCTGATCAGGATCTACACTGTTTGACATGACCAACTTTCTTGCAATGGGGTATGAAGATAGACAGTCTCAAATTGTATCTAAGACAAGTCTGTGACAATTGTAAACACACCAAAACCTCTTTAAAGGTCTGAAGCCAAATAGTGCTTTATTATGATTTATTTGTTAGTCAAATACATCTTTTTACCGCTTTGACTCACTAAAATTTCAAACCGTTTTCATTTTTATAGTAGACTGAGTATTACAGTCTTAATATATCGAAACGGTAGTGTATAGATTACATAGAAAAAGACAATTTATGGTCATTTTTTTACATCATCTATACATTTTTGGGATAGATCTTCCCAAAGCGATGTTATAATGAATAGTGTTATAAAGAGGTAGTGGTGTACTGAAACACAAAATTTTCTCATCATAAACCTACTTGTATGCTCCAAGCTTTTGTATCGAGACCTTTAAGGTCCATGATAACCTGCTCACTGGACGCTGGTAGACTCTCGGGATTGTCTGCCTGCAGACATAAACTATCCATGATTTCTTGTAGATGTGTAATCTCAGTGAGCAGTCCAACCTCTTGATCCTACGAAAAAACAACCCATGGTTATAAAATATTGTTACTAACATGAAATTTATATTACTCATTAACCCTTTCTGTACCAAATGGAATCTTCCTCCTTATATACACCAGGAGTCCATTTCAAAATAAGGGGTGTCAGGTTGTGTTTTCTTCAAAATTTATTTGGAAAATGGCTTAACTTGTCGCAAACAGTGTGGGCCCTGATCAGACACCGCATTCTGCGGCGTCTGATCCGGGCCTACACTGTTTGCCAGGGTACCCGTTTTGGGGTTTCCGGTACAAAATAGGTTAACCCTCACCATGCTGAATATGTCAATATACTACACTCCTCACCGATTTTCAGCCATTTGTTTCATGACTTCAATTTTTACCACGGATTCAAAAGCAGAATGGAAAACAATATAAGCCAGCTGATTTGGATCTACCGTATTCGCCCTAATTAACGCACATGCTCCTATAAGCGCACACCTAAGCTAATTTTGAAAAGGAAATGCATAAGCGCACACTTTACAGTAACCTCCCCCTGGATGCTCTCACAATAAATCGATAAAAATAACTTACATTATTTCTTCAACAGTGAAGGCAATGCTTAGTATCCTTTTCCGTTCCATTAAATATCAGTATGCATCATCTGGGAAGCTATTGTTTTCGCATCGAGTGTGCGCTAATTAGGTAGATTTTTCACTGTGATTTTTTGACATGGTTTTGAAAAAAACAAAGCGCACGGTGCGGTAATTAGGGCGAATACGGTATACTGTTTTCAAATCAAAGGACTGACAGCACTAGTGGGTTGACTGTGAGTGTAGGCTGGAAAAAATTCTCCTGTACAAGCACTTATGACTGTTTCTATTAACCCTTGAAGTCAAAGTCACAGAAAAGCATACATATAAGTCAGAATTGAAATTATCATTGTTTTCTTTTAACCCTTACCTTGCTGTTCACGACAACCCCTTTTCTTTGCAAAAAGTGTAGATCCAGATCAGATGGCTTCTGAAGAAGCCATCTGATCAGGATCTACACTGTTTGGCACTAAGTTTATGAATTTGTAGCAATAAATTACATCAAGTAATTTGATTGGTTGATAGACAGAAATGGGTGTGGCTTAAATGAATATTCAGCAAGATAAGGTTTAATGAAAATGCCAAATAATCAGCTGACATTTTTGTTTTCCTAATTAGACAGCCACTGAAAATAAATGTCATAGCCAAGCATCACATTGTCTTTATAAGACCAGCATCTACTTTTGAATCCAAGCAAAAATACACATATGGGCCACAGTAAGCAAAAGGGGTGTTTGGGCATGTGTGCTCAGTGAAACATATCGCCCTTCATTAAGGCGGGCTAATCGGAGCTGAAAAGATAATCCATTATCATTCCTGTCATTGTGATTTGGTCATAATTCCACCTGTCTGGCTTTCTGTCTGAGCATGACTCAAACCATATGCTGTAGTATGCCATATGTATTTGAACAGATAGGCTTGAGCAAATGTTGTAGACCCAGATGAGATGCAGCAGAATGTGGCGTCTCATCTGGGTCTGCACTGTTTGCCACTCATACAGCTATTTTAGACACAACTTTGGGTAGTAAACTGTACTTATCAAATAATCGATTGCAAGCAAATCAGTAATGATAATCATTTTTGTGGAATTTATCGATTGAATAATCGATTATCCGATTAATTGTGCCAGTCTTACCCTTCAAACTCACACTTATTAGACAGCTTATCAAAACATCAATTCAAAGTGCATCCATAAAGCACACAGAAGACTGATTAGACTGTGCGGATGTGCATGCTGGTCTGAGTCGAGACTGCGCTATTTGGACATTGGTTCAAGTTTCTTCTTGCATACTGAGAAGGCTGAATTATAACTGAGTGCGGAGGCTGATCCCAGTCTTCGCTGGATATAGAGGATCTTACACGAGTGGTCATTTCGTATGATATTTATGAAACACGCCTTCGGCGAGTTTCATAAATATCATATGAAATGACTACGAGTGTAAGATTCTGTTTATCATATGACCACTTTAAATTGGATTTTATTGCTTTTTAATTTGACATTTTTTCCACAAAGGATCCATTGTTGACATGGACATCGTCATGACGTTACTTCATCCCGCCAAAATGTTATTACATGTGTGGTCATAAGATTTTTATTACACATCATATGATAAGCACCTTTATGTTTGGCTAACCAATATCAAGAGCCATGTCATGCAAAAAGGTGTTTCACAACATAAATTCTCTGGGAAAACTCAAATCAGATTGCTTACCCACTCAGCTTGAATACAACTTTCACTGCCTACAAGAGCAGACCAACCTTCAGGTCAGTGGACACAGCAAAAAATGATCAGACTCTGCAGACAAAAATGTGCAGGCTGAGCTAACCTTTGTTGTGCACATATCCCAAGACAGATTATAGCTTCCCACATCCTATAGTCAAACTTCAATGGCCCAATCAGCTTTGGGAAAATGTTAATTTGTTTGAGACAGGGGAAGCTTGAGCCATTAAGTGTTATTCAAAGTGTCATCCCAAAAGGCATATTGTTTCTATAAGCCACTAAGGGTTGTTCAAAGTGTCATCCCAGTGTCAACCCTGTTAAACAAGCTATCAGTGTTTGAGCCATTGAAATCAACCATGGTAAACAAGCTATCAGTTTTTGAGCCATTGAAATCAACCATGGTAAACAAGCTATCAGTGTTTGAGCCATTGAAATCAACCACGATAAACAAGATATCAGTGTTTGAGCCATTGAAATCATCCATGGTAAACAAGCTATCAGTGTTTGAGCCATTGAAATCAACCATGGTAAACAAGCTATCAGTGTTTGAGCCATTGAAATCAACAATGGTAAACAAGCTATCAGTGTTTGAGCCATTGAAATCAACCACTATAAACAAGCAATCAGTGTTTGAGCCATTGAATCCATGGTAAACAAGCTATCAGTGTTTGAGCCATTGAAATCAACCATGGTAAACAAGCTATCAATGTTCACACCATTGAAATCAACCATGGTAAACAAGCTATCAGTGTTTGAGCCATTGAAATTTTACTGCACCATGCCACTTGTCAGTACATTCTTGTTTGGATGCAATAGGCTGGGGATCCATCTTTCAACCATGTCACATTCAAAATTTTCTTTTGTACACTGTGTTGCATATTGTGGCCACGTAAAATCGATTTAAGCCCCCAGTGGAATTCGTTCCACTGACCGTTCCAAGGCGGTTCTTCTGTCACTGTTTATTTTTGTTATGGTTTGTCTTTGAGTGTGTGTATCGTTTATATTATTTTGTTTTGGATAGCCAATTGGCCATTTTGTGGGAAAATAACTGTCCTTTTGGCTAACTGCTACTGATGTTGCCATTAGGGTCTAGTTATTTCATGTTTGTGCTTCTTTCCGTTTGGTGTCTCTGATGGGAGCTGTGGGTTAATTGTATCGATTCTTGATCATTGCCTTCACTTCTATTTTTTATTTATCATAGATTTGAGCCCAAACAATAAAACCTGCAATACAACTTGTGAGATCAGCAAAGACTCAGATCAGACAGTGCTTCCACAGTCTGATCACAGTCTCTGCGGATAGCATGAGCCCTCTACAGCCTTTGGGCTATACAAAGAGAGATAAATGAGCCAGCGCATGACAAAACCTACAAGAAGGCTTGAGCGACCAGCAAAGGCTCAGATCAGCCTGCGCATTTGCACAGTCTGATCAGTTTTCGCTGATCGCATGTACCTAATTTAGGCTTACATCTAAGCAAGGACACATTAGCAAAAGGTCTTGTCATAGTGGATGGGTGCACAGGCTGATTTGAGTCTCTGCTGGTTGCACTGGTCTAACTGTAGTTTTTCTCATGCACCGGCTCAAATGAAAACTCTTGTCATAATGGGTGGATGTGCAGGCTGATCTGAGTCTTTGCTGATCACACAGGTCTTTTGTAAGTTTTGGCATGAGCCAACTCATTTGAAACGAAGCACAGCAATTCTTACAATTTACATGGTTGCCCAGCATAGAATCAGATCAGCCTGTGCATCCATAGTCTAACCAGAGACTTCTCTTGCTGCATGAAGGAGCATTGGGCCCTTAGCTATCCTTAGAGTGCACAGCAAAGACTCTGATCATGCGCCGGCTCATTTCATACCAGTAACAACTCACCACAAAAGGCTTTATACTAGATACAAATAAACAAAATCTTCCTCGTTCTTCTATAAGAGCTGTCCTGACAGCATTTTTCTCTGCTTCTTCTAACAACATGTACTTTTCATTCACTTCTTGCATTGCATTGTCTAACCGACTCTGGATGTCTGACTTTCCTGAAAAAGACATGGACCGGTCTATATTAATGGGCCTTAGCATGCAGGACCATCTGTTTAAATGCTGTCTCATGCTAATATCATAGCTATTTGCAAGATGTATGAACATGCAAAAACAACATTTAAAACTCTTTTTCAGTTTAATTTAAAAATAAGTTTGCAAAATTCAACCACAAAATAAATCAGAAATACAGTGTATTTGTTCTGCTAAATTTATCTTGAAACTGAACATAAAAATTTACATGAAACCTGCCAGTCTCAACAAGAAACTTATGAGTCAGGCTGAACTGTTAACCCTTGTCCTGCTGAATATTTATATATGCCACACCCACTACCGATTATCAACCAATCAGATTACTTGATGCAAATTATTGCAACAAATTCACAATCTGAATTGCAAACAATGTAGATCCTGATCAGATGGCTTCGTCAGAAGCCATCTGATCTGGATCTACATTGTTTCAAAGATAAGGCATATCCGGGATTAGCAGGACAAGGGTTAAGTTTTACTCTTAAACACCCAACTAGATTAGCAGATGATATTTACAAAGTGAGGATTTTCTTTTTCAAGAATAAAAAATTGGCTTGACATCACATGGGAATTGCTTGCTGTGAGACAATTCTCATAAAATGTTTGGCCTTGTTTTCTCAGAAAAATAAGGAAACAAATTCTGTTTTAGAATTGCCCTTGGCATTTTTCGGGCACTTCACACTGCAACATGATGGAGCGTGATAGCTCAGTGGTTAGTGCACTTGCCTCTGATGCTAAAGGTCCCGGGTTCGATCCCCGGCAGCGGCGATAATTTTGGTGTCCAAACACGCTCCATTGGCATCATTTGCAGGGATGAATGTCATAAAGTGCACCATCCTTTGGATCGGGACATTAACTGGAGGCCCCCTGTGCAGGGAGAACCATCCCCTGTGCAGGTTAAAGATCCCTACCGTAATTACATGATTACTGTGTAGACTTTCATCCTGCAATTCTGGAGTGTATGTAATGTACACCGGCGGTAATGGTCAAATGTGACCGACGCAGTATCGAGAGAGAGAGAGAGAGAGAGAGAGAGAGACAGAGAGAGACAGAGAGAGACAGAGAGAGAGAGAGAGAGAGAGAGAGAGAGAGAGAACAGTGTGGATGAGCATAGGTCTGATTGGATTCTCCATCAAAATACAGAAGAATATGGTCGTGGTCTGTGCTCTTAGCAATTCTGCTGGCAAAAATATTAGTATATTTGCTATATGGAATTATCAAAGTTTTAACGATTTGTTAACTAATGATGTTGTTATTTTTGAACAACTGGCCCCTAGTGAGCAGAGAAAGGTTGTTAGCACAATTAAATTTCAGAGGTTCTCTCTCGAGTAATAATAGAAAACACTTATTTAAAAGCTAGTTACAGAAGTAGCGCTTGTAAATGTAGATAGTATCTATCTTTATTAACAAATATATTGCTGTGCTGAGTAATTTTGTGGTGCATTTGAGAACGAAATACATGCTATTTTTTATATATTTCTGCCTTTTTTTATAAATAAAGATAAAAGCTACCACATTTACCCTAAGTATAACCATTTTTGTACCAAATGGAATCTTCCTCCTTATAAATAGCAAGAGTTCATTTCAAAATTTAGGGGTGTAAGGTTGTGTTTTCATGAAAATTTATTTGGAAAATGGCTGAACTTTTAGAAAACAGTGGAGGCCCTGATCAGACGCCACATTCTGGGCCTGCTCTGTTTGCCAAATTTATCTGGAAAATGAGTGAACTTTTAGCAAACAGTGGAGGCCCTGATCAGAGGCCGCATTCTGCAGCGTCTGATCTGGGACTGCACTGTTTGCCAGGGGTTTATGGTACTAAATGGGTTAGAACACCTCAACTCCTTACCACACTTGTTCTAAAATACGAACACCGGCTTCCGTGGCCTAGTGGTTAAGAGCGCTGACTCTTGATCATTAGGTCTCTCACCGCTGTGGTTCGAGCCTCGCTCGGGTCACATGTGAGACGCCAAGTTCTGCAACGGAAGGTCAGGTGGTTTTTCTCCGGGTACTCCGGTTTTCGCCCACCTCTGATTAACGATCGGCTCGATATGAGTGAAATAATCTTGAAAGGGCCGTAAAACCAAAAAAAAAAAAAAAAAAAATACGAACAAGTACAACTTATTACCCGATGTAGTCTCTAAAAATAACTATATGATTGGTAAACAGCGTATACCAAGATGAGACACTGCATTTGGCAGTGTCTCATCTGGGTCAACACTGTTTGCTCAGGCTTTCTGTCCATTGTGTGAATACATATGGAAAAAAATACTGTATACCAACATCCCTCGAGTAGAGTACAAAAAGAGAATTTGATGATTGTGCAAGTTTTTAAATGTTTATTGTTTTTTGTTTTTTTTAGTTGTTGTTTTTTTTTGTTTTGTTTTGCTTTTTTTGTATTTCTTTTAACTCTTTGAGGCTTTCACCCATTAGTTTCTGAAACAATATACTATGAATACACACATGCAGTAAGGTATTCCTAACTGTATTGTAAGGTTTCAAGGTGAAACAATTTTTTTTCAAAAACTCCAGACCCATTGTTACTTTGTGCACTCCCAATATCTGAGCTGGGCTTGCACCTAGAAATGGGGACAAAATCTCTTTCAAGATTTCAATGCAGAAGTATTGACCTTTGAAGTGTCAAGAAAGATTAGCAGACGACATTTTCAAAGTATTTTTTCCCCTCATTTTTTTCCGAGAAAATAAGGCTTGACATTTCATGTGAATAAATCCATAAACTAGAACTTGTTTTTCTACAAAAACACAGATGTCTCCCCCGTTTTTGACCTCTAAGTATAACCTTGACATTGGAGGTATTGAGCCGGGTCTTGTGTGCAACACATCATCTAATGAAGATAAACATTTCTGCAAAGTAACTTTAAAAATGTTCAAAAAATTTCAAAGGGCAATAACTCTTGAAAGGGACATAATCCGGATGAGAAAAAAAATATGCGTCAGCTTATTTTCCATTAGGAATGCATATATGAAATTTCAAAACCATAGCATACACAGTTCTAAAGTTATGCTATGCATCCCTTTTAGCATTCATTACAATGGGCACAAATTACCAAAATGACAAAGGGCCATAACTCATAAAGTATTTTTCGGAATTATGTCAAAAGTTAATCAGTTCATATACTCATCACCATCAATATACTCAACAACTTTCAAGGCTCTAGCTCCAATAGTGTTTGAGAAATTTTGCTGACAAGATTTTATTGAAAAAATTTCAAAGGGCAATAACTCTTGAAAGGGGCATAATCCGGACGAGAAAAAAATACGCGTCAGCTAATTTTCCATGAGGAATCCATATATGAAATTTCAAAACCCTAGCATACACGGTTCTAAAGTTATGCTATGCATCACTTGCAGCATACATTACAATGGGCACAAATTACCAAAATGACAAAGAGCCATACCTCACAAAGTATTTTTCAGAATTTTTTCAAAAGTTAAACAGTTCATCTACTCATCACCACCAATATATTCACCAATTTTCAAGGCTCTAGCTCCAATAGTTTTTGAGATATCTTGCTGACAAGATTTTATTAAAAAAATTTCAAAGGGCAATAACTCTTGAAAGGGGCATAATCCGGACGAGAAAAAAAATACGCGTCAGCTAATTTTCCATGAGAAATCCATATATGAAATTTCAAAACCCTAGCATACACGGTTCTAAAGTTATGCTATGCATCACTTTTAGCATACATTACAATGGGCACAAATTACTAAAATGACAAAGGGCCGTAGTTTTTGAGATATCTTGCTGACAAGATAATTTCAAAGGGCAATAACTCTTGAAGGGGGCATAATCCGGACGAGAAAAAAAATATGCGTCAGCTAATTTTCCATGAGGAATCCATATATGAAATTTCAAAACCCTAGCATACACGGTTCTTTAGTTATGCTATGCATCAAAAGCGTAACGGACAGACGAACGGACAAACGAACCAGAACCAATATGCCCCTCCCTCCAACTTTTTCAAAGTTGGAGGCATAAAAAGGCCCCTTTTTGTTCTTTGACCTCTTAGTACGACCTTGACATTTGAGGTACCAACTTGGGTCATGCACGCAACACATCGTCTTATGGTGGTTAACATTTCTGCCAAGTAATTTCAAAATCCATCTAAAAATAAGAAAGTTATTGACAGAACACAAAAAAGGCCCCTTTTTGACTTTTAACCTCTATGTATGACCTTGACCTTTCAGGTACCAAACTGGGTCATGCGTGCAACATATCATCTCATGGTGTTTAACATTTCTGCCAAGCAATTTCAAAATCCATCTAAAAATAAGAAAGTTATTGACCAAACACGAAAAAAAAGGCCCCTTTTTTGACTTTTGACCTCTATGTATGACCTTGACACTTGAGGTATCAAACTGAATCATGCATGCAACACATCGTCTCATGATAGTTAACATTTTTGCCAAGTAACTTCAAATTCCAGTGTTCAATCTAGGATTTGGGGTTTTGGGGCCCTCTGGGCCCACAGGTCTTGGAAAAGGGGGCCATTCGGAAATTTAGGGGGCCCTTAAATTATACTACATAAAGTTGCCCGATTTATCTTTAGGTTTTGGCTGCATGATAAAAATGGACACAAAACAAGTTAAACATCACAGACAAAATCTATTCTGTTAGTCTATCTATCCATCTTCTAATACTGAGTTGGTCACATATGCTCATTACCTCTGTTTAATCAGTACAAAGCCATTTGGATAAAGTGTCTTGCTCAAAGGTTAAATACATGTTTTATTTAGAATGAATGCCATTAAATTTATTTCTGGAAGAGAAGAACTCTATAATAAACAGCGCATAATAAATAGCGGCGGCCTCGGTATTTTGCGGTATTTCGGTCCGGTATTTAGCGTAAGCCGCACGGCGCACACGAATACGGCGTAAGCCGCCCGGCGCATACAAGTATACCGAACATGGCCGCATCCCCGGTAAACAAAACATCGATTTGGGTTTGAAAAATAAGAATTGTCACTAGTTAAACAGATAAAACAAAACGATTTTTCTGAGTTATTTTGATTGAGCAACATGCGGTTTGTGATAAAACTCAATAATACGCACCAGGCAGCCGAAAAATCACGAGAGAATCGCAAAAATGAACTCTAGAAGAAACAGCCACAAATTCTACAGTTGCGCCCGACGGGCCCATTGAATGATCTCTAGTGCGCCCCTCATGTAAAAAGCGGGCCCAGGGCGCAATGGCGCAGCCTAGATTGAACACTGAAATTCTATCTAAAAATAAGCAAGTTATTGACAAAACCGGAAAAAAGGCCCCTTTTTTACCTTTGACCTCCTAGTATGACCTTGACCTTTGAGGTACCAACCTTGGTCATGCACGTAACACATCGTCTTATATTGGTTAACATTTCTGCCAAGTGATTTCACAATCCATTTCAAAATAAGAAAGTTATTGACAAAACACGAAAAAAAGGCCCCTTTTTTGACCTTTGACCTCTAAGTATGACCTTGACCTTCGAGGTACTGACCTGCCTGATGCACACCACACATCGTCTCATGGTGGTTAATATTTCTGCCAAGTAATTTTAAAATCTATCTCAAAATAAGAAAGTTATTGACAAAACACGAAAAAAAAGCCCCTTTTTTTGGCCTTTGACCTCTAAGTATGACCTTGACCTTCGAGGTACTGACCTGCCTGATACACACCACACATCGTCTCATGGTGGTTAATATTTCTGCCAAGTAATTTTAAAATTCATCTCAAAATAAGAAAGTTATTGACCAAATACGAAAAAAAGGCCCCTTTTTTTACCTTTGACCTCTAAGTATGACCTTGACCTTTGAGGTACTGACCTGCCTGATGCACACCACACATCGTCTCATGGTGGTTAATATTTCTGCCAAGTAATTTTAAAATTCATCTCAAAATAAGAAAGTTATTGATCAAATACGAAAAAAAGGCCCCTTTTTTGACCTTTGACCTCTAAGTATGACCTTGACCTTTGAGGTACCGACCTGATTCATATGCACCACACATCGTCTTATGGTTGTTAATATTTCTGCCAAGTAATTTTAAAATCCATCTGAAAATAAGAAAGTTATTGACCGGACACGATTTGCCCATACATATATACATACAAACAAACTTCCAAGGGAGATAATTCAAAAAGTATAAATGCGAGAGTCATAGTTCTTGCGCACTGCACGTCGTCTAATGCTGATTTATATTTATACTAAGTTTCGTGACGATAGCTCCAACAGTTTTCAAGTTATAGAGCGGACACGAATGTGTGACAGACAGACGGACAGACAGACAGACGGACAGACGGACAGACAGACAGACGCCCGGGGGAAAAACAATATGTCTCTCCGAAAAAAAAATTTTCGGGGGAGACATAATTTCAAGTCCTTTTCTCTGAACAATAATAAAATAAGACTGTTCTCTGGTCTAGAATTCTCCATGGAGCTTTATGACTTAATCTTTATCTGGCTGAACACTACAACCCCTACCTTTGCTGCAAATAGTGTCAATTCAGATCATCAGGTTCTACACTGTTTGATATGCAGCTTGTGAATTGAAAGAATACTTTATGTCAAGAAATTTAATTGGTTGACGGTCAAAATGGTTGGGCTAAGGTACACATTCCTGGAACAGTCTTGAAAATTAATGGTGCATGTACTATACAAGCAGTGAACATAAAGGTGATGATCAGACTGCAGATGTACAAGCTTCCAAATGGCAAAAACCATAACACTGCTTTCTATGACATCATAACAAAGATGTCCAGCAGCATTTTTGTTTGCATGTGCTAACTCTAAATTTGGAAAAAAAAATATTTTTGATCGAGCCAATTGTAAATCAAAGGTGGGCAAAAACCAGAGTCACCAGAGAAAAATCACATGACCTTCCATTGCAGAACATGGTGTCTCACATTGCTATATAATTTTTATACTGATATAAGTGAACAGTTTTCATTCCTTATAGCTCACACCCCCTCTGATATCAGTCATTAACCCTTATCTTGCTGAATATTCATTTAAGCCACACCCATTTCTGTCTATCAACCAATCAAATTACTTGATGTAATTTATTGCTACAAATTCATAAACTGAATGCCAAACAGTGCCGATCCTGATCAGATGGCTTCTTCAGAAGCCATCTGATCTGGATCTTCACTGTTTGCAAAGATAGGGGTTGTCGTGGACAGCAGGATAAGGGTTAATATCAGTGCAAAAGCCTTATAACATCAAGATCCTAGCCCCACTGCAGCATATGAACCTAACCTTGTGCTTGGCAACTTCATACATAGATGGACAATGTGCAGGTGCTAACTGCAGCAGGTGTGAAGCTGGGTTTTATAACTGCATCACTTTAACAAGTCTGTTTAACCTTTACCCTGCTGTAGGCGACAAGCCCTATCTTTGCAAACAGTGTAGATCCAGATCAGATGGCTTCTGAAGAAGCCATCTGATCAGGATCTACACAGTTTGACATTCAGTTTATGAATATGTAGAAATAAGCTGCATCAAGTAATTTGATTGGTTCAACGGCAGAAATGAGTGTGGCTTAATTGAATATTCAGCAGGTTAAAGGTTAATGTATACCATTCTTTAGATAAGGTAAAGTTGGGTTTACAAGTGTATACTTTATTTTCCTTTTTTCTCGAAAACATAGATTGTGGTGCTCATTAGAACATCATGCTCAATGAGGCACATTGAGGCCGTTCTAGCAAGCACCAACAATCTATGATTACTGCTGAAATAAAAACAAAGGCTATGTCAAGACTGTATAGACTTGAACGTTTTGGTGAACGCTAGGGTTGTCACAAATGTTGACAAACAGAAAAATATCAGACTCCTCTATCGCACTGTGGGACAAATATATCAATTATTATCTTCAGGAACATGACATTTTGGAGCCATCAATGAATTCACAATGTCACACAGGTATATTGTCCTAATGGCATAACAGTGCAGTGACGGCTGGGATGTCACAGGGTATCAGTGTACTCATTTTTACAGGATTTATAATTTATGTGTTATATTTGTGTTCAATATGATACAAATAAATATGTGACCCTAAAACTACATTGTGTTTTCTGCATGCAATATTCAGGTTTAACCCTTCTCTTGCTGAATATTAATTTAAGCCACACCCATTTCTGACTTTGAACCAATCAGATTACTTGATGTAATTTATTCCTACAAATTCATAAACTGAATGTCAAACAGTGTAGATCCTGATCAGATTGCTTCTTTAGAAGCCATCTGATCTGGATCTACACTGTTTGCAAAGATAGGGATTGTCGTGAACAGCAAGAGAAGGGTTAACATTTTATATCGCTGTGGTGTGGGTCCACATAAAATGCATTGTAATAAAACTGGTCCATCCACAGCTAAACATGTTGAAACAAACATGTGGGAGCTGTAACTTTGACAGTGACCAAAACTATGCATTCTCAGTGCATTTTATGGCAAAGCCCTAGCTATTGAGATGTATAGAGTCACATGATGCCACATGAAGATTAAGTGGCATCAAAATGAACCATGATTTTCTACAATATGATCTCATGATGATGGTGATATATTTAAGTCAACACTGTATGTAAGCATTTTCTTGTTTCGTTCAAAACCTCATACCAGATCTATCCTCAAAATGTGGATAAAAAATAATGTAAATATGTGTTTCATACCAAGAACACTTGGGCATTTTACCATTTATGAGCAGGTCAAATATCATTTTCTGCTGGTATGAGCCTAAGGAAACAGCCATAACCCATATTTCAGTATTTGTAAGCTTTACAAAGGACAGATAAACAATAAAGACTAGGTATAATGTGACTTAAACAAGGACAAAAAATTTGTAAAATAACCAGTCCACATAATTTTAGGTTACAGTGCAATTATTACGATGGTTTGCTCTTATTGTCTAACTCATTCCTTTATTAATGTCTAATGAATCTAAAAGGATATCCTCATTTTATTATTGCTTAGATCTATCTAATTGAAATGAAAATAATGACATTCAGTGTTGTTGTTTGATATTAACCCTTATCTTGCTGAATATTCGGTTTAGCCACACCTATCTCTGACTTTGAACCAATCAGATTACTTGATGTAATTTATTCCTACAAATTCATAAACTGAATGTCAAACAGTGTAGATCCTGATCAGATGGCTTCTTCAGAAGCCATCTGATCTTGATCTACACTGTTCGCAAAGTTAGAGGTTGTTCTGAACAGCAAGATAAGAGTTAAAAGCTCATTATTATTTTAGTTTCATTTTTATTATTTCATGGTATATCAAGCCGATCAGGTGAAAACTGAAGTACCCGGAGAAAAACTGCTTGATCTTCCAATGCAGAACTTGGCATCTCACATGTCCCGCACAAGACTCGAAACTACAGGGGTGAAGGCCCTAAAGTGGCCATCTTTCCTCGAAATAGACAATGTGGGCTGTTAGCCGTCCTGTGAAGTGAGCCCACATTTACCCAACAAGAGCTGTCATCAGACAACATAGCTCGCCTGGGAACATGGTCATAGGTGGGGGTATTGCCTAATTAACCTTTGGACCTATATCTGTCATCATACCAAAAAAGAACCAAATCCATTGCATAGTTAGGAAAATATGAGCTCTAAAAAATCTCTAACATAAAATTTCTAAGTACATGACCTTGACCTTACGGTCATGGGCGCTGAATAAATTTTGGACCTACCATTTATCTTATCATCATACAAAATATGAACCAAGTCCATCATATGGTTTGGAAAATATGAGCTCTAAAAAAACTGAAAAAAAGTTTGGATCTGTATCTATCATAATTCCAAATATGAACCAAATCCATCATCTTTTGGAAAATATGACCTGTTAAAAAGCTTTAACATTAATCTTTTTTAAGTCTGTTGACCTTGACCTTAAGTTCATTGGCACTGATGGGGGCATTGCTGAATGAAACTTTGGAACTATATCTATCATCATACCAAATATGAACCAAATTCATCATGTGGTTTGGAAAATATGAGCAGTTAAAAAAGTTGAAATATAAAAATTTCGAAAAAAACAAAAAAAACTTTAACATAAAAATTCTAAATCCATGACCTTGACTATGAGGCCTTGGTCATGGATGGGGTATTGCTGAATAAAACTTTGGACCTATGTCTATCATCATACCAAACATGAACCAAATTCATGGTATAGTTTGGCAAATACGAGCTCTTAAAAACTTAGATGCGGATGCCTGATGCCGACTCCAATGCCAATGGGTAGTGCAATAGGTCTTCCTGGACTTCATCCAGGCAAGCTAAACTCTTTTCTTGCTGAATATTCATTAAAGCCACATCCATTCCTGTATATCAACCAATCAAATTACTTGATGTAATTTATTGCTACAAATTCATAAATTGCATGCCAAACAGTGTAGATCCTGATCAGATGGCTTCTTCAGAAGCCATCTGATCTGGATCTACACTGTTTGCAAAGATAGGGGTTGTCCTGAACAGCAAGATAAGGCTTAAAATGATAACTTAACTGATTTGGACAGATCAATTTCCAGTTTTAGGAGTGTATTGTTTATTCTTTTAAAACTTTTCAAACATTCTTGTTGGCCCCCGCCCATCGGGGCTTGAAGAAATATATGGACTGCATGATGCTTCCACACAGAGCTGAAACCGACCCGCACACGAGTACTGGTAAACCACTCAGAGGATCTAAGCCTGCCAGGCAAAGCTGTGCGAGTCGGCCCGTCCATGCTTATAAACCCTATTGGTTTCATTGGGCGGCAGGGCTTGAGGTGTCATTTCATCTCAATGTCGGGTAAAAGTCCCACAAAATTAGAAGCAATGTCTCCAAAATGACCTTTGCAGTGTTGATGGGGACGTTAAACCTCAAATCAAACAAACAAACATTCTTGTTCATTTAGCAAACAGTGTAAACAAAACTCAGATCACATGCCATATTCTGCAGCATCTGATCATGGGCTACACTGTTTGCTAATCTCCCCTTTAGGAGTGCTATGCATAAAATGGTTAAAAATGTAAGATCATATTAATCTGACTATATGAGTTTCTAATGTTGTCAGATGTTATTTAAAACAGAGATTTTAAACATATACATAGATCACAGAAAGGCAAAGATTGTTCCGACTAAACAGGGTAACAACAAATGACAACAGTGAAGAACAATCCTGATATCTAGGTTCTGTTAATATAACATAACATTATTTTAATTGAGAAGGGACACCTGCACTGGACAGTCCCATGGAAACTCTTTCCAAGAGGACTTCATTTCAATCAAACCTGTCTATGCAGGCACCTTGAGGAAAGCCTAACAGTGATTACTTTAGACAGTTTTTATTACCCTAGATATAACAAGTATCTTTGTTCTTTGACGTTGTAAAGAATTTGCCACTATAAATACTTCCAAAAAGGTTTAGTATAATAGGTAATAAAAGGCCCTTACCAGCAACCCCAAGAAAGGAATGTCGTGAATGTTTGTTAGTATCACCTCACTGGAGTGATTCTAACAAATATGCACAATATTCTTTCTTGGAGTAATAATATTCTTCCATATCCCCATAAAGTGGTCTCACGTTGAGATAAGGATCAGTTCCACTCAAACTGTCATTATAATAAGATCTGTCATTGTATCGAAGGTTGCTATAAAGAGGGCTGACTTTATTCGCCTTTGAAGATCCTGGAAAAGCTCGCCTTTAAATACAGGGGATTGGATAATAAGAGATGGCCTTTAGAAAGGTTTGGTTGCAATTCGAACTGCCACTGTTAATAATGACACTTAGAACTTTCAAGAGTTTGGTATTGCCCGCCTGGAGCAAAATGCAGAAACAGAAGTCATCTGGCATTTAAAAACGATGTTTTCCGCTATTTCCTGCAAAAAGAACTGACATCTACACTATAGATCTAGGAGGTATCAGTCTAGTTACTGGGTGAGGTATATGATTTTGTCAAGTGCAAATATCAAAACCAACTGGAAACTTGTCTAAACAGAATCCCCAAGTTCTTAACGGGAGTACACTGTCATAAACAGAGAGTAAAACAGCACAATTTGTGATAAATACAACATATAACAAACAGTATTGTCTTGTACAGATATGTTATTAGTAATTTCAGCAAGTTTGATCATACTGAGTACATCTGGGGAACACTAACCAACCCTTTGGCCCCCGCCCATAGGGGCTTGAAGAAATATATGGGCTGCATGATGCTTCCATGCAGAGCTGAATCTGGCCTGCACACTAGTACTGGTAAACTGCTTAGAGGATCTAAGCCTGTCCAGGAACCGCGGTGCGAAGCGGACCATCCATGCGAATAAACCCTATTGGTTTCATTGGGTGACAGGGCTTGAGATGTCATTTCATCTCAATGTCGGGTAAAAGTCCCACAAAATTGGAAGTAACATCTCCAAAATGACCTTTACAGTGTTGATGGGGACGATAAACCTCAATCAAACAAACAAAAACTAACCAACCCTTAGAAATTCCATAAAAAAATAGCAGACAACATTCCAGTTTTCTTTCAAATTATTCCTCAGAGATCAGGCTTGACATTTCACGTGAATCATCTGGCAGATGATTCACATGAAATGTCAAGCCTGATCTCCAAGGAATAAACTTGGTTTCCTGGAAAAGTATCATTTAATCAGAACGATGTAAGTTACAATTTTCCTCAGCTCTTCAAGTGGTAATATGCTGTAAAACCTACTGTTTACCAGACTGGAGTAATATTTTTGTACTTATTTCAAAGGTGAGAAAAGTTTATAACAACTGTTGAGAGGCAAGTTATGGCCGAATGGGATAAAAAATAAATGAGAACATTTCTGAATCACTACTGGAAGTACATGCCATTCCTTTGTTTTCCTACAAAAATCAGACAAATACTGGGACCAGCATAAGCTTTATATAAGTTTTCAAATAGTCTGCCTAGAGAGTATTGAGAGTACTTCTCATTTATGATGCAGGAACTTTTTAGAATTTCCTTACTGAGGCAATGCATTTTTTGGGGCTTTGATTTACAGCCCTTTCAAGATTATTTCTCTTATTATGAGCCAATTATCAATCAGAGGTTGGCAAAAACTGGAGTCCCCAGAAAACAACCAAAAAGTACCCCAAACATGTTTTAATGCGGATATCAGAAAAATACAGCAAAATTGCACTAAATTAAGACTAAATCTGGGTTAAAAGTTTATTTAGAAGGTTGCAGTTATTTTTTCTTTGCGTTTCAGAAAACAATGACTTCTGATCAGGGACCACTTTTGGGACTGTTCAAAAGTTGTCTTAAAGACCACTTTTGAACAGCCCCAAAGGTGTTCTTAACATAGGAATTTTATTACATGCCCCCAAATTATCGTTACTAAGTTCACTACCAGTTATTGTGTTCCATACTGTCATATGATCAAACTTGCTTTCAACCCATTTTGTACCGAATGGAATCTTCCATATGGGCCCCGTCAAGCCATTTTGGTACTTATCGCCTATGCGTGCAGCGAAGGTTCAGGCGAGCCTGCGCATCCGCGCAGTCTCGCCAGAACCTTCACTGCTCGCTCATACAAGCAGTGAGTCAAGAGGAACCTTCAGACAGAAAGCCATATCCCTGGCCCCTCTGAGTGGCTGGGCATGCGCAGTTAAAATATGTCATGACGGAATGCTCGAAGACACAAGTTCGCTTGGCGGGGCTCATATAGCAGGAGTCTATTCCAAAACTTAGGGATACCATGCTGAGTTGAAATAGAAATTGTTTTAAAAACGGCTGATATGCTTGCTAACAGTGAATGCACTGATCAGATGCTCTGTTCTGCTGCTTTTGATCTGGGCCTGCACTGTTTGCCAGGGACCCGTTTTTGGAGTTTCCAGTACAAAATGGGTAAATGCCCATGCATGTGGGTGGTGCAACATGAATATGATGTCCAACATGCCTTCATCAAACCATAATTGCGACGGCGACATTGGTGATGTGGGCGTTGTGCTGGATGACACTGCGAAATAAGAAAGACAAAAACACTGCAAATAAAATGAAAATGGAAAAAAAAATGAAAATCATAAAAATATGCTATGAAAATGAATATTACACAAAAGCTGAAAATATGAAGAATTGAAAAAAGCCAAAATAAGATATACCATATTTACTGTGAGTATTAGAACATTCAGAACTCAGCACATAGTGAAAACCCAGATCTCATCAGGATCTACACTGTTTCAACTCATCGAGCTATTTAGGACCACATTGGGTAATAAACTGAACTTGTTCAAATTATAGAACAAGTATGATAAGGATTTGAGATGTCCAAATCTTAAGGGTAAATATGGTAGCTAACCCCATAAGCACCAATCAAAACAATGAAGCAGACTACATTGTACATGTTTCTGTTTTGTTTTTGTTTTGTTTTTTAACATCATTACGAAAGCACGCCTCTACAAATACAATGTAAACTTTACCGCCAAAAACACGAAAATTTTAAGCTGACAAATTGTGATATTTTCTTATTTCTGCTCAAAATATAGATTGTTGGTACTCGTTAGAACCGCCTCATCCATGCGGTTTTAACAAGTACCCACAATCAATATTTTAGAGCAGAAATGAGAAAAACAAGGTATACCCCTTTAAACCCCAGTTTTACTACATTAAATTGGGTTTCGAGGGGGTCAAAATTATATAGGCGTGTTTTCCTGACGTGAATATAAGGCTTGATATTTCATGAGAATCATCACTTCAGAGAACAAGAGGACCATGATGGTCCTGTATCGCTCACCTGAGTCTATTCATCACCTTGTTTTTGATCCCACATGACCCATATTCAAACATATTCAAGATTTAAAAAGGCAAACATTCTTGGCAAGTTTCATGAAGCTTGAACCAAAAATGCAGTCTCAAGTATGTTTAACCAATTTTGTTTGTTTGATTTGAGGTTTATACTATTTAGGTCATTTTGGAGACGTTGCTTCCAATTTTGTGGGACTTTTACCCGACATTGAGATGAAAGGTCCGCCCCTTCATGTCTGACAGCATTTATATTTCCGCAGCCTGAAGGTTGATTTCAATCATTTCTAATCTGTAGCATGCTTATGGTGGGGAAATTATGAAACAAGAGGGCCATGATGGCCCTGGATCGCTCACCTGATCCATAGAGTAACAAGTGGGCCCTGCGGAGGGCCATTATTACCCCCAGGGCTATAATGTGCATAATGTTGAGAGAGGTCTAAAAAGGTGAAGCTTCATACCAAATATCAACAAAGGCTATAATTCTAACAATCTTGGCAAAGGTCCACTAGATGAAGCTACACAACAAATATCAAAGACCTGGGCCTTGCGGTTTCAGAGAAGAAGATTTTTTTAGAGGTCCACTAGATGAAGCTCCATACCAAATATCAAAGACATGGGCCTTGCAGTTTCAGAGAAGAAGATTTTTTAAGATTTCCCTATATAAGTCTATGTAAAACCAAAGGGTGCATATTTGGCTCCAGGGCTATAATTTGAACAATCTTGATAGAGGTCCACTAGATGAAATTTCACACCAAATATCAAAGACCTAGGCCTTGTGGTTTCAGAGAAGAAGATTTTTCAAGATATTCCCTATATAAGTCTATGTTAAAGAAAAGGGCCCTGGACCGGGGGGGGGGGGCATTTTTTGCCCCAGGGCTATAATTTGAACAATCTTGGTAGAGGTCCACTAGATGAAGCTTCATACCAAATGTCAAAGACCTAGGCCTTGTGGTTTCAGAGAAGAAGATTTTTCAAGATTTTCCCTATATAAGCCCATGTAAAACCAAAGGGCCCCCGTGTGGGGGCATTTTTGGCCCCAGCACTATAATTTGAACAATCTTGGTAGGGGTGCACTAGATGAAGCTTCATACCAAATAGCAAAGACCTGGGCCTTGCCGTTTCACAGAAGAAGATTTTTAAAGATTTTCCCTATATAAGCCCATATAAAACCAAAGGGCCCCCGTGCGGGGGCATTTTTGGCCCCAGCACTATAATTTGAACAATCTTGGTAGGGGTCCACTAGATGAAGCTTCATACCAAATATCAAAGACCTGGGCCTTGTGGTTTCAGAGAAGAAGATTTTTTAAGTTTTCGGTGAAAAAATCTATTTTTGGTTCCTGTAACCTAGATGTGCAACGGACCGGAACCATTTGAACAACTTTGAAAGGGGACCACCTAAGGATCATTCCTGTGAAGTTTGGTCAAAATCCGATCAGTGGTTTAGGAGATGTGGTTTGAAGAAATTGTTTACGCACGCACGCATGGACGCACGACGGATGACGGACAAAAAGTGATCCCAAAAGCTAACCTCATCACTACGTGACGGTGAGCGAATAAAAGTAGGTCAAGTGATGACAATTTTTTTTCTAAAATAGCCAAAAGAACTTTGACCATGATCCAAACACCCTGAAAGTCTGAGTTGCTTGAGATACTGTATTATCATACAGAATATTTGTTTAACCTTTACCCTGCTGAATTAATTTTTTTATCGATACTCCGTCCCACTGAATTGTTTTTATCAAATACTACCATTTTCAGCAACTTTTAACACGCAAAAACCCGTATTTTTCTTCATTTCTCCACCATTCAAAGCATATGGAAAACGAAAGTAGCCTACTGTCACTCAGCTGACTGAGTCGAAAAATCGTTTAAAACACCCTTTCAGAGCGTATTTTGGGCTCGATTAGATCAAGTTCGTCAAAAAGTAGCGATTTCCTCAAAAAAATTGCATCCTTACCCAGAAAATCCATCCAAAAACATCGAAACGGCAAGTTTTTTTTTTCATCGCTGCCCGGATGTTATTTGATACTGAAATGCCAAACCGCACCGAAAAACGAGAGTTCCTCCTTTTCTATGAGTCGCACCAAGCACACCAGTCAATTTCGGCGCACGATTGCGCCTACAGCGTGGCGCCATTACATTTTCACGGGCGCACGAATGCGCCTACAGCATGTTAAAGGTTAAAGTTACAATAACCCCTAAAAGGCGGGAAAACCCTGAAGGGGTAGCCTGGCAAACAGCATAGGCCCAGATCAGACGTCGCAGAACGTGGCATCTGAACAGGGTCAGCACTGTTTGCTAACAGCATTTTCTGTCAAATAAAATACCCCTCCTGACCAAGGTATTACAAATAGAAGACATTTCTGAGCAAGTTTGATGATGATTGGAATAAAACTGTGGCCTCTAGAGTGTTAACAAGGTTTTTCTATGATTTAACCTACTGACCTACTTTTTGACCCCACACGACCCATATTCGAATTTGACCTAGATATTGTCAAGATGATCATTCTGAGCAAGTTTGATGATAATTAGACTAAAATTGCAGTCTCTAGAGTGTAAACAAGGTTTTTCTATGATTTGACCTACTTTTGAACCCACATGACCCATATTCAAATTTGACCTAGATATTGTAAAGATGATCATTCTTAGCAAGTTTGATGATGATTTGACCAAAACTGTGGCCTCTAGAGTGTTAACAAGTTTTTTCTATGATTTGACCTACTGACCTACTTTTTGACCCGACATGACACATTCGAACTTGACCGAGATAGTGTCAAGATGATCATTCTGAGCAAGTTTGAGGATGACTGGACCAAAACTGTGGCCTCTAGGGTGCTAACAAGGGTTTTCTATGATTTTCTACTGACCCACTTTTTGATCTGAAATGACCCATATTCGAACTTGACCGAGATATTGTCAGGATGAACATTCTGACCAAGTTCGAGGAAGATTGGACCAAAACTGTGGCCTCTGGAGTGTTAACAGGTTTTTCTATGATTTGACCTACTGACCTACTTTTTGACCTGACATGACCCATGTTCGAACTTGACCGAGATATTGTCAGGATGATCATTCTGAGCAAGTTTGAGGACGATTGGACCAAAACTGTGGCCTCTAGGGTGCAATCAAGGGTTTTCTGTGGTTTGACCTACTGACCTACTTTTTGGCCCGACATGACCCATATTAGAATTTGACCAAGATATTATCACTATGATCATCCTCGGCAAAGTTGAGGATGATTGGACCAAAATTGTGGCCTCTAGAGTATTAACAAGGTTTTCCTTTGATTTGACCTGGTGACCTACTTTTGACCCGACATGACCCATATTCAAACTTGACCGACATATTGTCATGATGATCATTCTGACCAAGTTTGATGATGATTAGATCAAAACTGTGGCCTCTAGAGTGTTAACAAGAAAAGTTTATGCACGCACGACGCATGACGCCGCCGGACATCTCACAGTCACAAAAGCTCACCATGACCTTCCGTCAGGTGAGCTAAAAAGACCTGGCATTCCATGTAAAATGTCTGCTTATTCCATGTAAATCGTCAGCCTAGCATGAACCACCAAGTCATACTTAAGGGGAATGGGAACACCTTCAGGGGAGGCAACTCCTGCAAAAGTATTTTTGTCTCCCATGTCAATAGAGGTCAACTCTTAAAGGCTCCTCAAGAGCAAATTATTTCCTTTAAGGGTAGACCCTTTTTTTCGATGGGAACAAGTTTATAGACAGGAAGTCCTGAATTGTCTCCCTTTGAAAAATGACGGACAAATCTGCCAGGTGTTCCCATTCCCCTTAATTCTCTGAAAAATGAGAAAAAAAATATTTTAAATGTTGTCTGCTGTGGTCATGGCAGACATTTTAAGGGCTAACAAAACTTATTTCACAAAACACCCAAGTTGTACAAGCCTGGGTCATATAAGAGCTTACTGAAGCTAAATCAAAGTAAAACCAAGCACAACAAACTAATGTAACAGCTGCAACAAGTAAGGTTGATCCCAACTGGATGGGGCTTCCTGCATAGTAAAAGGGATTCAAGAAGGAAGTTGAGCATCCACCTTCCCCAAGACATAATTCTAGGAGTTCGTGTACACAACAACCTCTTTGCAACACAGTTCATTATAACAGAGTTTTGGATATAACTGTTCTTATTTCTGTATATTTCTTATTTTTGCTCAAAAACATAGATTGTGGGTACTCATTAGAACCATCTAGAAGAGGCTGTTCTAACATGTACCCACAATCTATATTTTCAATAGAAATAAGAAAAATATTACAATTTTTCGTCTAAAATTTTCGTTATTTTTAGGTGGTAGAATTTACAATGTATGTGTATAGGCATGTTTTTGTAATGGCTAGTTATTTTCTGTATTTGCAGCCTAAGAGGTTACACAAACAAGTTTACCATTTTTGATAATTTGTTGGTATTGGAGTTTAACCCTTGTCCTGCTGAGCCCGGATATGCTTTATCTTTGAAACAATGTAGATCCAGATCAGATGGCTTCTGAAGAAGCCATCTGATCAGGATATTCATTGTTTGCCATCCAATTTATGAATTTGCTGCAGTAATTTGCATCAATTAATCTGATTGGCTGATAATCAGTAGTGGGTGTGACATATTTAAATATTCAGCAGGACAAGGGTAAACTGCCCAGTCAACACTATTTTAGATCATTTTGAGCTTGTCAGTTTACTTATCCACACTTTTCCTGGGCAGGCTTGTACGTGAGCTGTTAACCAGTACAGTTCACATTCTTTCGCCAGAAACTAACAACTGCCCTTCTTGAATCTGCCGAAGAGAGAGAATGACCATAGAAAAGATTTCATTATCAATCTTCACTAAAGAATGTTGCCGAGGCCGGCAGGAATAGAACTCGCTTCCTCCTAATCACCAGTCAGATGCACATCCGACTGATCTACCGAGGCCGGCCCCATTTTTGATAATGACAAGTTATCCATTCATGCAGAAGAAAATAAGCTGACTTAATTAAGGAAATAGCTTTTTACTCAAAGACCCATAAAAGTATCATATCAATGTCAGCCATTTCTCATAAATCCTGCTCTTAATGTTCTAAATAACAGTGATCTATACTTATTGATTTCTGTGTCAGGAAGAAGCTTGATGACTGCTACATCTTAGACAGAAATTAAAAACAGCCTACAAAACTGGTTGTGACATCTAAATTGGGACAGACTGTGATATATTTTCTGCCATTTAACCCTTTTTTACCAAATGTAATCTTCCTCCTTATATATAGCAGGAGTCCATTTCAAAATTTAGGGGTGTCAGGTTGTGTTTTCTTCAAAATCTATTTGGAAACTGGCTGAACTTTTGCAAACAGTGTAAGACCTAATCAGATGTCATGTTCTGTGGTGTCTGATCTGGGCATGCACTGTTTGCCATCTACCCGTTTGGGGTACAAAACGGGTTAAATTTTGGGGTGTCAAGTATTTTTAGAATATACAAGTTATTTTTAGGATATATAGTGGGTACTTGTTGGAATTGCCTTAGTTGAAGTGATTACAACATAAACCAACAGCACCGCATGCGGGTGCCAACGCTCGACTGCACCCCCTTTTCATAATGAACAACTAGTCCGAGTTTCAAGTAAATATGTTCAGTAATGACAAAGATATTATAAAATGTCCAAGTTTTTGCATGACGATGCAGACGATGCCAGAGCTATGACAATATCTCGTCGTTTTCTCCGAAAACTGCTGAGCTAATTATGTCTCTGAACACAAAATAAGGAAAATAATTCTTCATAACAAGGGAAAGAAGAATACCATCCTCCTGTGGATTAGAACCTAGGGTGTGTGGGTGAGAGTCCAATGCCCTAACCACTTGGCCTAAGAGTCGACTCACTGATGCAGTTGTCAGAGAATTGATAATAAATGTGTAAGCTATGCATAATCTACCAAGGTAGATAATTCAAAATGAGGAAGAGGTATTGCTGTCCGTAACAATCTGCCTCTTCAAAGTGAAGCAATTTGATGATGACGTAAAGCCAGTTTCAGCGTAGTAAAGTCCGATCCCGGACAAGCACCCATTTAATGACATGTAAGTCACAATAAAGGAAAGAATCACAGCTAGAAAATCCCTTGACTCCAGTCGGATTTGAACCCTGGCTGCTTGGCTGAATCCAATGTTCTAACCACTGATGCCATTGTCAGAGACTAAGCTACGAGTGATCTATCAAGGTAGATAAATTAAGAGAAACTGTGGGTCCATAACCCATCTAGTTACCCCAGAACGGGTACCTTGGCAAACAGTGCAGGCCCAGATCAGACGCCGCAAAACGCGGCGTCTGATCAGGGCCTCCACGGTTTGCCAAAAGTTCAGCCATTTTCCAAATAAATTTTGATGAAAACACAACCTGACCTCCCAAAATTTTAAAATGGACTCCTGCTATATTTTAGAAGGAAGATTCCATTTGGTACAAAAAGGGATAACAATACTCCTCCTTAACTGGAGCTATAAAATAAGGTCACTCTTCAAGTACTGGCCCATTCTGCCAACTATATATAAGGAGGAAGATTCCATTTGGTACAAAAAGGGATAACAATACTCCACCTTAGCTGGAGCTATAAAATAAGGTCACTCTTCAAGTACTGGCCCATTCTGTCATGTAAGCAACTGTAAACACTTATTCCAGCACTTGAGATCATAAAAACTGACCCTCAGTCAGGGATGATCCTCAGGAAATATGTACTACAAATCTCAATGAGATACTTTAATACAAGAAAGGAAAGCCGGGGTGTTACTTCCTACTACTACAATGTGTAAGGCCTTACAGGACTAACCCTTATCTTGCTGTTCACGAAAACCCCTATCTTTGCAAACAGTGTAGATCCAGATCAGATGGCTTCTGAAGAAGCCATCTGATCTGGATCTACACTGTTTGGAATTCAGTTTCTGAATTTGTAGCAATAAACTACACCAAGTAATTTGATTGGTTGATAGACATAAATAGGTGTGGCTTAAATGAATATTCAGCAAGACAAGGGACTAATATCTATTTTGGTATTTGAGCCAGCGCACAACAAAACCTACAATAAAACATGATGAGGCTCAACAGCAATGACTCAGATCAGTGTGCACATCCATGCACTATATTTATTTGGACAGCCTGCAGGCCCATTATAGAAGGTACATGCCAACAGCAAAGGCTCTGATCAAACTGCACAAGCACGCAGGCTGATCAGAGTTGCTGCTGGTCACATAAGCCTTATTGTAGGTTTGCTATGTACTGGATCTTTTTGATTAATATCACACCCAAATACCTAGATAAGCATCAACAGATTTGTAACAATATACATCTGGGCCCCACCCCCCTCCCGTCAAGCGATTTTGTTACTTATTGCCTATGCAAGCAGCGAAGGTTCAGGCGAGCCTGCGCATCCGCGCAGTCTCGCCAGAACCTTCGCTGCTCGCTCATACAAGAAATGAATCAAGAGGAATCTTCAGACAGAAAGCCATATCCCTGGCCCCTCTGAATGACTGGGCATGCACAGTTAAAATCTGTCATGACGGAATGCTCGAAGACACAAATTTGCTTGGCGGGGCTCATCTAACAAAATGATTTTAAGTTTGATAAGACTGACCAATGGGAGTCATGGCCTTCTTTTGAGGTCAAAATATGTCTTCATTAACTTATACATAGGAAATTGTATCAGATAAGATGATTACAGTGAAATTAGGCTATTAAGACCAACTAAAACTGATGACTAATTAAGAAATAGATCAGCTCTAGCAGTGATTTGTTGAGTAATAAATCACAGTTTTGAGGTCAGTTGTAAGGTAGATTAAATCCCCAGGAGTGTGTGTGTGAATTCGGGTTTAACGTCGCTTTCAACAATTTTTCAGTCATATCACGACCGTGTCTGGTTGCGACAGGGAGCTCAATGCTCACGTTTATAGTGCTGCCTCACTGAAGTATCATGTCCCAGACACATTACATGATACCACACCCAGTCACATTATCCTGACACTGGATCGACCAGTCCTAGCTCTACCCCGTAAATCTGAGTGCCAAGCGGGGAGACGCTAGTACCATTTTTAACGACTTTGGTATGTCGCGGCCCGGGATCGAACCCGAGACCTCCCGTTCCCCGGAGCGGACACTCTACCAACTGAGCTATCGGGCCGGTAAAATCCCCAGGACATAGCGATTTGTCTACTTACAACTGACCAACAAACTGCGATCTTCATCTACAAGATTTGTCAAGTTAGGGGTTGCCGTGTTAAGCAAGATAATGTTTCCTGCACAGGAGAAAATTCTTCCCTTTAAGAGTAAATATCGTTTGGCAGGGGCTCAGTTTATATGAAATCTCTGAAGAATGAAAACATGGGTTTTTTTTTGGGGGGGGGGGGGGGGATTTACACACAGTCCTGTCAAGATTATTTCACATATTTCGAGCCAATTATTAATCAAAGTGGCAAAACCCGGAGAAAATCCACCTGACCTGACCTTTCGGTGCACAACTTGGCATCTCACGTGGCCCGAGAGGCACAAACCACAGCAGTGAGAGACCTAATGATTAAAAGGCAGCTCTCTTACCCATTTGGCCAGGGTGCCAGTGAAAACATGGAAGAAAACATTCCAGCTTTATCTCAACCAAATCTTTCTTAATATTTGCTGGACTTGTGAAAAAGTCATTCATTCCTCCTATATCACAGTATATCAGGCTACTTCATACAGCGGGATAATCAGAGTTTATTCAATAGATAATCTGCGAAATCCTCAACTGAATTCCACTGTGATTATAAAATATATATAATTCCAGCTACAGAGCCAAAACCAAATTTCTTATTTTCTGAGAATATTCCCTAATCCGTTAAAGATATTGATGCATAGCCCCAAAAGTGAAATCTTCACACAGAGATGATCTATCTTCAATAAAGTAACAAAGGAAACAATAGTAAGCTACAGCCATGATCTAGAGATTCCCAAGTTCAATCCATGAAGTACCAATTAACCCATTTTGTACTGGAAACCCCAAAAGGGGTACCCTGGCAAACAGTGCAGGCCCAGAGCAGAATGCGGCGTCTGATCAGGGCCTCAACTGTTTGCTTAAAGTTCAGCCAGTTTCCAAATCAATTTTGAAGAAAACACAACTTGACACCCCTAAATTTTAAAATGGACTCCTGTTATATATAAGGAGTGTGTGTGTGTGTGTGTGTGTGTGTGTGTGTGTGTGTGTGTGTGTGTGTGTGTGTGTGTGTGTGTGTGTGTGTGTGTGTGTGTGTGTGTGTGTGTGTGTGTGAATTCGGGTTTAACGTCGCTTTCAACAATTTTTCAGTCATATCACGACGGTGTCGGTTGCGACAGGGAGCTCAATGCTCACTTTTATAGTGCTGCTTCACTGAAGTATCATGTCCCAGACACATTACATGATACCACACCCAGTCACATTATTCTGACACTGGGTCGACCAGTCCTAGCTCTACCCCGTAAATCTGAGTGCCAAGCGAGGAGCAGCTAGTACCAATTTTTAACGACTTTGGTATGTCGCGGCGCGGGATCGAACCCGTGACCTCGCGTTCCCCGGAGCGGAAACTCTACCAACTGAGCTATCGGGGCCGGTATTATATATAAGGAGGAAGATTCCATTTGGTACAAAAAGGGTTAAACAGATAAGGTGGGTATATGGTGATAATTAAAGGGTATCCATAATAATCTATGTTGTGGGTATTCATTTGAACTGCCTTTAGCCCCCCCCCCCCCATAGGGGCTTGAAGAAATATATGGGCTGCATGATGCTTCCAAGCAGAGCTGAATCCGGTCCGCACACTAGTACTGGTAAACCGCTTAGAGAATCTAAGCCTGTCCAGGAACTGCGGTGCGAGGCGGACCGTCCATGCTAATAAACCCTATCGGTTTCATTGGGCGACAGGGCTTGAGATGTCATTTCATCTCAATGTCGGGTAAAAGTCCCACAAAATTGGAAGCAACGTCTCCAAAATGACCTTTACAGTGTTGATGGGGACGTTAACCTCAAATCAAACAAACAAAATCATCTGAACTGCCTGTGAGAGGTGGTTCAAATCAATACCCACAACATAGGTTTATATAGAGAAATAAGGAAAATCACCCTTTCATTATCACCGAGTACCCACCTTATCATTCTGAAGCTGTGGTCCCTTCGTTTTTTGTTGTTGTTTTTATGCCCCTGGAATCGAGATTCCGGGGGCATATATATAGTTTTTGGTCTGTTTGTCCATTTGTCTGTTTGTCTGTCTTCAAAAACCTTAACATTGGGTATAACTTTTGAATGGTAATAGATAGAGCTTTCATATTTCACGTGTATACCTTATCACAAGACCTTTCCAGCGGTACCATAATTTTTGATCTTGTGACCTTGACCTTTGGCCTACTTTTTTCAAAATTTTAACATTGGCAACATTGGGCATAACTTGTGAATGGCGCTGTCCAGGGGCATCAGTGTTTCAGTGAGTGAGTGAGTTTTAGTTTTACATCCCACCAACAGCTAAGGTCATACGGAGACGGGACCTCGGTTTAAAGACTCATCCGAAAGTCTGGAGAAGCCCGGGATCGATTCTGCGATCCCTGGTTTACAAGGCGAGTAGCGTAACCACTGCACCACGGAGGCTTCTATCAGTGTTTCACAAACCCATCTTAATTTTTTTTGTATATTTTAGGCCTGGCTTCATTTGAATCGTCTGCTAGACTGACCATTCACATGAATTATCATGATTATCTCAGAATAACATGATGTCATATGCTTCGTAATTTTGCATGGTGTTACAAGAGTTAAGGCTTATCTTTTACTTAGCTGGACACAAAAGCTAGGAGAGACATGTCATCACTTATAGATATTATGGCTTGTGTAAACAGCCATAAGAACTTAGTTGATGGTTTAAACAAACTTGCTGTAGACAGATGATCCTTCATCTCTCCCACAGAAGATAACTATTGCCAATTGATAGAAACATGGATTTTTGAGTCCAAAGTTATAGATTATCAAGAAAGTAGCAAGATCTATAGACACAAAATAGGATGGTAATTGTTATTGAAGTTCTCATTGTGCTTGGAAAGTGAGTGAGTGAGTGAGTGAGTGAGTGAGTGAGTGAGTGAGTGAGTGAGTGAGTGAGTGTGAGCAAGTGAGTGAGCGAGTGGGCAAGCGAGCAAGTATGTATGTGTGAAAGAGAATGTGTGAGTGGACAGGTGGTTGGGTGAGTGGATGAGTGAGTGACTGTTTACTTACAAACCTGGGTCCAGTTGTTCAAAGCATCGTTAGCTTAACAAGCTCGTTAGTGGTCATATTGTTAACTCTTCTAGCAAGTACAATATCGTAAATTTTGGTATTTTTGCTGGGAAAATGTGAGCAGCTTTTGCGTCAGCAAAAGCTGCTCACATTTTTCCAGCAAAAATTTCAGCATATTTGCCATATTTAATGATCAAAGTTTTAACGATACGTTAACTAACGATGTCGTTAGTTTTGAACAACTGGCCCCAGGTGTGTAATATTAATAACCCTTATCCTGCTGAATAAATTAATTCAACCACATCCATTTCTGAATATCAACCAACCAAACAAATTACTTCATCTAATTCACAAACTGCATGATATACAGTGTAGATCCTGATCAGATGACACAGAGGCCATCTGATCGGGTCTACACTGTTTGCAAAGGTTGGGGTTGTGTGTTCAGCCAGATAAGGTATGTATGATATGAAACTGCAAAAGTTCATTCTTATCAGCCAGAGAACACCACTATTACATAAGCATTGTAATTTTCCATTAAAATCTGGGGGAAAAAAGATATGAAAACATATACCATGTGTTAACAATGTGCCATCAATGTAAGTAATACCTGAGAAAAAGAACAGGTGTATATGTGTATAAACAGACTTCAGACTAAAGAACAATGATTTCACCTTAATGATGTAAATATTTCCTGCCAACATCAGCTACAACTTAATGATAGGGAACACACCTATATTATTTCATATTAATAGTTTAGTACCAAATCACTTTTATATTTTTTTCCTCACAGATAACAAGACGAGTTATAGATGAGACCTGAAAACTATTTCGCTGGTTACACTGCTGAGTAAAAACAATAGCTTATTTTTGAAAGAAACTCATGTTGTGGGTACATGTTCATTTTCCATAATGATCCTAAGTACTGGGACATATATAGGCCTTGGCAAACAGTGCAGACCCAGATCACACTGCTCCTGAGGGAGCAGTCTGATCTGGGTCTTCACTGTTTGCCATTCTGTCTGCATCTTTTGGACACCTTGATGTCGTGAAACAAATTTGTTAATAATTTAGGAAAAGTCAAGGCACCGAATCTTTTAGAATTTTTTGCGGTAGCCACATTGGAGCAAGAGTCAAAACACGGACAGCACTTGTGGGTTAATTGTCTCTGGGCTAGGAAACATTGTTCAAAATGGAGAACCAAACTACTTATTCTGTATTTTATATATATAAAAAAAAAAAGTGTACACCCATACTGTGACCGTGACCTACAGGTGACCTTGATCTTAAGGTCACAGGCTGATAAATTCTGCAATGAAGCTTAACTGATTGCATATGCCTGTTGTGGGGCTGGGGTGGGTGGGGGGGGGGACTAAAATTGGATGTAAATTACAATCTATCTCAACTGCTAGCATTGGTGTTTTTTTTTTTTTTTTTTTTTATGTCTGACTTTTTTTATGTCTGACTTTCCAATATATTCATTCAACTTCTATACTGCAAAATGAACTACTTGACACTGGTGAGATTTGTCCTTGTCCTCTTCAACAGTTGCTTATTCAACTTACCTTTCTTGACTTTCTTCTGTAATCTGACAGTATCAGCAGCACATTTCTTAATGTCTTGTCTTGCCCTTTTATATTCTGAAGAAGATAAATCGATAGTATTTGTAGAGTCCATAGCTGTAACAAGAATAATGCTGGGACTACTTTTCTTATTTCTCCATCAATTGAGCCCCGCCAAGAGAATTTGTGTCTTCGAGCATTCCGTCATGACAAATTTTAACTGCGTATGCCCAGCCATTCGGAGGGGCCAGGGATATGGCTTTCTGTCTGAAGGTTCCTCTTGATTCACTGCTTGTATGAGCGAGCAGCGAAGGTTCTGGCGAGACTGCACGAATGCGCAGGCTTGCCCGAACCTTCGCTGCTCGCATAGGCGATAAGTACCAAAATCGCTTGACGGGGCCCATATGTGGTGGGTACTTGTTAGGATCACCTCAACTTGTTGAGGCAATTCAAACAATTATCCACACAAACCACACCATATATTTGTAACAAGAATATTATACATGTGTACTTTGTTCATCATTGGTACGGTTCCTTATCTATTGTTTGTATTGAGGTTCAACGGCCCTGTCAACACTATTTAAAGGTCATTTTGGAAATGTTGCTCCCAGTTTTGTGAGACTTTTACCTGAAACTGAGATAAAAAGACATCTCAAGCCCTGGTGCCCGTAGAAACCACTAGGGTTTATATGCAGGTACGATCAGACTGTACCACTTTGCCATGGCATATTGTTCCTTATGGAGCAATCTGACTGTAAATGATACTTCTGTTATCCTAGATGTAAGTTTGAGTTCTAACTTTGTTCTATGGAGTTGTCCTATGGAGATGGCTGTTAAACTCAATTAAATCAGATCAGGGTCTTCTCTTCCAGATGGTTTTGTACAATACTAAAACATCAACTTTATTGCTTTGTTTTGTTAGTTTGTTTGATTTGAGGTTTAACATCCCCCTCAACACTGTATAGGTCATTTGGGAGACGTAGCTTCCGATTTTGTGGGACTTTAAGCCAACATTGAGATGAAATGACATCTCAAGCCCTGTCGCCCAATGAAACCATTAGGGCTTATAAGCATGGGCGGACCAACTCGCTCCGCTTTACCTGGGCAGGCTTTGATCCTCTAAGCAGTTTACTGGTACTTGTGTGCGGTCGGTTTCAGCTCTGCATGCAGCCCAATCTATCAACTTTATTGAGGTCCAATATAGGATAATGTTTACTCTCTAAGTGAATCTACTAGCACATTTCGGCCCCCGCCCATTGGGGCTTGAAGAAATAAATGGGCTGCATGATGCTTCTACTAAGAGCTGAAACCAACCAAACGAGTACTGGTAAACCGCTTAGAGGATCTAAGCCTGCCCAGGCAAAGCGGTGCGAGTCTGACTGTCCATGCATATCAACCCTATTGGTTTCATTGGGCAACAGGTCTTGAGATGTCATTTCATCTCATGGTTGGGTAAAAGTCCCACAAAATTGGAAGCAACAGCTCCAAAATGATCTATACAGTGTTGACGGGGATGTTCAGCCACAAATCAAACACACATATCAAAACAACACATATGTGACAAATCTCAGGTCTCAGAAAACAGTCCGCTCTAATTTCAGATTTTTTGTTTTTAGTTTTAAGACCCATTCAACACTATTTTGGTCATATCCAGTCAGTCAGTTACCACACTTTTTTCTGGGCCAGCTTATACATAAGTGGTTAACAAGGTCAGTGTACATTCTTTCACCAGAAACTGACAAATGCCCTTCTTGAATCAGGAAAAGGATGAGAATGACTTCAGAATCAATCTCCCTCACCTGGCAGGTATAGAATCTACAACTTACTGATCACCAGTCAGAGAGCTACCAAGGCTGGCTCAAATTTCAGGATAGTTACAGCAATTTACTGTATTTATAAGAACTAGAGCTGTCAGTGAAACCGACTAGGGCCCCGGCAGCGCTATCAGAAATTTGTGGACGGACAGACAGAGTGATTACTATAGGGCACCCACACTTTCAGTGCGGGGCCTTAATTACCACTTAGTTACAGACTAAAATGTTACGGACAGACTAGCCTTCATATATTAGCTGCTACTGTTTACCATATCCCAAAGAGACAACAGCATTATAGTCAATATTTTTTTTCCTTATTCCTAAATGCTAACTCCTAATGCACAAAGTGAATTTGTGTATTAGACATTACATCTTTTTTCTTATTTTTCATTTTCATTCTGTTTTTGATAGAAAAAAAAATTGTGTATAGCTATAGGCCCTGATCAGAAGCCGTGTTTTGTGGCATCTGATCTGGGTCTGCACTGTTCCGCAAGGGTTAAACTAACTTGCTCATGTATCAGAAATTTTTTTGAAGCAAATATGGTAGTTTTTTTCTCATGTAAATTATTGCATAGTATGTTTTGCAGATGTTTTTGAGAACAAGGAAACTGCATATTTTTTCATTGAAAGTCTGAGTCATAAATACAATAAATCAATGCATGTTTTTGGCTGCTCTTTAAAAACAACTGGATCTCCTCTTGAAAATGCCAGATCCAGACCTGCAGGAAGTTTATCAATGCAGTTTCCACCTTTAAGTATTCAGGCACCTCAACTCCTTACCATATTTGTTCTGAAATTTGAACAAGGCACAAGGACAGTATACTGCCAGATGTTATCTATTAATAGCTTGATGAGCAACAAATAGTGTAGACCCTGATGAGACACTGCAGAACATGGTCTTTCATCTGGGTCTTCACTGTTTGCTCGAAAAAAGAGTTTTCAAAAGGCTGTGACCTTAAAAAATGTCAAGATCATCAAAATCGAATCAAATCTTGAGAACTGTTTTCCTCTATCCTAGTAATGTAACTATGCAAGTTTGGTCAGAAACCATTGATAGGTTCAGGAGATATAGTGCTTCAGACAAGCTACGCCAATGCCGATACAAACAGGATTCGCACCAAAAACAATATGCCCCCTCCCCTTGAAAGTGTGTGTGTGTGGAGGGTGTGGGGAGTTGTAAGTAAATTCAGCAACCGATCATAAATGTGAAATTAGTCATGTTACAATAGTGGAATCACACTTTAAAAACAAAGTACTGAGAGTACTGGTGGGTGTGGGCTGGAGAAATGATCAGAAACTTTACTTAAACTGCTCAATATTGTAACATACTTTCTGATACTTTTTCTAATTAAATTTCATTGAGCTGTTTATTTACCAATGTATGCCTAGCATCCCAAGTATGGGACATTTGTAAACAGTGTAGACCCTGATCAGGAATGCAGAATGCACTAACTGATCAGGAACTTTACTGTTTGCTTAAAGTAAGGAAATAGATGTAAACTTGAAATACAATTTGCCAGACACCCCATATATTGTAAATGAACCTCTCCAATTTAAATCTACTGGGTTGAAGAATTTAACTGTGTTTGTTTGAATTGAGGACAGTCACTCAAACTTTAACGGGAATGGATACACCTTCAGGAGAGGCATCTCCTGTAGAAGTGTTTTTGTCACCCATGCCAATAGGGGTCACAATTTGCTCCTGAGGAGCAATATATTTCCTTAGGAGTAGACCCCTTTTTCATTGGGAAAATGCTTATAACTTATCTAAAGGCTTATCTAACTTCAGAACTTATTTATATAAAAACCAACAGGATGTCCTGAAAGTTGTCTCCCTTTGAAAAATGGCAGAAAAATCTGCTAGGTAATCCCAATCCCATCAAGGTCCCCGTCAACACTATTCAGGGATATGTTGCTTCCAAATTTTGTCTGACTTTTACCTGAAACTGAGATGAAGTGACATCTCAAGCCCTGTCGCCCAAAGAAACCAATAGAGCTTATGTGCACTGGACAGTCCAACTTGCACCATTTTGCCTGGGCAGGCTTAGTCCTTCTAAGTGGTTTACCGATACTCATGTGTGCAGCCATTTTCAGCTCTGCGTAGAAGCACCATGCAGCCCAAATCTATTTTTCCAAGCCCCCATGGGCAGGGGCCTAGAATCTATTTGTCAGCAAAGGGTTAAATAGTACAGAAAGCCATCAGCCTTATTTGCACTTGTTTTATGCACTGAGTGTATATTGGTCAGTGGTAGTCACATGGACATCAGGACCCAGTTGTTCAAAGCATCGTAAGCTCAACGAGCTCATCAGTGGTCAATTTGTTAACTGTTCTTGTAAGCACACTATCCAGTACTCTGGTATTTTTTCTGCAAAAATATTAGTATATTTGCCATATTTAATGATCAAAGTTTTAACGATACATTAACTAACAATGTTGTTAGTTTTTAACAATCGAGCCCAGTAGTTTAAGAACTTCTGTATATATAACTTTGTGTAGATTCACAAACAATCGAAACAACCCAAATGATGTTACTTTTTTTTACCAACTCTGAAGATAAGTGTTCAACAATCAACAAGATTATGTTCATAAATGCTTCCAAAAGTTATTAAACACTTTGAAAAGAGGCCAGGTTCCTCCTGCTGCTGAATGATTATGCATGTTAGAGTTAGATACAGACAAAGAAGTCAAGTGTTCAGGTGCCATTCAGCCAGCATGTTTATCAATCGACGCAAAGTTACTAAATAATCCAAGAAGCTTCATTGTGTCTGTCCGTGTGACCTTGGACGAAATCTACTGATCATGGTAATAGTCATTGTCTGAGTGCTATCCAATCAAGATCTACACTGTAAAAACAGTTTGCTTAAAATGCAGTAATTTAAACAAGTCTAAGACCATGTTCAAGACCATTTTTCCAGCCTACACTCTGAGACAATTGACCCAGTAGTGCTCTAAGTACTTTGACTTAATTCTGATCGCAAAACTATGATCTTATATATATATACAGAACCCCTTTTAATTAACATAGTCCCCAATAAAAGGGAGAAAAGAGGATAATCAAGAGATTTTTTTTTATTGATTTTTTTTTTCCTATTACTCCACTTAATCATATGACAATTACCCACACCATAGGTTTCTGAAGACAATAAGGAAAATTATTCCTCATTATCCCCAATACACCACATTATCTAAAGCCATTAAACCTTATCCCACTGAACAAACTAACCTCTACCTTTGCAAACAGTGTAGATCCAGATCAGATGGCTTCTGAAGAAGCCATATGAACTGGATCTACACCATCTGTCATGCAGTTTGTGATTTGAATGGATACTTTATATCAAGTAATTTCATTGGTTGATTGTTAAAAAAAGTGTGGCTAAATTAATTTATTCAGCAGGCTAAGGTTTAATTAATAAAATGCTGCAGTACCCTTAGTGTGTTCTTTATCAAGTTGCGCTACGGTTTTCTTCCAGTCTTCCATTCTTTCTTGAAGAGGTACCACTAGGTTGTCAATAATCGTTCTGAAATAATCAGAGTACACAGCATGAAATATCATAATAACTAGGAGAGATATGCCATGCAACATCCCTCTCAAAGGTAAATTTACAGAAGACTAATTGCTTCATTTTAATGACCTAGTCAACACCATTAAGATCATGTGAAGCAAGTTAGTCATCCCTACCATATGTCAGTAACTGTCATTATCAGTATGCTGATGGTTGAAGAATAGAAAACTTTTATACCATAATGATCCTAAGTATTGGGACAGATAGGCCTAAGCAAACAGTGTAGACCCAGATTAGACTGCTCCTGAAGGAGCTGTCTGATCATGGCCCACCCTGTTTGCCATTCAGTCTGCATTTTTTGAACTCCTTGCTGGATCATGAAACAAATTTGTTAAAATTTTAGGAGAATTACAAGTCCCTAAGGTGTTCAAATTTTTTAAGATTGTTACTGTATTTCATGCAGCCCCCACCCATCGGGGCTTGAAGAAATATATGGGCTGCAAGATGCTTCCACGCAAAGCTGAAACCGACCCGCACACGAGTACTGGTAAACAGCTGAGAGGATCTAAGCCTGCCCAGGTAAAGCGGTGCGAGTCGGCCCATCCATGATTATAAATCCTATTGGTTTCATTAGGCGGCAGGGCTTGAGATGTCATTACATCTCAATGTCGGGTAAAAGTCCCACAAAATTGGAAGCAACGTTTCCAAAATGACCTTTACAGTGTTGACGGGGACGTTAAACCTCAGATCAAACAAACAAACAAAACTGTATTTCATGAAAAGAATGTTCTAAGGCCCAAGGATCATACTACCGTAATGATCTTATGTATTGGGACAGACAGGCCTAATCAGTGTAGACACAGATCAGACTGCTCCTAAAGGAGCAGCCTAATCTGTGTCTACACTGTTTGCCATTTGGTTTCCACTTTTTTGACTCCTTGCTAGATCGTAAAACAAACCCGTTAAAAATTTTAGGAGAATTACAGCAATATCCTAAAAACCGAATGGACAAGAAATTGTGTTCTTTTTTCAGTATTGCTCATCAGCTCTTGACACCATGACCACTCATAAAGATGCATATGCAGGTTCTATCTGTCTGGGCTCCTCATCAAAAAGCTGACTGTTTGCTAACTGTTACTTATTATCCAGATTTTAATGCAAAGTCAACACTTCAGTCTACTTCAATACATAATCTGAGGTCAAACAATCTTCAAAAATATCCTCTTATCACTGTTAGGAAAACATCCTCAAAAATCAAGATTACATAAACTATAAATTAAATAGGCAAAATATGACACAGTTTTTGTTTTTTTTCTTTTTGTTGTTGTTTTTGTTTGGCAAACCACTAAATCCATCCATTAAACTTTGCTCCACTGTAACAATTAAATCAGCTATGTAACAATTATAGAACAACTGCTCCTGAAGTCTGATCAGGGTCTACACTGTTTGCCATTCTGTCTGCACCTTTTGGACTCCTTGCTGGATCGTGAAACAAATCTGTTAATTTTTTGGACAATTACAGCAAGTTCTCAAGGGGTCCGAATTTTTAGGATTTTTATGGTACATCAAGGTAAAGTAAAATTCTGATATTAATTAAGACCACCTTAAATTAAGACAAAAACTTATTGGGAAAGTTTCAGTTATTCTTTCTTTGAACGGGCCTCCGTGGCCTAGTGGATAAGAGCGCTGACTCTTAGTCATTAGGTCTCTCACCGCCGTAGGTTCGAGCCTCGCTCGGGCCACGTGTGAGACGCCAAGTTCTGCAATGGAAGGTCAGGTGGTTTTTCTCCGGGTACTCCGGTTTTCGCCCACCTCTGATTAACGATCGGCTCGATATGAGTGAAATAATCTTGAAAGGGCCGTAAAACCCAAACCAAAAAAAAAAAATTCTTTCTTTGTGTTTTCCATTGCATACCCAGTGTCTCCCAATAAGAGACCACCTTTGAGATTGTTCAAAAGTGGTCTTAAAGACCACTTTTGAACAGTCCCAAAGGTGGTCTTAATATAGGAATTTTACTGTATTTTCTTCATGTCTACAAGCAGCAAAGATGAAACTGCACATACCTTGCAGGTTCGATTGAGCCTCTACTCAGTCACGTATTTAATAATGACCCCTGTCTCATGAGCTGGCTCAAATATCTTACGATAGCAGAACAGCTTTGGGGTTTCAGCCCTTATTTCTCTCAAAACTGACAATATACAGTGAAATTCTGCTATTAAGGCCACCTAAAATTAAGACTAATTCAGTTTTAGAAAGAATATTTAAAAGGGTTTAGTCATTCTTAAGACTCTTCTAGAAAGAGACCACCTTTATGGCTGTTCAAAAGTTGTCTTAAAGACCACTTTTGAACAGTCCCAAAGGTGGTCTTATTACAGGAATTTTACTGTACAATGACTTACCGTATTCAGGTGTGTATTACCCGCATTTGCGTACTACCCGCACCCCCCTTTTTTTGCCAAAATCTGGGGGAAAACTGTTATTCTATTGTATTACCCGCATGGAACATTTGCTGAAATTTTGACGGATGCGTAAGTGAGAAAAAGTAAGAATTTGGCCAGTTTTTGTAACACACAACGGAACGCGCGATCGTCTTCAAAAGGCGGGAAAATGCACGTGCTTGCGAGTATCACCAGAAAGCATGTATTGTGCATTAAAATGTTGAAAAAACTTTACCTGTTCACCATTGTAATTTATTTATAAACCCACATATGCCCGCGGCCCTTTTTTGGGACATAGGCATACAGTGCAGTCCCAGATCAGACACCTCAGAAAGGCGCCACAGACGTCTCTTTATTGGGACATCGGCAAACAGTGCCGTCCCAGATCAGACACATTAGAAAGACGCCGCAGACGTCTGATTTGGATTTACACTGTTTGATGATTTATAACGGTTCAATTATGACACTATTGTTAATCCCTGTCATATAATTGCCACCCTGCGGTGCGTGTCGATAAGGTGTGAAAATTTGGTCAAGTTATGTCTCTAATTTGCGTTTATTCCCCAATCATAAAATTTAATCCGCAATCAGTGTGAAAATTATTTAATTGCTCCTAAGACGAGTTGCTAAGACTATTCTACTATCTCGTAAATGGTTATGTTTTGGCGCCAAATAGCAGACGCTTGGCGAGAAAAGTTGAACGTTTAATCTGTATGCTGTTGTTGGTATTGACACGAAGCTTACGGAAAACGCTGTTTTCCACAACCGTTTTGCTATCGAGAATACCGTTTCCAAAACAATTTTTTGTGAGAAAGATACGCCCAATTAAGATAAAACAATAGACACGTGTGGGGTTGCTGGGGTCTGATGACGTCATTTACCGATCGCGTGCAAAAAAATAAACTGTAGCGGTGGTTTGTGGGCGGCGGTTTTGATGCCGGAAAACTTTGATGTTCGCATTGAACTTGCTTGTTTATTTCGTTTAAAATCAGAGTTTTAGGAATAATACTCACAAAATCGGGCTTGCTAGTAATGGAGATTGTTATATCACTCATGTGTATGAAAAATTGAGTGGACAGTTAAACGTTTTTTATGTCGGGAATCGTAGAAGGATAGAGCATAACACGAGATGCATCGTATTTTCAGCTGACAAAAGTAAAAATAAAATGGTCCAAAAGTAATTCGGGTGGATTACCCGCACCCTGAACTTGGGCCTGTAATTTGAGGTAAAAAAACTGCGGGTAATACACGCCCGAATACGGTACTCATGAAATATTGAGATGTTTTACACCTATTTTTATCAAGCAGGCACAAAAGTAAAAGTACAAGTTACTTACGCTGTTAAATGTTTTAATTTTGTTTCGATGCTCTTGTGTCTCAAACATAGGCGTGTTAATGCTGACCCAATCTCTTTAGTAGCACCTGAAACAATACAATAGAAAAATACATTAGCATATTTAACCCTTCTCTTGCTGAATATTCATTTAAGCCACACCCCTTTCTGTCTATCAACCAATCAAATTACTTGATGTAACTTATTGTTACAAATTCATAAACTGAATGCCAAACAATGTAGATCCTGATCAGATGGCTTCTTCAGAAGCCATCTGATCTGGATCTACACTGTTTCCAAAGATAGGGGTTGTTGTGAACAACATGACTAGAGTTAATCAAAACACTGACAGCACTGGTGGGTCAATTAGGTCTGAGATGATCCCAAACTGAATGTATAGCCTTAAATTTTTAAACTCTTGACTAAAATATGAAGACCCTGATCAGATGCTGCATCCTGCAGCATCTGATCAGGGTCTACATTGTTGGCCAATGTCTGATCTGGGACCCATAGGCATATATGGGTTAATCGTTTCAATCCTGGTACTTGCAGATTCTCTATCTTCATCATCATATTTTTTTTTAATTTGCACCCAGTTTAGTTTTACTGGTCAGTGACAGTCACTTGGACATCAGCAACGTAAGTGCTATTGTATATGTAACTTCTAAACATGGCAAACAACCCTTTAACCCATAACATGCAATCATGACAATTGTCGTCTGCTTTGCCGCCTGCCGGTTACCTTAAAAGTACTTTTTTTGCAAGCAGTGTAGACCTAGATCAGACTGCTTCTAGAGGAGCAATTTGATCAGGGTCCACACTGTTTGCCTGTATGCAAAAATATTTTTGATAAGTTTGCAAAAACATTGCAGATGGCATAAGCAGACGACATTTTCAGATGTAGTTTTTCTCAGCGTCTTAAGAGTTAAGTGTCAATCGTTAAAATTACAGATGACATTTTTCAAATACACGTCTCTTGTTTTTCAGAGAAAATACGGGCTTGATATTTCATGTGAAATGTTTGTCTAGCAGTGAATTCACATGTTATTTCAAGCATTATTTGTTAGAGATTGAATGGATAGATAATAATGGATGGATAAGATTGGGGGGAAGGAGGCAGGGAGAAGGCTGGCTTGCTGGAGGAAACTGAACATTAATTATCCCATATATTTGTGTAACTGATATAAGCAATGCATAATTTCTTTACAGTCTATACAAAAGCTCATACATATCACCTTACAAGCATTCATACAGATATAATACATCCAGCACTAACATGCACAAAAATGATTTAATACTTTCTGACAAGGTTTTTTTAAATTATAAATCATAATCAATTATAAAATATAATGTGCAGCATAATGCATAAAATATGTACCACACACACACATACAATTTATAATCTAGGCCTTTTATTCCATCCTCAGCCTAATACTATATACTGACATCATACTTTATTTTGACATGCACCCCTTGGAACCTGCTATACCCTTGGTATTGATGTGCACCCTTGGAAGTGCTGTACACCCTTGGAACCTGCTATACCCTTGGCATTGATGTGCACCCTTGGAACCTGCTACACCCTTGGAAGTGTTGTACACCCTTGGAACCTGCTATACCCTTGGTATTGATGTGCATCCTTGGAACCTGCTGTACCCTTGGGAACCTGCTATACCCTTGGTATTGATGTGCACCCTTGGAACCTGCTGTACCCTTGGAAGTGCTGTACACCCTTGGAACCTGCTATACCATTGATAGGGATACACAACTCTTGGAGCCTCCTGCGCCCTTATAATTGACCCCCCCCCTCCCACTAGGAACCTGCTGCACCCCACGCCTTGGAACCTGCTGTACCATTGATAATGATATACAACCCTTAGAATCTGCTGTACCCTTGGAAGTGATACACAGCCTTTGGAACCTGTTGTAGCCTTGGTAGTGATACACACCCCTTGGAACCTGCTGTAGCCTTGGTAGTAATATGCATCCCTTGGAACCTGCTGTAGCCTTGGTAGTGATACACAATCCTTGGAACCTGCTGTACCCTTGGTAATGATATGCATCCTTTGAATCCTGCTGTAGCCAGTAATATGCATCCCTTGGAACCTGCTGTAGCCTTTGTAGTGATACACAACCCTTGGAACCTGCTGTACCCTTGGTAATGATATGCATCCCTTGGAACCTGCTGTAGACTTGGTAGTGATATGCATCCCTTGGAACCTGCTGTAGCCAGTAATATGCATCCCTTGGAACCTGCTGTAGCCTTGGTAGTGATACACAACCCTTGGAACCTGCTGTACCCTTGGTAATGGTATGCATCCCTTGGAACCTGCTGTACCCTTGGTAGTGATATGCATCCCTTGGAATGGTAGTGATACATAACCCTTGGAACCTGCTGTACTCTTGGTAGTGATATTCATCCCTTGGAACCTGCCGTAGCCTTGGTAGTGGTATGTACCTCTTGGAACCTACTGTACCCTTGGTAGTGATATGCACCCATTGGAACCTGCTGTACCCTTGGTAGTGATACGCACCCATTGGAACCTGCTGTCCCCTTGGTAGTGATATGCACCCCTAGGAACCTGCTATACCCTTGGTAGTGATATGCACCACTTGGAACCTGTTGTACCCTTGGTAGTGACATGCACCCATTGAAACCTGCTATACCCTTGGTAGTGATATGCACCACTTGGTACCTGCTGTACCCTTGGTAGTGATATGCACCCCTTGGTACCTGCTGTACCCTTGGTAGTGATATGCACCCCTTGAAACCTGCTGTACCCTTGGTAGTGATATGCACCCCTTGGAACCTGCTGTACCCTTGGCAGTGACATGCACCCCTTGAAACCTGCTGTACTCTTGGTAGTGATATGCACCCTTGGAACCTGTCGTACCTTGGTAGTGATATGCACCACTTGGAACCTGCTGTACCCTTGGTAGTTATATGCACCCATTGGAACCTGCTATACCCTTGGTAGTGATATGCACCCCTTGGAACCAAGCTGTACCCTTGGTAGTGATATGCACCCCTTGGAACCTGCTGTACCCTTGGTAGTGATATGCACCCATTGGAACCTGCTTTACCCTTGGTAGTGATACGCACCCCTTGGAACCTAGCTGTACGCTTGGTAGTGATATGCACCCCTTGGAACCTGCTATACCCTTGGTAGTGTTATGCACCCCTTTGAACCTTCTGAAAAGCTTCTGCAACTTGCTTAGTGAGCAGAGTGAGCATTGAACTTATGAAAAGCTTCTTCACCTTGCTTAGTGAGCAGTGTTCATTCCAAAAGCTTCTGCACCTTGTTTGATGAGCAGTGGACATTTGAAAAGCTTCTACACCTTGCTTAGTAATCAGTGGACATTTGAAAAGCTTCCGTACCTTGCTGAGTGAGCAGACTACATTTGAAAAGCTTTTGCACCTTGCTTAGTGAGAGTGGACATTTGAAAAGCTTCTGTACCTTGCATAGTGAGCAGTGAACATTTGAAAGGCTTCTGCTTAGTGAGCAGTGGACATTTGAAAAGCTTCCATACCTTGCATAGTGAGCAGTGGACATTTGAAAAGCTTCTGCACCTTGCTTAGTGAGCAGAGGACATTTGAAAAACTTCTGCACCATTTTAGTGAGCAGTAGACATTTGAAAAGCGTTTGCAACTTGCTTAGTGAGCAGTGGACTTATGAATTGCTTCTACATCCTCCATAGTGAGCAGTGAACTTTTGAAAAGCTTCTGCACCTTGCTTAGTGAGGAGTGGAATTTTGAAAAACTTCTGCACCTTGCATAGTGAGCAGTGGACTTCTGAAAAGCTTCTTTGGAAACGCTTCTGCACCTTGCAAAGTGAGCTGTGAACTTTTGAAAATCTTCCTTGGAAACACTTCTGCACCTTGCTAAGTGATCAGTGAACTTTTGAAAAGCTTCTGCACCTTGCTTAGTGAGGAGTGAACTTTTGAAAAGCTTCTGCACCTTGCTTAGTGAGCAGTGAACTTTTGAAAAGCTTGTTATGTATTGAAAGACATAATGGCAAACAGCCTCTAGGTATTACAGCAGACAGAAATTATTTATAAGGACACCAAGAAGTCCAGACTCTTGCCTGTCGGCACTTTTCTCAGTAAGTAGTCTGGGGCCAATTGTTCAAAGCATCATTAGCTTAATGAGCTCGTTAGCGGTCAAATTGTTAACTGTTCTAGCAAGTACAATATTGAAAATTTCGCTATTTTTGCTGACAAAATGTGAGCAGCTTTTGCATCCACAAAGTATATTCAGCAAAAATATTAGCATATTTGCCATAATAAATGATCAAAGTTTTAACGATACATTAATTAACAATGTCATTAGTTCTGAACAACTGACCCCTGGTGTTTTTCATTAGCTGGACTCCTACAACACTTACATATGTGACCTGATCACAAATCTAAGGGCCCTTTCACACTATGCTGCGTTTCCATTGCGATGGCACGGGGTTGTTTAATTTTCCAGAGCACCGTGAGATTGCAAGAAATATCTTATATTTTTCTTGAATATTGACCTGTCACTGCATCCTTACAGTGACCAAATATGTTGCTACGGAGCTCACATGGCATTCTATCATGTTCCGACAGTTTTCTTATATCTGCTCGAAAACATATGTTGTGTGTATTCATTAGAAGCACCTCAATGAGGCGCTTCTAATGAATACCGACAGCATGTTTTCATGCAGTAATAAGAAAATTATCAGAACTTTTGGGATGAAAAAAGCACCTCATCTGGAGCTATGGGAAATAGACAGACAATCTGCAGGAAACTGCAAGAACCCAACCTATGGTGCATTAGTTCAAGAAAAGATGTGACATTTCAATTTGTTTCCATAAATAGAGCTGTCTTGAATTCTTCAGAGAAAATTAACATCAATCTCCACATACAAAATTCATAATGGCCAATAAACAATGGTTTTGTCCAATATTTACACAAACAGGCCGGCAGTTTTTGTCATAAAAAGGAATTCAAAATGGCATATCAGCCATGTGTCAAATGCAACCAATCAATCGGAAAGTTATTTTCAGGAACAAATTGCCTCTAATGACCAACTTCATTTTCCTCTCACATCGAATAAATAGCAATTTGTGTCCAGTCACTATCCTGGAATCAATATAGACATTTTCCAAGACAAATATTGTCAATCCACTAGCACAATTTAATATCACAGACATGAAAACCAAGTCTTATCTATCTGAGGTACTGGTACTGAGGACCCAACATACTACTGAATATGAAGTGTAAATGTGATAACTGAAAGATAAGTTTTGTCAGTTCTCTATTAAAATCTATTGTGGGTATTCATTAGAACTGCCTCGTGGGTATTCATTAGAACTGCCTCATTGAGGCAGTTCTAATGAATACCCACAGCGTAGGTTTATATGGAGAAATAAGGAAAACATCCATTCAATTATCACCAATACCAACCTTATCTGTTGCTATAGCTTTAGATAGAGACCCACATTCTCTCTCTCTCTCTCTCTTGGTCATTTTGGAGACGTTGCTTCCAATTTTGTGGGACTTTTACCCAACAATGAGATGAAATGACATCTCAAGCCTTGTCGCCCGATGAAACCAATAGGGTTTATAAGCATGGACAGTCTGACTCGCACCCCTTTGCCTGGGCCGGCTTAGCTCCTCTAAGCGGTATACCAGAAATCATGTGCAGTCGGTTTCAGATCTGCGTGGAAGCATCATGCAGCCCATCTATTTCTTCAAGCCCTGATTGGCAGGGCCCTACACCATGTAGTAAAACGTCAGTGCCTGGAATGCTGATGGTTCAAACAACATGTTTGGCTCAAACTCATTCTTCAGTCCCTAAGAAATTGTTCCAAAAGCTCTAGATAACAAATACATGACATTGTATTTTGGGAGCTTTTTTTTTTTCTTCTACTCTTTGTGTGTATTCATTAGAATTGCTTTGCACAGTACTGTGCTATAAAGTGGTTATAATCTAGTAAGTTATTCACTCAACAAAGGTCTGATAGGCAGCACTTATTTGACCAGATTTGTCTTGGATTTTGGTTCTGATCAATACCAATCACCAACCCAGTAATCAATCAAATCCCACATAGTTACATGTAAGTAAACTGACTTGCATGACAAACGGTAACCTCAATCAGTCACTGAACAGTTGGGAAGGCCAGACAGGTCTTCTAGTGTATAACGAAACTAGCCACTGCATGGAGTAAGACTACCTTCTATCTTCAAAGACAACAATCAACAACAAGGACCATCCAGCAAGGATCCAGGCAGACTGAACTGCTTTCTTTCCCAGGAAACATTCAGAGACCACAAAGATAAGCAGCCAAACTGGACTGAGAGTATGTATAACATTGCAATGAGGAATTTGTTATGACAACGCCAAAATAATCACAAATTGGGACATAGATTTATTCTGAACTTGTTTTGATGTCCATTAATCTTTGTAATGTCTGAGGCAAGCCAAAATGGAGAAATCAATGTCCTCGATTTCTCAGCGATGTTAGCAAAGCCAAACAACTGACAAATAGCTAGTGCATGAAAAGGGATGACCATTACAGCATGCCGACTGATTAGGCACTCATAGTCAACAGATAATCCAAAACTGATTCTGGATTGCACAGAAGCATTACAGAACATGTCTTCTTCACCTGCCATTCCTATTCTGCTGTTGGTATAAATGCCATTTTCAGCCCATAGTCCATTAACCCTTATCTTGCTGTTCACGACAACCCCTATCTTTGCAAACAGTGTAGATCCAGATCAGATGGCTTCTGAAGAAGCCATCTGATCAGGATCTACACTGTTTGGCATTCAATTTATGAATTTGTTGCAATAAATTACATCAAGTAATTTGATTGGTTGATAGAGAGAAATGGGTGTGGCTTAAATTGAATATTCAGCAAGAGAAGGGTTAATAGCTCAATTATCCGGAAAAGAAATAGCAGCAAGACTGATTTTTACGATAATTCTTCTACTTCTCCATTACAATAGTATTGTGGTTACTAATTAGAATCACCTCTTTGAGGCAATTTCAATGAGTATCCGCTACATATATTTTCACAACACATATTTCCAGGAAATAAGGAAATAAAATAATATTTTATCCTGGTTTCTTCTCTTTCTCTAGAGCTCTGATGTCCTTGACCAGAGAATCAACCTCTGTCACTACTGTCATCGAAGGACAAGCTAATTAACCCTTTTTGGACCAAATGGAATCTTTCTCCTTATATACAGCAGGAGTCCATTTCAAACTTTAGGGGTGTCAGGTGGTGTTTTATTTGGTAAATGACTGAACTTTTAGCAAACAGTGGAGGCCCTGATCAGACGCCACAGAATGTGGCGTCTAATCAGGGCCTGCACTGATTGCCAATTGCACTTTTAGGGGTTTTCGGTACAAAAAGGTTAAGAAGGCATTCTCCTCATATAAGGGTGAGTTCAAGTGGCCATATTCAGTATAAAGCCAACTAGTGTTGCTGCTGTTTGCTCTATTAAAGAAACCATTAAATCATTTTTCAATTAATTGTTTATCAATCGACATTAGGCCCCGTCCATTGGGGCTTCAAGAAATAAATGGGCTGCATGATGCTTCCACGCAGAGCTGAATCCAACCCGCACACAAATACTGGTAAACCGCATAGAGGATCTAAGCCTGCCCAGACAATGCGATGCGAGTCGGACCGTCCATGCTTATAAACCCTATTGGCTTCATTGGGCGACAGGGCTTGAGATGTCATTTCATCTCAATGTCGGGTAAAAGTTCCACAAAATTGGAAGCAATGTCTCCAAAACATAACAATACCTACAAGTGATACAGAAGTATAACACGTTAAATATCAAATCAAACAAAACAAATTATCAATCAAACCAAATTAATATTTTTAAGCATAGAGGGTCTTCAATGCTAAAGTCCAAGTGACTATCACAGATTTGTAGAAAATTCAGGTAACTTATTTAAAGGGGAATTGGAACACCTTCAGACTCCTGGGGAGGCAACTCCAGCAAAAGTATTTTTGTCTCCCATGTCAATAGGGGTCAACTCTTAATGGAAAGAATTTCTTCCTGAGGAGCAGATTCTTTCCTTTAAGAGTATATCCCTTTTTCAGTGAAACATGGCTTATAGAAAAGTGAACCGGAAGTCCCGGAAGTTGTCTCCCTTAAAAAAATGGCAGAAAATCTGCCAGGTGGCAGTGAGGTCAGCTTTAGGGGTTTCCCGCATACAATGGGTTGCAGGTAAACCAAAACCATTTGAGCCCCGCCAAGCGAATTTGTGTCTTCGAGCATTCCGTCATGACAAATTTTAACTGCGCATGCCCAGCCATTCGGAGGGGCCAGGGATATGGCTTCTTGTCTGAAGGTTACTCGTGATTCACTGCTTGTATGAGCGAGCAGCGAAGGTTCTGGCGAGACTGCGCGGATGCGCAGGCTCGCCTGAACCTTCGCTGCTCGCATAGGTAAGTACCAAAATTGCTTGACGGGGCCCATATTATAATGAACAAAATGTTATAAAGAGGTTGATGAGTGTATTACGAGCAGACAATAGTTTTGTCCAAATCAACACTGACTGGTAGGAGCATAGTAAGAAATAAACTGACATGATTAACTGTATGGGAAATTAATTCTGCAGAATATAGCCGGCTGCCATAAACAGAAATGGAACTTTATTAAACCACATATGATGAATGAAAACTTCTAGACTAGACTCTTCTATTAGTGCATTAATATTGTATGTTTTATAGAAATGAATTGCATTTTTTCAGCAAACAGTGATCAGATGCTATGTGTCTTGGCACCTTATCTGGGTCTACAATTTTCAAACATGTCCTTTTCTGGTGATGCTAGGCATAACTGGATGAAGACGAGATTGAATGTATGCATTTTCCTGTACAAATTGAAATTTATTCCTGTCTCCTGTCACACTTGTCTGAAGCTATTCTGGTCTGTTTCAATATTTCTCAATCTCTCTGATGATATTTTGCCTTCAAAGAGATGGCTCTTCAAACTGATTCCTCAGCGCTTGGTGCCAAACTCTTTGTGTTTGAAATATAATCATATTTAAAAATTCTGAAGGATTTGTTTTGATTTAATCGGAGTTTAACAACCCAGTCAACACTATTTAGGTCATTTTTGAGCCGGTCAGTTTACCTATCCACACTTTTCCTGCGCAGGCTTATACATAAGTGCTTAACCAGTATTCGCCAGAAACTGACAACTGCCCTTCTTGAATCAGCATAAGGGAGAGTCTAACCACAGAAAAGATTTCATGATCAATCGTCCCGGAAAGAATGTTGCCGAATCCGGACAGTATCAAACCTGTGTCTTCCTGATCACCAGTCAGACGCACATCTGACTGAGCTACCTAGGCCATGAAGGCAAATGTGGACGTACCATCAATAGGTATTATATAGATGTAGGTCTGGAAGTGTGTCTGGGGCTTCACTGTTTGCACGTACAGAAACCGATGTAAAACTTACAAATGAAATAATCTTGACATCCCAATGTTTTAACCCTTTTTGTACCAAATGGAATCTTCCTCCTTATGTATAGCAGGAGTTCATTTCAAAATTTAGGGGTGTCAGGTTGTGTTTTCTTCAAAATTTGTTTGGAAAATGCCTTATTTTTTTTTGCAAATAGTGTAGGCCCTGATCAGACGCAGCATTCTGCAGCGTCTTGTCTGGAGCAGCACTGTTTGCCCCCGCCCATAGGGGCTTGTTGAAATATATGAGCTGCATGATGCTTCCACGCAGAGCTGAATCCGGCCCTCACACGAGTTCTGGTAAACCGCTTAGAGGATCTAAGCCTGTCCAGGAACCACGGTGCGAGGTGGACCGTCCATGCTAATAAACCCTATTGGTTTCATTGGGCGACAGGGCTTGAGATGTCATTTCATCTCAATGTCGGGTAAAAGTCCCACAAAATTGGAAGCAATGTCTCCAAAATGACCTTTACAGTGTTGACGGGGACGTTAAACCTCAAATCAAACAAAACTGTTTGCCAAATAGCCGTTTTAGGAATTAGGGTACAAAATGGGTTAACTGGACCTGTCCAAAAGATTCTTTTGGCAATTTAATAACAAGGAAATTGGTGAAACTGATGGATGTTCCCTCTACACCGTTTGCAAAAGTAAGGCTGGGTTGACGTCTTCAGCAGGATAAGACTTAAACTTACAACCATTCTAAAATATCTATTTCATTCTATACATGTACTAGGCTGATTTGGCTTTGGACCGTAAAACATGATCAAAAACAACATCCTGTTTTCAACACAAATTCAGAAAAAGAACAAATTTCTAGCATTCAGTTTTCACTTATCAGCATTTTTATCTCTTATCTTGCTGTTCATGACAACCCCTATCTTTGGAAACAGTGTAGATCCAGATCAGATGGCTTCTGAAGAAGCCATCTGATCAGGATCTGCACTGTTTGACATGAAGTTTATGGATTTGTAAGAATAAATTACATCAAGTAATCTGATTGGTTCAAAGTCAGAAATGGGTGTGGCTTAAATGAATATTCAGCAAGAGAAGGGTTATGAAACCATGTAAAAGCTGATTTTAAGCCATCTCCCAAACTCTTGGCACCAGACTTACCAAAAATATCAAGAAACAAGAAATATAATGAAGCAAGCTTTAGCCCTTCTCTTGCTGAATATTCATTTTAGCCACACCCATTTCTGTCTATCAACCAATCAAATTACTTGATGTAATTTATTGCTACAAATTCATAAACTGAATGCCAAACAGTGTAGATCCTGATCAGATGGCTTCTTCAGAAGCCATCTGATCTGGATCTACACTGTTTCCAAAGAAAAGGGTTGTCGTGAACAGCATGATAAGAGTTAGCATAGCTAAAAATCAGGAGTAACAAAAATAATTTTGAGATAATTTTTCTGCTATCTTCTTTAGAACATATATTGTGGGTACTTGTTAGAATCTCCTCGTTGAGGCAATTCTAACAAGTACCAATGATATAATTTTCCAGTAAGAAATCAGGAAAATTATCTCTTAATTATCCTATCATCCCCCATGTCTGTAGCTGTGCCCTATAAATCATAAATACTAAAAAAAAATCTTGGCACAAATGTTATCCACACTTGCAGAGTTAATGCAGGCACTGCAATTATATCAAGTCTTGCTTATTTGTTCTTTTTCATAGAAGACAATCCTGTAAATTCTTTGTCTGGCACATCTTTTGCATTTACATGGTGGGGAGTCCTGTTTTCTCATTTCTAAACTTTCAACCTCTGATTCTCAGAGCCAAGATTGAGCATATACTATAGAAAGTCAGATTGCATGTTTAGGACCATTTCCCAGTCCACAGCAGTGGGTGGCAGAGGGAGTGGAGGGGGTGGGTGGATGGGGGGGTGGGGGTGGGTTGCAGCAGAAGATCAATCGTCATACATCCAAATAAGATGGACCTATATGAGCAGTTTCATCAGGATGTAAGCAGCTTTTTATAAATTGAATTTTTCAGTCCTTTCAGGATTATTTTGCTTATACTTGTTTTTGATCTGTTTGAACTCAGGTTTAACATTCCTGTCAACACTATTTAGGTCATTTTGGAGACGTTGCTTCCAACTTTCTGCGACTTTTATCTGACATTGAGATGAAATGACTTCGCAATGAAACCGCAATGAAACCGAAGGGTTACATGCATTGGATGGTCTGACCCACACCACTTTGCTTGGGCAGGCTTTGTCTTTATAAGGGGTACTCATGTGTGGTCAGTTTCAGCTCTCTACGGAAGCCGAGGGAACCTCATCTATTTCTCCAAGCCCTGATGGGCCGGGGCACATTCACTAATATACCCATTCAGTATCAGAAATCCCTAAAGGGGTATCTTGGCCAACAGTGCAGGCCCAGATCAGACACCACAGAATGTGGTGTCTGATCAGGGCCTACACTGTTTGCGAAAAGTTAAGCCATTTCCCGAAGAAATTTTGAAGAAAACACAACCTCACCCCTAAATTTCAAAATAGACTCCTGCCATTTATAAGATGGAAGATTCCATTTGGTTTTGTTTTGTTTGTTTGATTTGAGGTTTAACATCCCAGTCAACACTGTAAAGGTCATTTTGGAGACATTGCTTCCAATTTTGTGGGACTTTTACCCGACATTGAAATGAAATGACATCTCAAGCCCTGTCACCCAATGAAACAGCACGGTACAAAAGGGTTAATCATTTGTCCACTTTGGTCTAACAAAGTGCCATATAGTTACCATGGCAAAGTCACCAACACAATTTTGCCAGCATCATCTTATGTTTGTTTCTTCCTTCCTAATTACTGCCAGTTTTCATTTCAAACAAAGGTAGAAGATATTTACAGTTCAATGACATTTTTCATCAGAATTACCTAAAAATACCCAAATCCCATTAACACCTTCCAACCAGCACAGGTAGTTCAAATAAATAGCTTGATGGGTGGTGTTCTACCTCAATATCTCAACCTTTCTGCTGATTTTGTATGTTTGAAGTTCAGAACTTCATTGGAGGATTATTGCTTCACTATCATCTGATTCATAAACTGATTATTTAGAACTCTATGACCTATCAGAAAATGCATGAAGTTGTTCCAAGCCCATCATAGCAACAGATATTGCCATTATTTGGTGAAAACTGGTGGATAATTTTCCCCATTTCAGCCACATAAATATATACTGTAGGTATTCATTTAACCCTTGTCCTGCTGAATATTTAAATATGTCCCACCCACTACTGATTATCAGCCAATCAGATTACTTGATGCAAATTATTACAACAAATTCATTAACTAGATGGCAAACAATGAAGATCCTGATCAGATGGCTTCTTCAGAAGCCATCTGATCTGGATCTACATTGTTTCAAAGATAAGGCACATCCGGGCTCAGCAGGACAAGGGTTAAACCGCCTCGCTGGGCTAAAATAAATACCCACAACATAGGCTTAAATTACCCTTTGATTATCAATATTTTCCTCATTTCACTTTCAGTTACATAAACATAGATCATGGGTATTCTTTTGAAATGCCTTGCTGAGGTGGTTCAAATGAATATCCACTTAGATTTTTAGTGAGACCTGACAAAGATGCCCCTCATCAAGTTTCAGCTCAATTCGACCTTTGGTTTGGGAGGTGATGTCGTTTGAAGATCCCAACGTAACCATTTTAGCAAATCTAAATCCATGTCACCCTGATGCCTCCCATTAACCCTTATCTTGCTGAATATTCATTTAAGCCACACCCATTTCTGTCTATCAACCAATCAAATTACTTGATGTAATTGATTGCTACAAATTCATAAACTGAATGCCAAACAGTGTAGATCCTGATCAGATGGCTTCTTCAGAAGCCATCTGATCTGGATCTACACTGTTTCCAAAGATAGGGGTTGTTGTGAACAGCATGATAAGAGTTAAATTTCAGCTCAATTCGACGTCATCTGAAAATTCTTGGAAATCAAAATAGAACGATTTTAGCAAATCTGACGATGCTTCCCATCAAGTTTCAGCTCAATTCGACCTTTTGTTTGGGAGGAGATGTTATTGCCACCATTCCGAGCAGAACCATTTTAGCAAACCTGAATCTCCATGTCACCAGGATGCTCCCATCAGATATCAGCTTAATCTGACTTCCGGTTCGAGGAGATGTCGAAAATGTGAAAAGGTATGACGGAAGGCCAACAGGCCACGGCATAAGCTTACCTATCCAGAGTAAGCTCCAGGTGCAATGAAAATGGTCTCCTGGTGGCAATAATGGCAAAGATTTCATTCCGTGCATAATGGGTTAACTGTTTGTTTGTTTGTTTGATTGATTGATTTGAGGTTTATTGTTCCCATCAACACTGTATAGGTCAGTTTGGAGATGTTACTTCTAATTTTGTGGGACTTTTACCAGACAATTAGATGAAATGACATCTCAAGCGCTGCCGCCCAATGAAACCAATAGAGTTTATATGCATGGACGGGCCGACTCGCACCGCTTTGCCTGCTCTAAGCAGTTTACCAGTACTCCTGCACGGTCTGTTTCCGCTCTGCATGGAAGCATCACACAGCCCAATCTATTTCTTCAAGCCCCGATGGGCGGGGCCAACCGTTCGCATTTGCAAGAAAATTTTAAGGTAGGGCAAGTGATATTTTCAACACTTTCTTCACTTTTTCTTCAGTTTTAGCATCTAAATGAAAAATTTATACCATAAGGGGCAAGTAAGTTAGTAAGCAATGTGGGCTCCCATTAGCAAGTCATCCCCCACCCCTCACCTTGTCCCACTGCCTCCATTGTCATACTAGTACTAACCTCAACAATACAGTGGGGAATGTTCCAACAATAATCACTGGGTTCAGGGATAAGATTGATGATAAACTACCTGACATTTACATCTAACAAGCAATTTCATGCAACATTGTGCATTAAACCACAAAACAGACATGGTAATAAGATGAGCAGAATTTATTTCAAACACATTACTGGCATAATCCACATACTGTAATGATCCTAAGTATTGGGACATATAGGCCTACGGAAAAAGTGCAGACTCTGATCAGACTGCTCCTGAAGGAGCAGTCTGATCAGGGTCTACACTGTTTGCCATTCCGTCTATACCTTTTAGACTCCTTGCTGGAAAGTGAAACAAATTTGTCAAAAATTTTAGGAGAATTCACAGCAAGTGCTCAAGGTGTCCGAATTTTAGTATTTTTACAGTACAATGCATGTATCAATATTGCCTCTGTGTGTAGGCTAGAAAAATGGTTCTGAAATGAGGGACTTATCTTGATCTGTTTTAATTAACTCTTACATTCCTGCAAACAGTGTAAACCCCAATCAGAGGCAGCATTCTGCAGTGTCTTATCTCCAAACTGTTTGCCAGTGTCCCAGCACTGTGAGCCCAGTCCAAGTTTTACAAATAACCCTCTTAGCACTCTTGAAAATTGATTTGTTTGATTTGATTTGAGATTTAACGTCCCCGTCAACACTGTAAAGGTCATTTAGGAGACGTTGCTTCCAATTTTGTGGGACTTTTACCCGACATTGAGATGAAATGACATCTCAAGCCCTGTCGCCCAATGAAACCAACAGGGTTTATTAGCATGGACGGTCCCCCTCGCACCGCGGTTCCTGGACAGGCTTAGATACTCTAAGCGGTTTGAAAATTGAGCGGCTATAAGTAACTGTTACCTGGATTTCCTAACCCTTTATTGCTTGCGGGGAAACCCCTAAAGGGGTACCATGGCAAACCGTGCAGGTCGCAGCGTCTGATCCGAGCCTACACTATTTGCTAGCAGAATTTTCCTGAGGTTATGGCCAAATATGACAGACTCAGTATATGATGATAGATAAAATAGAATAACAAGAGCTCCGCAAGCGGGGCATTATACGCCCGTGGCAATTAGTAAAATGAAGCATATATATACTGACTGTTGTACAAGTTTGGGTTTGTAAAGTTTGAATGAAATTGGGTATAGAAGGAGTTGCTGTTTTAAAGATGTTTTCTATTTTTAGCTCTGGTGGCCAGCTTGTTCATCGGAGTGGAACAATTTTAGCTATTTTGGGATTGGGTCACCTAAGCAACAGTCCAATGAAGACTGATTGAAACTGGCCAGAGCTAGGAGTTGGCATATTGATAAAGCAAACTGTTTCAACCTAGAGCTGAGCTGTTTCAGCAGTTTTGGTACAGGGTCACGTAAGCAACATTCCTATGAAGTTTAAATGAAATGGGCCCAAGTTTTGAGGTGTTGTCATTTAAAGATATTTCTAGTTTTAGCTCTGGCAGCCATTTTGTTCATTGGAGTGGAACCGTTTTAGCTGTTTTGGTGGAGAGACACCTAAGCAACATTCCTGTGAAGTTTGAATGAAATAGGATCAAAGGTATACGAGTTGTCATTTAAATATTTTTCTATTTTTTAGCTCTGGCGGCCATTTTGTTCATCAGTGAGAGCGGAACAATTTTAGCTATTTTGACAGAGGATCACCTAAGCATTTGATTGAAATTGGCCCAAGGGTTTAGGAGGAGTTAGCATTTAAAGCAAATTGTTGACACATTATGACCCATGACGCAAGACGGACGACACTCGACGGACATTGACCTCATCAAATCCTTGTTTAAGATGCAAGATCCCGATTCAATAAGTCGAACAACAGAAAGTGCACTTAACTGGTTGACCACCTAAGCAACATTCCTTAGTATAATGAAGTTTGAATAAAATTGGCCCAGGGCTCTGGGAGGAGTAGCTCATTATGAAAGCACGCCTATACAAATGCAGTGTAAACTTTACTGCCAAACTGTTTAGATGAAAAATTTTATATTTTTCTTATTTTTGCTCAAAATATAGATTGCAGGTACTTGTTAGAGAATTAATTGCGGGTACTCATTAGAACCGCCTAGTTTGAATGAAATTGGCCCAGGGGTATGGGAGGAATTGTCATTCGAACACTTTTCTATTTTTAGCTCTGTTGGCCATCTCGTTTATCGGAGCGGAACAATTCTAGATATTTTGGTAGAAAGCCACACGGGCAACAAATTGCTGTGAAATTTAAATAAAATTGGCCCAAGGGTTGAGGAGGAGCAGTCTTTTTTAAAGTAAACTGTTGACGTGGGATGACACACGATGCACAACGGACATTCACTGATCACAATACAAATAGCTTACCATGAGCACAAAACCATGAGCACTTCGTCCTCAGGTGAGCTAAAAAGCAGAGCTCTTTTTAATGACAGATTCTTTCTGTCATTCTTCGTCGTGCTGCATGTTTACAATTTTAACGTCCGAACTTCCGGCTTCCACTACTTTTGAAATATGACTCCGCGCAAATAGTCCGTTGTTTGTTGAATTTTCATGCTCGCTGTCTCAAACTAATTTCTCATGGCATTATTTCCGCATTTTGATTACATGTTTTGTTTCATTTGTAATCGAAATACAAAAATGATCTTTCTTAAATTACAAACAAAACGGGAAAAGTTAATTGAATATGCATAAGGAAAGTTCCCATTTTATACAGACGACCGCATAATGGGTCATTGGCGAATCTTGGAGGCGGCGTCTAACCACGGCTTTCACTTCGGGCTACACTGTTGTCGAAAGTTAGCCCATTTTTTCCTAAATTAATTCCTATATTTCTAGCTGACGCCCCTTAATTTTGAACCGGTATTTCGAAATGAAATCTTCGTCAGATAAGTGATAATATTACATTCAGTACAAAATGGGTTATGATTAATTATATTTGTATCAATACGCCATTAAAGTACCTTTGTATATTTTTTGAAAAGAAAAAAAAAAAAACAAAAAAAACCAAAAAAAAACAATATGATCAGTGCACACCATTTAAGTATCTAGATAAACTTTGAAAAATAAAGAAAATAGACCGTATAATAAGCTGTATTTAACTTTTGATTATCGGCCAAGCCGCTTTGTCTGGTCCTGACCCGCACACAACAGTTACAGGCCAGGTTAAAATTTTACCCCTTCAACCCACGAGTTTCTCCAGTGCACTCTTCAGTCACTGAATTTGTACGCGTCCATTCTACACATGTAAATTGGGTGTCTAGTCAATAGTCGTCAATAGCATGTCAAACCATGTAGAACCGAATGCGGTGTATCATTATGAGCCATCTCACCAGGTTCTACACTGTTTGCATCTGTAGGTATCTGTACTTGGCTATAAAGGGCTGAAAGGGTACAGACTCATAACACTTACATGACCTAATTAAATGCGAAGTACGTGACGCAGGAAACTTCACCGTACGGTAGCAAGCCAGCAATAATAAACTCCAAACAGTTATCACTGTCCAATTCTGTTGTATAGGTCTAAATAACTGAATATGTAAGCACACCGTTGTGATAAATAATTAGTCTCATGCCGCAAAACTTCAAACATCGCACAAAAAGTGTTTTCCTTTATTGTAGTGCACGATATAAGGCAGGTTCTTGACTAAGCCGCGAAACACATCTCAGTCAACAAGTGTAAGCTTTTACAAGAAAGTTGCGGCTATGTGTTGTCATAAAACTGGCAACTATCTCAGCAGGCACATGACGTAATTGTGACGTCACATCAACGTCGGTGCAACGTCATGACGTTGCATCGACGTTGATTTGACGTTGCCCTAGCGACGTGTGCCTGCTGGGTAGTCATTTGCATGTTGTTTTATTTATAATGTCCCAGTAAAATGAAGATGAAAGTGTTTAACAGCCGATTCACCTCAGTTTTGTGAACCAAACTAAAAATCAGCACGCCAGCGCCATTGTCCTTATCACTTAAGAAAGTAAATCTGAATTGCACGACCCGCAGAAAAGCGACCGACTGAAGTCGGTTGATTTTCTAAGAGTGCCCTAAAATCACCGTGTCATTCTGTCAGTCTGTCAGTCCGTCCGTAACCCGTTTGTGAAAATTGGTGATAGTGACTTAACCGCTTGGAATATTTAAACAATTTTTGTCATACTGAAAGATATCAATGAGATCTAACCAATGAACTTGCGAAATATTACATTCCATTAAGTATAGCCTCGCCGAGGCGAAAAATGTGAAAATTTTCGAACTGCTTCTCCTCGGAAATCGTTGGGCCGATTGAAGTCAAATTTCATATGAAGCCTCTATGGGATAAGGGAAACCAAAATTTGCTCATGGGGTCCAGGTCACATGACCAAAATGGCCGCCAAGCCATATATGGTCTGTCTGTCTGTCCGTCCGTAACCCGTTTGTGAAAATTGGTGATAGTGACTTAACCGCTTGGAATATTTAAACAATTTTTGGCATACTGATAGATATCAATGAGATCTAACCAATGAACTTGCGAAGTATTACATTCCATTCAGTATAGCCTCACCGAGGCGAAAAATGTGAAAATTTCCGAACTGCTTCTCCTCGGAAACCGTTGGGCCGATTGAAGTCAAATTTCATATGGGGCCTCTATGGGATGGGGGAAACCAAAATTTGTTCATGGGGTCCAGGTCACATGACCAAAATGGCCGCCAAGCCATATATGGTAAAAACCCTTCAAAAATAGTCTTCTCCAGAACCACTGGGCAGATTTCCACGAAACTTGATAAATAGCATCTGGGACGTAGGCCCATCATAAATTGCTAAAATGGTGACCCTGGGTTGACCTTGACCTTCTTTGTGCCTAGGTCAAACTTTGACACATATGCTTTTGTATTGGAAAAGTGAGAATGCATTTTATCCTGCAAACCATTCAGAATACAGTACTAAAGTATAAGATATATTTTTGCTCCTTACGATAAGGCGCATTTATTGGGGGAGCCGTTTTAGGTCCAGGTCACATGACCAAAATGGCCGCCATACCCATATATGGTTACACTCATAAAGCTAAAAACATCCGGCGGGTCGTGCACTTCAGCTGAGGCACTGGTTTTTCACAGAATCTGTCATTTCAGTGCCTTTTGGCGCTTTGATTTATGTTCTGGGTTCCTACTTTGTCCAAAAGACTGGTGAAGTGCTGACGGCTGCTCGCAGTTCTGACAACTGCTGGCTTTGAATGAATAACCTTGGTTGGAAACTGTACACTATTGCTGGACTGGAAACATACTATCTGGCATAAATGGCCAATAAACCTGGCCTGGATGTATTTTATTCCTGATTTATTCTTTCAATTAAGGTCAAATTGACCACATGTATGTTAGAATCAATCACACTAACCCCCTGCAAGGGACAATAAAACAGTTGCTACTATGTTTTATTCATGTTCCATCAAAAGTCAGAGTTCACCCAAAGTTCACCACTTCCAGGAAACAGCATTTCTAAGTAGTAAAACACACAAAGGGGTAGTTCTAACACCTCTGGATAAATACCTGGCAGCCCAAAATATCTCAATAATTATATATACCATACTTATGATAAATATGATTATTATGAATGTGTATAGTTGTTTTACCATTATAAAAAGCACCATGGAAAATTCTACAGCACCCTGTGAACAATCTTTTCAGAGAAAATGTAGGGGTATATGCCAAGTGTATTACAGAAAGGCTGCTGATTTACACATCTTACTATCTAAGTTTTGTTTGTTTGATTTGAGGTTTAAAGTCCTCGTCAACACAGTATAGGTCATTTTGGAGACGTTGCTTCCAATTTTGTGGGACTTTTACCTGACATTGAGATGAAATGACATCTCAAGCCCTGTCGCCCAATGAAACTAAATAGGGTTATAAGCATGGACGGTCCGCCTCGCACCGCGGTTCCTGGACAGGCTTAGATCCTCTAAGCGGTTTACCAGTACTAGTGTGCGGATGGTTTCAGCTCTGCATGGAAGCATCATGCAGCCCATCTATTTCTTCAAGCCCCGATGGGCGGGGGTGGGTTTGCTATCTAAGATACAATGGTCATGTTTTGAGGATGGTCAGCTACACCCAACAACCAATTCCAGGGCAAGCTTATTCCAAAGTGGCAATTTTTTCAACTGCCCTTCATGATTAATCTCCATGAACTGAGAACAAGAACTTGTTCTAAAATAATTTAAGTTTGAAAGCCATGAAAGAAAATTTCTGAACAAATGTCTGTATTTGGCCCTTTCATGATTATTTTACTTATATCCAGCCCATCGTTAATCAGAAGTGGGCGAAAACTGGAATACCTGGACCTTCCATTGCAGAACCTGGTGTCTCAGCCAGGCTCAAACCCAGAGAGGTGAGAGACCTAATGATTAAGAATCAGTGCTCTTATCCACTAGGCCGGGGGGGGGGGGGGGGGGGGGCTCAAGTTTTAGTCAGCTTAATATATTTGCAGGAACTTGTAATAACTGAACTATGATAAGAATGCACCTATATCAAAACCTAGCAGCACCAGCAGCTGTTTCTTGCCCCTTACACTCCTGAGTCACTCTCCATCTTTGAATTTGGGCATGTCAATAGTGCAGAAAGTTGGGTTTTAGGCAAATCATCAAAATGATGGCAAAAAGTGTAGATCCTGATGAGACGGCTCATTATGAGCCATCTCATCAGGATCTGCACTGTTGTAGAGATATCAGAATCTGTCTACAGGGATGAAAGGGTTAAACATACATCAATTTTTGCCAGCCTGGTTTTCAACAGCCATGTTACCTATGTCTGGCATGAAATTATGAGGTGTTTGGCTCAAAGAGTTCATGAACTCCCAGGTGAGGCCAAGTTATTTTTTTCCAAAAGAATGCAAATTTTAACCTGATATTTTCCTTTGTTCATGCACTAACTGTCAATATCAATCAGGCTACTATTACTAGTGGTTGCAGCAGATCTGGCAGGAACATGTATAAAGTAAACAAAAGCATCAACATCCTCCTGAATAATTTTATTAGCCCCACCCATTTCTGAATATCAGCCAATCAGATTACATGATTTAACATTTTCATTCAAATTCACAAACTGAATAACATACAGTACAGATCATGATCAGATGGCTTCTTCATTAAGTCATCTGATCTGGATCTACACTGTTTGCAATGGTAGGGCTTGCCGTGAACAGCAGGATATGGGCTAAAGTGTTGTTATTGTGGGATACAACACCATAAATGTTGGTTTCTTCATTTGTGTTAAGGTTTCATGTCCCCATCTTTTAATTCAGGTACACCTCTTGTAACGGCCCCCACACATCGGGGCTTGAAGAAATAGATGGGCTGCATGATGCTTCTACGCAGAGCTGATACCGACACGCACACGAGTACTGGTAAACCGCTTAAATTAGAGGATCTAAGCCTGCCCAGGCAAAGCGGTGCGAGTGTTGTACTGTCCATGCTTATAAAACCTATTGGATTCATTGGGCGACAGGGCTTGAGATGTCAATTCATCTCAATGTCGGGTAAAAGTCTCACAAAATTTGAAGCAACATCTCCAAAATGACCTTTACAGTGTTGACAGGGATGTTAAACCTCAAATCAAACAAACAAACAAACGCCTCTTGTAAAAACCAATAAAATTTTCTGATATGCAGAAACATTATTTCTGATGTTCATAGCAACCAACTGAAGTATCAATAGTAGGCTGTGTTTCATTGGTTGAAGGATATAAGGGGGTAAAACTCGATACCAGTGAATCCAGATTTGACGGCCTGGGTAGCCCACTTGGATGCGCGTCTGATTAGTGATCAGGAGGATGCGGGTTCTATACCTGCCGGGGTCAGAAACATTCTTCGGTGGAGATTGATCATGAAATCTTTTCTATCAGTCTAGCATATAACCCCACCAAACTGTACAATTTTTGTACAGCCACTCAGCTGCCTTATCTGTTATGATAATCATTTAACCAATTTCACTAACCCCAAAATATTTATTTTAACCATCCAGTCTAGCATATAACCCCACCAAACTGTACAATTTTTGTACAGCCACTCAGCTGCCTTATCTGTTATGATAATCATTTAACCAATTTCACTAACCCCAAAATATTTATTTTAACCAGCAGGATATCTGATCACATTTCTACTTTCTTTCTCTATTTTAAAGTTTTACAAAATACTGTATATACTGACCAGTGTTGGTTAGCAGTTGGATAGATTTGTTGTATTAGGAAAGGTGGACAATTTTTTAGCTCACCAGAGCCGACGGCTCCGGGGGATCTTATAGTATAGAAATGATATTTGAAATCAGCTGAATCCAAGTTTATCAATTCCAAAGGTCAAGGTCATTTGCTGATCTTTGTCCTTGATGGCTAAGATTAAGTATTTTTATCTTCTTCATTTAAACTGCTTGGTTGATTGAAACCAAATTACATGTGGAGCCTCTATGGGAAGGGGAGAACGAAAATTTGTTTGTAAGGACAGAGTCACATGACCATTATGACCGCCATGTCCATATATGGTAAAAACCTTTAAGATTCTTCTTTTCAGGAACCAAACGGCCTATGACCTTGAAACTTGGTATGCAGCATCGGGCTCTCGGACCCTACCAAGTTTGTTCAAATTATGACATTTGGTTGACCTTGACCTGTTTTACTTCTAGGTCAAATTTGGTCACTTAGACATTTGTATGGAAAAAAGCAGAACAGTGGATTTTTTTCCGATTACATGGTGGCATGTGGCATCAGAAATAATGTTTGCAATCAGCTAAATGTAAGTTAATTGATTCCAAAGGTCAAGGTTATTAACTGATATTTGTCTTGGATAGCTCAGATTCAGTATTTATTTGTTTATCTTCTTCTCCACTTAAACTGCTGGGTTGATTCAAACCAAATTAAATTTGGTGCCTCTAAGGGAAGGGGGAACAACAGTTTGTTCGTAAGAATTGGGTCACATGACTTATATGGCCACCATGCCCATTTACCCTCAAACCCCTCTCACCCTTGTGTTTCTGGAGTGCACTCTTCTATTACTGAAGGTGGGCACGTCCATTCTACTAACTAAGGCATCTATGGTTAATCTCTGAGTGGTAAGCAATATATATTCCGATAATATGGCTCAGAGCCTTCATATCAGGGTCTACACTGCTTGCATAAGTACCTGTTTTGTTTGTTTGTCTGTATTGGAGTTTAACGACCCAGTCAACACTATTTAGGTCATTTTAAGCCAGTCAGTTTACCTATCCTCATTTTTCCTGGGCAGGCTTATACGTATGTGATTAACCAGTACAGTGGGCATTCTTTCGCCCGAAACTGACAATTGCCCTTCTTGAATCAGCACAAGGAAGACATGATCATAGAACGGTTTACATTATCAATCTCTACGAAAGAATGTTGCCGACCCAGCAGATGTCGAACCACCAAGAAACAAAAACTACATTTATCAAGTAGTTTTTGGGGGTCGATTTTTTTTTGTCATTCGACCCAGTTTCTAGGCATGGAAACTTTTTCTTGACTATCATTAATTTGTAATAAATCCAGGTAACGGTTATTTATAGAAAATAGCTGCGATATTCTTATCGCTGTGAGGTCAGACTGTTGCATTAGAGGATTATATACAGAATCTGGACTGGAACCAATCACTGTGTTGGGCAAACAGTGAAGGTCCAGATCAGGGTCGACACTGTTTACTTAAAATACTGGAATAAAAGGGACAAACAAAAAACAGTTTAACTATTTTCTCAGTCTACATACCCACCAGTGTTGTCAGTTGTGCTTTGATTTAATTTGATTTAGCTGTTTGCCATTGTGAATATTTTAGGTAGTATAATTGACCTGGTCAGTGTTAGAAAGGTTCCAAAAATTTCAAATTGCTCACTCAGAGAATTTATCTCTGCAGGATCAGTTACTAGGTAATCCATATACTGTTAAATAAATAATCTACTTGAGGAAGCCAGAAACTGGCAAAAATCGAGAAATCAGGGGTTATATTCTGAAGTGCATCAGGATATCTGATCACATTTCTACTTTCTTTCTCTATTTTAAAATTTTACAAAATACTGTATATACTGACCAGTGTTGGTTAGCAGTTGAATGGATTTGTTGTATTAGGAAAGGTGGACAATTGTTTAGCTCACCAGAGCCGACGGCTCCGGGGGATCTTATAGTATAGGCAGTGGTTCGTTATCGTCTGCGTCCGCACCGTCAACATTTTCAAACAACATCTCCTGAGAAACTACATGGCCAATTTCATGTGGAGCCTCTATGGGAAGGGGAAACGAAATTGTGTTCGTGAGGTCCGGGTCACATGACCAATATGGCCGCCCATATGGGGAAAACCTTTAAAAAACTTCTTCTCAGGAACCGAATGGCCGATTACCTTGGTTTCAGCATCAGGGACTCCGGGCCCTTTCAAGTTTGTTCAAATGATGACCTTTGGTTGAGCTTTACCTGCATTACGGCTAGGTCAAATTTGGTCACTTAGACATTTGTATGGAAAAAAAGTCAAAACAGTGGATTTTTGATTGCATGGTAGCTTGTGGCATCAGACATGATATTTGCAATCACCTAAATCTCAAGTTTATCAATTCAAAAGGTCAAGGTCATATACTGACCTCAGATTAAGTATTTTTATCTTCTTCTTCCGTCGTTTGAAGTCAAATTAAATGAAAAGCGTCTATGAGAAGTGGGGAAAAATGTGTTCGCAAATACTGAATCACATGACCAATATGGCAGCCATGCCCATATATGGTAAAAACCTTTAAAAATCTTCTTCTCAGGAACCGAATGGCCGTTAACCTTGAAATGTGGTATGCATCATCGGGGAATCAGGCCCTACCAAGTTTGTTCAAATAATGACCTTTGGTTGATCTTGACCTGTTTTACTTCAAGGTCAAATGTGGTCACTTAGACATTTGTATGGAAAAAGGCTAAACAGTGGATTTTCTGATTGCATGGTATCAATTCCAAAGGTCGAGGTCATTTACTGACCTTTGTCCTGGACGGCTCAGATTAGGTATTTTATCTTCTTCTTCACTTAAACAGCTGGATTGATTGGAATCATATTATATACAGAGCCTCAATGGGAGTGTTTGTGTGTGCGTTGGGGGGAGGGACGAAAATTTGGTAAGAACCTTTAAAAATCTTCTTCTCTGGAACCGAATGGCCAATTACCTTGAAACTTGGTATGCAACATCAGGGTCTCGGGTCCTACCAAGTTTGTTCAAATGATGATCTTGGCATCAGAAATGATATTTGCAATCATCTGAATCCAAGTTTATCAATTCCAAAGGTCAAGGTCATTTGCTGATCTTTGTGCTGGATGGCTAAGATTAAGTATTTTTATCTTCTTCTTCATTTAAACTGCTTGGTTGATTGAAACCAAATTACATGTGGAGCCTCTATGGGAAGGGGAGAACGAAAATTTGTTTTGTTAGGACAGAGTCACATGACCATTATGACTGCCATGTCCATATATGGTAAAAACCTTTAAGATTCTTCTTTTCAGGAACCAAATGGCCTATGACCTTGAAACTTGGTATGCAGCATCGGGCTCTCGGACCCTACCAAGTTTGTCCAAATTATGACCTTTGGTTGACCTTGACCTGTTTTACTTCTAGGTCAAATTTTGTCACTTAGACATTTGTATGGAAAAAAGCAGAACAGTGGATTTTTTTTCCGATTACATGGTAGCTTGTGGTATCAGAAATGATGTTTGCTATCAGCTAAATGTAAGTTAATTGATTCCAAAGCTGACATTTGTCTTGGATAGCTCAGATTCAGTATTTTTTTTATCTTCTTCTCCACTTAAACTGCTGGGTTGATTTAAACCAAATTACATTTGGTGCCTCTATGGGAAGGGGGAACAAAAGTTTGTTCGTAAGAATTGGGTCACATGACTAATATGGCCACCATGCCCATTTACCCTCAAACCCCTTTCACCCTTGTGTTTCTGGAGTGCACTCTTCATATTACTGGAGGTGGGCACGTCCATTCTACTAACTAGGGCATCTATGGTGAATCTCTGAGTGATAAGCAATATATATTCCGATAACATGGCTCAGAGCCATCATATCAGAATCTACACTGCTTGCATAAGTATCTGTTTTGTTTGTTTGTCTGTATTGGAGTTTAACGGCCCATTCAACACTTTTTAGGTCATTTTAAGCCGGTCAGTTTACCTATCCTCATTTTACCTGGGCAGGCTTATACGTATGTGGTTAACCAGTACAGTGGACATTCTTTCGCCAGAAACTGACAACTGCCCTTCTTGAATCAGCATAAGGAAGACATGATCGTAGAACAGATTACATTATCAATCTCTAAGAAAGAATGTTGCCGACCCGGCAGGTGTCGAGCCCGCAACCTCTTGATCACCAAGAAAGAAAAACTACATTTATCAAGTAGTTTTTTTGGGTCGATTTTTTTTTAGTAACCCAGTTACTAAGCATGGAAACTTTTTCTTGACTATCATTGATTTGTAATAAATCCAGGTAACGGCTATTTATAGAAAATAGCAGCGCTATTCTTATCGCTGTGAGGTCAGAGTGTTGCATTAGAGGATTAAATACAGAATATGGACTGGAACCAATCACTGTGTTGGGCAAACAGTGAAGATCCAGATCAGTGTCGACACTGTTTACTTAAAGTACTGGAATAAAAGGGTTAAACAAAAAACAGTTTAACTATTTTCTCAGTCTACATACCCACCAGTGTTGTCAGTTGTGCTTTGAATTAATTTGATTAAGCTTTTTGCCATTGTCAATATTTTAGGTAGTATAATTGACCTGGTCAGCTTTAGAAAGGTTCCAAAAATTTCAAACTGCTCACTCAGAGAATTTATCTCTGCAGGATCAGTTACTAGGTAATCCATATACTGTAAAATAAATAAACTACTTGGGGAAGCCAGAAACTTGCAAAAATCGAGAAATCTGGGGTTATATTCTGAAGTGCTATGGTCATTCTCTCCCTTCCGCTGAGTCAAGAAGGGCAGATATCAGTTTCTGGCGAAAGAATGTGCACTGTACTGGTTAACTGCTTACGTATAAGTTTGCCCAGGAAAAGTGTGGATAGGTAAACTGACCGGCTAAAAATGACCTAAAATAGTGTTGACTGGGCCGTTAAACTCCAATACAAACAAAGAATCCAGATTATTCCAGGAACCGCCTTACCGCCTGGGCCACAGATGCGAAGAAAACCTGCAACTGAAAATCTTGTCTGTTTATGTATGTCCTCTGCCGAATCTTCTTGCAATCTTTTTAACAGTCGGAGCAGTCTGATCTGGGTCCACACTGTTTGCAACAATGTCTTTAAAAGTTATCAGCAGACAACAAAGCAGATGACAATTGTTGCAATTGGCATCTTAAGTAAGTAGGGCTTTATTTAACGAGGGTTTCACATTTATCGTAAAGACCAACATGAAACTTCACCAACTTCACATGCTCAAAAGACCCCTTTACACTCGGTGTACCCCCAATAATTCCTGGTGAGAGATCCTGATTTAACCCATTTAGTACCGGAAACCCCTAAAGGGGTACTTGGCAAACAGTGCAGGCCCAGATCAGATGCCGCGGCATCTGATCAGGGCCTCCACTGTTTGCTAAACATTCAGCCATTTTCCAAATCAATTTTGATGAAAACACAAGCTGACACCCCTAAATTTCGAAATGGACTCCTGCTATATATAAGGAGGAATATTCCATTTGGTACAAAAAGGGTTAATATCAGAAATTCAATAAATTCCAATCAAATATTACTTTTATCATTGTCCAAATACCTGGAAAGTTCCTAATTTTTGAAATCAATATGTACTGGGTGAAAAAAAAATGGATTTTACAATAAACTCATGGATCCCGTTGTAACACATTTTGTACTGTACAGTTCTAATTTCGAGGTGTTAACTTCAGATTTTTGTGTTATGGGGTTTACAACCCTTTAAAAATTATGTCACTCATATCGAGCTGGTGGGCGAAAACCTGAGTACCCGGAGAAAACCACCTGACTTCCGTTACAGAACTTAGCTTCTTACATGTGACCCATTAGCCAGGCTTGAACCACAGCAGTGAGAAACTTAATGATTAAGAGTCAGCACTCTTACCCATTATGATTAGGCAGTTATTGTTTGAAATTTATTTAGGAGGTCCTGATCAGATGCCATGCTGATCTTAGCATTCACTGTTTGTCAATGACCTGTAATGAACTGTTTGTGGGTTTCTCCAATATAAAATGGGTTAAAGAATCTTTTTAAAATTTTGTACATAATTGTTAACTTCCAACTAACTTTTCGAAGGCAAAGGTGTTGTTTATCTGACATCACTGGTTCGTCCAATTGATACGGCAAGGCCACATGTAAGGGTTGATGGTTTTGTTTGATATGAGGTTTAACGTCCCCGTCAACAAAGGTCATTTTGGAGACGTTGCTTCCAATTTTGTGGGACTTTTACCTGACATTGAGATGAAATGACATCTCAAGCCCTGTCACCCAATGAAACCAATAGGGTTTATTAGCATGGACGGTCCGCCTCGCACCGCTGTTCCTGTACAGGCTTAGATCCTCTAAGCGGTTTACCAGTACTAGTGTGCAGGCCGGATTCAGCTCTGCGTGGAAGCATCATGCAGCCCATATATTTCTTCAAGCCCCTATGGGCGGGGGCCGTAAGGGTTGACAGGGAATGTTGTTATCTCTTCATTTTCTATACTTCCATTCAATTTTTTCTTTCTCCCATGTCCCTCTCTTTCATCTCCTCTACTATCTCTTCTATCTCTTTACTCCCTTTCCCTGGGAGATGACACAAAAATAATGACCCACAAGGGTAGATGTGTCGTTAAATTCTGACACAATTTTTTGTTTAATGTACATGTACTACTAGAATTCTAGTGCAGGGATTTACAGTTGAACTTCAATGGCTCGAACTCCTTTGGGACCTCAAAAAACTGTTCGAGACAGGGATAAGTAGAGCCACTGAGGGATACTGCCAGGAGGTATACGATATACTTTTGAACATCTTTTTGGTGTTATATAATGAAAATGTATGCTGTGTGTACTCATTAGAATCGCCTCATCGAGGCGATTCTAATGAGTACACACAGCATAAATTTGCAAGTAAAAAAGGTGAATATCTCTTAAATTATCCCCACTATCTCTTATGTACAGGATTTCTATAGGGGCTCAAACATGGGTTCGACACAGCCATGGTAAACGTGCCATCGGTGTTCGAGCCATCGAAGTTCTACTGTATAATGGCATTTTAGGATATACTGTAATGATCCTAAGTAATGGGACAGATAGACCTGAGCAAACAATGCAGACCCAGATCAGACTGCTCCTGAAGGAGCACTCTGATTGGGTCTACATTGTTTGCCATTCCCTCTGTACTTTTTGGACTCCTTGCTGGATTGTGAAACAAATTTGTTAAGATTTAAAGACAGAATTACAGTCAGTCCTCAAGGTGTCCCAATTTTTAGGATTTTTACGATAACTCTGGAAAAAATGGCAAAGCTTTTAAGGCATTTCAAAAGGAATCCAATACTTTAGCAACAAAAAACACCAGATATATAGGATATGGTAATGCCATAAATTGTCCTTTTATGTAAATAAGTATTACTGAATATAGGCTACTTAATTACATGGAGTTTGGTTCAGTCACAGACTGCCATGGTTGACATTTACTAACCCTTGTCCTGCTAATCCCAGATATGCCTTATCTTTGAAACAATGTAGATCCAGATCAGATGGCTTCTGACGAAGCCATCTGATCAGGATCTACATTGTTTGCCATTCAGATTGTGAATTTGTTGCAATAATTTGCATCAAGTAATCTGATTGGTTGACAATTGGTAGTGGGTGTGGCATATATAAATATTCAGCAGGACAAGGGCTAAGATTAAATCAGGATATGGTTCCATTGTTCTGGACACACATGCCAATAGAGGGTTTTGCAGCAATGGGTCCTCAGTTACTCTCAGTCTTATACCTTAACACAAGATAAGGAATACAGACCCGTTTTGGGTAATGTAAAAATCCTAAAGATAGCTTGCTCTCCTAAAATTTTAACCCTTGTTCTGCTGAATATTCATATATGCCACACCCACTACCGATTATCAACCAATCAGATTGCTTGATGCAAATTATTGCAACACATTCACAATCTGAATGGCAAACAATGTAGATCCTGATCAGATGGCTTCATCAGAAGCCATCTGATCTGGATCTACATTGTTTCAAAGATAAGGCATATCCGGGATTAGCAGGACAAGGGTTAACAAATTTGTTTCACAATCAAGCAAGGGGTCCAAAAAGTGCAGACGGAATCACAAACAGTGTAGATCATGATCAGACTGTTCCTTCAGGACCAGTATGGTCTGGGTCTGCACTGTTTGCTTGATCAGGAGCAGTCTGATCTGGGTCTGCACTGTTTGCTTCGGCCTGGCTGCCCAATCCTTAGAGTGCTAGACAATCAACCCAAAGTTTGTTTCAATTGAGGTTTAATGTCCCTGTCAATACTATTTAGGTCATTCTGGAGACGCTGCTTCCAATATTGTGGGACTTTTATCCAACAATGAGATGAAATGACATCTCAAGCCCTGCCACCCAATGAAACCAAAAGGCTTATATGCATTGGATGGTCTGACTCGCATCACGCATGGCGCCAATATTGGTCAAGTGACCCAGTCCTCACATACAAACTTTCGTTCCCCCATTCCATAGAGGCTCCCTTTGTAATTTGGTTTCAATTGGCCAAGTAGTTTAAATGAAGAAGAAGATGAAAATACTGAATCTGAGCTGTGCTGGACAAAGGTCGGAAAATGACCTTGACCTTTGGAACTTATAACCTTCCATTCAGATGATTGCAAATACCATTTCTGATGCCACTAGCTATCATGCAATCATAAAAATCCACTGTTTTGCCTTTTTTCCATACAAATGTCTGAGTGACCAAATTTGACCTTGACGTAAAACAGGTCAAGGTCAACCAAAGGTCATAATTTGAACATACTTGGTAGGGCCTGAGTCCCCGATGCTGCATACCAAGTTTCAAGATCATCGGTCATTCGGTTCTTGAGAAGAAGATTTTTAAAGGTTTTTACCATATATGGGCATGGCGGCCATTTTGGTCATGTGACCCAGTCTTCACGAACAAACTTTCGTTCCCCCTTCCCATAGAGCCTCCACATGTAATTTGGTTTAAATTGGCCAAGTAGTTTCAGAGGAGAAGTCGTTTGAAAATGTTGACGCAGACGCGGACGACGGACGGTGGATCACTGCCTATACTATAAGCTCCCTCGGAGCCTTCGGCTCTGGTGAGCTAAAAATCTGAACTGCACAAATGGCATTTTGTTCCAATGCTCACCAGTTTTGGCTGAATATTTTCTCCCATGTTATTGTATTATTCTGAGCCAGACTATTACCATGACTATTACCACTCTATATGCAAGCTTGGAACATGATGGGGAAGGTCATTATGAAGCCTACACTGGTAAGGTTTAAAGAATGTATTCCATGATCAAAAGAATACTGAGTACCCACAAATTCTCTTGGGCAACATGGTCAGAGATGAATGATGCTGGTTATTTCATTCCTTCTGATAGAGAAAAATCCACTTTCCTCCAGGGATTTAAGTACACAGAACAAGATCATTACAAGTCAAGGAGCTGCTGTTTTATCTAGTGAAGATAGCATTATGGACAGCTGGGAGGATTATCTGATAATTCTATACAACAGGTTGGCTATTTTAAAGCTACTGTTTTTACCCTCAGACTAGATGAACTTTCTGAAGAGGACTAATTTTCATCTTTAATTTGGACCTATCTGTTGTTTTAAACAGGGGATGGGGAGTTGCTGGATAAGATAGCGGAGCACTCTGCTGCAGACTTGAGATTGTGAGGTACCGCTTCCACCCCCACTAACATCAAAGTGTTGTTTCCTTTAGCAAGATACTTTATTGACATTGCTTGGTACTGGTTTCTACCCAGGTGAAAAAAAAAGGATAGATAATTGAAGGGAGGCAATGCGGTCCATAACACACCCCCTCTTCAAGACCATTATCATTTATGGTGACGAGAAGCCAACTTTGGCATGAAGCCATTTTTAGCGAAATAAAGTCCAATCCCAGATGAGCCCCCATCTTACAACACAAAAGATGTAACAAAATAAAGAAGCATAGCTGAAGAAAAATCCTGTCTATGGTTGGATTCGAACCCAGGCCGCTCGGGTGGAAGACCAGATGCTTCTAATTTTTTCCAGAACAGGATTTGACATCCAATGCAAATTGTCTCTCATGGAGACAATTTGCACATAATGGCGAGTCCTGTAAGAAAAATATCATCAATTTGTCATCTGAGGAAAGTAAAGGTCAAAGATTCTGTGAATAAGACTATAAAAGGTATCAGACCTTGCCAATGGGACTGAGACAAGCTTTGCCCTTCTCTTGCTGAATATTCATTTTAGCCACACCCATTTCTGTCTATCAACCAATCAAATTACTTGATGTAATTTATTGCTACAAATTCATAAACAGAATTCCAAACAGTGTAGATCCTGATCAGATGGCTTCTTCAGAAGCCATCTGATCTGGATCTACACTGTTTGCAAAGATAGGGGTTGTCGTGAACAGCAAGATAAGGGTTAGTCTTCAAACTGACAATATGGGCAGATATGGTCCATTTTCTTTGTCACACATGCTAACAGAGCTCAAATATCACAGCTACGATTCTACTGGAAACCTGCCATCAAACAACCATCCTATATAGTTTTTCTTTTAGAAAACAATTTTTATTCCATTTTTAAATCATCAGAAAGTTTACAACCTTATAAAAACATCAATCATCGGGTTCAACAGGCACAAACATCATCATTTTCCACTTCATTATCTGGGTATACTGGTATTTTTATGCATTTCTTATTTCTATCAAGATCTGTCAAGGATTCAAGATCACCTGTTTTGTTTCAGACCACAAGGTCATGATCAACCATGCTCTGTCACCAAAATGTTCCACAAATTCTGAATGCTTATCTCACTGGCCCCGATAGCTCAGTTGGTAGAGTGACCGCTCCAGGGAACGGGAGGTCACAGGTTCAATCCCGGGCCGCGACATACCAAAGTCGTTAAAAATGGTACTAGCTGCTCCTCGCTTGGCACTCAGATTTACGGGTAGAGCTAGGACTGGTCGAACCAGTGTCAGGATAATGTGACTGGGTGTGGTATCATGTAATGTGTCATGGACATGATACTTCAGTGAGGCAGCACTATAAAAGTGAGCATTGAGCTCTCTGTCGCAACCAGACACCGTCATGATATGACCGAAAAATTGTTGAACGCGTTGTTAGACCCGAATTCACACACACTGAATGCTTATCTATCATATTTACCCTTATCATTCAAGACAAGACGGCTGCTACAAATGGACAAATTTGAAAGTAGTTCTACTGTGAACTAGACTGCATATCACCGAGGAATATGTTGCTGCACAGTCTATGGAAAATATACACTTGACTATGGGTAATATGGAGAAACATTGATCAATAACTTTTGCAAAAAGTAAATAAGACATTTTCTGGGTATATACTAAAGTACTTAACCCATTTGGTACCAGAAACCCCAAAACGGGTACCCTGGCAAACAGTGCAGGCCCAGATCAGATGCGGTGTCTGATCAGGGCCTCCACTGTTTGCAAAAACTTTCCGCAATTTTCCAAATAAATGTTGAAGAAAAGACAACCTTAAATTTTGAAATGAACTCCTGCTATTTACTAGGTGTAAGATTCCATTTGGTACAAAAAGGGTTCATAAATAGAAACTCAACATATGATGTTGCCAAAAATCTATTGATAATAAAGAATGATCATAAATTCATATACATGTATATTGTTCAACTATTGCCCTGGTTTTAACATACATTGCCCTGCCCATTTTTGTTTTTTGGGGGGGTGGGGCTATGGTCCTTTTTACCTTCAACTACTGTCCATTTTTCTTTGACTATATACAATATATAGTCCTTTGCAATGCATTTTCCAACTATAATGAACATTGATGGGTAGCTGTTCATTAACCCTTAAGCCACCAAGGAAAACAACATCTGAAAATGTTGTCTGCTTATGTCGTCTGTTGAATCTTATAAATATTTTTGCATACAGGCAAACAATGTGGGCCCAGATCAGACTGCTCCTACAGGAGCAGTCTGATCTGGGTCCACACTGTTTGCAAAAAAAATACTTTTAAGATAACCTGCAGACGGCAAAGCAGATGACAATTGTCGTGATTGGCATTTTATGGGTTAAGGCCCTTTTCCCCATGAAGCGTTTATTTCAAAGTGGCTCAATAAGGACACAGTGTTTGGTTGACTGTAATCCACTTCAAATCTTATCAACAGTCGAAATCAGTTTCTCTCATTTGTATGTTCAATTACGGACAATTGTATCAGCACATCAGTCACCATACTAATGTCACCTTTTTTATTTAAGGTAGACTACTCACAATAATTTGACAACAATGTGCCAATCATTATGTTTTCCGATTACTGACAGTTCTCTTTAGAAATCAGAAAATTGAAAAGTACAGCTGAGTAACTCAAGAAATAACAAACTTTGCGAAGATGTCTTTGTCAGCCATTTCTAAAGTCAACTTGAAAGAGAATTTCACACTGTTGTATTTTATCCCTTACCCTTATCTTACCCCTTATCTTGCTGAATATTCATCTAAGCCACACCCATTTCTGTCTATCATCCAATCAAATTACTTGATGTAATTTATTGCTACAAATTTATAAACTGAATGCCAAACAGTGTAGATCCTGATCAGATGGCTTCTTCAGAAGCCATCTGATCTGGATCTACACTGTTTTCAAAGATAGGGGTTGTCGTGAACAGCAAGATAAGGGTTACAGAGAATGGAAGATCTGGTGTAAGATCTGCCATGCATGCAGCAAGCCAGCTACCTGGAAGGGGGGCCATTTATGTGGACGTAATGCCCCTGTACCTGCACGTTAATAAAAAATCCGTTGATGGATGATGGTCCCGATACTGATCGCGACAACCCCTATCTTTGCAAACAGTGTAGATCCAGATCAAATGGTTTCTCAAGAAGCCATCTGATCAGGCTCTACACTTTTTGTTTGTTAGATTAAGGCTTAACATCCCGGTCAACACTATTTTGGTCATTTTGGAGAAATCGCTTCCAATTTCGTAGGACTTAAACCGAACATTGAGATGAAATGCCATCTCAATCCCGGCCACAAAGGGTTTATATGTAGGGCCAGTCTAACTTACAGCAATTTGCCTGTGCAGGCTTAGACCCTCTAAGCGTTCTGCAGCGTCTGATCTGGGCACTGTTTGCCAGGTTTTTGGGGTTTTCCGGTACAAAACAGGTTAACCCTTATCATGGGGAACCAGAATTTCCTCTACCTTTTGCAAACAGTGCAGATACAGATGTGTGTGCGTGTGTTTGAGTTATATGTCCCACCAATAGCTAAGGTCATACAGAGACGGGACCTCACATCCAAAAGTCTGGAGAAGCCCAGGATCGGACCCATGACCCTTGGTTTATGAGGTGATTAGCATAACCACTACTACATGGAGGCCTTCACTTCTATTTTCTATTGATACAAAATGTAGTTGATGTAATTTATTCCTATAAATTCACTAATTGAATGATCCTGATCAGATGGGCTTTTTCCATCAGCCATCTGATCTGGATTTATACAGTTTACCCTGTGACAAGGTAGAGCACAATTCCTGGTTCTGCAGGACAAGGGTTAAAGATACAGTTTTTTGTTAATGGACTCTGTCAACAAAAGAGGTCAGATATAAGTATAAGCAGACATACCAGGACTGCCCAAGGGACCAAATTAATCAAGTCTGAATACACAATTTGTTGATTTTAAGACAAAACCTCTCTTATGTGTACATGGCATAGACGGACCCGCCCATCTAGGCTTGAAAAAATAGATGGGCTGCATGATGCTTCCACGCAGAACTGAATCCGACCACACATGAGTACTGGTAAACCACTTAGAGGATATAAACCTGCCCAGGCAAAGCAGTGCGAGTTGGACCGCCCATGCAACCCTATTGGTTTCATTGAGCGACAGTGCTTGAGATGTCATTTCATCTCAATGTCGGGTAAAAGTCCCACAAACTTGGAAGCAACGTCTCCAAAATGACCTATACAGTGTTGACAGGGACGCTAAACCTTAAATCAAACAAACAAACAAAACATGGCATAGAAGTAGGTTTCAGATGGAAATAAGACCAAAACAACTTTGTGACCTTGAAAATGAGATCAAGGTCAACAAAGTAGAAAAAGTCTTTATTTTCTATGTTGTCATGATATACTAGCCCCAAGATTCTTCTATCCTAGATCAAGATAATTTGGAGCAGACATGCAAAAAATAAACAATCTCTGGACCCGTGTGATCTTGAAAAGTAGGTAGAGGTCACCAAAATCTAATCAAGTTTTTTTGTTTCTGTATGTTGAAATCAAATCTTACAGCATTTGTCCAGAATTCATCAAATGACTGACCTGTCAATCTCAGCAATCATGTGACCTAAGAAATACTTGGTACATGTACTTGTTCAGGAAATAGGCTGCAGACAAGCTATCTTTTTTCCCAAAATCTGACAGCTTTTCTGGAAACCTGTGACCTTGAATGAGTTAAAGGTCATAAAAACCTAACTACTGATTTCCCACATCGTAGTGATGTAACTTGACACATTTGATAAGAATCCATCCATCAGGAGATATAGTGTGTCAAACAGCTAACAACAATACAAACACAAACCACCAAGGATCCATACCAAAAACAATAAGTACCCTTCCCCTTCCCTGTGGGAACATAAATCAAATCAAAAGCACAATTTTTCTGAAAACTGCCATCATAATAAGTGCAACTCTTAGTTTGCCTGGGGTATTATTTCTGGTACATTACAAGTCCTCATGTGCCTACTATTTTTTCTGCATGTTGTTTTTAAAATGGAGTAAATATATCCTATACACCCTAACATCATTTCACAAAGCATTTTTTGTTTGAATTGAGGTTTTACATCCCCGTCAACAATACTTAGGTCATTTTGGAGATGTTGCTTTAGATTTTGTGGGACTTTTACCAGACATTGGGATGAGATGATTTCCTAAGCCCTGCCACCCAAACAAACCAAATGGGTTTATATATAAGGACGGTCCAACTCATGCCACTTTGCCTGTGCAGGCTTAGACCCTCTAAGTGCTCTACCAGTACTCATGTACGGTCCGTTTCCAAAGCAAGTGAAGTACACAGTTGTTTGTTTGTTTGATTTGAGGTTTAACGTCCCCGTCAACACTGTAAAGGTCATTTTGGAGACGTTGCTTCCAATTTTGTGAGACTTTTAAAAGTACACAGTTGTACTGGCTAATCACAGCTTTCCACTGGTATTACATGTAGAGCATAACGCTTCTACAGGGAAAACACAAAATGCTCTGTTTTAAATGAAGAGATCTAGACTAGTCCAGTCTCTGATTGTCAAAAGGCAAAATGGCTCTATCGCAAAATCCAATGACATGTCAGATGACCATCGCGCAAACGTCACATGACCTGGTTCAACTGCACTGTCCAGCTTTATTATTGCATGACAATGCCCAATTACTACTATAATGCCCAATTACTATCTTAGGAGATTCATGTCAGATGACCATCAAGTTAAAGTCACATGACCAAGTCTCTGACCTCCATCCTCTTCTGTCACCATGACAACCTCATGTGAAGACTAATATAGCTCAGCAGGATAATTTTGGGGTATTTTTTTCTTATTTCTCTATAAAAACCTGTTGTGTGTACTTGTTAGAATCGCCTCATTGAGGCGATTCTTACACAGTAACAAGTACGCACAACAAACAATATATCCACCAAGAAATGTAGAAAATTATGCCTTGACCAGCCTCTGACCTCATTACACGCTCTTATCTGGAGCCACGGGCAGCAAGGCAAGGAAAGACACAACATAATATGGACAAAAGGTATAATTTGTTGGGATCAATAATTCATTGAGAATCAATGATAATGGGAATCAAGCTGGGGGACAAATTAATCAAAATGGGCTTAACTTTTCTTGCAGAAAGTTGCTGATGATGTTCATCAATATTGCAAAACACATCATAAACTAACTGTTACAATGGGAAAAGAATTTCTGCATCAACAAGGGTTGTCAGAAGACAACATATCTCGTCTTTGGGGTCTAATGAAAATTTTCTTCTATAGAGCAATTGAAAACTTTAACCAACAAGATGTGTTTGTGAAACACAAATGCCCCCGGACAGTGCAAGGTGAAGGTCACGAGGTCAAAATTTATGGTACCTCTTGAAAGGTCTTGTGACAAGGAGTGAGTGAGTTTTAGTTTTACGTCCCACCAACAGCTAAGGTCATACGGAGACGGGGCCTCGGTTTTAAAGACTCATCCGAAAGTCTGGAGAAGCCCGGGATCGATCCTGCGATCCCTGGTTTACAAGGCGAGTAGCGTAACCACTGCACCACGGAGGCTTCTATCTTGTGACAAGGAATGCACATGTGAAGTATGAAAGCTGTACCACTTACCATTCAAAAGTTATGCCCAATGTTAAAGTTTTTGCAGACGGACAAACGGACAAACGGACAAACAGACGGACAGACCAAAAACTATATGCCCCCCAGAATCTTAGATTCCGGGGGCATAAAAACTGCAACATAAAATTGTACTGGTACTAAGCAAAACTTTAGACCAATATATAACATCAGTCCAAGAAGTAACTAAATCCATCAAGTGGTTTTAGAGATATAGAGCAATGGAAGACTTTAACTTTGAGTGACGTACACGGATATGTTCACGCCGACGCCACAGGCAAGCTAAAAACTAACTGTAGCAATGGAAAAAGAATTTCTACATCATAAACTAACTGTTACAATGGACAATGGAAAAAGCTCTAGACAATTTTCTTGACACATGTGCATACCAGAAAACAGTAATCAAAGCACTGATACAACTGGTGGGCCAACTGTCTCCCAGTGTGGGCTGAGACTCAGAAAATGGCGATGAACGGAGATTTAGGCTGTTCTGTTATTCCTGTTCTTGAAGCAAACAGTGAAGACTCTGATAAGACACCACATTCATATGAGTTTAGACCAGAGTTTACAGATAACCTTCTTTACACAACACTTTGAACTCACAGATAAGAATAGTGGGGCTATAATTAACAATTACCTGTATTTTTGTAGAAATGTTATCTGGACTGTCAGAGATTAGCAACATACATCACGAAAACACGCCTATATAATTTTGGCCCCCTTGAACCCACTTTTATATAGTAAAACTGGGGTTTCAGGGGGTATACCTTGTTTTTCTTATTTCTGCTCTAAAATATAGATTGTGGGTACTCATTAGAACCGCCTCGATGAGGGGTTCTAACGAGTGCCCACAATCTATATTTTGAGCAGAAATAAGAAAAATATCACAATTTTTCATCTTAAACTCTTCATTTTTTCGGCGATAAAAGTGGCAATGTATTTGAATAGGCGTGTTTGTGTAATGATCTTAGCTTCAGATAAGGCACTTTTTCAAAAAAGTACGGATATTTCTTATTTCAGCACGAAAACATTTGTTGTGGGTACCCATTAGAAGTGTCTCTACTAGGCACTTCTAATGAGTACCCATAACATCTTTTCATACAGAAATAAGAAAAATAATAAGTGGATACTGCTATGAAAATTCAGATTCAGTTAGTTACTTTGAATAGTTGATTGATAAACATTCAACCAAAATGGCCACTATTATGATCCAGGTTGTTCTGTCTCACTAAACTTCCATTTTGAAATGGCTGTTCTCTATCAGTATACTTCCATTTCGACACTGTTGTTCTGTTACACTATACTTCCATTTCAACATGGTTTTTGTTCTGTCTCACTATACTTCCATTTCAACATGGTTTTTGTTCTGTCTCACTATACTTCCATTTTGACATGGTTGTTCTATCTCACTATACTTCCCTTTTGACACAGTTGTTCTGTCTCACTATACTTCCATTTTGATATGTTTGTTCTGTCTCACTATACTTCCTTTTCAATATAGTGGTTCTGTTTCACTATACTTCCTTTTCAATATGGTGGTTCTAACTCACTTCACTTCCCTTTCAAAAACAAAAATTCAGTGAAAGGCTGTGTTAATAACTTTAACTTAAGAGTCAAATTTGCTATGAACATTAGGGTTGCTAGGGTCAATGCTCTGGTTGATGCATATGTCCATGCCTAGATTGATAAATGAATGGACAGAAAAAGCGTTCCCTGTATCAGACCATGTTAAAAGCAGATGTGGCAGTATAAGAATCCAATATGGGGTTCTCTTGTAGATGAGCGTTTCCAACCCGAGGGATGACCGTGCGGAGCGGAACCTCGGCTAAACGCCCATCTACAACAGAACCCCATATTGGATTCTTTTTCTTGCACAACACCTCCGGTTAGTTTTGACAGCTCGCACATGTATATTGTTTACAAAATAAAAGTAGTGCGGAAGTAGTTCCGGCAGTTGAATAGAATTGAAGCGCATTTATGTTAGTTGCCTGGGTCGGAACACCAGGGTCAGAACATAAATTTCTATCCCAGGGTAAAATCACGGATTTCCTTGTCTGGTGTGCAAGAATAAATTATCCGGACACTAATAAAAAGAAACATCAAGATTCAAGAGCCCATTGAAACATAGAACATGAACTATGATTAAAGCCTTTGTTTATGGACATCAACTATATTTTCCAGTCAAAAATTATGTGAGAACTATGAGAACTACATGTACTATCTTCACCAGTAAAAACAGCTTCTGTCCAATCCAAATTGGTCTAAATAGAAATGCAGCTAGAGCTGAACTAAAATACAGATCCGCTGATCATTTCCCAGACGTTGGAGGTTTGGTCTACTCGCTGGCATGGAGCATTGCACTCTGTACACAAGAGCTGTGCACACAGCCATGTGTATTAAATGGGAAGTGGCAGGAAGAGAGAACTTTATAGTAGCTCCAGGAAGGAGGAGCAACATGAATAATCATTATGAAAACACGCCTATACAAATAAATTGTAAACTTTACCGCCGAAAAGCGATTTACCAGTACTCGTGTGCTGGTCGGTTTCAGCTCTGCATGGAAGCATCATGCAGCCCATATATTTCTTCAAGCCCCGATGGGCGGGGGAAGTTCAATGAGGTCAACATTATATAGGTGTCTTTTTGTGATGTTAGTATTTCTTAGAAATGTATGATGTGGGAATTTGTTACTGTACATATAAATCTCTTAACTGTAACAATTTGTTCAGTTATGGATATGACACAGTAGAACTGCAAATAAGCAAAGATTACACAGAAAAAAAAATGACCATAAATGTTCACAAAAATGCATACATAGATGGCCACAACATCTAATCTATACTTTTTGTTAGGTTGTAATATGGCTGGAGGCTGTGGTGTAATATCCTCCATCTGCCCTGATTGATTACTTGTACATGGACAGGAAACGGCTTATTCAGTGATGTGGAAGCAAAAAGACTTAAGCATGAAAACAGCATGTCTAACTACAGATGGGCCCCGTCAAGCGATTCTGGTACTTATCGACTATGCGAGCAGCAAAGGTTCAGGCGAGCCTGCGCATCCGCGCAGTCTCGCCAGAACCTTCGCTGCTCGCTCATACAAGCAGTGACTCAAGAGGAACCTTCAGACAGAAAGCCATATCCCTGGCCCCTCTAAATGGCTGGGCATGCGCAGTTAAAATTTGTCATGACGGAATGCTCGAAGACACAAATTCGCTTGGCGGGGCTCAGATAATTTCTAACTGCAGATAATTTATCCTAAACAGTCAGACTCTTTTGTATCATAAATCATTCAGTATATATTTTGGTTCCAAAGACTTTTGCTGAGGAACAGTCTGACCTGGCTTATTTTTATGAATTTTGAAAAATGGAATAAAAATGCTGTTTTACCATACTTTTTTATTCTGACTTTCTAAAAACGAACAGCTGGAGTAAATTATTCCAAATTTGAAGTTAACCCTTGTCCTGCTAATCCCCGATATGCCTTATCTTTGAAACAATGTAGATCCAGATCAGATGGCTTCTGACGAAGCCATCTGATCAGGATCTACATTGTTTGTCATTCAGATTGTGAATTTGTTGCAATAATTTGCATCAAGTAATCTGATTGGTTGATAATCGCTAGTGGGTGTGACAGATTAAACTACTTTGCAGGACAAGGGTTAATGACAACTGGCTTCCTTGGATGCCATTCGGTTTGCCAAGTTTGTTAGTATACATTCTATGAAGTGATTTTATTGGTCGATAATCAGCAATGGGTGTGGTAAAATTAATTTATTCCGCAGGATATGGAACAAAGTGATTCTAACAACTACACACCACATATTGTTACTTTCTGACAAGAAATATCGAAAATAATCGCTTGAATAATCTTGCTTCTCCTCACGAGTGGCATTATGTACAATGTTTGGTGTTTCAAGGTCAGAACTGATACAAAATGTCTTGAAAAGACAGGTCATATAGAAGTTATATAAAAATCATAAATATATTAAATATGAAGTGCCAAAGTTAATAAAATACATTAATGCTGTTTTTAAAGAACATAAAGCACTCAATAAAGTATCACTTTCCTTTAGGCGACTCTTACAAGTGATATGATCAAACGACCCTGAGATATGATTTTTACTTTCTCTGGTCCATTCTTCAATGAGCCAGCTCATAGTAAAAGGTTAGGAACTTACTGCAAAGCTGACCAGGAAAGACTTAGGCAAGCCTGCACATAAGCACAGTCTCCCTAGAGCCTTTTGCTGATCACAGACATGTGAATTTACATCTTTTTTTTTTTTTTTTTGGTACTTTTGTTGTTACTGCCTTTTCAAGATTATTTCACTCATATCAAGCCGGTCGTTAACAAGAGGTGGGCGAAAACCGGAGTACCCGGAGAAAAACCACCTAACATACCATTGCAGAACTTGGCGTCTCACATGTGACCCGAGCCAGGCTCGAATCAACAGCGGTGAGAGCGTCAACGCTTTTATCCACTAAGTTAGATCTTTAGACAGCTTCATGCAAGAAGTCAATAATTCATAGCCCAGATAAGAGGGGGAAATTGTACCACCATTCTATTTTTCTTATTTCTGCATGAAAACATACGTTGTGGGTACTCATTAGAAGCGCCTCACCGAGGTGCTTCTAATGAGTACTCACAACGTATGTTTTCATGCAGAAATAAGAAAATTATCAGCAATTTTCAGATGAGAAAGGTGCCTAATCTGGAGCTATGCAGTCAGTGTGACTAGCCCGCTTAGATGTCTGCACACTCATGTTTAAAGAACATGTATCTGGGAATGCATAGCCCCTGCCCATAGGGGCTTGAAGAAATATATGGGCTGCATGATGCTTCCACGCAGAGCTGAATCCGGCCCGTACACTAGTACTGGTAACCCGCTTAGAGGATCTAATCCTGTCCAGGAACAGCTGTGACAGGCAGACCGTCCATGCTAATAAACCCTATTGGTTTCTTTGGGCGACAGGGCCGGGTAAAAGTCCCACAAAATTGGAAGCAACGTCTCCAAAATTACCTTTACAGTGTTGACGGGTACGTTAAACCTCAAATTAAACAAAATCTGGGAATGCAACCAAGCTCTTTGCTCATGTGATGGCTCATATGTTTCAAAACTGTAACCTTAAAATGATGAATCACACCCCAAAACTCAATAAAACAGTATCAATTTCACTTGAAGGAATAAAATAATGTTATCAAAATGACAGCAACATATAAATATATTACCCATCCATTCAATGACTATTGATGTTCTTACCAAAAAAAAAGTTTTTTTTCCTACGGTTTCATAATTGATGGAATAAACAAAATATTATGTCCTAATTCAGTGGGCAAAGCCAATATAGGTTAAGGTCTCCAGTCAACAAGGTGCATGATGAGTATGTCAGCAAGGTGATAACACGATTTTAGAGAAATATGAAAAAATATCTCCAAATTATCCTTAACCATAAAATGCCAATCACTTTTAAAAATCATCGTTGCAAACAGTGTGGACCCAGATCAGACTGCTCCCCTATGAGCAGTCTGATCTAGTTCCACAATGTTTGCCGGTATGCATTTTTTTATTAACAAGATGTGTTTGTGAAACACTGATGCCCCCGGACAGCGCCAATGTTAATGTTTTTAAAAATTTTGAAAAAAATAGGTCAAAGGTCAAGGTCAAGGTCACGAAATCAAAAATTATGGTACCACTGGAAAGGTCTTGTGATAAGGTATACACATGTGAAATATGAAAGCTCTATCTATTACCATTCAAAAGTTATGCCCAATGTTAAAGTTTTTGCAGACGGACAAACGGACAAACGGACAAACAGACAAACGGACAAACAGACGGACAGACCAAAAACTATATGCCCCCGAATCTCTTAGATTCCGGGGGCATAAAAAAAAGTTTCCAAGAAAGATTCAGCAGACAACATTTTTAGATGCAGTTTTTCTCAGCATCTGAATAGCTAAATTGCAAACTTTTTTAAACTATTTTTGCATACAGGCAAATAGTATGGACCCAGATCAGACTGCTGTTAGCAGTCTGATCTGGGTCCACACTGTTTGCAACAATGACTTTTAAAGCGCCCGCCCATAGGGGCTTGAAGAAATATATGGGCTGCATGATGCTTCCACGCAGAGCTGAATCCGGCCAGCACACTAGTACTGGTAACCCGCTTAGAGGATCTAATCCTGTCCAGGAACCGCAGTGCGAGGTGGACCATCCATGCTAATAAACCCTATTGGTTTCATTGGGCAAAGGGCTTGAGATGTCATATCATCTCAATGTCGGGTAAAAGTCCCACAAAATTGGAAGCAACGTCTCCAAAATGACCTTTACAGTGTTGACAGGGACGTTAAACCTCAAATCAAACAAACAAACAAAATAAAGAACCCAGCAGATAACAATTGTTGTGACTGGCAGGAAACCCCTAAAGGGGTACCTTGGCAAACAGTGCAGGCCCAGATCAGACGCCTGCACTATTTGCTAACAGAATTTTCCGTTAAAAATAGAATAAAAATGAAAACATAGGCCTGACACCCCTTATATGACACATGGACTTGTCCAACATATAGCAATGGAAGAGTCCACTTGCATACAATGACAGAGTTTCTTTTGGCACAACAAAACACTACTTTCCTGGCCTGTTCCACTCAGAATTCAATTGTTACTTATGTAATTGATATCCCCCTTAACAGTAGCAAATGGGTGGAGAACCATTAATTTAATAGATAGGGAGTAGTTACAATGAATTTATCATGTCAGGTAGATTTATTCTGCTACATTAACCCATTTTGTACTGAATGGAATCTTCCACCTTATATATAGCAGTCCATAAAATTATCTGAATTTGGGGGGTACCAGGTTAAGCTTATTTTTAGAAACTGACTAAAAAAATGGCCGAACTTTTGCAGAACAGTGAAGACGCCCTGTTCTGCGGCATATGATCTGGGCCTGTGCTGTTTGCTAATGACTAGTTTTCCAGTTTCCCCATGTAGAATGGATAAATGTTTTATAATAAGAGCTTGAAATTTAATTCTCAGACTTTCATGCCAGCCCCTAAGCTTGGGGCAGAAAAATATAGCCTAGGTTTTCTAGGTCAACTTTTTCAATAGTGCTACACAAACGTTGTTTTTTGTTGTTGTTTTTTTTGGTTTTGGTTTTACAGCCCTTTTAAAGATTATTTCACTCATATCGAGCCGATCGTTAATCAGAGGTGGGCGAAAACCAGAGTACCCGGAGAAACCACCTGACCTTCCGTTGCAGAACTTGGCATCTCACATGTGACCTGAGCCAGGCTCAAACCCACAGCGGTGAGAGACCTAATGATTAAGAGTCAGCGCTCTTATCCACTAGGTCATGGAAGACCGTACACAAACGTTGTCGTATATATAACATAGCAAGACCTGCCAAGACCAGAGCCTGATTAAACTGTGGGAAGAAACTGAGTTGTAATATATGTGAGTGTAGCTTCACCACTGCACCCTTGCCTTTAACCCTTGTTCTGCTGTTCACAAAAACATCTACCTTTGCAAACCAGATCTACACTGACATTCAGTTTATGAATTTCTAGGAATGAATAATATCACATAGTCTGATTGGTTCAAATTCAGAAATGGGTGTGGTTAACTAAATTATGCAGCACGATAAGGGTTAAAACATAAATTTTCAAAATCTTATTCTGTGGCCTTGACCCCGAGATAAGACCTTGACCTTATAAGTGTGTGCAGACAACTGTTCACAACTCTCATCATGCTGTTCACGACAATCCCTATCTTTGGAAACAGTGTAGATCCAGATCAGATGGCTTCTGAAGAAGCCATCTGATCAGGATCTATGCTGTTTGACATTCAGTTTATGAATTTGTAGGAATAAATTACATCAAGTAATCTGATTGGTTCAAAGTCAGAAATGGGTGTGGCTAAACTGAATATTCAGCAAGAAAAGGGTTAATCAGTGGTATGGAGAGACTAACCCTAGAACAGACACCACATCCTCTTTATATCACTATTGCTGGGCCCAAAGCAGAAAACATGTACATGTTTGTTTGATTAGAGGTAAAATGTCCCCGTCAGTAAAAGTCATTTAGAGATGTTGTTTTCAATTTTGTGGGACTTTTACCCGACATTGAGATGAAATGACATCTCAAGCCCTGTCACCCAATAAAAACTAGAGCTGTCAGAGGATCTGACTATAGCCCCGCTTCAGCGCTGTCAGAGAAGAAAGTTATTTAAGCTGCAGAGAAAACAGTTATGAACAAGAAATAACTGTTGAAAATTTTACATTATCTGGAAAAACTCTAAGAGTTGTGAGCCCTTGTCCCTCATTTCAATGAGCATGATACATTACCAGAATGTCCACGTTTATACTAAATTTCATCTTCCATTTTTCAATGTTCAAAGGGTAATAACTCCTAAAGTAGGCAAATCAGAGTCAGGGTTCCTGCGCTCTGCACATTGTCTCATGGTGCTTTACACTTGTGTGAAGTGTCATGAAAATATCTCAAATGGTTTGTGAGTTATGGAGCCGACACAGTCAAAATTGCCTTTTTAAATATTCAAAGGACAATAACTCCTAAAGTAGGCAAACCAGAGTTATGGTTCCTGCACTCTGCACATCATCTCAAGGTGCTTTTCATTTATTTGAAGTTTCATGAAAATATCAGAAACGGTTATGGAGCGGACATAGTTAAAATTGCCATTTTTTAATATTCAAAAGCCTATAACTGAAAAAGTAGACAATCCAGAGTTTGGGTTCCTGCGCTCTGCACACGTAATATGGTGCTTTACATTTGTGTGATGTTTCATAAAATTATCTCAAACGGTTTTTGAGTTATCGAGCAAAGACGGCTAAAATTGATATTTTTCAATATTCAAAGGGAAATAACTAAAAAATTAGGCAATCCAGAGTTATGGTTCCTGCACTCTGCACACCATCTCATGGTGTTTAATGTTTGTGTGAAGTTTCATGAAAATATGTGAATGGGTTTTAAAGTTATGGAGCGGACACGAAAATTGTTAACAGACACAGACAGACACACAGACAGACACACAGAAAATACGAAAACCAGAGTTATGGTTCTTGCGCTCTGCACATTGTCTCATAGTGCTTAACATCTGTGTGAAGTTTCATGAAATTATCTCAAACGGTTTTCGAGTTATGAAGCGGACACTGTTAAAATTGCCATTTTTCAATGTTCAAAGGGCAATAACTCCAAAAATAAGCAATGCAGAGTTATGGTTCCTGCGCTCTGCACATTGTCTCATAGTGCTTAACATTTGTGTGAAGTTTCCTAAAAATATCTCAAACGGTTTTCGAGTTATGAAGCGGACACAATTAAAATTGCCATTTTTCAATGTTCAAAGGGCAATAACTCCAAAAGTAGGCAATCCACAGTTATAATTCCTTCGCTCTGCACATTGTCTTATGGTGTTTAACATTTGTGTGAAGTTTCATGAAAATATGTTAATTAGATACAAAGTTATGGAGCCAACACAAATTAACGGAATCACGGAATTACGGAATTACGGAATTACGGAAAATGTTCAAAGGGCAATAACTCCAAAAGTAGGCAATCCACAGTTATAATTCCTTCGCTCTGCACATTGTCTTATGGTGTTTAACATTTGTGTGAAGTTTCATGAAAATATGTTAAGCAGATACAAAGTTATGGAGCCAACACAAATTAACGGAATCACGGAATGACAGAAAGACATGGCAAATCCAATATAGCCCCACTTTTTCAAAGCGGGGCTATAACAATAGGGTTTATAAGCATGGACGGTCAGACTCGTGCGCACCGCTTTGCCTGGGCAGGCTTAGATCCTCTAAGCGGTTTGCAAGTACTCATGTGCGGGTCTGATTCAGCTCTGCGTGGAAGCATCTTTCTTCAAGCCCCGATGGGTGGGGGCCGTCATGTACATGTATATCCAAAATAGATATTGTAAAAAATCCTATTAATTCGGACACCCTGAGAACTTATTGTATTTCTCCTAAAATTTCAACAATTTTGTTTCATGACCTAGCAAGGAGCCCAAAAGGTGCATAGACAATGACAGTGTAGACCCTGATCAGTCTGCTCCTTCAGATCTGGGTCTACACTGTTTACTTAGGCCTGTCTGTCCCAATACTTGGGATCATTGCGATAGATAACATCTGATTAAAGTCTGACCAATTATGGTTAATTATATATATGATCTATAAATCTGTGGATTTATCTATAACCCTTATCCTGCTGAACATGGCAACTCCTACCTTTAAAAACAGTGTAGACTCAGATCAGATCGCTTCTGAAGAAGCGATCTGATCAGGATCTACATTGTTATGCAGTTTGTGAATTTTTACTAATACATCTGACAGGGGCCTAGAGAAAAAGATTGGGCTGGATGGTGCTTCCATGCAGTGCTGAAACTGACCACACATGAGAACTGGTAAACCACTTAGAAGGGCTAAGCTTGCCCAGGCAAAGTGGTGTGGGTCAGACCGTCCTGCATATAAGCCTTTTGGTTTCATATGGTGGCAGGGCTTGAGATGTCATTTCATCTCAATGTCAGGTAAAAGTCCCACAAAATTGGACATAACAGCAAAGTTCAGGGCATAAGAGATTAATCAAATCTTGGTTTTTTGGAAAGTGTGTAATTTTTACATGTACTGAACAAGAGGAGCTAGACAGTTTGACAATTGCACACAAGACGACTCGGATCAAACTGACATATTATAAAAGACAAGATATCACTTTACACAGCATACTATGTTTAAATTCCTGCCTGTCATACCAGCTAACAATAGGAAGCTACCTGTTAAATAACTTGACACGCAAGGTGTGGAAAAACCAGTCACAACATTAAGATTATACTTTTTGAGGTCATTGAAACAGTGGTTTCAAATTCTGTAAGCTCTCTTTACAGACATTTCAGCATTATTTGAGTAATTTTAATCCTTATACTGCTGTACCTTTGCAAAAAGTGTAGATCCAGATTGGAAGACTTTGAAGAATCCATTTGATTATTGTCATGCAGTTTGTGATTTTAACAATCACATTAAACCAACTGGTTTGTTGTTTAATAGTTGGAGGGGCTAAATTAATTTATTCAGCAGGATAAGGGTTAATTCAACATCAAAAGGGGTGATCAGGCAGCTATATTTACATCTGAGCTCAGAAGAGCAGATGGCGTTAACACCATATCCTGTCAGTCAATTAAAGCTAGTATCTCACTGGGATGAGACAACTGGGGACTATTTTGAGACACATATTTGCGACAGAAAAACCAACATTGTGACTGTTTTCACATTCCGGTCACCCTGAATGGATGATTAAGACATATTTGCAACAGTTGCACAAATTTCGTACGATTATCACACGAACCATTGGCAAACTCGAGCTCGAATTCGCCAGGTGTTTGCACACATGTTGCATGACATTCACGCGACAGTCGCGCTATATTCGCGAGACACTCGCACGATGTTCGCACAATGAAATTGTCAACATTAATCACCAATGACCATCGCACGATGTTCTTGCAAATTCGTGCAACTGTCGCTTGAAGGTCGTACAGTAGTCACACAATGGTTCTGCGAGAAATGATTAACCAAGAAAAAAATAAACATTCTAGCAATCATTTAGTCTCCGAAACTGTGGAAGCTCCTGACCATTATTCATTATAAACAGCAGGAGCATGGAAGGATTATGTTGGTTGGGGGTCAGGTGAAGCGGTAACCCTAACCCTACCCCTCCCTTTATTTTGCTTTGCTGGCATGGTGAAACTATCAATGTGAGCAAACTGTTTTAAGACATACTATTATATATTACATGCATAACAGAGAAATACTATGATTTCTACCAGACATAAACTCGGGATTTCACTTGTTGCTAAGAAGAAATATTTCCTCTTAGCAGGGGAAATAAATCTCTTTAGCCGGAACTACTTTTTGTACCGCTTGTACAGAGAAATCGTTATATTCAAACGTGGGCAAGCTTCAGTCACATTGACATTATTCATGAGGACATTGCAACAAAGAAAACATGGACATGACCATAGAATTGGGGGGAACGACTGTAGAAAGATTTCATGATCAATCTTCATGAAAGAATGTTGCTGACCCAGCAGATATTAAATCTGCGACCTCCTGATCACCAGCCCAACTTGTATCCGACTGAACATATGGCAACATCTGATATTAAATTTAGAGTTCACTAGTTCTAGGATGGTTGTATAGCTCCGGATATTTAAAGGCAGAGTAACGAGGGTAATTTAGGGATTATGTTCTTTACTTTTTGCAATGAACAAATGTGGGTACTTGTTAGAATTGCCTCACTGAGGCGATTCTAACGAGTACCCACAGCGTATGTTCCAAAATTATCCTAGTTACAGAATGAGTGTTACAATATTCAGCGCATACAAAAATAAATGTAATAGCTAATCTTCCATGAGGCCCTCAATGTGCTTCTCAATTACTGAAAATCTATTCCAAGTATCAGGATTTACAAGGAAAATCCAACAAAGCCTATTACCCCATTTCCTGGCCTCGACCCAGAAACAAACATGCATAGGATTAGACAGCATATGAATAGTTCTCAATGATTCTACAGTGATAAATGCCAGTAGCAATCTATAATAACATGTCTTCTCCTTGCAGTTCTCTGCAGTTATTGAAGATAGCAAAACTGAAACATGAATCATAGCTCATGATGCACACAATCTCAGGGAACTACATCATATATCATAAAACAATAAATGCATTATGTTCAAGAGCCACAACTGTTTATCATATTAACCCTTCTCTTGCTGAATATTCAGTTTAGCACCACCCATTTCTGACTTTGAACCAATCAGATTACTTGATGCAATTTATTCCTACAAATTCATAAACTGAATGTCAAACAATGTAGATCCTGATCAGATGGCTTCTTCAGAAGCCATCTTACCTGGAGCTACACTGTTTGCAAAGATATGGGTTGTTGTGAACAGCAGGATAACAGCTAACGGGGAAGATAAACCAATCAATAAGATGCCTTTAAACTATTTTATATAGGAAATCCCCAAATCGGGTCATTACGCTGCAGATTGCAGATTCACTTTTTGCAGAAAGTTCAATTTTCTAAATAAACTTCTTAAAATGAATTAGTGCACAGTCCAAGATAAGAGACGGTATCCAAATATTATTTTTTTCTTATTTCTGCATGAAAACATATGATATGGATATTCAATAGAAGCGCCTCATCGGGGCGCTTCTAATGAATATCCATATCATATGTTTCTGTGCAGAAACTTTTCGGATGAAAAAAAGTGCATTATCTGGAGCTATGATAGTTTTTGTTGAGGTTTAACGTCCCCGTCAACAGTATGTAGGTCATTTTGTGGAGACGTTGCTTCCATTACCTGACATTGAGATGAAATGACATCTCAATCTCTGTCCCCCAATGAAACCAATAAAGTTTATAAGAAATGGAAGGTCTGACTTGCACTGCTTTGCCTGGACAGGCTTAAATCCTCTAAGCTCAGGGCCTGACAAATCCATTGCCCAGCTGCCCAGGACAAGTCCAAATTTAATCACTTGCCCAGAAAAATGTATAGAATATATAAGGAATATTGCTATTCCGAGCCATTTCAAGATTCTATGGAATGCCCGGCAAGTGGGTGAAACATGGATTTTCAGGCCCTGAAGCCTTTAGATCCTCTAAGCTGTTTACCAGTACACGTGTGCAGTCGGTTTCAGCTCTGTGTGGAAGCATCATGCAGACCATCTATTTCTTCAAGCCCCGATGGGCTTGGGCCGCAGGGGGCCAGAGCTATGTTAGTGTTAACCCAAGAGGATCATATGAGCCCTGTGATCATATGAGTCTTGTCAGAAGAAAACCTGTTTTCGGAATTTATGAACAGGTAATACACAAACCAGTCTGCTCAGCTATATAGACCTGGGGCCAGTTGTTCAAAGCATCATTAGCTTAATGAGCTCGTTAGTGGTAATTTTATTAACTGTTCTAGCAAGTTTAATATTTAAAATTTTGTTTTGTTTTTGCTGAAAAAATGTAAGCAGCTTTTGCATTCGCAAAAGCTGCTCACATTTTTTCAGCAAAAATATTAGCATATTTGCCATATTTAATGATCAAAGTTTTAACAATACGTTAACTAACGACGTCGTTAGATTTGAACAACTGGCCCCAGCAGTATAGCAGTAGTCTTGATAATTTAGACAGGAAACGAGAGGCTCTGTACGATACAAGCAATGAACAATAAAGTACTGATCAGACTGCACAGATGTGCAGGCTCATTGGCAACTTTGTTGGTTTTCTCATGATGTGGTTTGTAAGAGAAAGTGAGAAAATATGGAGAAGACAGAAGATATAATAAAACTGTGGACCAATAGACTATCATCATGCCATGTATAGAAACATAACTTTTTAGAACCTTGGGGAGTACAAGATCTAACAACTTTGCTCTCCATATTGTTTGTTTGTATTGGAGTTTAACGGCCCAGTAAACACTATTTAGGTCATTTTTAAGCCTGTCAGTTAACCCGCACTTTTCCTGGGCATGCTTATACGCAAGCGGTTAACCAGTACAGTGCACATTCTTTTATCAGAAACTGACAACTGCCCTTCTTGAATCAGCGGAAGGGGGAGGATGACAGTAGAAAAGATTTCATGATCAATCTCCAAGAAAGAATGTCGCCGACCCCGGCAGGTATCGAACCCGCGTCCTCCTGATCACCAGTCAGACCCGCATCCAACTAAGCTGCCAAGGCCGGCTTTACTCTCCAACATACCCAAACAAGTTTACCCTTACACTGGCAATCGTGACATTAAGCCTTTTTGTACCAAATGGAATCTTCCAGGAGTCCATTTCAAAATTTAGGGGTGTCAAGTTGTGTTTTCATCAAAATTTATTTGGACTAGAGCCAGTGTTTATGAAACACAATGCCCCCAACTGCTTGACCCTAACACTGCTTGTCCCTAACAGTAATTGAGATATCTTGTTTTTATGTGGCTGTAATGCTGAAATTACACAAGAAAAGCTGTAGTTAATCAGGTCGTTTATTTATCACCCCCTACTAGTTTTTTAAGCTGAAAACACGAAAAAAATCAAAGGGCCATAACTCAAGAAAAAAAAATTGGATTTTTTTCAAAAGTTAATCAGTTCATCTACTCATCATACCCAACCAGTCTGTGAAGTTTTGGGGAAAAACCTCATATAGTTTTTGAGATATCTTGCTTACAAACTTAAAACGCGAAAAATTTCAAAGGGCCATAACTCAAGAAAAAAATATAGGATTTTTTTTCAACAGTTAATCAGTTCATCTACACATCATCCCAAACCAGCTTGTAAAGTTGCAGGGCAATCGCTCAAACAATTATTGAGATATCTTGCTTACAAGCTGAAAACACGAAAAAAATCTAAGGGCCATAACTCAAGAAAAAAAATCGGATTTTTTTCAAAAGTTGATCAGTTCATCTACTCATCATCCCCAACAAGTCTGTGAAGTTTCGGGGAAAAACCTCAAATAGTTTTTTAGATATCTTGCTTACAAACTTAAAACGCGAAAAATTTCAAAGGGCCATAACGCAAGAAAAAAATTTCGGATTTTTTTCAAAAGTTAATCAGTTCATCTACTCATCATCCCCAACCAGCATGTAAAGTTTCAGGGCAATAGCTCAAACAGTTTTTGAGATATCTTGCTTACAAGATTTCATAGTATTTTTTGCAAAGGGGCATAACTCAAAAAAGGGGCATAATCCTGACGAGAAAAAAAACACGGGTCAATTATTTTTTCATGAGGAATCCATATATGAAATTTCAAAAACCTAGCACCCATGGTTCTAAAGTTATGCTATGCAGTAAAAAGTGGGACGGACGTAAGGACGGAAGGACGGACGGACGAACCGGGCAAAACCAATATGCCAAAACGCGAAAAATTTCAAAGGGCCATAACTCAAGAAAAAAATTTCGGATTTTTTTCAAAAGTTAATCAGTTCATCTACTCATCATCCCCAACCAGCCTGTAAAGTTTCAGGGCAATAGCTCAAACAATTTTTGAGATATCTTGCTTACAAGCTGAAAACACGAAAAAAATCAAAGGGCCATAACTCAAGAAAAAAAAATTGGATTTTTTTCAAAAGTTAATCAGTTCATCTACTCATCATACCCAACCAGTCTGTGAAGTTTTGGGGAAAAACCTCATATAGTTTTTGAGATATCTTGCTTACAAACTTAAAACGCGAAAAATTTCAAAGGGCCATAACTCAAGAAAAAAATATAGGATTTTTTTTCAACAGTTAATCAGTTCATCTACACATCATCCCAAACCAGCTTGTAAAGTTGCAGGGCAATCGCTCAAACAATTATTGAGATATCTTGCTTACAAGCTGAAAACACGAAAAAAATCTAAGGGCCATAACTCAAGAAAAAAAAATCGGATTTTTTTCAAAAGTTGATCAGTTCATCTACTCATCATCCCCGACAAGTCTGTGAAGTTTCGGGGAAAAACCTCAAATAGTTTTTTTAGATATCTTGCTTACAAACTTAAAACGCGAAAAATTTCAAAGGGCCATAACTCAAGAAAAAAATTTCGGATTTTTTTCAAAAGTTAATCAGTTCATCTACTCATCATCCCCAACCAGCATGTAAAGTTTCAGGGCAATAGCTCAAACAGTTTTTGAGATATCTTGCTTACAAGATTTCATAGTATTTTTTGCAAAGGGGCATAACTCAAAAAAGGGGCATAATCCTGACGAGAAAAAAAACACGGGTCAATTATTTTTTCATGAGGAATCCATATATGAAATTTCAAAAACCTAGCACCCATGGTTCTAAAGTTATGCTATGCAGTAAAAAGTGGGACGGACGTAAGGACGGAAGGACGGAAGGACGGACGGACGAACAGGGCAAAACCAATATGCCAAAACGCGAAAAATTTCAAAGGGCCATAACTCAAGAAAAAAATTTCGGATTTTTTTCAAAAGTTAATCAGTTCATCTACTCATCATCCCCAACCAGCCTGTAAAGTTTCAGGGCAATAGCTCAAACAATTTTTGAGATATCTTGCTTACAAGCTGAAAACACGAAAAAAATCAAAGGGCCATAACTCAAGAAAAAAAAATTGGATTTTTTTCAAAAGTTAATCAGTTCATCTACTCATCATACCCAACCAGTCTGTGAAGTTTTGGGGAAAAACCTCATATAGTTTTTTAGATATCTTGCTTACAAACTTAAAACGCGAAAAATTTCAAAGGGCCATAACTCAAGAAAAAAATATAGGATTTTTTTTCAACAGTTAATCAGTTCATCTACACATCATCCCAAACCAGCTTGTAAAGTTGCAGGGCAATCGCTCAAACAATTATTGAGATATCTTGCTTACAAGCTGAAAACACGAAAAAAATCTAAGGGCCATAACTCAAGAAAAAAAAATCGGATTTTTTTTCAAAAGTTGATCAGTTCATCTACTCATCATCCCCGACAAGTCTGTGAAGTTTCGGGGAAAAACCTCAAATAGTTTTTTTAGATATCTTGCTTACAAACTTAAAACGCGAAAAATTTCAAAGGGCCATAACTCAAGAAAACAATTTCGGATTTTTTTCAAAAGTTAATCAGTTCATCTACTCATCATCCCCAACCAGCATGTAAAGTTTCAGGGCAATAGCTCAAACAGTTTTTGAGATATCTTGCTTACAAGATTTCATAGTATTTTTTGCAAAGGGGCATAACTCAAAAAAGGGGCATAATCCTGACGAGAAAAAAAACACGGGTCAATTATTTTTTCATGAGGAATCCATATATGAAATTTCAAAAACCTAGCACCCATGGTTCTAAAGTTATGCTATGCAGTAAAAAGTGGGACGGACGTAAGGACAGAAGGACGCCAAAACGCGAAAAATTTCAAAGGGCCATAACTCAAGAAAAAAATTTCAGATTTTTTTCAAAAGTTAATCAGTTCATCTACTCATCATCCCCAACCAGCCTGTAAAGTTTCAGGGCAATAGCTCAAACAATTTTTGAGATATCTTGCTTACAAGCTGAAAACACGAAAAAAATCAAAGGGCCATAACTCAAGAAAAAAAAATTGGATTTTTTTCAAAAGTTAATCAGTTCATCTACTCATCATACCCAACCAGTCTGTGAAGTTTTGGGGAAAAACCTCATATAGTTTTTGAGATATCTTGCTTACAAACTTAAAACGCGAAAAATTTCAAAGGGCCATAACTCAAGAAAAAAATATAGGATTTTTTTTCAACAGTTAATCAGTTCATCTACACATCATCCCAAACCAGCTTGTAAAGTTGCAGGGCAATCGCTCAAACAATTATTGAGATATCTTGCTTACAAGCTGAAAACACGAAAAAAATCTAAGGGCCATAACTCAAGAAAAAAAAATCGGATTTTTTTTCAAAAGTTGATCAGTTCATCTACTCATCATCCCCGACAAGTCTGTGAAGTTTCGGGGAAAAACCTCAAATAGTTTTTTTAGATATCTTGCTTACAAACTTAAAACGCGAAAAATTTCAAAGGGCCATAACTCAAGAAAACAATTTCGGATTTTTTTCAAAAGTTAATCAGTTCATCTACTCATCATCCCCAACCAGCATGTAAAGTTTCAGGGCAATAGCTCAAACAGTTTTTGAGATATCTTGCTTACAAGATTTCATAGTATTTTTTGCAAAGGGGCATAACTCAAAAAAGGGGCATAATCCTGACGAGAAAAAAAACACGGGTCAATTATTTTTTCATGAGGAATCCATATATGAAATTTCAAAAACCTAGCACCCATGGTTCTAAAGTTATGCTATGCAGTAAAAAGTGGGACGGACGTAAGGACAGAAGGACGCCAAAACGCGAAAAATTTCAAAGGGCCATAACTCAAGAAAAAAATTTCGGATTTTTTTCAAAAGTTAATCAGTTCATCTACTCATCATCCCCAACCAGCCTGTAAAGTTTCAGGGCAATAGCTCAAACAATTTTTGAGATATCTTGCTTACAAGCTGAAAACACGAAAAAAATCAAAGGGCCATAACTCAAGAAAAAAAAATTGGATTTTTTTCAAAAGTTAATCAGTTCATCTACTCATCATACCCAACCAGTCTGTGAAGTTTTGGGGAAAAACCTCATATAGTTTTTGAGATATCTTGCTTACAAACTTAAAACGCGAAAAATTTCAAAGGGCCATAACTCAAGAAAAAAATATAGGATTTTTTTTCAACAGTTAATCAGTTCATCTACACATCATCCCAAACCAGCTTGTAAAGTTGCAGGGCAATCGCTCAAACAATTATTGAGATATCTTGCTTACAAGCTGAAAACACGAAAAAAATCTAAGGGCCATAACTCAAGAAAAAAAAATCGGATTTTTTTTCAAAAGTTGATCAGTTCATCTACTCATCATCCCCGACAAGTCTGTGAAGTTTCGGGGAAAAACCTCAAATAGTTTTTTTAGATATCTTGCTTACAAACTTAAAACGCGAAAAATTTCAAAGGGCCATAACTCAAGAAAACAATTTCGGATTTTTTTCAAAAGTTAATCAGTTCATCTACTCATCATCCCCAACCAGCATGTAAAGTTTCAGGGCAATAGCTCAAACAGTTTTTGAGATATCTTGCTTACAAGATTTCATAGTATTTTTTGCAAAGGGGCATAACTCAAAAAAGGGGCATAATCCTGACGAGAAAAAAAACACGGGTCAATTATTTTTTCATGAGGAATCCATATATGAAATTTCAAAAACCTAGCACCCATGGTTCTAAAGTTATGCTATGCAGTAAAAAGTGGGACGGACGTAAGGACAGAAGGACGCCAAAACGCGAAAAATTTCAAAGGGCCATAACTCAAGAAAAAAATTTCGGATTTTTTTCAAAAGTTAATCAGTTCATCTACTCATCATCCCCAACCAGCCTGTAAAGTTTCAGGGCAATAGCTCAAACAATTTTTGAGATATCTTGCTTACAAGCTGAAAACACGAAAAAAATCAAAGGGCCATAACTCAAGAAAAAAAAATTGGATTTTTTTCAAAAGTTAATCAGTTCATCTACTCATCATACCCAACCAGTCTGTGAAGTTTTGGGGAAAAACCTCATATAGTTTTTGAGATATCTTGCTTACAAACTTAAAACGCGAAAAATTTCAAAGGGCCATAACTCAAGAAAAAAATATAGGATTTTTTTTCAACAGTTAATCAGTTCATCTACACATCATCCCAAACCAGCTTGTAAAGTTGCAGGGCAATCGCTCAAACAATTATTGAGATATCTTGCTTACAAGCTGAAAACACGAAAAAAATCTAAGGGCCATAACTCAAGAAAAAAAAATCGGATTTTTTTTCAAAAGTTGATCAGTTCATCTACTCATCATCCCCGACAAGTCTGTGAAGTTTCGGGGAAAAACCTCAAATAGTTTTTTTAGATATCTTGCTTACAAACTTAAAACGCGAAAAATTTCAAAGGGCCATAACTCAAGAAAACAATTTCGGATTTTTTTCAAAAGTTAATCAGTTCATCTACTCATCATCCCCAACCAGCATGTAAAGTTTCAGGGCAATAGCTCAAACAGTTTTTGAGATATCTTGCTTACAAGATTTCATAGTATTTTTTGCAAAGGGGCATAACTCAAAAAAGGGGCATAATCCTGACGAGAAAAAAAACACGGGTCAATTATTTTTTCATGAGGAATCCATATATGAAATTTCAAAAACCTAGCACCCATGGTTCTAAAGTTATGCTATGCAGTAAAAAGTGGGACGGACGTAAGGACAGAAGGACGCCAAAACGCGAAAAATTTCAAAGGGCCATAACTCAAGAAAAAAATTTCGGATTTTTTTCAAAAGTTAATCAGTTCATCTACTCATCATCCCCAACCAGCCTGTAAAGTTTCAGGGCAATAGCTCAAACAATTTTTGAGATATCTTGCTTACAAGCTGAAAACACGAAAAAAATCAAAGGGCCATAACTCAAGAAAAAAAAAATGGATTTTTTTCAAAAGTTAATCAGTTCATCTACTCATCATACCCAACCAGTCTGTGAAGTTTTGGGGAAAAACCTCATATAGTTTTTGAGATATCTTGCTTACAAACTTAAAACGCGAAAAATTTCAAAGGGCCATAACTCAAGAAAAAAATATAGGATTTTTTTTCAACAGTTAATCAGTTCATCTACACATCATCCCAAACCAGCTTGTAAAGTTGCAGGGCAATCGCTCAAACAATTATTGAGATATCTTGCTTACAAGCTGAAAACACGAAAAAAATCTAAGGGCCATAACTCAAGAAAAAAAATCGGATTTTTTTCAAAAGTTGATCAGTTCATCTACTCATCATCCCCGACAAGTCTGTGAAGTTTCGGGGAAAAACCTCAAATAGTTTTTTTAGATATCTTGCTTACAAACTTAAAACGCGAAAAATTTCAAAGGGCCATAACTCAAGAAAAAAATTTCGGATTTTTTTCAAAAGTTAATCAGTTCATCTACTCATCATCCCCAACCAGCATGTAAAGTTTCAGGGCAATAGCTCAAACAGTTTTTGAGATATCTTGCTTACAAGATTTCATAGTATTTTTTGCAAAGGGGCATAACTCAAAAAAGGGGCATAATCCTGACGAGAAAAAAAACACGGGTCAATTATTTTTTCATGAGGAATCCATATATGAAATTTCAAAAACCTAGCACACATGGTTCTAAAGTTATGCTATGCAGTAAAAAGTGGGACGGACGTAAGGACGGAAGGACGGAAGGACGGAAGGACGGACGGACGAACAGGGCAAAACCAATATGCCCCCACAACTTCTTCGAAGTTGGGGGCATAAAAATGACTGAACTTTTAGCAAACGGTATACCACGTTCTGCGGCCTCTGATCTGGGCCTGCACTGTTTGCCAGGTTACCCGTTTTGGGGTTTCTGGTACTAAATGGGTTAAACTGGCAATGTCAATTTTTCAGAGAAAATAAGGCTTAACACTATACCTGAATCTTCTGCCAGACAAATGATTCACATACAATTTAGGACTTATTTTCTCAGAAAAATCATCTAGTAAACAAAACTGCCATCTACTAAAAACCTTAATGTTGCTGTATTCGAAAAGACTGTTAAATTTCTCTTTGTGAGCAACATACAAAAAAAAAAAAAAATATCATTTTTGTCAAGTTACATTGTCTAGATTTAACCTTACCAGGTTTAGTTTACATAATTATGGATAAGCTATAGACATTGTGTGAAAACTACCCTGGAGGACAGAAAATAATCAAGCAAGAAAAGGCAGGCAATACCTAATTTGAAGTATCAAATTTGTATTGATCTGGGTACAGATAGTCTAATTGTTTTGACAAACAAGGCAAGCCAGTAAGTGCTTTTTTTGGTTGAAAGCTTTCAATAGTTATAACGTAGCATCCCCATCACGTGAACAAGTCCGTGAAATGAACACCCTCTTACACCCCACTTTATATAGAGAAAACTGGGGTTTACGGGGGTAAACAATATTTTTCTTATTTCTGCTCCAAGACATAGGTTGTGGGTACTCGTTAGAACCGCCTCAATGAGGCGGTTCTAACATGTACCCAGAACCTATGTTTGCAGTATAAATAAGAAAAATATCACAGATTTTCGTCAGAAAAGTAGCCATTTTGGAGATGTAAAAATTGCACTATATCGCATGGGTGTGTACGTAATGCCCACAACAGTGTTATAACGAAGGAGGTTGTGGTGTACCAGGTTTTCAACCTTCAGTCACGCCCGCTGCCCGGTTGTTCAAATTATTCATACATTTACCTTTAACCCATATCCTGCAGCATAAATTTACAGCTCCCGCCCATCGGGGCTTGAAGAAATAGATGGGCTGCATGATCCTTCCATGCAGAGCTGAAACTGACCGTACACGAGTATTGGTTAACCGCTTAGAGGATCTACACCTGCCCTGGCAAAGTGGTGTGAGTTGGATCTTCCATGCTTATAAACCCTATTGATTTCATTAGGTGACAGGGCTGAAGCTGTCATTTCATCTCAATGTTGATTAAAAGTCCCACCAAATTGGAAGCAACACCTCCAAAATGACCTATACAGTGTTGACAGGGGCGTTAAACCTCAAATCAAACAAACAAATGCAGCATAAATTTAACTAAGCCATGGTATTTGCTGACTATCCACCAATCAATTTACTTGATATATTTGTTCAATTCACAAACTTCATGACAAACAGTGTAGATCCTGATCAGATGGCTGGTAGGGGTTGTCATGTTCAGCAGGATAAGGTTAAACTGTCAATCACACCGTTCTTCTTTCTTGTTCATCAGGCAAAACAAGGCTTGGTGTTACATGCGAATTTTCTGCTGGGCAGACTATTCACGTTATGTCAAGCGAAAATGCAAGTAGCTTTTGTATTCCTACTCTCCTGTTACTTAATATCATGTTAAAACTGCAATCATTAAAATTTGCATAAACCTCAAATTTTTGCTGAAAACAAAATGCATGGGTTTTTGTCACAGTTCTTGCAAGAATTTTAAACATTTTCATCACTAATGAATATGTTGACCATTAAGAAGCCGATCACGACAATTGTCGTCTGCTTTATCGACTGCTTTGCCGTCTGCAGGTTACCTTAAAAGTCATTTTGTTGCAAACAGTGTGGGAGGAGCAGTCTGATCTGGGTTCACACTGTTTGCCTGTATGTATAAGTATTTTTTAAAGGTTTGCAAGAAGATTCAGCAGATGACATTTTCAGGTGTAGATTGTAGATTGCTCGGCATTTTAAGGGCTAAACTAATGATACTTTGAACAACTGGGACTCACAGTCATCACAATTTGCCAGTGCCCAAAAACTGTGATTCTGTACTTGGAGATGATGTGTAAGACTTTAAGGTTGGATGATGTCTCAGTTCTTACCTCTAGAGCCAGTTGCCATGTCCGCAACCTTCTGGAAGGCATCAAGAAATCCAGCTACGGCAATCAGGGTGGTTCTGAAACACAGAAAGGCAAATTTTGTATCGCACATCAAGTTCACTGTTTGTTTTTACACCCCCTTCAACACTATTTAGGTCATTATGGAGACATTCCTTTCAATTTCGTGCGACTTTTACCAAACATTGAGATGACATGTCAGAAATAAGAAAAATAAGGTTTACCCCTGAAAACTCCAGTTTTACTATATAACAAGAAAAACGCCAAATGGCATTATGGATGGGTTTTTCAGGGTTAACCATAAGGTAAACCGGGATGCGGACGCCCGCCCAGCCGCCCGCCCGCCTGCACGAACATCGCTATTCTAAAGGACAGAATTTTTCCTCGAAAAACCCGTCCAAAAACGGGCGTTCAAGGGGGTCAAAATTATATAGGCGTGTTTTCGTGATAAGTCCAAGTTCTTGTTCGGGACCACGAGCCTACACTGAGACAAATGACAGTGCTATCAGTGCTTTGATTTACTAGTTCTTCACCAGTAATACTGTACTTGTCTGACTGGAAGTCATTTCCTTATTAAAGCTGTTCATGTGTAAATACCGCAAAAATCCTAATAATTTGGACAGCTTAAGGACTTGCTATAATTCTCCTAAAATTTTAACCCTTGTCCTGCTGAATATTCATATATGCCACACCTACTGCCGATTATCAACCAATCAGATTACTTGATGCAAATTATTGCAACAAATTCACAATCTGAATGGCAAACAATGTAGATCCTGATCAGATGGCTTCGTCAGAAGCCATCTGATCTGGATCTACATTGTTTCAAAGATAAGGCATATCCGGGATTAGCAGGACAAGGGTTAACACATTTGTTTCACAATCCAGCTAGGGTTTCAAAAAGTGCAGTCGGAATGGCAAACAGTGGATACCTTGATCAGACAGCTCCGGTCTCCGCTGTTTTTTTAGGCCTGTCTGTCCCAATACTTAGTTCATGTATGGTATACCAAATAATTTCCATCTAAACATTATAATATTATGAAATAATCTATCATCAATAACCACATGCATTCGAAAGTAATGTATTATGCATTTCATGAGCAATATTTTAACTCCTTTGTCATATATTTTTCCATACACTTACACCCCCATCAAGTTTTTTTTTGACAACGGAAACCACAAAAAGATCATTTAAACCCTAGCAGGGTTAACAACTTAACAGCTTGAACATTTTCAAGGTGAGGCAGTTCAGGTGTTGCATATCATTATTGAGACCTTCCAATTTTGTTGGACTTTTACCCGACATTGAGATGAAATGACATCTCAAGCCCTGTCGCCCAGTGAAACCAATAGAGTTTATTAGCCTCACACCGCGGTTCCTGGACAGGCTTAGATCCTCTAAGCGGTTTATCAGTACTAGTGTGCGGGCCGGATTCAGCTCTGCGTGGAAGCATCATGCAGCCCATATATTTCTTCAAGCCCCTATGGGCGGGGGCCGAAACTTGGGTCAATATTCACCAATATCAGTATAATAATCCTTTTATTATATAGGAGAACAGAGACTATGTATTCATGAGTGTATGAGACGGCATCAGGTGCAATGTCACCTACATGCAGGGGTAAAATCTGAGGGTATCCAAGTAAGGGTGCATTATCATGTTAGTGTGCTGATATCAAGTGACATCAGTATCTCCAGATAAGATAAGCTGCTTCTTTCATCCAAAAAGTACTGATATTTTTCTTATGTCTGCAAGAAAACATATCTTGTGAATACTCATTAGAAGCCCTTTGGCGAGGCATTTCTAATGAGTAGCCATGCCCCAGCCCATTGGGGCTTGAAGATATATATGGGCTGCATGATGCTTCCACGCAGCGCTGAAACCGACCCGCACACGAGTACTGGTTAACCGCTTAGAGGATCTAAGCTTGCCCAGGCAAAGCGGTGCGAGTCAGCCCGTCCATGTTTATAAACCCTATTGGTTTCATTGGGCAACAGGGCTTGAGATGTCATCTCATCTCAATATCGGGTTAAAGTCCCACAAAATTGGAAGCAACGTCTCCAAAATGACCTTTACAGTGTTGACGAGGACGTTAAACCTCAAATCAAATAAACAAATCTAATGAGTAGCCACAATATAATGTTTCTGTGCAAAAATAAGAAAAAATATGTTGCTACCCCCTATCTTGGATTATGAGCAGGACTTGTTTGTTGTGGTTTCATGTCACCATCAACACTATTTAGGTCATTTTGGTCATGATGCTTCCAATTTTGTGGGTGTTTCACCTGACACTGAGATGAAATGACATATCAAGCCCTACCACCCAAAGAAGACCCTAGGATATGAAGCCGTTTGACTCGAACTACTTTTCCTGGGCAGTAGACCTAAGAAGTTTACCAGTACTCTAGTTTGATCGATTTAAGCGCTGCGCAGAAGCACCATGGAGCCCAATGATGGGCCAGGACCATTGTTTGGATCTTAATCAACATTGATTACTATAAATCTTTTACGTTTTTTTGAAAATAGTGCTTTTTTTGGTTTTATGGCCCTTTCAAGATAATTTCACTCATATCTAGCCAACTGTTAATCAGGTGGGCGAAAACGAAGTACCCTGAGAAAAACCATCTGACCTCCCATTGGAGAACTTGTCAACTCAAATGTGACCCAAGCAAGGCTCAAACCCACAGCGGAGAGACCTAATGATTAAGAGTAAGCGCTCTTATCCACCAGGCCACGGAGGCCCGAAAATAGAGCATTTTAATTCATAGACTATTTTACAGTTTAGTTTGGAGTATTACCGCCCTGTCATCTCATGATGCAGCACACTTTTCACCAATCAATAAGTGAAATTCCAGACCAAATGGTTTGTATACCATGGCAAAGTCAAACATACTACAGCTGACCTAGGAATATATTTCTTTCAGAAGCAGAGGTTTTTAGCTAAATTTTATGCTTTCCTTTATGACTTCTCCATCAGCTGAAAAGTGTAGGGACACTCAGACAGCCCCAGATAAGTGGGGGTATTCACATATTATTTTTTATATTTCTGCATGAAAACTTATGTTCCAGGTACTCATTAAAAGCACCTTGTGGAGTTGTTTCTAATGAGTATTCACAACATCTATTTTCATGCAGAGATAAGTAAAATATCAGTATTTTTCAGATGAAAAAAGCGCCTTATCTGGAGCCAAAGAGACTTCCACCTATAGTCAACAGAACACGTCTTAGTCCTTCACAATTATGAGTGTTGACATTAACTCATTGTGTGCAGGCGGGGGGGGGGGGGGGGGGGGGGGGGGGGGGGGGGGGGGGGGGGGGACCCCAAAGGGGTACCTTGGCAAACAGTGCAGGCCCAGATCAGACGCCACAAAACGTGGCCTCTGATCAGGGCCTGCACTATTTGCTAACAGAATTTTCCGCCAAAAATAGAATAAAAATGAAAATATATGCCTGACACCCCTCATATGAGAAATGGACTTGTCCAACATATAGCACTGGAAGAGTCCACTAGTAATTATACAATGAGCTAAACAATCTGAAAGGTTCAGGACAGCTCTTAGTGCTTCATAAGAGTTGCGACATTAAATGTTCTGGTCAAGAAAGGTCAACCCACATCCTGCTGAATAAATTAATTAGCCCCACCCATTCCTGTCTATCAACCAATCAAATTACTTGATACAATGTATTCATTTAACCCACAAACTGCATGACAGTGTAGATCCTGATCAGATGGCTTTTTAAGAAGGCATCTGATCTGGATCTACACTGTTTGCAAAGGTAGGGGTTGTCGTGTTCATCAGGATAAGGGTTAAGAATGGCTAGTTGACTGGTGTCCCCTTCTATGGACCCTAGCAATTTGGTCAGAAAATTCTGAACTATTTGCAACCAGTGAAGGCCCTGATCAGATGCCCAAGATAGGAAATTGGCCTGCACCATTAACCAATGTCTCTTTTTGGGGTTTCCTATCAGAAGCAGGTTAATACAGAAGCATTAGATGTACTTACTTCAGGGATGAGTGGAGTTTGGTCGCCTTGGTGGTAAAATCTTCCCAAACTGGAGAACTGCCCTGAAACAAGAAGCAAACAAAAGGTTACTGTTAGTTACACGTACATGTATATAGTGGATAAACATTGAGGATAATTTTTTGTAGTGTCCCAGAGAAAAGGAGGAAGGAGACAAAACAGGAGATTTAATGAGAAAGACAGAAGAATGAGGAAGAACATAATAATTATGAAAATTATATCAAATTTACCCCTTTTGCAATAAGATGGTGAGAAGCCATTTGATCAGGGCTTGTGAATTTGAACAAATATATCCAGAAATTTGACTGGTTGATACTCAGAAATGGGTGTGCCCAAATTAATTTATGCAGCTGTACAGGATAAGGTTTTTTTTTTGGTGTTGGTTTTACGCCCCTTTCAAGACTTTTTCACTCATATTGAGCCGATCGTTAATCAGAGGTGGGCGAAAACTGGAGTACCCGGAGAATGTGACCTTCGGTTGCAGAATTTGGCGTCTCACGTGACCCGAGTGAGGCTCGAACCCACAGCGCTGAGGGACCTAATGATTAAGAGTCAGCGCTCTTATCTACTAGGCCATGGAGGCCCTTACAAGGATAAGGGTTAACCGTGAACTACTAATCAGATCACTTGCAGATCACAAAACAAGATGTCATGTGTTTGTTTGTTTGATTTGAGGTTTAACGTCCCCGTCAACACTGTAAAGGTCATTTTGGAGACGTTGCTTCCATTTTTGTGGGACTTTTACCCGACATTGAGATGAAATGACATCTCAAGCCCTGTCGCCCAATGAAACCAATAGGGTTTATTAGCATGGACGGTCCGCCTCGCACCGCGGTTCCTGGACAGGCTTAGATCCTCTAAGCGGTTTACCAGTACTAGTGTGCGGGCCGGATTCAGCTCTGCGTGGAAGCATCATGCAGCCCATATATGTGATTCACATGTGATGTTATCCCTTGTCCTCCTGAATATTTTAATCTGCCACAACCGATTATCAACAAATCAGATTACTTGATGCAAATTCAATCTGAATCTCAATGTAGATCCTGATCAGAAGCCATCAGGGGCCAGTTGTTCAAAACTAACGAAGTTGTTAGAACTTTGATCATTAAATATGGCAAATATGCTAAAAGTTTTGCTGAAAAGATGTGAGCAGCTTGTGCAGATGCAAAAGCTGCTCACATTTTTTCAGCAAAAATACCAAAATTTTCGATATTGTTCTTGCTAGAACAGTTAACAATTTGACCACTAACGAGTTCATTAAGCTAACAATGCTTTGAACAACTGGCCCCAGATCTGGATCTACATTGATTGAAAGCTAAGGCATATCTGGTCTCAGCAGGACAAGGGTTAACCCTTACATGTATTTTCTCTAAAAATAATATTTTGAAAAAATAAAATTTTTGTCTGCACTATAAATTTACATATTTTAGGTGTTCACAGCATTCCCATTCCAATTATTGTGGTCTGTATCATGTAGAGGCCATGATGCCAAAAATATATACCGTACAACCATCGGTTGGGTAGAAGTCCCACAAAATTGGAAGCGAAGTCTCCAAAATGACCTGTTGAGTGTTGCTGGGGAAGTTAAACCTCAAATCGAACAAACAATATACAACCATCGCCTGGAAACCAAAGTAGACCCCAAAATATACAAATTTTCTCAGTTTGATATGGTAGTCTCTTTATTACTGTACTGAAACTGACAGCCAGATCTTGAAACGCCAATTTGTCACCATAAGAAAGGTTTCATACATCTGAATGATTTTCATCTACAAATATATCAACTGTGAACAAATGATAAAGTCTTGAATGATTATATGTGACCAAGCAGCTCCTCTCTGGATTGTTTGTTTTGTTTGTTTGATTTGAAGTTTAACGTCCCCGTCAACACTGTAAAGGTCATTTTGGAGACGTTGCTTCCAATTTTGTGGGACTTTTACCCGACATTGAGATGAAATGACATCTCAAGCCCTGTCGCCCAATGAAACCAATAGGGTTTATTGGCATGGACGGTCCGCCTCGCACCGCGGTTCCTGGACAGGCTTAGACCTTCTAAGCGGTTTACCAGTACTAGTGTGCGGGCCGGATTCAGCTCTGCGTGGAAGAAACATGCAGCCGATATATTTCTTCAAGCCCCTATGGGCGGGGGCCTTAGCTCCTCTCTGGATTACAGAGAAGCATTCTACTCCAAATGTCAGCTAAATGTCACCAGAAGTCAGTATACATATCACAGAACTGAAGCCAAGCATAAGCAAATTATCCTGCTGTTAAGACAACCCAGTGTAGATCCAGATCAGATGGCTTCTGAAGAAGCCATCTGATCATGATCTACATTGTTTGTCATGCTGTAAATTTAAATCTACATTGTTTGTCATGCTGTAAATTTAATATATCAATAATCTGATTGGCTGAAAGCTGGTAATCGGTGTGGCCAAGTTTATATATTCAGCAGGATAAGGGTTAACTTTTCACCCAAGCTACTATACTAATCAAAGCACCAACAGCACTTTTGGGTAAAATTTTCCTGAAGGAGGACTTGGACTATTTTGTTTAACACTTAAATGCCTGTACTTTAAAGCAAACAGTTGTAAACCCTGATCAACTGCTACAAAATGCCTCAGTCTGTAGCATATTATCTGGGTCTACTCTGTTTGCCAAACCCAACACATGATTCCAGTCCAATTCTATAGACAACCCTCTTACACAACAATCTGTCCTAACAGTGATAAGAATAGCACTGCTATTTTCTATAAATAACTGTTACCTGGATTTCCTACAAATCAGTGATAGTCATGTGGACATCAGCACTGAAGAGAGTCTGTGCTTAGCACCTTTGGGTCGACTGACAAACAATCGACCTTAAAGTCTATGTATAGCTGAAAACATTGTTAATCCTGAAGACTCCTCTCATCAGGATCTGCATTGTTTGCTATTCAGTCTGCCAAACATTTAAAAAAATTTTACAGGGCTTTATCCAGGTATTTTGGGTAAAGGCCCTTAGGCTAAATTGGGAAAAAATTACCGACAATATACCAAAATAGGGAACAAATTTCAGGACTATGACTTTTGCTCATGATAGTCTTATGAATTTGATAGCTAAGCAGTGCAATACAGCTGTAGTTCACTGTGGTGAATTTTCATGTTAACTTCTGATGTTATAGAGTATTGTTTGTTGTGGTTTTTATTTCTTCATTTTTGGTGGGAAAAATATGGTGAAATTGGGAAAAATTTAGGCTATTTGGCATTGGGAATGGGGCCGAATTTCGGCCCTGCTAAACAGGCAGAAAATGACCTGTTTTATTTCACTTGTATTTTCAGTTGCAAGTCAGGAGTGGGTAAACACTGAAGCGCATAGAAAAAAAAACACCTGACTTCGAAAGGCGCTCATAATTATACGACCTGTCACTCAGTGACGGTCACTCTAAACTATACTAGGCCACAGGTAGCCATAACTAATGTGTAATTAACATAGGTGATCACTGCAGAGCTTTCTTTAGTATGTTTTGAAGTTCAACCCATTGTATGCACGGAAACCCTTAAAATGGTATCTTGGCAAACAGTGCAGGCCCAGATCAGATACCGCAGATCCCGGCGTCGGATCAGGGTCTGCACTATTTGCTAACAGAATTTTCCGTCAAAAATAGAATACAAATGAAAAAATAGGCCTGACATCCCTTATATGACAAATGGTCTTGTCCTACAAATAGCAATGGAAGAGTCCACTCGTATACAAAGGATTAATGGCCAAGTCAACACTATTAAGCAGTTAATTAGTCAACAGCACTTTCCTGAAACAGCTTACTAAATTCTAAGCATAGTGCACCTTTTCCAGCCACCCTTCTTGAATCAGTGGATGGGAGAGATGGTCACCCTGTCCTAGAAAAACACTATTAAGCAGTTAATTAGTCAACAGCACTTTCCTGAAACAGCTTACTAAATTCTAAGCATAGTGCACCTTTTCCAGCCACCCTTCTTGAATCAGTGGATGGGAGAGATGGTCACCCTGTCCTAGAAAAAATCTTTTGGTCAATCGCCATGGAGTTTGTGATTGGAATCATGTGCATGGGGGACACAACCTCTTGTGTCTGATCACTCTATCAGAATTTATGGATGAAGGAGTAAAATGTTTGTTTACTTGGAGCTTAACAGCCCACTCAGCACTATTTAGTTCGTATCAAGCACTTTCTCCGAACAGCAGTTAACCAGTACAGTGTATACTTTCCCAAGCCATCTTGATTCAGCAGGTATTGGACTTGCAGAATGAAATGCTGTATATACTGTAAGTTTTCGGAAATTTAGGGGTGTCAGGTTGTGTTTTCTTTAAAAAAAAAAATCGGGAAATGGCTTAACTTTTTGCAAACAGTGGTGTAGGCCCTGATCAGACGCCGTGCCCTGCGGCGTCTGATCTGGGCCTGCACTGTTTGCCAACTACAAATGGATTAAACTTCTGGGATTTGACTGACAAACATTTCATGTTTACAACTGCACAATTTTTTTTTTCTTTACTGAAAAAACTTTAAACTATTACACAACAAGGCCAAGTCAAGTGTAAAATACACTCTTTACATAAAGATTGAACAGATATCTATACAACAACATTAAAGCAACTAGTTTGCTAACTTCCTTTAGGGTACATTATTACCGGTTTATTTATTATTTTCTTGCTTGTTTCAATAATCTATGTTTATCAATAAAAGTGCAATATTAACCCTTCTCTTGCTGCAATATTCAGTTTAGCCACACCCATTTCTGACTTTGAACCAATCAGATTACTTCATGTAATTTATTCCTACAAATTCATAGATTGAATGTCAAACAGTGTAGATCCTCATCAGATGGCTTCTTCAACTGATCTGGATCTACACTGTTTGGAAAGAAAAGGGTTGTCGTGAACAGCAGGATAAGAGTTAAACAAAACAAAACATGCTTCATTGCACTGTTATATTAAATATTAAGAAAAGATTAAATCACAATGGGGCTTTTTAACACTTCAAGTGCTGCAGAAAATTCTAGAGCAAACAACATTTTTCAGGGTACTTTTTTTCTTTATTTTTCATAAAAACTAGGGCTAAATGTTTCACATGAATCATCTGTCCAGTAGACGATGCACATGAAATGTTAAGCCTTATTTTTGCTGAAAAATTGGAAAAATGCCATCTGCTGATTGTGCTAGGCCCTTGCAGGGTTTAAATCAAAGCAAATACATGACTTGAAATCCATTTTAAAGTATGTCTTCTGGATGCACTATCAATCAATCAAATATCAATCAAAATTCTTCTGAAATGACAAAGACAGTCAGTTTTGCTGGCTTTGGTTGATCAGTCAGAGATGCTTGTCTGTCTGCTGATCAGGAAGTAAATGGTTAGAACAAAGCATGGTCTTCAGCATTCTTTCATCATAAAATATTTTCTACCATAATTCTCGCCCATCGGGGTCTTAAGAAATAGATGGGCTGCATGATGCTTCCACGCAGAGCTGTAACCGACCCACACATGAGTACTGGTAAACCACTAAGCATCTAAGCCTGCCCAGGCAGTGCGGTGCGAGTCAGACCGTCCATGCTTATAAACCCTATTGGTTTCATTGGGAGGCAGGGCTTGAGATGTCATTTCATTTCATCTCAATGTCGGGTAAAAGTCCCACAAAATTGGAAGCAATGTCTCCAAAATGACCTTTTCAGTGTTGACCGGGATGTTAACCCCTGGATATGCCTTATTTTCCAAACAATGAAGATCCAGATCAGATGGCTTCTGATGAAGTCATCTGATCAGGATCTACATTGTTTGCCATTCAGATGTGAATTTATTGCAATAATTTGCATCAAGTAATCTGATTGGTTGATAATCGGAAGTGGGTGTGGCATATATAAATATTCAGCAGATCAAACAAATCAAGAAAGGCATTTAATTGTCAGTTTCTTGTGAAAGAATGTGCACTGTACTAATCAGCTGCTAGTCTACATGTAAGCCTGCCAAGGAAAATGTTGTACCCTAAACTGGCCAGCTCAACACAACCATAATAGTGTGGACTGGGCTGTTATTGTTTGTTTGTTTGATTTGAGGTTTAACATCCCCGTCAACACTGTATAGGTCATTTTGTTACCAATCCTATATTGTGTGAGTCACTTGCATGCAGCTTAACCCTTATCCAGCTGAATAAATTAACCCTTGTCCTGCTGAATATTCATATATACCACACCCACTACCGATCATCAACCAATCAGATTACTTGATGCAAATTATTGCAACAAATTCATAAAGTGAATGACAAACAATGTAGATCCTGATCAGATGAGTTCTTCAGAAAGATAAGACATATCCAGGATCAGCAGGACAAGCCCATTTCTGACTGTCACCAATCAAAATACTGGATACAATATTTCATTCAAAAGCGCTAACTAAATTACAGTGTAGATCCTGAGCAGATCTGATCTGGATCTGCAAAGTTTGCAAAGATTGGGTTTTTTCATGTTCAGTGGGACAGGGGCTAAATCAGAGGTGTAAAATTTCCCTCAAACTTACTCGCCCTTATTGTCTAAACGTTTCATTTAGGTGCTAAAAATTAAGAAAAAGTATGGTCAGTTTTGAAAATCTTACTCGCCCTGCCTTAAAACTTACTCGCAAATGCGAGCAGGCGAGTGAAATTTTACACCCCTGGCTAAATTACATCGATGTTGATAATGATCAGAAGCTTCATTTTCTCAGCATAAAGATACTTTGCTGGACAATCTTCATTCTGTTATATCCATCCAGTTCAATGTCATACAGCTCTTAACCCTTGTCCTGCTGAATATTTTAATCTGCCACACCCACTACCTATTATCAACCAATTAGATTACTTGATGCAAATTATTGCAACAAATACACAATCTGAATGTCAAACAATGTAGATCCTGATCAGATGGCTTCTTCAGAAGCCATCTGATCTAGATCTGCATTGTTTCAATTATAAGGCATAGCCTGGCTCAGCAGGACAAGGGTTAATGTCTTTGACCCAGTTATTCAAATCTACAATAAAAGTCCTAAAAATTCAGAGACCCTGAGGACTTGCTGCAATTCTCCTAAAATTGTAACAAATTTGTTTCATGGTCAAGCAAGGAGTCCAAAAAGGGCAGATGGAATGGCAAACAGTGTAGACCCTGATCAGATGGCTCCTAAAGGAGCAGTGTGATCTAGGTCTGCCCTGTTTCCTTAGGCCTGTCTGTCCCAATACTTAGGATCATTACGGTAATGAAGTTTATAGTCAGGCACCTCAAATCTTTACCATAGTTGTTCTAAACTATGAACAAGTGCAACCTACTACCCGATGTTGTGTCTAAAAATAGCAGGATGAGTGGCAAACAATGTAGACCCTATCGGGAGGCCGCATTTGTGCAGCATCTCATCTGGGTCTACACTGCTTGTACATGTACGGGCCTGTCTGTCTGAATACATGAAGTAATTACGATAGTTATGGCTTTGTTTGTGTTGAGGATTTACTTGCCTGTCTACACTACATGTATAAACATGCTGTTCACAAAAACCCGATCTTTGGAAACAGTGTAGATCCAGATAAGATGGCTTCTGATCAGGATCTACTCTGTTTGACATTAAATTTATGCATTTGTAGGAATAAATTACATCAAGTACATGTAATCTGATTGTTTCAAAGTCAGCAAGGGGAGTGGCTAAACTGAATATTCAGCAAAGAGAAGGGTTAAGGTCAATTTAGAGACCTTGCTTCTGATTCTGTGGGGCTTTTAGCCAAAATGAAATGACATCTCAAGCCCTACCACCCAAGGAAACCATTTGGGTTTAAGGGATGGCCCAACTCACACCATTTTGCCTGGGAGGCTTAGACCTTAACAAACAGATTATCAGCACACAAAAGCCTGGTTGGTTTCAGCTCTGCACAGAAGCTCCATGCAGCCCTATCTAATTTTCCAAATCCCGATGGGCGTGAATTATGGTTTATTAAAACTTTGATAATTTAATTATGCAAATATATTAGATTTTTGCTGCAAAAATACTTGTGTATTGTATATTGTACCTGCTATAAAGTACTGACATTTTGACCTCCGTTAAACTGGACCTCATTTACGTGCTACTGTTCAGAATGTGACACTGGTGTGAAGTGTGAATATGAACAAACAGTTGACAACCACAGTTTTTTACATGTATCTGGGCAACTTCAGAAAAATGGGTCTTTGAATTCCTCTGAACGATCAAAACATTGACTACCCTCAACATCTTTAAACCCTAACCATGCTGAACTCTGATGTATCCATCTATGAAAACTCTGTAAGGAGATCTATACTGTGTTCCATTCTGCTTCTGATCCATGGTAAAAACTGAAATCATGCAACACAACTGACACAAAATTGGGGAGGAGTGTAGCAGTTTGAATAATCAGCACGGGAGTGTTAAGCGAATAATCAGCACGGGGAGTGTTAAGTGAATAATCAGCACGGGGAGTGTTAAGTACTGTACTTTCTTAATATCAAGCCGAGGACATGGGGACATTTAAGACTGATCAGATTCACAGTCTGATTTTTTTTTTGTTTTGGTTGCGGTTTTATGTCCCAGTCAACACTATTTAAGTCATTTTGGAGACGCTTCCGATTCTATGGGACTTTTATCTGATACTGAAATCCTGCAGCTCATCCAAAGAAACTGTTAGGGTTTGTAACTAGGGATGGTCAAACATGCATCATTTTGCCTAGGCAGGTTTGGACCTAAAGCAGTTTACCAGTTCCCATATTCAGTCAGTTTCAGCTGTGCACGGAAGCACCATGCAGCCTATTCTATTTCTTCAAGCCCTGACAGGCGGGGATGCTCCACAGTTTGATCTGGCCTTTGCTGGGCCACCCATGTCATTCAGACACCTTTATCTCACAATGTGAGGGCTATTCGAGACTTTCAGGTGAGTCTTTAAACCGACTTAGGTGTTGGTAAGACGTAAAACTCAAACACTGACTCACTATAATCTGAAAATAAGATCAGTAGTCTTCAGATGTGTCAACCTTAAATTGTCAACACAGACAGTAGCAATAGACAGGTACATGAACTTTACAGCTTAATTGGCAATTGAGAGAAGTAGGTCATAAAACTGTTCAAGTTGACAATTCCCGCTGCACAGTGATATTACCTTGCCTATGACGATTAACCCATTTTGTATGGAATGTAATCTTCCACCTTATATATAGCACAATTCCATTTAAAAATTTAGGGGTATCAGGTTATGTATTCTTCACAATTTATTTGGAAAATGGCATTATTTTTTGCAAACAATGTAGGCTCTGATTCTGCAGCTTCTGATCTGGACCTGCACTGTTTGCTGATTATCTGTTTTGGGGTTTCAAGTATAAAATGGGTTATAAGCAAGGATAATTAACCCTTTTTGAACCAAAGGGTCCCTCCTTATATATAACAGGAGTCAATATCAAAATTTATGGGTGTCGGGTTGGGTTTTCTTCAAAATTTATTTGGAAAATGGCTGAACTTTTTGCAAACATTGTAGGCGCTGATCAGACAGCGCATTCTGCGGTGTCTGATCTGGGCCTGCACTGTTTGCCTGGGTACCCGTTTTGGGTTTTCTCGTACAAAATGGGTTAAAGGATATTTTTTCCCTTTTTCTCTTCAGGAACCTATGTTGTGGGTACCTACTTGTTAGAATCACTTCATCACAGACATTCTAACAAATATCCACATGTTGTGGGTACTTGTTAGAATCACTTTATCGCGGCCTTTCTACTGAGCTTAGTTTATATTTAACCAAGTTAACACTCAATATCACGTCCAGCTGGCGAGTTTACCTAGCCACACTTTTCCTGGACGCAGTTACCAATCTTACCAGAAACTGAAATAGAAGCCTCTGTGGTGTAGTGGTTATGCGACTCACCTTGTAAACCACGGCCCCCGCCCATCGGGGCTTGGAGAAATATATGGGCTGCATGATGCTTCCACGTAGAGCTGAATCCGACCCGCACACGAGTACTGGTAAACCACTTAGAGGATCTAAGCCTGCCAAGGCAAAGCGGTGCGCACAAATCGGGCCGCCCATGCTTATAAACCGCATTGGTTTCATTGGGCAACAGGGCTTGAGATGCCATTTCATCTCAATGTCGGGTAAAAGTCCCACAAAATTGGAAGCAATGTCTCCAAAATGACCTTTACAGTGTTGACGGGGACGTTAAACCTCAAATCAAACAAACAAAACCTTGTAAACCAGGAGGTGCAGGATCGATCCCGGGCTTCTCCAGACTTTCGGATGAGTCTTTAAAATGAGGCCCTGTCTCTGTATGACCTTAGCTGTTGGTGAGACATAAAACTCAAACACTAACTAACTCACCTCCCTTCTTGAATCAGCAGAAGGGACAGAATGATCAAACAAAACGTTTCATGATTAAACTCCAAGAAAAGGTGTTGCTCGTCGGCGGTGTCTAACACATTGTCATGTGCCCCTGACTTATTCTTGCCACTGAACTACGAATACAAAACAAGAGCTGTCACTACAGGTGACCAATGCCCCCTGTGGGAGCCAATTTCTGAGTTTTTGCAAAATTTCAAGGGGGGGGGGGGATAATTCAGCCAAAAATGACAACAGAGTTATGGCCCTTGGTCAGAATGTAGCCCTTGTGATGGTGAATACGTGTGTGAAGTTTCATGGGGCTAGGTCAAATACTTTTGAAGTTATGATGAAGGTTAAAGTTTTTGTGACGGACAGACAGACAGATGCAAAATTTCAAGGGAAGATAATTCAGCCAAAAATGACAGAGAATTTCAAGGGGAGATAATTCAGCCAAAAATGACAACAGAGTTATGGCCCTTTATCAGAGTGTAGCCCTTGTGATGGTGAATAAGTGTGTGAAGTTTCATGGGGCTAGGCCAAATACTTTCGAAGATATGATCAAGGTTAAAGTTTATGTTGACTTTAAGTCCAATTCAAGCGACTTTGTAACATAAGATTTCTGTCCAAATTCCTAGCCACCATGCACAAGAAAGTACTTGCAGGAGAATCCCAAAACTGAGTTAGATGTGTTTTATATTGGAAATCGGAAACAACTCGTTCTCACCATCAAGCAATGTCTAATTACTTATGTGGTACATATTGTAATTGTACCCCCCCCCCCCCTCACACACACACACTTCCTCCTTTCACTCAGTGCACCTGCCTAAATTTTGAGAAAACTTCAAAACTCTTACTCTTACTTGATACTATTGTTTGTTAAAGGGACAACAGATGGTATCTATAATATGTCAATATGTCAAAGGTTAAGATTTCAAAGCCCTTTTAACTAAATGGTTTATTGTGATTTCTGTCAAGATACAACATAGAGGAGTAGGTAAAAACCCTAAAAATTTGACCACCCTGAGGACTTGCTGCATTAACACATTTGTTTCATGATCCAGTATGGAGCCGAAAAGGTGCAGACAGAATGTAGACCATGATCAGACAGCTCCTTTAGGGCATGTACTGTATGCTCAAGCTTATCTGTTCCAATGCTTAGGAGCATTGGACAAGCTTTTTTTTTTTCAGAAAAGAAGACACTTCACTTTGCAGGAGTGTAAAATTCCACTCGCCCGCTCGCATTTGAGAGTAAGTTTTAAGGCAGGGCGAGTAAGGTTTACAAAACTGACCTTACTTTTTCTTCATTTTTAGCACCTAAGTGAGAAGTTTAGACGATAAGGGCGAGTAAGTTTGAGGGAAATTTTACACCTCTGCTTTGACATGCAGCCTGCATGTACTAATTCTGATGTTTATTTGACCATCACTACACTTTGATGTTTTCTCTCACAATCTTGTTTTTCAGCAGTAAAGACAAGTGCACTAACCACTATGCCTTGCTTCAGTCCCCACTTCCCTCCCCACAAGAAGCTCTGCAGTTCCAATTTTGATTCCTCACGAGTCTTTCATTAATCAGAGGTGGATGAAATCCAGGAGGCATGTACATACACCACAACCTCATTATAACACAGTTCGTTATAACACGGTTATGGATATAACACGGTTTCAGGATGGATCCTAAAAATGTATAGATTATATAGAAAAATGACCATAAATGGTCATTTTTCTATAATCTATACATTTTTGTTTGTGGCCCCCGCCCATCGGGGCTTGAAGAAATAGATGGGCTGCATGATGCTTCCACGCAGAGCTGAAACCGACCTGCCATCGAGAACTGGTAATCCGCTTAGTGGATCTGAGCCTGCCCAGGCGAAGGGGTGCGAGTCGGACCGTCCATGCGTATAAACCCTATTGGTTTCATTGGACGGCAGGGCTTGAGATGTCATTTCATCTCAATGTCGGGTAAAAGTCCCACAAAATTGGAAGCAGCGTCTCCAAAATGACCTTTACAGTGTTGACGGGGACGTTAAACCTCAACTCAAACAAACAAAACATTTTTGTTTGGATATAACACGGTTGTTTAACTAACACGGTTTCTGCTTTGGACCCCATTAATAATGTTATAAAGAGGTTGTGGTGTAAAAGCTTGACCTGAGCAAACATCGCTTGCCACCAGTGGCCTGCAAGAGTCTCAAATCCATAGTCAGTGGTATAGAGACAGCCTCTTAAATCACCATGCCAAGAAGGGATCTTATTCTTATCCAAACCCAACCCACAGTGAGCCCCAATCCACCATTTTGGGGCCTATTATGTCTACAAAGCATACTTTGTTACATGTATTTGGATCAAATACTTCTTTGTGTCCTAATCAGATCAATGCACCTGCATTAGAACATTCAATCCGATTACATTCCAGACCTTGAATAACTCAATAACTTAAGAAAATCCAAAGACTGTCCTACTTAAGTGCTTTGCATGCTGGGTATTTTTCAGCAGACAACATTTTTAAATGTTTTTCTAATTTTCCCAGAAAAGGAGATTTGACATCTCATGCAAATTATATCAAGTCCTCTTTTCTGGGAAAAATAAGAAAAATATCAACAACGTCTGCTGAATTTGCCTAGAGATGTGGCAAAGGTTAAATGCTTTTTGATGCATTGTTAACCCTTGTCCTGCCGAGCCCGGATATGCCTTCTCTTTGAAACAATGTAGATCCAGATCAGATGGCTTCTGAAGAAGCCATCTGATCAGGATCTTCATTGTTTGCCATCCAGTTTATGAATTTGCTGCAGTAATTTGCATAAAGTAATCTGTATGGCTGATAATCAGTAGTGGGTGTGACATATTTAAATATTCAGCAGGTCAAGGGTTAAGAAGATCATATATAAATTTTGGAACTTAGCCCTTAAAGTAAAACAGAAATTTTTTGAGCAGATGACAATTTTATTTACTTCACACAAATTATAAATAAGGCTTGAAATTTCATGTGATGTGAATTGTCTGCTGTACATGTAATGTTTGTTTTTGGTTTTTTAGTTTAACGGCCAAGTCAACACTATTTAGGTCATTTTTAGCTGGTCAATTTACCTATCCATACTTTTCCTGGGCAGGCTTATACGTAAGCGGTTAACCAGTACAGTGCACATTCTTTCGCCAGAAACTGACAACTGCCCTTCTTGAACCGGCGAAAGGGAGAGAATGACCGTAGAAAAGATTTCATGATCAATCTCCACGAAAGAATGTTGCCGACCACAGCAGGTATCGAACCCGCATCCTCCTGATCACCAGTCAGACGCACATCCGACTGAGCTGCCGAGGCCGACATACATGTTATACTTCTTTTCTGTCACATGTAATGTAAAGACTTCTTTTCTGAAAAAAAAAGGTTCGAAAACGATGTCTGATGCAGCAACTGTCGTGACTTTTAATGTAACAAGCAGATGACAGCAGACAATTGTTGTTATTGGCATCTTAACCCTTATCTTGCTGTTCACGACAACCCCTAACTTTGCAAACAGTGTAGATCCAGATCAGATGGCTTCTGAAGAGGCCTTATCATGCTGTTCACGACAACCCCTATCTTTGCAAACAGTGTAGATCCAGATCAGATGGCTTCTTCAAAAGCCATCTGATCTGGATCTACACGGTTTGCACGATCTAACTGTTGGTCATTCATTTTGTGAATCTGAAAGAAAACATTATATCATGTAATCTGATTGGCTGATTATCAATCACAAATGGGTGCGGCTAATCAAAATATTCAGCAGGATAATGGTTAATTTCTCTATTCATATTCATGTGACTGTGGACTGGTTAGAACTGCCTTGCTAGAATCACCTAACATGATTCTAACAAGTACCCACAAAACAGGTGTTTGTTGAGAAAGAAGAAAAAGTATCTCAACCCTACAGGGACCCTCATTTGTCTCATTTTGTACCAAATGGAATCTTCCTCCCTATATATAGCAGGAGTTCATTTCAGAATTTAGGGGTGTCAGGTTGTATTTTCTTCAAAATTTATTTGGAAAATGGCTTAACTTTTCACAAACAGTGTAGGCCCTGATCAGATGCCGTGTTCTGCAGTGTCTGATCTGGGCCTGCACTGTTTGTCCTGGTACCCGTTTTGGGGTTCCTGGTACTAAATGGGTTAAGCTCCAGCTATGGCCATTGTCTAGGACAGAAAGATATACTTGTCATTTTTTTAAGTCTACTTCCAGTACCTTAACCCTTGTTCTGCCGAGCCTGGATATGCCTTTTCTTTGAAACAATGTAGTTCCAGATCAGATGGCTTCTGAAGAAGCCATCTGATCAGGATCTACATTGTTTGTCATTCAGATTGTGAATTTGTTGTAATAATTTGCTTCAGGTAATATGATTGGTTGATAATCTGTAGTAGGTGTGGCATATATGAATATTCAGCAGGACAAGGGTTAACCCACTTTGTACTGAAAAACCCAAAATGGGCAACTGGCAAACAGTGCAGACACAGATACGATGCCACATAATGCGGCATCTGATCTAGGCCTACACTGTTAATCAGTCATTTTCCAAATCAATTTTGAAGAAAGCACAACCTGACACCCCTCATTTTTGAAATGGACTCCTGCTATATATAAGGAGGAAGATTCCATTTGGTACAAAACAGACTAAGCTAAGTGGAGGATGACAAGTATTCATGAGGGAAGATGATAGTTTAACCTGTTATGATTTACACCTTATTATATGGTAATTAACAAGCCAGTCTGATGTCACTGTGGTTAACAGGATGGTTGAAATATGAACTTGATTCATCTAAAACATTTAAAACTTGTTTGGTGTGTTACAGCAGCATTGCAAACTTCAATGTATACTGTATATATATCCTAAACAGGCAACCCCACCCCCCATAATCCAAATATACTTACATGTGTAGATGGGAGGTATTTTTATGGGTTCAGGCCATTTACCAGATATTTATTGGTTCCATATTTATTTGGGGTCACTTCTAAAACTGACTTTTTCTGGACAGTAATGATTTTTCCCCTTGCTGCACATCAGTTCATTGTCTACGTCATCTCCCATGGAACTTACCGGTGGTTGGCAAAAAATGTCTTTCGCCATTTATCGACATTGTAAACATGGATTTTATTTTCTGAAAGCATTTCTTTTATTTGGATTTGAAACGATGATCTTGACCCTTAACCCTTAGGCGAGGTCTGCTGACAGCCGGCTGGCACCAGACTTTTAGGTCTAGTGACAGCCGGCTGTCACCAGACCTAAAAGTCTGCTGACAGCCAGCAATAATATTTCTTCAATACTAACTACATTTTCATATTCTTATCTTCACCATATGGTAGGGTGACAATGGGCCAAAAAGTCCACTATTTCTGGTAGTAACCCATACCCCCCCGTATAACAAAACATGTCATATACCAAAATGTTCGTCAGCATCCGTAGTATCTGAAACTACCGGCATAAATAGGCATAAATGATGGCGAGCTGAGAAATCCAAGATGGCGTCCAAGATGGCCGCCATATCTGCAAATTCCAGTTTTTGGTAAAATATGAATATAAATACCACAAATCATCTTACAAACTTATTTTAATTTATTTTTCTGGTGTAGAAAGAAGATTTTTGCTAGAATATAGATCAAATTTTTAGGTTTGACTTGAAAACAGGTGAAAAAATGATATTTTATTGTTTTTGTGTCTAGTTTCCAAGGTGGTACATAAAAGCAATTCTGGTGTTTCAAAATTTAAACAGTTTTTACATATATATTGTTTTATTTTAACTAAGACACTATTCTAAAATACATTTAACACTATTCTAAAATACATTTATGGTTGGTAATGCCTTTTTTTCCATCAATTTAGCCCAGGATTACCCCACCCACTCAGTTTACCAGTAAAATTCATTCACATAATATTGCCACAAATCATCTTACAAACTTATTTTAATTTATTTTTCTAGTAAAGAAAGACAATTTGTGCTAGAATATTGATCAACATCTTAGGTTTGACTTGAAAGCAGGGGAAATAAAAGATATTTCATCGTTTTTGTATCTAGTTTCATAGGTGGTACATAAAGGCGATGCTGATGTTTCAAAATGTTTAACAGTTTTTATTTATCTATTGTTTTATTTTAACTAAGACACTATTCTAAAATACATTTAACACTATTTTCAAGTACATTTATGGTTTATTATGACTTTTTTACCATCAATTTAGCCCCAGCATTACCCCACCCACTCAGTTTACCAGTACAATTCATTCACATAATACTCACACTCAAGGGATTTGCAGGTGAGGATTTCATTTTAGACAACAAGTAGAAGAGAGCATTGAAACTAATGCTTAGTTCTGTTTTCATACTTTATTATATGCTCAGCCATTAGCATACACCACCTCGTTATAACACTGTTTTCTGGATCTGAGCATTAACCGTCTTAATTAAGCAGTGCTACATCCAAACAAAATAGCAAAATAGTGTTTATCAAATTGATCTAAAATGACTTTTATTGTCATTTTTGCTGTGTAACTGGCTAGGTTTTGGGGGTTATAAAGTGCTATATCCAAAACTGTGTTATAAAAACGTGTTATAAAGAGGATATGCTATACAATTAGGTTATATTTTGTTTGATTAGAGGTACAACATCCCCGTCAACACTGTATCAGTCATTTTACATTTTGGAGACATTACTTCCAATTTTTTGTGGGACTTTCTTCGAAATGACATCTCAGCCCCGCCACACATTTAAACCAAAAGGTTTTATATGCAAGGATGATCCAGCTTGCACCACTTTTCCTGGGCATGCTTAGAATCTCTAAGCGGTTTACTCTGTATACCCTAGGCCTACTGGGCTAGGCAAATTAATCTTAGATTTTATAGCTCCCTATCAAATCGGTAGCTGATATGAACACCAGGTCCTGTGCACTAAAAAGAAATTGCTGCTGCTTTAACTAGCCCTGAGACATTTGACTCAGTCCCAATATCTGAAATAGCTTGAAGCTGGAAGTCTGGTTTAGGCAGAACATGAATTGCCTGTACTATGTAAAGAAGGGCAGGTATCACAACCCATAAGGCAATACAGACAGCATAATTGCACTTTCATCTGGCTCTAGCTTCCTGAAAACAGTGTGAACTGGAATATACCTGGTGCAGTCAGCATGAATACCTTTTATACCTGTCATCAGCATAAAGCAGGTTAAAGTGATGCACAAGTAGAAATAAAACTTCGGTCTCAGAACTGACAACAAGGGCTGCCTTAACTCCAAGAGAACCTGCAACTGCTAGCTGCAAATCATTCTACTATCAGCTTCTTCACGGTTGGAATAATGAACAGAAACAACACCAGCGGAAACTTCAGAGCCTTGTTCTTAAGTCAACCTGCACCAACAACAGTAGCATTCTTCCTAAGAAGCTCATGGCAGTTTTCATTAAGGTACCTTGTGTAAAGTATTGTCAGTTCGTTCTTGCTTTTACTGCTTGAAAGTATCTATCAGTCACCAGTTACTATATTTTTCCTCGTAGACACAGGCACGGGTGAAGGAACATAATTTCCACACTTTCATTGGGTCTGTGATTTGAGACTGTTTGCCTCATTTCTATCAAAACCGAAGTGAATGATAGCTACCTGAATAATGGTAAGAAGACTATAAGACCAAAACATAGCAGTCATCTGTTGATATGTCAGTTTGAGACATGATGAATGCTGCAACACTTTAAGTACAGATATCCTGTCAAATACTATACAACCAGCAAGTTTTTCAAGGAAATCCTACTTATTGGTAGACATCATACATTCTTCATCTGTAAACAAACTCTCGTGATCATGCGCATTTTTGAAAGACAAGACCTTGAATGAATGAATTGATGTATAGAAAGCCTATATCTCATCACCGGTGGCAGTCAGTTCCTCAGACTGGTTTCCCCAGACACCTGTGTCACTTACCTGATATCACTTATAGTCAGGAGTTTGACACAGACAAAGGCTCATAAGATTGTTTTTTTTTGGACTGCCTAACAAGCTACGGGTATGAGCCTTTCCTGCATGAATGACACAAATGGCGACCCATTTTTATGGCAACTTATCAAACTTCTCTATCTCTTGAGGAACTTCATCTCCAGTAGCTATATTGTCCAAATGTCTTCGGCCCCCGCCCATCAGGCTTGAAGAAACAGATGGGCTGCATGTTGCTTCCACGCAGCGCTGAAACCGACCGCACATGAGTATTGGTAAACCCTTTAGAGGATCTAAGCCTGTTCAGGCAAAGCGGTGCGAGTCGGACCATCCATGCTTATAAGCTGTATTGGTTTCATTGGGCGACAGGGCTTGAGATGTCTTTCATCTCAATGTCGGGTAAAAGTCCCACAAAATTGGAAGCAACGTTTCCAAAATGACCTATACAGTGTTGATGGGTACGTTAAACTTCAAATAAAACAACAAACTAACAAAATTGTCCAAATGTCAGGGAAAATGGTTCAATAAATTTTAAACTGTCATTGTGAAATAAATCCAGCATCTTGTTAATAGGCTTATTATAAGCCTGTGTATTTGTATTGTGTTTAGTAGAGCTTGCATCTATGCATGACATACTTAGCAGTAATGGGTCGTTATAAAAACCATCTTATAAGGGCTTGTTCATAACTTCATTGTGGGTGATTCCTATAATATAACTGGATAGCCAGTTTGCCCTTTTGTGGGACAGTAACTGTCCTTTTGGCTTTCCTCTGTTGCTGTTTCCATTAAGTTCTAGTTACTTCATGTGTGTGATTCTTTCCCTTTAGAGTCATTGATGAGAGGTGTAAATTAATTTTATCGATTCTTGATCATTGCTTTACTTCTATTTTGAGAACAAATCTCTGAAAGTATGCAGTGAGGGTGTTGCTGCTCAGCATTAACTCGATTACAACTATGAAGAAGGCGATAGTAGAATGATTTTGCACCTGCAGTTTTCAGGTTCTCTGGGAGATAACACAGCTGTTCTGGTAAGTCCATATACCCATGTTTTCATTCTACTTCTGCTTCACTTTAGCCAACTTAAAGTTGATAACATATTCTTCAAGACAGACAGGATGTGTATTCATGCTGACTGCACCATGTATTCCAGTTCACAATGTTTTCAGGAAGCTAGAGCCAGATGAAAGGGCAATTATGCTGTCTGTATTGCCTTACAGGTTGTGATACCTGCTCTCCTTTACATAGTATAGGCAAGAAAAATGCCTAAATCAGACTTCAAGCTTCAAGACATTTCAGATCTTGGTATTGAGTCAAATGTCTCAGGGCCAGTTAAGGCAGCAGCAATTTTTCTGTAGGTTTGCTGTTCAGACAAACACATTAGACAACAATGGTGCTCCAAAAATCCAGAGTTAGACCTAGTCTTCTACCACCAAATAATAGTTTTTTGCTCCATTTGTACAGGTGTACACATCAGCTACTGATTTGATGGGGAGCTATAAAATCTAAGATTAATTTGTCTAGCCCTATAGACCTTGGGCATATGGTTGATCCTGAGACTGGGTTATTTATTTCACAGGTCATAAGACAGACACAAGCAGCCCCAGCTATTAACTGATATGGTTGTAAATAGCCTGATCAGTGTAGTGATGACTGCATTTGCTCTTAGAAAGTACAACAATGTACTCTTTAAACCTTATTGGTTTCATTGGGCGACAGGGCTTGGGATGTCATTTCGTTTCAATGTCGGGTAAAAGTCCCACAAAATTGGAAGCAACGTCTCCAAAATGACCTTTACAGTGTTGACGGGGACGTTAAACCGCAAATCAAACAAACAAAACAATACTAGCTCATGTTTATACCGAGGACTATGACAGTTTTAAAACATGTACTTGTAGTCTCATTTGGCCTATTAGTACAGCACAATCATTTTATAACACAGTTTTATATAGCAGTGTTCAAAGTCCAAATCCCTAACTAATTGCATAGAAAAAATGACAAAAAAAAAAACATGTCAAGGAAGTTATTTTACGCTATTCTACCTTTTTGTTTGGATATAACACTGTTTAACTAAGAGGTTTATGCTTGGATTAAGAACAAAGTATTATAAAGAGGTGTTTTTTCCAAATGGCTAAATACATAATATAGCATTACGAAAACACACATAATTCAAATCCAATGGAAGATTTTACTACCGTCACCCCATCACCTACCCCCCCCCCCCCCCTCCCACACACACACACACAGATTCAGATAAAAATGATATTTTTCTTATTTCTCTTCAAAACATAGATGGCGGGGAATCGTTAGAATGCTCTCAACCTGGCGGTGCTATCAAACACCCACAAGCTATGCCCTTAAGCATAAATTAGAAAAATAATGCTTACCCCTGAAAACCCTAGTTTTTCTATATAAAAGTGAGGTTCAAGGGGGTCAAAAAATATATGGGCATGTTTTCGTGACAATGTGAAAACAGAACTAAGCATAATTGTGAATGTCCTGTACTACTTAGTTGTCTAAAATGAAGCAGACGCCTACAAATCCCTTGTGTGTGAGCATTTATGTGAATGAATTTTACAGGTAAACTGAGTGGGTGGGGTAATCCTGGGGCTATATTGATGGTAAAAAAGTCATAACCAACCATAAATGTATTTTAGAATAGTGTTAAATGCATTTTAGAATAGTGTCTTTGTTAAAATAAAACAATATATATATATAAACTGTAAGTTTTGAAACATCAGAATTGCTTTTATGTATCACCCATGAAACTAGACACAAAAACAATAATATATCATTTTTTTCACCGGTTTTCAAGTCAAACCTAAAAAGTTATTCTATATTCTAGCACAAATATTCTTTCTACACCAAAAAAATAAATTAAAATAAGTTTGTAAGATGATTTGTGGTATTTATATTCATATTTTACCAAAAACTGGAATTTACAGATATGGCGGCCATCTTGGACGCCATCTTGGATTTCTCAGCTCACCATCATTTATGCCAATTTATGCTGGCAGTTTCAGATACTACTGATCCTGACGAACATTTTGGTATATGACTTGTCTTGTTATACGGGGGGGTATGGGTTCCCATTTTTTTGGTCCAGATTGTCACCCTACCAATATGTCTGGATCCAATTATAGAACTAGAAATGTATAAAGTTTGATTAAAATTCATCAATTGGGCATGAGCTTGGGTGCAGAAAACCAATTTTGGCTGAAAATCAAGTTTTCTGGAGCCTATGACCTTAAAAATTAGGACAAGGTCACCAAAGTCTAATTAAATTTTTTGTTTCTGGTATATTGAAAAGTTGGACCAAAATCCATGGATTTGTTCATGAGATAGGGTGCAGACAAGCCATTTTTTGTCCAAAGTTGACAGTTTTTAGGGGCCTGTGCCTTTTAAAACCAAAATATGACTGATTTACCCCTCCTAGTGAACCATGCAAGATTGGTCACAAATCCACAATCCATCCATAGGTTCAGTGCCTAAATCAGGATATCCCGAGCCGCTGTCACTGATGCAAACAGGATCTGCACCTAAAACAACATATCCTTCTCCCCCTGTTATTTTTTTTAGCTCACCAGAGCCGAAGCTTATGGGATAGGCAGTTGTCTGTCATCGTCTGACGTCAACACTTTTAAATGACAACTCCTCTGAAGCCACTGGGCCCATTCAGCCCAAACTTAATCTATAGCATCCTTGGGCTGGGGGATCGAAAGTTTGTGTTTTTTTTTTTTATGAAAATGGGCTCAATAGTTTGGTTGCTGTGGCAACTTGGGAGTTTCCATGGGGAAAATAGAAAAATGGCATTTACTGCCAAGCCTTTGACAAAAAATTTATAGAAATGTTCCTTGAGTAAATTTCTTTCAGCCATATACTTTTATGCCAGCATGGGGGTCCCCCAGGGTGTGCCCAGAACATGTCCCATCCCCTCCATTACATAAAAGGCCATGTATCTTGGAAACCATTCAGATCCCCACCCCAAACCATATATATTCTTGTTCTTTGTGATAAGACACACTCAGTGACACCAACCTGGAGATCCCCTGGTTGTGCTGGGGCCATGCCCCACCCCCTTCACTTAGTTAATCCAATATCTCAGAAACCGTTCAAATCCGCACCCCTAAACCATATATATTCTTGTTCCTTATAAGACACATTCAGTGATACCAACCTAGGGGTCTCCCAGGGTGTGCCTGAGTGCCATGTCCCGACCCTCCACTTGAAAAAAGGAGAAATATCTGAGAAACTGTTCAGGTTACGCAATCCCTAAACCACATTAAATTTTTCCTTATGATAAGACGCATTCAGCGATACCAACATGTGGGCCCAGGGGGTGTTCCGGGTTTGCCAACCCACCCCTCCACTTCATAAAAAGCCATATATTTCAGAAACCATTAAGATCCCCGCCCCTAAACCATATATTTTCTTATTCCTTATGGTAAGACTCATTCAGTCACACCAACCTGAGGGTCTCTGTGCTGCAGCAATGTGCTGGGTGCATGCCCCGCCCCTCCACTTCATAAAATGCCATATATCATAGAAGCCATTCAGATCCCAGACCCATAATCATATGCATTCTTATTCCTTATAATTAGACATATTAAATCACACCAACTTGTGGGGTCCTCTCCCCTCCATTTCGCAAAAGGGCCTCATATCTCAAAAACTGTTCAAATCCCCACCCTTAAACCATATATATTCTTGGTCCTTATGATAAGACACATTCAGAGACAACACAATCTAGAGCTTTTCTGGTGTCCAGCGGGGCCATGCCCCAACCCCTCCGATGCCAAAAAGGCCTTGTATCTCAAGAACTGTACAGATTCCCACCCTTAATCCATATATATTCTTGTTCCTTTTGATATGTGATACCAACCATGGCTTCATTGTGTCCATGCCCCATCCCCGCCACTTCATAAAATAACAAATATTTCAGATACAGTGTCGAAATGGGTGCTCCGGGGTAGGGGGTATGTTTGGGAGACTTTAAAATCGGTATATTAAAATCATATATTGCTGCCAGTAGACAGTGCCCACCTGAGATCTGGTGAGCAAAGTGGCCTATGGACCTCTTGTTTTTGTTTTGGTTTCATGGCCCTTTCAAGATTTTCACTTATTTTGAGCTGGTTGTTAATCAGAGGTGGGCAAAAACCAGAGTTCCCGGATAAAAACCACATGACCGTCCCTTGCAGAACCTCCTTATGATTAACAGTTGGTGCTTTTACCTACTAGGCCATGAAGTCTATTTATTGGGGGTCATAATTCTGGTCATACTTGATAGTCATAACAAAGCATTGATTCTACCTACACTGACATTATATTCTGGGATGTCTTAGAAGCTAGACTAATTATACCCCCGGCATATGAAGTATGCTATGGGGGTATATAGTTTTAGCCTGTCATTCGACAATTTGTCTGTCCATCCGTCCATGTGTCAGTCTGTCCATCCGTCGGGTAATATTTTGGTTAAAGTTTTTGTTTTGTTTGAGTTGCGGTTTAACATCCCCATCAACACTATTAAGGTAATTTTGGAGAAATTGCTTCCAATCTTGTGGGACTTTTACCCGACATTCAGAGATGAAATGACATCACAAGCCCTACCACCCATAAAAACCGTTAGGGTTTAAGGAGCCTTCTGACACGCATCACTTTTCCTGGGCAGACTTAGACCTTAGCTGTTTACCAGTATTCAAGTTCGGTCAGTTCAGCTCTGCGCGGAAGCACTGAGCAGCCCAATCTATTTCTCCAGGCCCCAATGTGGGATGGGGGGCTGGTGCTTGGTTAAAGTTTTGCGTCAAAGTTTCTAAGAGATTTTATCTTCTGAACCCTTGGATAGATATAGTTGATACTTACATTGAAGTTACATACTGGTCTCAAAATTTCATTGATGCATGTCCCACCCCCACAGTGACCTTGAGGTCAAAGTCACAGACCCAGAAATTTTACATTTGGTTAAAGTTTTAAGACAAAGTTTATAGATGCGTGTATGTGCTAAACTCTAAGACAAACTCAAGTGACACTTGCATCAATGTTGCATATCAGTCCAAAGACTTTGTGATGTATGTCCCTTCCCCACCCCACGGTGACCTTGACCTCAAGGTCACAGACTTAGAAATTTTACATTTGGTTAAACTTTTATGACAAAGTTTATACAGGTGGATGCCTGTATTTTCTAAGACAAATTCAATTGATACTTGGAACGATGTTGCATACCAGTCCAAAGATTTCAAAGATGTATACCCCACCCTGCTGCTTCAGTAACATGGATGCCCCCACCCTTCAGTAACTTTGATGCCCTCACTCCATTGGTCCATTTAGAAATTTTATGTTTGGTTTCGCTTTAACAAGCACATTTGTAGATTCTTATAGCTTCTTGACTTCTTCATTCATATTACATAAAGCTTGAAAGATATATCAAAGGGTGGCGCTGACCGGGGGTATGTGTGACTCTTTCTCTAGTTTTTAAGCACTCATATTTTCCAAACCATTTGATGGATTGGGTCCATATCTGGAATGTGTTTGTTTGAATTGAGGTTTAACATCCATGTCAACACTTATTTAGGTCATTTTGGAGACGTTGCTTCCAATTTTGTGGGACTTTTACCTGACATTGAGATGAAATGACATCTCAAGCCCTGCCGCCCAATGAAACCAAAAGGCTTATATGCAATGGACAGTCTGACTCATTCCACTTAACCTTGGCAGGCTTAGTCCTTCGAAGCGGTTTACCAGTACTCATGTGTGGTCAGTTTCAGCTCTGCGTGGAAGCACCATGAAGCCCAATTTATTTCTCCAAGCCCCGATGGGCGGGTGCAGGTCCGTATTTGGGATGATCATATTTTTTTTTATAAAGTTTAATCAGCAATACACCCCACCACCACACAAACACCTATGCCAATAACCTCAAAGACACTATTCCAGGCGAGATATGCAGTCTGATGACAACTGTTGTTACATGACTTTTTGGGGGTGAGGTGAGCCCCTAGATGGGGGCATCTGTGTCGTATTTACACATTTCTAGTTTTGTCAGTGCTGTTCAAACCCAGATGAAGTGTGTGCCCACCACTCTTCTCAAGTTTGTACATGTAAGTTCTGCTGATGGTATGCCTAGAAATAACCTTATGATTTATGATTTAGAACTAATTTGCAATAATACCAGCATTGTTACACAAAGTTTGAACAAAAATACAAGTCCCAATTATAAATTATTGCATCCTTCACTGTTCAACAAAATTCTGTAAGCGGTATGGTAGCTCATGAAACAGGATAAGTTACTTAGTTAAAAAGAATATGCTTATTATTGAGTAAATATTATAGCCGGCTGTCAGCAGACTTTTAGGTCTGGTGACAGCCGGCTGTCACTAGACCTAAAAGTCTGGTGCCAGCCGGCTGTCAGCAGACACTTCCTAACCCTTATCTTGCGGTTCACGACAACCCCTATCTTTGCAAACAGTGTAGATCCAGATCAGATGGCTTCTGAAGAAGCCATCTGATCAGGATCTACACTGTTTGGCATTCAATTTATGAATTTGTAGCAATAAATTACATCAAGTAATTTGATTGGTTGATAAACAGAAATGGGAGTGGCTTAAATGAATATTCAGCAAGATAAGGGTTAACAATTTATGATTTCTAGAAGAATCCGGGTTGCAGGGGGTGGGGCCGTTTTGATTTTTACTTGTCATATTTACATGTACGGAGGTAACAAGGCGGGATAGTCTTGGTTTTGTTTTGAAAAAATGTGTATAATGATCCAAAGCAGAAATCAGAACTAGAATATATTTAAGGAAGTGGCTATTGACCTATATTTAACCTTTAGCATGCTGAGTTTTATTCAATACTTGCCCTTTAGAGGCGGTACCCTTATTTTGGCAGCCATAATGTCCTTAAACCGATTCTGCTCATACTTTCAGAGTTCTCATTAAGTCCAAATTTGGAGTAATTCACTCCAACCTTTTCATTTCTGACTCCAACTTATTGTAAAGTCTCAATAGAAAAGTATGGTAAAACTCGCAACTTTTTCTTGAGGACAGTATTTTAAAGGAAGTGAATACAGCCATGTTTGTGCTTTCAAATTCGGACGTACCTGTATGTGACACTAGCTCATAATTTTGTGAACAAATACGTAGGGGAAGCATCCTAACTAAGTCTGACTTCCTGTAATTGTTAAAATGATTTCATTTTGAAGAATTACAGACATTTATGTCACCAGTAAAAATCGAAACACTCTTTGACCGAGCGAAAAAGAAGTATGATCGTGTAGTCACGAAAATACATGACATTGGTAATTCGTCAATTATATCGTCTTTGCCGTAACCCTGGTTTAACTAAATGTGATATTTTACAGACTAATGTTAATCCGTTGATGGTTCATGCATACATCAATCAGTAAACTAATCAATTGTAATCCGTAATAACATAGGCATTAGCGCGGCGAGATTAAAAAGGTTCAATCATTTTAACACATGCCGCAAACTGACCGCTTGCAAAAATACCTGTCAATATGTGGCACATGTGCTCTCAACGCAAAAAGCGGCGCCTTATTTGATCTTTTACTGGCATTGCGTAAGCGGCCTTAATTAGCTTCTGATTTTACTCCTTCTGTAATTTTGGATGCGTGTCTCAATAAAAACATGCGTATATAAGAATCGGCGATAGTGAATATTACGCATACATCGGCAAAAAGTTGGCATAAAATATGCAGAATCCTGCGTTTCAAAGAGCTCTGCATGCTAACAAACCCTTTTGGTTTCATTGGGCGACAGGGCTTGAGATGTCATTTCATCTCAATGTCGGGTAAAAGTCTCACAAAATTGGAAGCAACGTCTCCAAAATGTTTGTTTGTTTGATTTGCGGTTTAACGTCCCCGTCATCACTGTTAAGGTCATTTTGGAGACGTTGCTTCCAATTTTGTGGGACTTCTACCCGACATTGAGATGAAATGACATCTCAAGCCCTGTCGCCCAATGAAACCAAAAGGGTTTATTAGCATAGACGGTCCGCCTCGCACTGCGGTTCCTGGACGGCTTAGATCCTCTAAGCGGGTAACAGTACTAGTGTGCGGGCCGGATTCAGCTCTGCGTGGAAGCATCATGCAGCCCATATATTTTTTCAAGCCCCTACGGGCGGGGGCCAACGTCTCCAAAATGACCTTTACATTGTTGACTGGGACGTTCAACCTCAAATCAAACAAACAAACGAACAACATTTGTTTCTGTCCCTTGGGCACTTTTATGCATGAGGCATGGATATGACCAATGCTGCGGACCTAAACTAGAACGCTGGGTGCAAAAAATTTTGCAGCTGTAATTCTATGAACCTTACCCTTAGGTCTGACATAATAGTCAGAAACAGACCACCAATGGCGCTAACATCCTTCTCTATCCCATCCATAGCTTGAGTTGTCTGCACTATCCAAAAAGAATGTACGTATAAATCCGGAAAAAAATCCTACAGAATCCCCGTCATTACCCCACCCACATTACATAGCAAAGAAAAAAAAAAACAATCGATCGTGTTTGTTTTTGTTCGTTGTTTGAAGTATTCAATCAGATCTTTGAATCAGCAAACAAATTTGCCACCGTAACATATTTTCCAACATCATCCGATTCCAAGTCAAAGTGACATTTTCTCATCCATTCTTGATATATTCCGAAAATTATTGTTTTCTATCAATTCACTGTGTATTGGCCATGCATAGTTTCGCTAAATTGGTTTAGGCCACGTGACACAATACCGACAGATTGATTGGATAATGTTATATGTGACGTTCGGGCACTTGCATGTTGTAAATATTATAATGAATGAGTCCCATGGCGTGACAGTTATCGCCCCTGCCCGTGGGTCGTTTCGCCCTGAGTCGTTTCACCCTGATTTCGGGGTTGGGCCGTTTCGCCCTTATTGGGAGAGTCAGTGAGTCGTTTTGCACGTGGGTCGTTTCGCCGCTATTAAATTTTTAAGGGTTGAGGGTTTCGCCAGAGCCCTCCAGTGTAGTGACTGAACGCTATAAAATAGAAGTGGAGGCAATGATCAGGAATCAATACAATCAACCCACAGCTCCCATCAGAGACATCCATTTCTCTCTCCCGGTGCATCAGATGCTGTAACAGGCCATGCACCGTATACATACAGATACAGATAAGGTAGTTACAAACAGAATGGATGGGTAAACAAATAGACGGATGAATGAATGGAGTTGTGCATTGGTATATGAACGGACGGACGAACGTTTTTTGTTTGTTTGATTTGAGGTTTAACGTCCCCGTCAACACTGTAAAGGTCATTTTGGAGACTTGAGTCTAATTTTGTGGGACTTTTACCCGACACTGAGATGAAATGACATCTCAAGCCCTGCCGCCCAATGAAATCAATAGGGTTTATAAGCATGGCCGGTTCGACTCGCACCGCTTTGCCTGGACAGGCTTAGATACTCTAAATGGTTTACCAGTACTCGTGTGCGGGTCGAATGAAGTGATGCGTGGATAGATGGACGTACGGACAAACGGATCTGAATCTGAACTGTTCATGTTGACACGTCAAATGACACCCACGGATGGGTGATGTACAGACGGACTGGATAGAGACAAAAAAGAGTTGGGGAGAGAGATGTGGTCGTTTTGTTAGTCAGTATGATGGGTTAACTGTAGAAACAAGTGCATGCTAATTACTTCGTCACTTGCTTTGACAAAGGTAGTAATCCACCACCATAGTTCTTTAAAAACACTTACAATCACACATTAACCGAAGTGAGAATTATTGCGATTGTTAATTAGAGGCGAAGCGTGAAGTCTTTGTCTGTTTTGATGGACGGCAGCCGGTATTCCAGAAAGGCAAAATGAATTCTCAAAATGTTTTGAACCGAGTTCTTTATGTTTTAAAAATGTTTTATATGCCGACTTCTCTGTGTATAAGTAAATATCAGACCCCATCGCATCATTCATCTTTGAAATTGTTTGTTTGAATGAGGTTTAACGACCCGGGCAACACTGTGTAGGCCATTTGGAGATTTTTACCCGACATTGAGATGAAATGACATCTCAAGCCCTGCCACCCAATGAAACCAATAGGGTTTATATGCATGAACGGCACAACTCGCACCACGTTTCCTGGACAGGCTTAGGGCGTCTAAGCAGTTTATCAGTACTCATGCGCGGTCGGTTTCAGCTCTGCGCGGAAGCATGATGCAGCCAAATCTATTTCTTCAAGCCCCGACGGGCGGGATCCGGTGAAAACTATAACTGATTGTCAAAGACTCTTTTAAGTAATGTCTGAGTTGTGCATTTCTCGCCCGATTCTGGCCACTTGCAAAGCAGCGCCGTCTTTGTGGTAGTCAGCATTACACTTATTCGCGAGAGCGGGTAAGTTTCTTTATTTTATTTTATTCGCCCCAAAACACAGACCGTTGGTACTCGTTAGAAACGCTTCGCTTGGGCGGTTCTAACGAGCACCCGTTATCCATGCCCTGAGCAGAAATATGAAAAAATATCAGATTTTTTTTTTTATCAGAAAACTTTGATTTTTTTTTGTTTTCTTTTTATGTTTGGTGGTAGAATTTTCCAATTTAATTGAATAGGCGTGTTTTCGTTATGCATACTATCAAACAGACTATGGGTACTACCAAGTTAGCACACAACGAACATGCAACTTCGTATCAGTGTCGTTGCATGATGTTGCATCAACGTTGGTGGGACGTTGCTTATATGTCATTTGTCCCATGGTTAGTTAGAAGGTACTCAACACCTAATATCTCGTTTCTATAAGAATTTTTTTTTTTCAAAATGGGGTTTCATCAACACGCCTTTATAATTTCCACTTTATCTCCACTTAGTAAAACTGAGGTTTACAGGGGTATGCATTATTTTTCAGATGTTTGCTCAAAAACATAGATTGTGGGTATTTTTTTGCACCGCCTCGTCGAGGTGGTTCTAACGAATTCCCCCAATCTCGTGTTTTCAGGAGAAATATGAAAAATATCAGATTTTTTTTTTCCTTTTTTTTTTGGGGGGGGGGGGGGGTAAAATTTACAATATGTTTGAATACGCATGTCTTCGTAATGTACAGGGATATACATTATTTTTTCTTATTTCCGCCATCAAAATACAAAGACCGTCTAACAAACACCCACTATCCATGCCTGGAGCAGAAATATGAAAAACATCATATTTTTTTATCAGAACAATTTTGATATTTTTGGTGGTAGAATTTTCATTTTCCAATATATTTGAACAGGGTTGTTTTCGTAATGCATACTATCCCACTATGGGCACTACCAAGTAGGCACACAGCGAGTATGCAACGTCGGGTCAATATAATACTTTGTTGTTTATTTTCAAGCTAAAATATCTGTTTTGTTATGCATAAGCTCATGGGAAAATAAAAACAAAGTATAAAACGTTATGTTTCTATTCCTACCCAGCTTCAGCTACAGCAGAGTCTGCACAAAAGTTTAACAAAATAGAAGTGGAGGCAAAAACAAACCTATTTGCACATGGCGTTCACTAAATGTATAAAATTGATTATTTAAGTGACATTTTTTTATAAACTTTAATGAGTTAGGAGGCCATCAAGCGGACTGAACAAATAATTTGTCTAAATCGCAACGGAAGTAAGGGCGAGGATTGTGGCCAAGTAAAATCAATTTAAGCCCCCAGTGGAATTCGTTCTTCTGTCACGGTTTATTTTGTTATGGTTTGTCTTTGATTGTTTGTATTGCTTATATTATTTTGCTTTGGCTAGCCAATTGGTCATTTTGTGGGAAAGTAACTGTCCTTTTGGCTTTCCGCTGTTGGTGTTTCCATCAGGGTCTGTTGTTTTATGTTTGTGTTTCTTTCCCTTTTGTGTCTCTGATGGGCGCTGTTGGTTAATTGTATCGATTCCTGATCATTGCTTTCACTTTTATTTAGTTCAGACAACACTGTATAAAAATATGTTAGTTTAAATTGAGCTTTAACGATACGGTCAACACAATTTAGGTAAAAAATGTAACCCATTATATGGCACTTCTCCTGTATGAATCGACGAGTCAGTACTTAATTTACGTACCATTACACGCAGAAAGAACATCTGTTAAGTAAATTAAACATCTATGCAATGAAGCCCCCACCCCCTAAACCCCACTTTATACAGCGAAAAGTCAGTTTTCACATATACTTATTTTTCTTATTTCTGTGTCAAAACATAGACAATACGACGGTTCTAACCCACAATCTATGTTCTGAGCATAACTGAGAATAACGTCACATCTTTACATATACACAGTCATTTTCACAGCCATAAATCATAAATCTCATTATACTGCAAAGACTCGTTAACGGAATGTGCGCTCGAATATTTTTCTCAAAAAGGTGGTAGCCCAGTTGCTCAAACCTGACGTAGAAGTATATCTATCTATCTATCTATCTATCTATCTATCTATCTATCTATCTATCTATCTATCTATCTATCTATCTATCTATCTATCTATCTATCTATCTATCTTTAATATTTTCCGTCTATCTATCTTTAATATTTTCCGGGACTCCCCATACCCCATCAACCCCTTTATATACCAAAATGTATCAGCCTCAGTCCAAAGGGCTTGAAATAATAAGGGCGAAACTACCCACCAAATCAGGGCGAAACGACAAACGGGCGAAACGACCAAGGGTGAAACGACTCGGGCGAAACGACTCGCGGGTGAAACGACCCGTGTCCAGTGACAGGTCAAATGACATTGAAGTAGTTCGATCACAAACCGTGGTTAATCAGTGGTTGAACGAAGTGTTATCGAACTCAGTCTGGTAGCATGGCGGGAAAGTCGTGACGTCACTCTGGTCCAACCAGACTAAAGCGTTGGTTTCTCTGGTAAAGCGGATACAAGATGGCGGCGAAAAGTAAGAAAATATGTTGGCCCAAGGAAAATACACATTTTAAGTGTTGTTGAAGCATGTTTATTTATAAAAATATGTAAAATATGCACACATATGCACATTATGAAAGATAAAATCGGCACTGCTATTTCTGTAGTGTTCAAAATGATGACCTTTCTCGTCGTCCAAAAAAATTCAATCGTGACGTGGCGGCTGTCATGTTTGTTTACCAAAGGTGTACCAGAGGTCGTTCGATCACACCGGTGAAAGAACATGTGCAGTTTGATTTCCGCTACCATAGTATGGTCGATGATCGAACTGCCTCATTCATTCACCAGGACCCGTGAAAAGGGAAGTTAGTATCTCGTCATAGAATTAAACTTAGCTACATTACCCTTAGCACCTTCCGCGAATGAAATAACCGAATCTGGAAGGGCATTCCAATTTCTAATTGTCTGAGGGAAGAAGGATCCTTTGTAGATGCCAGTTCTTGCAGAGGGCACCTGGAATGCCAAGAGTGATGCTTTCTGCCACTCCTAATGGGGGGGGGGGGGATAATGTCATCTGTTGGAATGCTGGCAGCACCCTTTAGACCTTTATACAAGAGTATAATATGTTCTAGAAAGTGTTATCTTTTGGAAGCAAGGAATACACCACATAACTGGAAAATATGGAGTGTACATGTTTTCTGGGCCAGACTAGCTAGTTTCGGCCATTTAGGCCTCATCAGTGACCCTCAAATATTTTCAAAATTCCACAATAAAATCAATGATCCCAAAGGACAAGAAAATATAAACTACACTATGATATAGGACAGGGAGACTTTTTTACGGCCGTCACACATTCCCAGACAACAGCTGTAGTAACGTTCAATATGGAAAGGATTATCCTTTGGAAGCAAGTAATACACCACAGAACTGGAAATAATGGAGTGTACATGTTTTCTGGGCCAGACTGTCTTTCCTCCTTTTCTTAAGAGACCACCAACCTAAGTTTTCAGTATTCCGGTTTCAAAGGTGTAATTGCTCGTAACAAATCCGGCTGCTCTTTTCTGAACTTTTTCAATCTCCTCCCGAAGGACTATTCCGTGGAGGTCCCAGGCACAACTATCATACTCCAAGATGGGGCGAACGAGTCCCTTATAAACTGCTTCTTTAACATCTTGGGGAAATTAATAAAGATTTCGCCTCAAGAAGCCAAGTGTTCTATTTGCCTTAGAACACATATTGCTAATATGAGTATTCCATCTCAGGTCATGTGAGATGGTCACACCAAGGTATTTTATAGAATCCACATTTTAGAGGACCGTTCCCTCTAAAGTGTAAGAGGCCTCAATTTTGTTTGTTCTTTTCCTAGTTATCTGCATGATATTGCATTTAACTGGCTAAAATCTCATGCCCCATTTTTAAGCCCAACGCCCTGATCTATCTATATCGCTCTCAAGTTTCAATGAGTCCTCTGCGTTTCTAATTTCACGATGGCAAACACAGTCATCTCCCGGAACTTGAATTCCAGACTGGGAGAAACAACAAAATGGCTGACGAACGAGATTAGAGATATAAGTTCGAGTCTGGGCCTTGAACACTTGAATATTACTATGTCTTACCGGCCGTGTAAAATCGATTTAAGCCCCCCCCCCACCCCGCCCCCAGTGGAATTCGTTCACTGACCGTTCAAAGGCGGTTATTCTGTCGCGGTTTATTTTTGTTATGGTTTGTCTTTGAGTGTGTGTATCGCTTATATTGTTTTGTTTTGGATAGCCAATTGACCATTTTGTGGGAAAGGAACTGTCCTTTTGGCTTTCCGCTATTGGTGTTTGCATTAGGGTCTAGATATTTCATGTTTGTGTTTCTTTCCCTTTGGTGTCTCTAATGGGAGGTGTGGGTTAATTGTTTCGATTCCTGATCGCTGCCTTCACTTCTATTTGGCAGGCAATTTGCGGTAAAATTAGACTACTAAAGGTAGCTCTTGACTCCAATGCGCAGCGAAAAGTTTTGTTAGATAATGCTAAAACACAACAGCGGAACCTAATCAGTAGGTAGTAACCATGGAAATGGAGGGTCATCCATTCAGTCGAATATCACTAGCAGAAACTCAGCCAGCAAAGAATGTCGGGCCAGCGTCAGGCCGACAGCAATACGACGTAGTAACGTCGTAATGCTGTCGGTCCGATGTTTGCCCGCTGTTTTATGCTGGCTGGGAGAGACCTTGATACATGTTAACCATGAGCCAGACGTTAATGACGGTGTAGCAGCATCGGTTTATGACGATACTACAATACTTGGTGACACGACAATACGGGAAGGGTTTGATTCACTGGGAGGACGTCAAAATGGCTGCCCCTGTCCCACCCAATATCAGTTAGGATGACCGTGATTTTAACACTACAAATAGAGCTGCCCGAAGCAATAGTCAAAACTCTGGGTAATTGTTAAGTGTAAATAGCTCTTGTATTTGAGTAAATAATGCATCAAAAGTTCTTAATGTTTATTATACAAATGTGGACTGCCTTGATGTTTCCATTATGGTCTAGTTATTTGATGTCAGTGTTTCTTTCCCTTTGGTGTCTCTGATGGGAGCTGTGGGTTAATTGTATCGATTCCTGATCATTGCCTCCACTTCTATTTGACACAGGAGAAAAAGGTAGAAATTGATTCAAAATTGCTAGCAGAGAAAATTGATATCATTTGTCCAACATAAATATTATCAAAACACTCTCTTTTCCAGAATATTGTTATCCACTACAAGTTAAGAAATTTTAATATGTACACCAGTGACCTGAATAATCAGATGTGAAGGCGAAGACGTGAAGGCAATGGTCAGGAATAGATGCAATTACACCACACCTCCCACCAAAGACATCACGTGAACATGTCCGTGAAATGAAGACCCCCCTAAACCCCAGTTTATATAGAGAAAACTGGGGTTTACGGGGGTAATCATTATTTTTCTTATTTCTGCTCCAAGACATAGGTTGTGGGTACTCGTTAGAACCGCCTCAATGAGGCGGTTCTAACGAGCACACACAACCTATGTTATGAGCATTTATAAGAAAAATATCAAGGATTTTCATCAGAAAAGTAGCCATTTTCGAGACGTGAAAAATGCACTATATCGTACGGGCGAGTTATCGTATCGCCAAAGGAGGAAAGAAACACGAACGTGAAACAAACTTAAATTCAGAAAAAAATATATAACCGCAATGACTTCAGCACCCAATTTCGTAAAATCATTCTTCGATATACAAAGATTGGCTACAACATAAATGTTATACGACAGACTGCATGCATGGTAGTTAACCCAATCACGGTTGACAAGTTTTCTTCCCTCTTTAATTGCACGCCGGTGGGTCAGGCCTCAGATTCTTTGACGGTTCCAGCGTAAAGGCTTATGTTGGTTGGTACCTGATGCTCTGTCTCTGTTCGGGTTCATCGGAGTCTAACTGTTGGTTTTTTTTGCTCCAGTATTTCAGTGGTTTATTGCTGTCGAGTCCTCACCGTTGTTTCATCTCTGTGGTTGTTTGATTTTCGTGTTCACTGAGATGTTGCACTGATGAGTTAGGAGGCCTTCATGCGGACTGAAAAATTCATTTGTCTAAATCGCGACGGAAGTACGGGCGAGGATTGTGGCCACGTAAAATCGATCAAGCCCCCCCCCCCCACCCCCCACCCCCAGTAGAATTCGTTTCCGCTGACCGTTCCAAGGCGGTTCTTCTGTCGCGGTTTTATTTTTGTTATGGTATTTCTTTGAGTGTTTGTATCGCTTATATTATTTTGTTTTGGATAGCCAGTTGGCCATTTTTCGGGAAAGTAACTGTCCTTTTGGCTTTCCGCTATTGATATTTCCATTATGGCTGTTGTTTCGTGTTTGTGTTTCTTTCCCTTTGGTGTCTCTGGTGGGAGCTGTGGGTTAATTGTATCGATTCCTGATCGTTGCCTTCACTTATGTTTTTCACTTTTTTCTACCACTGCAAAATCGATTACCCTGAAATGCGAAACGTTTGGCGAAAAGGAGTGCTTTTCGCGAAAAGGACTTGCCCTAATATGCGGAAAGGTTTATTTTTCTGGTAAAGGACTATTACTGTTAGCGAAAAGGACTACGGTATACTTTTGTAGTAGACGAGGTCGAGAATAGAACTTTTTGAAGTAATATCTTTAATTAAAACGAATATTATTTTTCAGATGTTGATTTGAATGGTGATCCTTGCATTGGACAGTTATAAAGTAATTGTATGGCCTTTGAAAGGGCCGTTTGTAGCTTATTTATTTTACAGACGGTGCCGGTGGCTACAGAATAATCTTCTTATTCTGTTTCCGTACTTACTCATTCAGCTGCTACTGCGAAGTTTTTGGGCCGATATAAAACGCAGTCTTTTACGCAGCTATATTAGGATTATAGGGAAAACGCAGCCAGTATGTAGGCAATAGTTAATGCAGCTAATATAGATGTAGTGCGAAAAAGTGTTAACAATGGGCCTGCTATTACCTGTATACCTGGTGTAAGAAAAGTTGTAAAAGTTTTATATTCATACTGTACATTTTTTTGGCCACAAGAGATGGGGGTTTCCTTTTAAAATTTATAATAATGTTTCTATAAAGGCATACAACCATTGTCACAATCAAAATCTAGTTTGTAGGATTCTCTGCGATGTCAAACATTCTACAATATCTGGGTAGAAAATTACATTGAGCGATGCAAGAGAAGGCCTACATTAAGATTTGTGCGACCAGCGAAACTTGATATGAACCTGTATATTCGTATCAGAGTCTTCGCTGATCACATATGTCTACTACAGCCTCCGAGCCTTCTAAAGAGAGGACCGCGAGAACATATGCAACATTGGGAGGATATATAAGCTGGTCTGAGGCTTCAATGGTCGATTTATTGTAGGTTTTAGTCGTGGGTTCACCCATTTAGATTAAGAAAGGAAAGACTGGAAAGAGAAAGGTATAGTTTATATTTTCTTGTCCTTTTGGATCATTGATTTCATTGTGGTATTTGGAAAATATTTTAGGGTCACTGATGAGGCCTAATTGGCCGAAACTAGCTAGCCTGGCCCAGAACACATGCACACTCCATATTTTTTCATTTCTGTGATGTAGTCCTTGCTTTCAAAGGATAACCCTTTTATAGAACAAATTCGTACTCTACCACTATCAAGAAATCACAGCCGCATTCTATTTTATACGTTCTTGTAGTCTACCGTTGGCTGTGGAATCCGGTCGCTTTACGAAACCTAAAGCTGTAAAATAGAAGTGGAGGCAATGATCAGGAATCGATACAATTAACCCACAGCTCCAACCAGATACACCAAAGGGAAAGAAACACAAACATGAAACCACAGACCCCAATGGAAACATCAACAGCGGAAAGCCAAAAGGACAGCGAATTCCACTGGGGGGGGGGGGGGGGCTTAAATCAATTTTACGTGGCCACATTACTCGCCCTTACTTCCGTCTCGATTTAGACATTTTTTTCAGTCAGCAGGAAGGCCTCCTAACTCATCAATGCACAAAAAAAAATCCAACAACCACAGAGATGAAACAACGGTGAGGACTCAACAGAAAGAAACCACTGAAATGCCGGAGCAAAAGAAAACCAACAGTTAGACTCCGATGGGCCCAACCAGAGACAGAGTATCAGGCTACAACCAATGTTGCATTGAATCAGATCGCTCTATTTCTCAGTTAGCCTTTACGCTGGATCCTTCATAGAATCTGAGGCCTGACCCACCGACGTGCAATTAAAGAGGCAAGCAAAGTTGTCAACCGTGATTGGGTTAACTACCATGCATGCAGTATGTCATATAACATTTATGTTATACCCAATCTTTTTATATCGAAGAATGATTTTACGAAATTGGGAGCTGAAGTCATTGCGGTTATATATTTTTCTGAATTTTTCTACTAAATCACCATAAAATTAGAGTTCCGATAGATCTTGTTGCAGAAGAGATTTAAGTCCAATATTGAATTTTGAAATTAAATCAGAATGACGTCTATAAAATTTGGAAAAGGCTTTGCGTAGTTTATGGTACCGATAACCCTGATTGAGAAGTTTAGCCGTTAACAATTTATTACGAGTGTTGAAGTCAGTTACATGACTACACAATCTGGCAAATCGAATTAATTGCGAAATATAAACGCCATAGGATTGCACACGAGGAACATCACCATCAAAAAAAAAAAAGGAAAATTTACAATCTCAAAATGAAAATGATCGCGTTTATCATACATTTTGCACCAAACAAACCCATCTACAGTAGACAGATGTAAATCCAAAAACGGGGCCTCGGTATCAGAAGAATTTGCTTTATTTAACAAAAGTTCTGGTGGGCAAATTTGATTGATCATGCCATCGAAATAGGTATTATCAATATTTAAAAAAAATCATCCAAATATCTAGAAGTGGAGCTAAAAGCTTCAATGATTTCAGACTGGTTTCAGCAGAAAGGAACATCATGAAGTCTCTTTCATAACAAAATAAAAACGGATCAGCCACAAGTGGTGTGCAATTAGTACCCATCGGAATACCCACAACTTGTCTAAATAACTTAGCACCAAATTTTATGTAAATATTGACAAGTAGAAAGATGAGAGCTTCACACACTTTCTGACATGACCATAAAGTATAATTTTTATGCGCTTCAGAAGTGAAAAAAAAACAACAACAAACATTTCTTACATTACATGCGAGGGAGTCTTCCCTATGAATGTCCATTCAATTAAATCATTAAGTTTTTCATTTGTAAGATTATGAGAAAGTGTAGTGTAAAGGACGGAAAAATCATAAGTAAGTTTTCTTTTGCTTCAGCATTTCACTGGTTTCTTGCTGTCGAGTCCTCACCGTTGTCTCACCTCTGTGGTTCTTTGATTATTTGTGCTCACGGAGATGTTGCACTGATGAGTTAGGAGGCCTTCATGCTTACTGAACAAATTATTTGTCTAAATCGCGGCGGAAGTAAGGGCGAGGATTGTGGCCACGTAAAATCGATTTAAGCCCCCCAGTGGAAATCATTCCACTGACCGTTCCAAGGCGGTTCTTCTGTGGCGGTTTATTTATGTTGTTGTTTGTTACTTTCTGTGTGTATCGCTTGTGTCTTTTTATTTTGGATGGCCATATGGCCATTTTGTGGGAAAGTAACTGTCCTTATGGCCTTCCTTTGTTTAGGTTTCCATTATGGTCAGGTCGCTTCATGTTTGTGTTTCTTTCCCTTTGGTGTCTTTGATGGGTTGAGTAAGTTAACGAAGAAAATCCCACCTGACCAAAATAATGTTCTTTCATCATTTTATTGCAGGAAACAATATTTCAGATATAATTAATGCATTTTAGACTAAAATTCAGTATGTTCCCAGATTTTAGTTAACCCTTTACCACTCAGATACGTGTTTTTACGTGTCTGCACCCCCCCCCCCATTTTAAGCCCCAGAAGCACTGCATTTCTACCCCTGGATAGTTAAATTTGCTTTAGGATTTGTTGGGCAAAAAAGTGACCTGTTTTTTCGCGCGCCTCCCCACTAAAAATATTCCTGGGGGGATTGAAGGGGGGGGGAACGCCCCCCTCACATCCCGAAAAATTTTGGGTTTATGGCCCAACCGGCCGCTAAAATTTATATCTGAGGGTGTCTGGGGTCAAACATGCCTGAAAATTGATGCTGATAAAACATGCTGCAAACAGTGAAAATCGTTAGTGCCAACCACCATAATGGATGCCTTGACAGCTGTGTGAAGATTAAAATGTGGTCCAAAATTCATGTGAAAATACACTTTTTGCCAACTTTGAGATGCCCCCTCTTTACCATGACAACAATGATCAAGTCATGAAAGGTTGCATTTGAAAGGCTACTACCCAATGAACATTCATACCGAGTTTGGTGTAAAACAGACCATCCATTATGAAAAAATGGCTAGTTGAAGTTGCTGTCAGGTGCAACACTGTGAAAATCAGTGAAATTCACAAAATCCCTGAGTGGTAAAGGGTTAATGGTATCGATTCCTGATCTTTGTTATACTTCTCCTTATGGCCTTCCTTTGTTTAGGTTTCCATTATGGTCTGGTCGCTTAATGTTTGTATTTCTTTCCCTTTGGTGTCTTTTATGGGTGGAGTAAGTTAATTGTATCAATTCCTGATCTTTGTTTTACTTCTACTTTGCATATCAGGGCTGTTTTGTTTGTGCCGTGTGGCGGCTGTAAAAGGTCTCCCCGTACATGCATTTAATGCTCTTATTTTTCCAATCCTCAGGGATTGCTTATGCAATTGCTTTTCACTGTTCCATCAATTTACCTACGATTTTTCCACTCTTTACACTACACTTCCTCATAATCTTATAAAAGAAAAGCTTAATGATTTAATTGAATGGGCTTTTCACAGAGAAGATTCTCTCTATCTTGCATGTAATGTCAGAAATGCATTTTTCACTTCTAAAGAGCATAAGAATTATACACTTTGGTCATGTCAGAAAGTGTGTGATGCCCTCACCTTTCTACTTGACAATATTTATATTAGATTCGGTACTAAGTTATTTAGACAAATTGTGGGTATTCCGATGGGTACTAATTGCGCACCTCTTGTGGCTGATCTGTTCTTGTATTGTTATGAAAGAGACTTCATTTTGTCGCTTTCCATTGATAACCAATCTGAAATTATTGAAGCTTTTAGCTCTACTTCTAGATATTTAGATGATTTATTAAATATTGATAATACCTATTTTGATGGTTTGATCAGTCAGATTTACCCCCTAGAACTTCAGTTAAATAAAGCAAATTCTTCTGATACCGAGGCCCCGTTTTTGGATTTACATCTATCTATTGTAGATGGATTTGTTTCGTGCAAAATTTATGATAAACGCGATGACTTTGATTTTGAGATTGTAAATTTTCCTTTTTTGGATGGTGATGTTCCTCGTGCGCCATCCTATGGCGTTTATATTTCGCAATTAATTCGATTTGCTAGAGTGTGTAGTCATGTAACTGACTTCAACACTCGTAATAAATTATTAACGGCTAAACTCCTTAATCAGGGTTATCGGTACCATAAACTACGCAAAGCCTTTTCAAAATTTTATAGACGCCATTCTGATTTAATTTCAAAATTCAATATTGGACTTAAATCTCTTCTGCAACAAGGTCTATCGGAACCCGAATTTTATGGTGACTTAGTATTTAAATTCAGAAAAATATATAACCGCAATGACTTCAGTACCCAATTTCGTAAAATCATTCTTCGATATAAAAAGATTGGGTACAACATGGATATTATACGACAGACTGCATGCATGGTAGTTAACCCAATCACGGTTGGCAACTTTGCTTCCCTCTTTAATTGCACGCCGGTGGGTCAGGCCTCAGATTCTATGACGGCTCCAACGTAAAGGCTTATTGAGAATTAGAGAGATCTAATTCAAGGTAATGTTGGTTGGTGCCTGATGCTCTGTCTCTGGTCGGGCTCATCGGAGTCTAACTGTTGGTTTTCTTTTGCTCCAGCATTTCAGTGGTTTCTTGCTGTCGAGTCCTCACCGTTGTCTCACCTCTGTGGTTCTTTGATTTTTGTGTTCACGGAGATGTTGCACTGATGAGTTAGGAGGCCTTCATGCGGACTGAACAAATTATTTGTCTAAATCGCGACGGAAGTAAGGGCGAGGATTGTGGCCACGTAAAATCGATTTAAGCCCCCCAGTGGAAATCTTCCACTGACCGTTCCAAGGCGGCTCTTCTGTGGCGATTTATTTTATGTTGTTGTTTGTTACTTACTGTGTGTATCACTTGTGTCTTTTAGTTTCGGATGACCATATGGCCATTTTGTGGGAAAGTAACTGTCCTTATGGCCTTCCTTTGTTTAGGTTTCCATTATGGTCTGGTCGCTTAATGTTTGTATTTCTTTCCCTTTGGTGTCTTTTATGGGTGGAGTAAGTTAATTGTATCAATTCCTGATCTTTGTTTTACTTCTACTTTGAAGCACGAAAACGCCTGGATTTCAATTTATTTAAAACTTCATTAGAATTTTTATAGATCAAAACAGATTTCTACCTGATCTTTCGAAGACTATGTCGCAATATTTTATCACGTGATTTTTGATGGCAGTAAAACATGAAGTTAATAATTTGGAGAGTTCAGTGATAGTACAAGAGCTAGAATATGCAATGAATCGTGCTTTGTATGGACTTTTATGAAGTTTAGGTAACCAATATAACGTAGGAAGCTTGTCCTGGCCTTCCGTAACATAGACAGCAAACTTGGTGGCTGAATGACCAATGTGGTCATCAACTAAAGCCCTCTCTTTAGGCCTTAGTACCACCAAGTTCTTGCTGAAGAGTGTTAACATAGTGAAGCCGTCAAACAACGACCACATTGTTAGCGGCCTTATCAGCTGGAGCCAAAACAAACTTCCTATGAAATTCTTGAATACCTAGTTTAAGGTGACGTAAAGACGTCTTAGGTTTAGGAGGTAATAAGCACGTATTTTGCGAATAAAAAGAAATGCATTTTGTCCGTTGCCCCCAGTGGAAGATGGAACGCATTTTTACTGCATTGTGAGTTGTTTGTGCGATTTGAGGTTTAACGTCCCCGCCACCGCCGTTTAGGACATTTTAGAGACGTTGCTTCCAATTTTTTGGGACTTTTACCCGACAATGAGACGAAATGACATCTCAAGACTTGCCGACCAATGAAACCAAGCAGCCTATGCATTGGCCGGTTTAAGTCACACTACCTGGGCAGGCTTAGTTCTTTTAAGCGGTTTACCAGTTCTCGTGCAATTAGTTCCAGCTCTGCATGAAAGCATCATGCAGCCCAATCTATTTCTCCAAGCCCCGATGGGCGGGGCCGTGGATTGTGTGTTGTATTCTGATATCAGCGTGCATTAGGTGAAAGAGCAATGACACGACGGATAAACTAAATTTTATAATGCGTAAAATGTTTGAAAGGAGGAAGTAATTTCTGTAAAATTCAATTTGGTTGAGAGCAGCGTGATATTGGTGCCGGCTCTGCGTGGAAACGTAGCGCCGGCATCGATGTATCGTGAATGCTACTGTGGCTAAAATGTTAAAAAGCAGGAAGTCATTTCTGTGAGTTTAATTTTAGAGCAATGCGCCAGTGTATAAAATGTTAAAGGATAACTGTTAGGAACATTTATTAAGATTATACATACTCTCCTGTCCCAAAACTATAAAACTATCTTCAGTGGTCCCATTCGCGGTTCGACCCAGTCACGGAATGTTCAGTTTGTGGGAAAGTTGATAATAATAATAACAATAATAATAATAATGTTAATGAAATATAAATAATAACTATGAAATCGATGATGATGTTGATGATGATGATGATGATGATGATGATGATGATGAATGATTATGAAATAATTTCTCTGCCAGACTCCCGCTGATCCAATTTTATATTGTTTCATTTTTGAAAGTTCAACATTAATGATCTCCCCGCCTATCGGGGCTTAGAGAAATAGATTAGGCTGCATGATGCTTCCACGCATAGCTGAAGCCGACCGCGCACACGAGTACTGGTAAACCGCTTAGAGGCTCTCAACCCGCCCCGGCAAAAATGGTGCGAATCGGACCGTCCATGCATATGAACCCTTTTGGTGTCATAGGGCGGCAGGGCTTGAGATGTCATTTCATCTCAATGTTGGGTAAAAGTCCCACAAACTCGGAAGCAACATCTCCAAAATAACCTAAATAGTGTTGACGTGGACGTTAAACCCAAATCAACCACTCAATCAAATCAACATTAATGAAGAGAAATAAATATCTCCTCAGCGTATAAAATGTTATCTTTCCCACATATGTTTATTCATTAGAAATAGCGATTATGTCAAATAGGGATTATATGGGCCCCGTAAAGCGATTTTGGTACTTATCGCCTATGCGAGCAGCGAAGGTTCAGGCGAGCCTGCATCCGCGCAGTCTCGCCAGAACCTTCGCTGCTCGCTCATACAAGCAGTGAATCAAGAGGCACCTTCAGACAGAAAGCCATATCCCTGGCCCCTCTGAATGGCTGGGCATGCGCAGTTAAAATTTGTCATGACAGAATGCTCGAAGACACAAATTCGCTTGGCGAGGCTCATAACAGTATTTAAATCAAATGACTGCCACGCCTATCGATTAACTTATCAATGATTAGATTAATCGATACGCGTGTCCTTAACAACCTGTCAATAATTAGATTAATCGATACGCGTGTAGTAAACAACCTGTCAATAATTAGATTAATCGATACGCGTGTCGTTAACAACCTGTCAATAATTAGATTAATCGATACGCGGGTCGTTAACAACCTGTCAATAATTAGATTAATCGATACGCGTGTCGTTAACAACCTATAAATAATTAGATCAATCGATACGCGTGTCGGTAACAACCTATCAAAAATTAGATTAATCGATACTCGTGTCGTTAACAACCTATCAATAATTAGATTAATCGATTAATCGATACGCATGTCGTTAAGAACCTGTCAATAATTAGATTATCGTAGCGCGTGTCGTTAACAACATGTCAATAATTAGATTATCGTAGGACGATGAATCGATCAATGTAATAATAAGACGAGATCAAAGACCAGACTAAGAGGGCGTGAAGTCATTACGGACTTGAATTAAAATTGCACAGGACATAATTTTAATAACTCAATAAAATTTATACCCAGTAAATCCCGCTTCCAGTTCGAAAATACGTCTTTAGATTTAAATATATTGTATTTTTTTTCTTTCTAATTTTCGGATAAAAATGATATTTCTCATAATCCTGCTCAAAACATAGATTGTGTGAACAAGTTAGAAACGCCCCGGCGAGGCGGTTCTAACGAGTGCCCACAATCTATGTTTCTGAGCAGTTATAAGAAAAATAATGCAATACCCCTTCATCATCATATCTTTATTTCCTCCTATGGAGATTTACAAGAGCAATACAATCAATACAAACATATGTACATAATACTACGAAAAGATCAGAAATCTATGAATGCAGTAAAGCACATGTGCAAATAATGCAAAAGCGTCATATGATTCCAGGGTATCTTCCAGACACCTTTGCGCAAGCATAAGTGCATTAAAGGGGGGGGGGGGTAGGATTCCCTTGCCTGTATATATCTTCAGTAGAGTGAAAGCCCGCTGGTAATTACTTTCAGTGTCTTAAAACACACATTTGCTAAGCACGAGAACCTGTCATCCGAGATTTCAGTTTCAAATGTAAGACTTAGCATTTTCGCGAGAAATTCGTTTCTTGTACAGCTTAGAAGTTCGTGCAAAATGTCTCTTCCAACATAAAGTTGTACAATCTCAAGGAACATAGCAACTTGGGGTCTTGTTGGTTGGTGCCTGATGCTCTGTCTCTGGTCGGGCTCATCGGAGTCTAACTGTTGGTTTTCTTTTGCTCCAGCATTTCAGTGGTTTCTTGCTGTCGAGTCCTCACCGTTGTCTCACCTTTGTGGTTCTTTGATTTCTGTGTTCACGGAGATGTTGCACTGATGAGTTAGGAGGCCTTCATGCGGACTGAACAAATTATTTGTCTAAATCGCGACGGAAGTAAGGGCGAGGATTGTGGCCACGTAAAATCGATTTAAGCCCCCCAGTGGAAATCTTCCACTGACCGTTCCAAGGCGGCTCTTCTGTGGCGATTTATTTATGTTGTTGTTTGTTACTTACTGTGTGTAAGACTTATGTCTTTTAATTTTGGATGGCCATGTGGCCATTTTGTGGGAAAGTGACTGTCCATATGGCCTTCCTTTGTTTAGGTTTCCATTATGGTCTGGTCGCTTAATGTTTGTATTTCTTTCCCTTTGGTGTCTTTTATGGATGGAGTAAGTTAATTGTATCAATTCCTGATCTTTGTTTTACTTCTACTTTGTGTATATGCAGTCACACAGTAAGTGTTCTAGAAGGTCGCGCACAATGTCGTGACAGAAGCTACATGACCGTTGTAAAGGCGGTTTCATGACCCAGAGACGCGCAATATGAGATATGAGTCTTTTGTCTCTAATACATGTAACATGGTATAAACTTGCTGTACTGATTTTACTTTGGATGCATTTAAAACGTTCAAAATCACTATCTGTACTAACTCGCTGTTCCCATTGGCACTGTTCATACTCGTATACTGCCTTATTGATTATGCGTTTCCATTGCATCTTTGAAGGAAACTTTAGTGTGTCTATGAATGTTAGTAGATTATTTTGGAGATTGTATTTATTTAAAATCGTCCATATATCAGCAGAGAACCCAGAATCCTGATTATGACTATCAAGATATATATTTTTTTTTTTTAAATTTCCAGTAGGCACAAATGCCCATGAGGATACAAGATATCAAGATATATAAATAATTTGAAAAGAAATATTTGTATTGAAATAGAGTCTGATGCAAGTGAACACAGTCTTCTTAGGAACCAAAAGTTTTCTGCGATCAATTTCAGCTTGGATTCTGTACAAACCGACCATCGATTCACACATATCTGACCGCACATATTGGTGGAAACCCTGTACCTTTTTCACTATATGATGTTGTAATTTATTCAGTTCAGCGATATCTTCATTCCTTAAATTGTCCCAAATCTCACATCCGTATGTGATGATCGGTAATATCACTTTCTTATAAAGACTGATAGAAGTTTGAACATTTAGTCCATCGGAATGGACTCCAACATCTGCTAATCCATAGAATGCATTTCTGGCTTTAGCGCAGACGTCTCGCGTCCGATTTATAGTTCTACGTGTTGCCTCTTGTTCAATTCCAAGATGCTTGATAGCCGTCTGTTGTCGTATGGTAGTGCTTCCAAACTTGATATTTAATACGTTATTTGCAACTGATTTCAGTTTTCCAAATACAATTACGCATGATTTTATAACGTGCATAAACAATCTGTATTTGCAATAGTATATGTATATTATCCTTATCAGGAATTGTAGTGCATGTGGCGAGTTTGCAAGCACGACCATATCATCAGCATATGTTGGGCAGCTGCAGTCTATAGTTCCTATATGGGCGTCTTTCTTGCAATTTTCTAACTCATTTAAGAGTTCATCAAGGTATACAAGGAACAAAAATGTGGAGAGTACTCCTCCTTGACGGACGCCCTGTAGGACTGAAAACCAGATAGACCCTTTCTTATTTATATATATTGCACTTAATATGTCATTGTACATTTCGACAATTATTCGCCATATCTTGCCAGTGATTCCTAACTCATACAGTTTGACGAAAAGGGCGATGTGCCATACTGTGTCGAATGCTTGTTTAGTGTCCAAGAATGCGGCAAAAGTACAACTGCCATTGTCTATATTATATTGGATGACCTCCTGCACCACAAATGCAGTGGTCACACAGCTTAAATTTGGCTGAAAACCCTGCTGTTGTCGATTTGGGAACTTGATATTGTATGTTTTCAGACACAGATTAATTCTACTTTGAATGATTTTCTCGTATATTTTATACAACACTGGCAGCAATGTAATCGGTCTGTAACTGTCTACCGATGATCTACTTTTACCTTGACCTTTATGAATTGGGATTATTACACATTTTTTCCAAGCTTTAGGAATAAGTTCTAGTTGGAAAACACTGTTATAGAGTTTAAGTAAAACTTTTCTTAGGACCTTTCCTCCAAAGACAATGTGTTCGTTTTGTACGAGGTCCCATCCCGGGGCCTTACACTTTTTTAATTTTGATAGGATTGTTTCAAGTTCAACTTCTGTAATATTCTTTTCAACGCATTCTTGGTTATTTTCATAAGAATCAGATAGAATATTTTTAAATTTGTTCTCCATTTCACGTTTGAAATCATCATCGAACTGACTGTCATCTTTGGGTGTATAAACATCCATGTAAAACTTTTCAAACGCACCCAACACCAATTCTAGGGTTGATAAAACTTGGTCGTCAACTATAATTTCTATACAGCTGTCATTTCGCTTTGACTTTTTATTCTTCACTAGCTGCCAGAATAATCTCAAGTTGCATTCCGCTGTAGTTTCCAACTCCTTTATTGAGTTATTAATAAATTCTTCACTGGCCCTACGCTGTATCGTTCTAAATTTATCTTTTGCATGTTTATAGCTAGTATAGAGTGCATGTTCGCGGCCGCGTGGTCTTCCTGCTGAAATCCACTCAATCCGGGCCTTACGCTCTAATTTCTGCGCTTCTTTGATTTCAGGATTCCAGTATGGTTTGGTATGTTCGCTGAATGCTTTCCGTGGTAATGTGTTACTTGCCGACTGAATAAGGCAAGAAACGAGTTCGTTTACAAACCAGTCCACGTCACGCTGCGATTGTATACTGAATAGCAACAAATTACGGAGTGATTCAGTAACAGCTTGTTCATAAGCATTTAGTTGGTTTTGTTCTGCTTTGTGCCACGCAGTCCAAGTATTATTGTCTATTGGTTGATATATAACAAACTGATGGAACTCCAGGTAACAATACATTGGAAGATGATCTGACGTTGATGATATGCTACCGTCCGGTAGAATTTCACATCTTGTTACTTCACACGCTGTAACATCGTTTGTTAAAATATAGTCCAGCATTGTCATTGTTGGTATAAATGAAAAGCTTGGTCCTGTGCATATCGCCATATTGTTTACAGCTACGATGTTATTATCCGTTATGAATTTCACTTGGTATGTTGCTCTTCTAATATACTCGCATTCATATCACCACCAACTATAACATGTCCTATGTCTGCGTAGTATGTATAAATTTCTTGCAGACATGCAAGGTGTTCTCTATATTCATTAATATTATTACCAGCGGGCATATAGACAGAGAAAATGAAATAAGGACGAGATCCTATGCCAACTATTTTGATGCCTACTATCCTTTCATTGCCATCATCGAGTGGTTCAATGTTGTATATGAGTGACTTTTTGTACATTACTGCCACTCCACCTCTTCCACACAGGCTAGTTAAATTTGTATTGTGCATAGGTTCACATCGTGTATAGCTTATATAGTTACTATTTAAACTGTTCATAAATGAGCCGTTGTGAGGTAGCAATTTGTGCTCATTAATAAGCACTATGTCACAACTGGTTTGTTCTAATAGTTTATTCAAGCAGACTGTAGAGGACATAATACCCCGGACATTCCATACCATAATATTCAAACCCATCAACAATAGAAATAATATTTCTTCGTTTGAGAATGTGTTACCCATTCTGGAAGACTTTATGTTTGACTTTAAATTCGTAAACTGAAGATATACCAAAACCATTATTGTGAACTGCGAGCTTTATTTGGCTTATAACGACCTTCTTGTCGCTTATTATTTGTCTTCCAGTATGTGCAGTAAATCCCATCGGGCCATTCAAAACTGTCCGATTCCACTTTTTCTGCGAATTTACAGTCTACTATAACTTGAGCATAGCATTTTTTATTTCGACCTCGAAATAGATTTAGTTCGTGAATGTCCACTCCATTTTGTTTAAAATGCGCTATTATACCTTTTCGTGTCGAACTTTCGTCGATATTGCTAACGAAATATTTCCTATACCGCAGTCTTCTGCGGACGCCAATAAAGACATCTTCTGTACTATTGGCCTGCGTATCAGAGGCAGTGAAAGTATTTTCGCTACTGTTTTGTGAAGCGTCTTCATTGGTTTCCGTAGTTACCGCCTGGGCAATTGTTTCATTTCCGTTCTGTTCACTGTTATGTTGTGCTCCCTGTGTCGGGTCGGGTATCGACCGCGGTTCAGTTAGAGACCAAGGTCGCTGTTGATACCAAGCAGATGGTGGTACATGATTCGGACCGAGATTAAGTGGCCTTAATGGATAGTTTAAAGGCATGTATGGTCGAAAGGGCACGCCACTAGTTGCTAAGTTTAGAGGGTTGTTTAATTTGAACATGGGCGGTTGATTATTAACGTTCCTACTACTGTGGGAATTATCGAAAGACGCAGTCGGTACCGGTCCGGACACTAAGGGAGTCATATGGGGGCCACTGTTTGTGCTATGTGTAGTTCTAGTTTGTAATATTTGATTTCCCGCTGTTGTGTTGTGGGTGTTCAACAGCACTGATGTGTTAGGAGCGGTGCTAGGGCCTACTTGGGTGCTTAATTCTACTTGGCCAGAATACCCAATATTAGCATATGGTCCACTATTAAGTCTATGTCCGCTTTGATGCGTCGAACTGGTCTTGGTTTGCTCATCACAGTTTCTTAGCCTAGCAGAGTTATCGACTTTCGAGCTAGATGTGCTAAGAGCAGCAGGTTCGCTAGTCTTTCTTGAAGGGTCCTCTTTGTCAGCCCGCTTTGACAATGAAGCTGAAGAACTTGGCACCTCGCCGTTCTTGTCAAGAAATGGTCTCCAGGACGGGCTAGTCTGTGTAACATTCGGTGACACCAATGGTGGCGGCACCTGTGTTGTATTTTGGGCATATCCGGGTGATTCTTGAGTAAACGGAGATTTAGCAGAGGAGCGTAATTTAGAGACCGCACTAGTAAGTCGCTTATTGTTAGTTTCTAGTACCCCTATTCTCTTGTTAAACGTGTTTATATGTGCGCTTATATCTTCAAAATCCTTTAGAGCAGCTGTCACTAACTTCAGTTTCGCATCGTATTGTGTGACTTTCGCCTGAAATTCACTATCGATACGAGTCAGGCTATTAGTAAGGAATTGGTTCTTTTGCTCTAAGGAATTTATGGTCTCTTGCAGATGTTTTGATGATTCTTCCTGAGACGATTTGAGTTCATTTATTTCTAATCGCAGACTCTGTATCAGTAATTTCACACTTGCTGTTTCATGTCGACTTGGAGTTTGTTCTGGATGCTGGCATGCATTTGCTTCAAATGGCAAGTGTTTGTTCCCGTGTGATGAAAATATGTCCACAACATTGGCTGTCATATCGCCATTCAAGTACAGGTTCAGTGCGTGACAGTCTTTGGCATATTTAAATGCGCTCGTGCTTTTAATGGTATTTTTCCTTGTGACGGGGGCATTCTGAAATAACTCGCAGTCATACATTCCCCTGAGACGGGTGATAAGTATATTCCTATACCAGGATAAAAGCCCTTCTTTGCCCTCGAGGTAGGCTAGGACTTTTTCGATGTACACCTGCTGTGGGGAATCATCGAACATGTCGTCAAGTTTGCAGAAGAATTCTTGATTCGGTGGGATCTGGGAGTCGAAATAACCATCAGATTCTTCCTCTTTAACACGTGGTAGTAAAAGTTCATTCTCGAATGATGTCTGATCGAAGCCGTTGTCACAATCAGACTGATCGTGATCTGATAGCTCGTGCCTATTCCCGTAGTTATCAGCTTCTTGGGAGTCATCTTCGCAGTATGAAAACCTTTTTGGGACAGTTTGTGAATTGTTTATAGCACTGCTTTCGTACTCGTTGCCATCCCTGTTAACGTTCGTGCTTCCGCGTATAGTCAGCGCTACTAATGGAGTGTATGATGGCTCATAACCCTCTCCGTAGAAATTTTGCTTTTCGATTGTCTGTTCGCTCATATCGTTATCGCAGACGCTTTATCCGGTTGAATAGGGTGAATCAGTCTAATCTTGCTTATTCATGCGTGACGACAGTTTTGCCGGCCGTCTCCTCTATTGTTCGTCCAAACCACTCTCACACATGTTCTTGGCCTGAGGGCAGTATTAGTTGGACGAGTATAAGTCAATTATTGTTAGTTTCATATTTTCTAGACTGTTTATCGAAACAAATCAACACGAATAATGCCAATTTACCGCATAAATTTATATTCCAAATTCACAAATCCATTTTGTGACACTTAAACACTGTCCTTGCAAAGTTATAGAATTTGGCACTTTCTAAATCGTATTTTGTTTCGGAAAATTCACAGCATCTCCGATCGCGTGACACACATTTGTATAAACCTCTATACATCTCTCTCTCTCGCTCTCTCTCTCTCTCTCTCTCTCTCTCTCTCTCTCTCTCTCTCTGATCCGTATTTCAGTCGTTCCATATAGTTGTGTATGTGTAATTCTCTCTCTCTCTCTCTCTGATGCGGTTCTAATGAGTACACACTATTTCGGCTAAGAAATAAGAAAAATAATGTATACATATCTCTCTGTCTCTCTCATTCATTTTCTTCTTTCTCCTCTGCCCCTCACTTTCATCTCCTCTACTGTCCCTTCTATCTCATTCTCCCTTTCTCGGGGAAACGACACAAAATAACCCATAAAGGTTGACGTGTCGTTAAACCCAAAACAATCCCTCCCTCTCCCCCTCCCTCCGACTATACTATCTATCTATCTATCTATCTATCTATCTATCTATCTATCTATCTATCTATCTATCTATCTATCTATCTATCTCGATTTTTTTATTGTAGATCTATATCTACCAATCTATCTGTCATGTCAGTATTCCGGTCCGTACATGTATTTGTATTAGTATTTGCATCTCTCTCTCACTCTCTCTCTCTCTCATTACAGTTTTCATTTTTTTTTTTTGTTATTTCTAATCAAAAATGGATATCGAACTAAATTCTACATGCTCATTACATTGATTTCTTTCTTTCTCATTCCTTTCTTTCTGATATTAAAAACGCATTATATTGCACAGACGGCGGTTAAAATGATGACACGCGCCGTATGCATTAAACGATAATCGGAAAACAGAATCAGGAAAAAATAATCAGGAAAAAAAGCATCAGTTTTATCCAAATTCGTTTCTGATGTTACAATGACGATTAAGATACTTTTTATTTTTTGATTTTTTTTTTCAGTTTAATATTCAATTTTGAAACCTATTTCTGTACTCCTTGCTTTATAAAAGGGATAAGATGTCACTTCATCTCAATGTCTGGTAAAAGTCCCACAAATTGGAAGCAACGTCTCCAAAATGACCAATATAATGTTGACGGGGACGTTAAACCTCCAATCAACAAACAAAAACGGTGCGCTTTGGACCTCCATGCTCATGGACCCTATTTGTTTTCACTGGGCCACAGGGCTTGAGATGTCATTTCATCTCAATGTCGGGTAAAAGTCCCATATATTGGAGGGAACGTCTCCAAAATGATCTATATATTGTAAACGGTGATGTTAAACCTCCAATCAAAGAAACAAATTGGTTTTTGTTTGTTTGATTTGAGGTTTTTCGTCCCAGTCAACACTGTATAGGTCATTTTGGAGACGTTGCTTCCAATTTTGTGGGACTTTTACCCCGTCAACAATGTATAGATCATTTTGGAGACGTTGCTTCCAATTTTGTGGGACTTTTACCCGACATTGAGATGGAATGACATCTCAAGTCCTGTGGCCCAGTGAAACCAAATAGGGTTTGAGACCAAAGGGCTCGAGAAACGAAGGTTGATGTTTGTGTCGCTTGTGTTATTTTATTTTGGATAGCCTGTTGCCCATTTTGTGGGAAAGTAACTGTCCTTTTGGCTTTTCGCTGTTGATGTTTCCATTAGGTCTGTTGCTGCATGTTTGTGTTTCTTTCCCTTTGGTGTCTCTGATGGGAGCTATGGGTTGATTGTATCGATTCCTGATTATTGCCTCTACTTCTATTTCGAGTGAGTGAGTTTTAGTTTACGTCCCACCAACAGCTAAGGTCATACGGAGACGGGACCTCGGTTTAAAGACTCATCCGAAAGTCTGGAGAAGCCCGGGATCGATCCTGCGATCCCTGGTTTACAAGGCGAGTAGCGTAACCACTGCACCACGGAGGCTTCTACTTCTATTTCGAAAGACCAGGTAGAAATCTGTTTTGGTCTATAAAAAAAAAATTCTAATGAAGTTTTAAATAAATTGAAATCCAAGCGTTTTCGTGCTTCAAGTCTGTACTGTCTACTTATGATTTTTCCACCCTTTACACTGCACTTCCTCATTATCTTATAAAAGTAAAACTTAATGATTTAATTGAATGGACATTCCATAGTGAAGAATTCTATCTTGCATGTAATGTAAGAAATGCTTTTTCACTTTTGAAGAGCATAAAATTATACTTTATGGTCATGTCAGAAAGTGTGTGAAGCTTTCACATTTCTCATTAGAAAAACATGTCCGTAAGAAATAATGGCGTCACACATGGTGTCAGAAAATGATAAATATAAGGTAAAAATATAATATCTTTATCATTTCTGCTTTCAACATAGATTGTGGGTGCTCGATAGAACCGCCTCAATGAGGCGGTTCTAACGAGTACCCACAATGTATGTTTTTGAGCGAAAATGAGGCATATAATGTATACCCCCGTGAACCCCACTTTTATCTATATAAAGTGGGTTTAGGGGGTCTTCGTCTCACGGACTTGTTATCGTGATGTACTTGACGATATTTACATAAGATTTGGTACTAAGTTATTTAGACAAGCTGTGGGTCGGTTGGTCAGGCCTCAGATTCTATGACGGTTCCAATGTAAAGGCTTATTGAGAATTAGAGAGATCTAATTCAAGGTAATGTTGGTTTGTGCCTGATGCTCTGTGGTCGGGCCCATCGGAGTCTAACTGTTGATTTTCCTTTGCTCCAGTATTTCAGTGGTTTCTTGCTGTCGAGTCCTCACCGTTGTCTCACCTCTGTGGTTGTCTGATTATTTGTGTTCACGGAGATGTTGCACTGATGAGTTAGGAGGCATTCATGTGGACTGAACAAATTATTTGTCTAAATCAGGACGGAAGTAAGGGCGAGGATTGTGGCCACGTAAAATCGATTTAAGCCCCCGAGTGAAATTCGTTTCCGGTGACCGTTCCAAGACGGTTCTTCTTTTGCGGTTCATTTTTGTTATGGTTTGTCTTTGGGTGTTTGTTTCGCTTATGTTATTTTATATTGGATAGCCTATTGGCCATTTTGTGGGAAAGTAACTGTCCTTTTAGCTTTCCGCTGTTGGTGTTTCCATTAGGGTCTGTTGTTTCATGTTTGTGTGTCTTTCCCTTTGGTGTCTCTGATGGGAGCTCTGGGTTGATTGTATCGATTCCTGATCATTGCCTCCACTTCTATATTCCGATGGGTACTAATTGCGTCACCACTTGTGGCTGATTTGTTTTTATTTTGTTATGAGAGAGACTTCATGACGCCCCTTTCTGCTGAAAACCAGTCTGAAATGACTGAAGCTTTAAGCTCCACTTCTAGATATTTGGATGATTTATTAAATATTGATAATACCTATTTCGATGTTTTGATCAGCCAACTTTACCCCCCCCCCCCCCGAACTTTAGTTCAATAAAGCAAATTCTTCTGATATCGAGGCCCCGTTTTTGGATTTACATCTGTCTATTGTAGATGGGTTTGTTTCTTGCAAAATTTATGATAAACGCGATGATTTTGATTTTGAGATTGTAATTTTTTCTTTTTTGGTTATGATGTTCCTCGTGCGCCATCCTATGGCGTTTATATTTCGCAATTAATTCGATTTGCCAGAGTGTGTGGTCATGTAACAGACTTCAACACTCGTAATTAATTGTTAACGGCTAAACTTCTTAATCAGGGTTATCGGTACCATAAATAACGCAAAGCCTTTTCAAAATTTTATAGACGTCATTCTGATTTAATTTCAAAATTCAATATTGGACTTAAATCTCTTCTGCAACAAGGTCTATCGGAACCCGAATTTTATGGTGACTTAGTATATAAATTCAGAAAAATATATAACTGCAATGACTTCAGTTTCGTAAAATCATTCTTCGATATAAAAAGATTGGGTACAACATAAACGTTATACAACAGACTGCATGCATGGTAGTTAACCCAATCACGGTTGACAACTTTGTTTCCCTCTTTAATTGCACGCCGGTGGGTCAGGCCTCAGATTCTATGACGGTTCCAGCGTAAAGGCTTATAGAGAATTAGAGAGATCTAATTCAAGGTAATGTTGGTTGGTGCCTGATACTCTATATCTTGTCGGGCCCATCGGAGTCTAACTGTTGGTTTTCTTTTGCTCCAGCATTTCAGTGGTTTCTTGCTATCGAGTCCTCATCGTTGTTTCATCTCTGTGGTTGTTTGATTATTTGTGTTCACGGAGATGTTGCACTGATGAGTTAGGAGGCCTTCATGCGGACTGAACAAATCATTTGTCTAAATCGCGACGAAAGTAAGGGCGAGGATTGTGGCCACGTAAAATCGATTTAAGCACCCCCCCCCCACACATCCTCCCCCCCCCCCCCGGTGGAATTCGTTTCCGCTTACCATTCCAAGGCGGTTCTTCTGTCGCGGTTTATTTTTGTTATGGTTTGTCTTTGGGTGTTTGTTTCGCTTATATTCTTTTATTTGGTATAGCCTATTGGACATTTTGTGGGAAAGAAACTGTCCTTTTGGCTTTGCGCTATTGATGTTTCCATTAGGTCTGTTGTTTCATGTTTGTGTTTCTTTCCCTATGGTGTCTCTGATGGGAGCTGTGGGTTGATTGCATCGATTCCTGATCATTGCCTCCACTTCTATTTTTCTATGAGCATGGAGGTCCGAAGCGCACCACTTTTGTTTGTTGATTGGAGGTTTAACGTCCCCGTCAACATTATATGATACTTTTTTCTGACACTTTTTTTCCTGATACTTTGTACGCGTTTTTTTTTATTTATATTCGCATTAAACCCGCTATACTTATTGTTATTACAGGTAAAAAGTTATTGTAATAGAAAAAAAAACATACACATTGATGTGCACTGTAATGGTTAACCGCTTACGGGTTTGGTTTTGGTTTCAAATTATTTCACTCATGTCAAACCGACAATAGTGACAACATAGTGAGGCGAGGAAACGGAACGAATTGCAGATTTGCTAAAACGCCTATAACTCACTTTCTACACAGAGACGGTCGACTTAAAACAATAGTGTCTCAGAAAATACTGAACCAAGAAAAACTATTTTGTTGGAAAAAAGGTATGTATTCTACTGGAACCGCAGCCTAGTGAACATGAACTTCTGGAAAGTAGAAGTAAAACAAAGATCAGGAATCGATACAATTAACTTACTCCACCCATCAAAGACACCAAAGGGAAAGAAACACAAACATGAAGCGACCAGACCATAATGGAAACCTAAACAAAGGAAGGCCATAAGGACAGTTACTTTCCCACTAAATGGCCAAATGGCCATCCAAAATAAAAAGACACAAGTGATACACACATGGAAAGAATAAGTCCACTGTCAGTTGAAAGTATAAGTTAGATGACCTTGTTCCCCCAGCTAGACACTGTAGAAATCACCATTCGTTGGCGTTTCAGACCCTTACTGCAAGAACTGACATTTATAAAGAGTCGGTTCTTCCCCAGAACCATTAGAGATTGGAATGTCCTTCCCGATTCGATTATTTCGACAGCTTAAGGTGCTGATGATTGTGTAGCTAAATTTACCTCTTTGGTTAGAGCTAGGGACTAACTTCCCACATTACAGGTCCTGGTGTATGAATGTCATTTGAAGTGTTTTTTCTTTCTTTCTTTCTCTATATACTGCCATACGCCCTCGCGGGCATTCTAGGCAGGTGTATTTTACATACACTCCAGTTTTGCAGGATGAAAGCCTACACAGTAATCATGTAATTATGGTAGGGTTCTTTAACCTGCACAGGGGATGGTTCTCCCTGCACAGGGGGGCCTCCAGTTTACGTTCCGATCCGAAGGACGGTGCACTTTATGACATTCATCCCTGCAAATGATGTGAATGGAGCGTGTTCGGACACCGAAATTTTATCGCCGCTGCCGGGGATCGAACCCGGGACCTCTAGCATCAGAGGCAAGTGCACTAACCACTGAGCTATCACGTGTCACCAGTAACAATTCTGATTCTGATTCATAATGCTCCTTTTCACTAAACAGACTTTTTCAATGCATTGAGTCCTTTTCGTATAACAGAAGTCCTTTCGCATTTTAGGGTAATCCCTGTAAAATGGGTTGTGGGACAACTCGGCACATAGCAAACTCGGCACATGACAAACTCGGCACATAACAAACTCGGCACATGACAAACTCGGCCTGTACACACTCGGCACATAATTAGCTGTTTGGGTCAATTATCTATTGTTCACTTGGTAATGATAATTACATAACCAAACAAACAATCAAATTTAGATTGTATAGGCCAATTACTTTAGAAAGTGTGATAGGTAAGATTATGGAAAGAGTTATCAGCAAAAGACTGATTTGGAAGTTGGAAATTGAAGGTGGTATAGCAAGAACTCAGTACGCATATAGGAAGCAAAAGTCATGTGTTCAGTCTCTTTTAAGGCTGTGTAATTCAGTTTCAGAAGCAAGGAATAGGAAGGAAAGTACAGTGCTCGCAGTGATGGATTATGAGTCTTGCTATGAAAGAATATGGAGAGCAGGTTTATTGAAAAAGGCATTTGAAAGTGGGATTAATGGCAGATTATGGCTATACCTTAAGAACTTCCTTATAGACCGGAAGTACTTCCTGAAAGTGAACAATTTTACATCTCCTACATTCCGGTCTGCAGTAGGCATACCGCAAGGATCAGTTATCAGTCCAGTGCTTTGTAATCTGTATACAAGTGATTCAATGAAGGAAGTGGTAGGTAATCATGCAGAATTTGCAGATGATAGCTGTGTTTGGGAAAGTAATACATCAGTGGCGGAAAGTTGTGCTGCGTTGAATGATAAACTGGCATCTGTGGTAGATTGGTGTAGGAGATGGAATATGTTGATTGCACCGGATAAGACAGAGATAATGGTATTTAAACATAACGGCAGAGATTCAGAAGTGAAGGCAGAGGTGAAGTTAGGCGAGAGTGTTTTAAAAACAACCAATTCAAAGAAAATTCTGGGTGTCACAGTAGATGATAAATTAAACTTTCACGAACATATTCAACAGAAAACAAAGGCTGGTTTCAGTGCCTTGAAATGTCTTGATAATTTCGTTCAAGGACATAGAGGATGCAGCCAAACAGTGTATATGAGACTCTACAAATCCTTGGTTCTTCCGGTGATGGAGTATGGAGCAGCTGTGACAGTCGAGTCCCTTGAAGAAAGCAGTAAGGAGTTTGGAAAGGTTCAGAGGTCAGCGATGCTAAAGGCATCAGGTTGTTTGAACAGTACCAGCACAGAAGCTTTGGAAGTCTTGACAAACACCATGCCTATAGACCTACAGCTGAAGATAAGACAAGCACAAGAAGTCATCAGAATCAGTGCCAAGTATGAAGATGATCCTCTCAGGGAAGAGTTTGATGCATGGATAGAGGGGGATAAAACTGTGGGTAGAAGAGCTACTATTTTTCATTTATTGATGTCTAGGTTTAGGGAATTGAAGGGAATGTTAGAGTTTGAGAACATTGAGAAGGAATTCAGATATACCAAGGAATTGATGGGGCTCATCAAAGAGACAGGAAGTGTACACAAGGAAGAATTCACATTCTCCAAGGAAGAACAGAAAGAAAATATATTAGAGCTTCTTAGAAATTGTGATAAAAACGATGTATTAATGTTCACAGATGGATCAGCATTAGGTAATCCAGGTCCGACTGGAGCTGGTGCTGTGGTCTACCTTGAGGGTTACTCCAGCACACCAGTTTTGATGAACAAGGGAGTTTCTCCTATAGGTAACAATTATACTGGAGAATTGGTAGGTATACAGATCGGGCTAGAATTCTTGGCTGATCTAGACTTCAAAGGCAGAGTAGTTCATATTCTGACCGATTGTCAACCAGCTATTAAGACTGCTTTCAGTACTGAAATGCCAACTAACAAGATTGAAACAGTTCTCAGCATCAAGGAGAGTTTAGCAAAGGTAAGGTGTAGGGAGAATATTGTGAAAGTTCATTGGGTGCCCGGACACAAAGATATTGAGGGGAATGAGTTGGCAGATCAACAAGCAAAGGCGGCAGCATCAGAGATGATTAAAAATAATGAGGTAAAACCGACCCTGGACAAGAAAGAAGCCGTACGGGAGTGTAAATCACAGGGAAGGGAAAAATGGGAAAGAAGGTACAAGTGCTCAGACAAAGTGAATGTATTGCAGGATATAATTGGGGAAGTGGGAAAAAGGATCTGTCATGGAGATAGGGACAGAAGGACTTTCTCTGCAGTAAATCAGGTGCTGTGTGGACATTCAATCTTAAATGATCACCAGGCAAAAATTAACAAAGATCAGTCAAGTTTGTGCGAGACATGCAACATGAAAGAGAATGTGGATCATTTTCTTTTTCACTGTCAGAGATTTAAATCAGAAAGGGATACTTTAGAGTATAATGTAGAAGAGATTCTGGCCAGGGAGGAGGTGAAATTGGTAACAGACATTAACTTGAAAGTGTTGACAGGCATGATTGAAGACATTAGTAAGCAAGGAAGGAAGGAACTGACAGATGCACTGATGGAATACATCAGGAGCACTAAAAGATTTTGAAGGTCATTGTATTATGAGCATCATGTGTTTTTCACATAGGGAAATGCACAAGTGACTTACTTAAGTACCATGAGTTTATAGGCAGCGAAAAAATGCCTTATAGATATACAACAACAACAATCAAATTAAAGTTACCTGTGAAATAGGGACCAACCAAATAGGGACCAAACATCAACATTTAATTGAGTAGATCTTTATTAAAAAAAAAATATATGAAGATTTTTTTTTCAATAAAATTTCAACTATTTAAGTTTCAAATATTTAAGTTGTTTCTTAAATTAACCAGCGGATTAATCTTAAAAAAAAAAAAAAAAAAAAAAAAACAGACAAAGGTTGTGGGTACTCGTTAGAACCGCCTCAATGAGCACCCACAACCTATTTTTACTGAAAACAAGGAAAAATATCGTTTGCCAAGACGCCCATCAACTCGGCTGGGCAATCTCTTGTTTGACAATACGCCCATCAACTCGGCTGGGCAATCATGGGTGGCAATGAGTAACAAATATCATATTCACAGCTTTAGTCATCGCCTGATTAATCAGATAATTAGTGTAGCAATTAAGTCATATCCAGAGCTTATTGATTTAGATGATTTGAAAAAAAAAAATGCAAAAAAATAAAAATAAACTAGAAACTTTTTTTTTATTTAATAAGCATATATATAATTATTATAAAATAATAATAATAATAATAAAACAGGCAAATAAAGTATTAATGTACAGCTCAATAAGCATTATAACTATTGTGGGCCGAGTTTGCTATGTTCCGAGTTTGTAGGGGCCGAGTTGGTTATGTGCCGAGTTGGCTATGTGCCGAGTTTGCTATGTGCCGAGTTGTCCCGATACCGTAAAATGCCACATAATATGGGAGAAAAAAAAATTAAGTCCCTGCTCTAGATGAATGTCAAATAAACTACATTATGACACGCTGTTTTTTGACTGTCAAAAGTTAGTTCCTGATGTTATTCCTGAAAATAAAAGACTTATCCATGATATTGAAACCAAAGCAAGATTGTTCTGTTTTAAACTACATTTGAAACGGTTACACCTGTTGAACAACGTAAAAGAAGACTTAAGGGGGAAGATGGTTGCCAGCCCCGCTAACCGTATGTCTAAAGAAACCCTTTTATAGATCATCAGTGACACGTTCACGTACGCCTTCAGACAGGCGGAGAATACAGACCTAAGAAGAAGACTACCTGGTGCGAAAACCACGGGTGAAACATCCAGGGGCAAAACGTCTTCGAAATACGTATCAGGTGGCGTATACAGACAACATGAATCAAGTTTGGCCTTTATTATCTATCTATCTATCTTCATATACTGAGTCGGTCAAACTTGGCCATTACCTCAGTTGGGTGGTGCGCTAAATTTAGAATTTAGCAAAAAAAAAAAAAAAAACACACCCACTGGATGAGTTCTTAAAACTATTTACAATCTGCTTTCAGAGGTGTACTAAAACGCACACCTCTGGATCCCAATCTACACTATGCGGGCTTTGAACTCCTCTGCAGTTTTGGCATTTACCACAGAGGAGGGAAGACTATTCCACTGAGGAATAGTTCTAGGGAAGAAAGAATTCTTCAGGGCATCACTATAGGCCTGGTACCTACGATATTGACTGTTGTTTAGTTTTGATGCCCTTGTTTGAGTTGAAGTAAACCCTATCACATGGTTTCAAAATGGCGACTTGCAGGAGGAACTTTTTTAAACTTTCCACCAAATTTATATTTTGAATAAAATGAAATGTAAACCAACAAACCAACAAAGATAGTAAACCAACAAACGAGAGCTAGACATGACAGATAAAGAATATGCGCCGCTGTCGGCATTGTGTGTGAGATCACTAAATGACAAGCTTTATGAGAAAAGAAAGCAGGGAGCATTGGAAATAGAAAGGTAAACAAATAATTTGGCGGCTGTTTGTTTGAGGTTTAACGTCCCAGATGCTGCTTCAAGTTTTGTAAGACTTTTACCCGACATTGAGATGAAATAACATCTGAAGCCCTGCCGCCAAATGACCAATACGGTTTATATGTGTAGTAGGCCAGACTGCATTGAAACAACCAAGTTTCGTAACACTGGACTTGAGGCCTGATGGACATAAGGGGTGGAAAATACCACTGAGTGTATTTAAAAGCTCTACAGTTTTATTTACAAAATACAATGTTTCTTACAAATAGGAGCTTTTTTCGTGACGTACTTCCGGTTCTAAAAATAGAACGGGAAAAGCCCTGGCCGTCATCTGTCGTATTGCTTCAAAGGCAGTGGGACAGATAAAGTGTTAATTACAGCGTAAAACAGTGGAATTCTTTTAAATTTTTGGCGAATTCTAATGTGAGATAAAGGGAGAAACACCGATATGCTGCCAGTTATGAAATTTCGCATTACGAAAATGATATATTGTAACGGTTATGGATAAATACCACTTCTACAGCCTTGCTGTTGGAGCCGGCTCTTTTAGCGACGCAGGTAGAGTGGTTGGCTTTTTCACGAAGTTAAGCAACGGATATCGCGGTTAGTACCTGGATGGGTGACCGCGTTGCTTGACTTCGTGGACGACCCGGCACACGCTACATTGGTGGCAGCGGTGGGATGGAAACAGTGCCGCTGGTTTGTTAAATAGACTCCGCCCTTGGGTTAGCCTTGTGAGGCATGTGTGACTTCGGGACGAAGTCAAGAGATGAGGGGGAGAAATGTAACGGTTATGGATAAATACCACTTCTACAGCCTTGCTGTAGGAGCTGGCTCTTTTAGCGACGCAGGTAGAGTGGTTGGCTTTTTCACGAAGTTAAGCAACGGATATCGCGGTTAGTACCTGGATGGGTGACCGCGTTGCTTGACTTCGTGGACGACCCGGCACACGCTACAATATTGTACATACGACCCAACAGGGTCCTCTCTCTCTCTCTCTCTCGCTCTCTCTCTCTGTGCACCAACAATTAGCGAGCGCAGGCAAATGTAAATCACAGTTTGTCGTTAAATGACGCCACGTCACCCGACATGTAGCACGTCAACAACGTCGTGTCTACATCAAACCAACTTCAAAGCGATGCATTGAATTTGACATTGCAACGTCGATGAAACGTCAGAACGTTGCGTTGGCGATAATACGGCGTTGTTTAATAAAATGTCATTTGCCCAGTGCTCGGACCCATCAAGACCCAGTGGGATTGGAACATTAAATTCAAAACAAACGTAGAACACCCTTTCAGTGCATAAAAATGAAACACTCCTTCGCAAGTGCAAGACTTTACAGTAAAATCTGGTAGATTTGTAGATTGGTTCAACCCGCCCAGCCCTTAGGTCTACATTGACCCATTTGGTACCGGAAACCCCAAAAGGACTAAGTGACACACAGTGCAGGCCCAGATCAGACACGGCAGAACGCGGCGTCTGATCAGGGCCTACACTGTTTGCAAAAAGTTCGGCCATTTTCCAAATAAATGTTGAAGAAAACACAACCTGACACCCCCAAATTTTGAAAATGACTCCTGCTATATATAAGGAGAAAGATTCGGCCCGAAAGATTCCATTTGTTACAAAAAGGGTTATGGACTGCTTTGATACAGGGATCAGTCAAACCGCTCTCATCTCAATGGTCACGTGACATTGAAGTGAGTTGGAGTGGTTGTCAACGGCATGACGTCGAGCCAACGTTGACTAGACGCCCGTCTGTAAGTCCACGCATTGGTTGTTTGTTGTTGTGTTTTTTTTCGACTGTCAGTATGTTTATTTGTCTGTCTAACAGTCCATCCGTTTGTCTGTAAGTCAGTCATTCATTCAGTCAGTCGGTCTGTGTGTCGTCTGTCTGTCTATTTTCAGTTTGTCAGTCAAACCTCTCTCTCTCTCCCATGCCAAGGGTCATGTGACTATGAAGTGAGTTGGAGTGGGTGTCGACGGCATGACGTCGAACCAACATTGACTCAACGCCCCTCCGTCAGTCCACTCATAAGTTTATTTCGACTGTCAGTATGGACATTTAAATTGCACATGTAGACAGATCGTTGGACAGATTTCTAAAGAAAGAAAGAAAGAAAGAAAGATAGATAGATAGATAGATAGATAGATAGATAGATAGATAGATAGATTTGGATAGCGAATAAAACGAAAGTTACGTAAAAACTTTTTTGTAAGTAAGCTTTTGCGAATAACGGTATCTCAAGCCATTGACATGGGTCATTCACGAAAAGATTTTCGTCAATTAAAAACGGATTTAGGATAAATGAATTTCGGTAATAAAAGCGAAATATCATTCTTTCCTTCTCGAGGCATTATTTAAATGAAAACGGGTATATTTTCTCTCAAAATGTCTGAATATTGTTACCATTTTAAGTTCCGCCAATACATTTGAATAGCGATGGCCGTTTCAATTGACGGCCAGTACTTTGCGCATGCGCAAGAATGACGTCATAAACGGAATTCCTAAAACCTCCTATACTACATTTTTACAAACTTTTGTACAATGACACTACAAGATTTTTAAATGCGCCTATTTACAAGACTACATAAAACATTAATTTGCATTGTTTAACCTACAGGGATTGGAACACTGTCGGTTCCAGTGGGAAGGGACTGTTTATCAGCAGAGTAGACCTTCATCATTTCTGATCAAGGTGTACCCTGCTGGGGTACTGGTTTTCACCGCACCGTCAGCCACTTGTTTCAAATGACACATTGTATTTCATTAATTTAAAACCAAACTGGTAAGTTATTTCAGATAACTAAATACTAAATTTAACATTTCTTTACAATTAATTTATCAGTCAACTTTGTTTTCATACATTAGAAATGTACAATTAACAAAGTTTGACACATGAAACCATTTTATGCGAGTCGTTTTGACTACTTTTGCATATTACTACTTTCAAGGGAAATAACTCTTACATACCAGTAATTTACAAGTTAAAGCTTTCTTAATACAATACTCGTTTCTATCACATATGCATGGACGATGAATGTCATCAAGTGCACCGTCCTTCATATCAAGATGTTAACTGGAGGCCCCCTGTGCAGGGTGAACCATTCCCTGTGCAGGTTATAGATCCCTACCATAATTACATGATTACTGTGTAGGCTTTCATCCTGCAAACCTGGAGTGTATATAATGTACACCTGCGGTAATGGTCAAATGTGACCGACGCAGTATCAGTAGATAGATAGATAGACGGTCCGATGGGAATATATTTTGCAAACTTACCATTGCATTTGGATTTATTTGCTAGTTTAGGTGCTTAACATTACACTGAACTTGGCATTGACACAGTTGTTCAAAGCCTTGTTAGCTTAAAAAGCACATTATTGTTCAAATTGTTAGCTGTGTTGAAGTACAGCATCTAGATATAGTGTTATTTTTGCTGAAAAAAATGAGAGCAGCTGCTACTAGCATATTTGCCATATTGAATGATCGAAGTTTCCTGGTGTATGAATGTCATTTGACGTATCACCAGTAACAATTTGGATTCCGGTAGTTTTTATTCACATATCTCCCTTCTGAGTTTATAAAACACTTGACTTGTCCACTGCTGTGCTTTGTCATTAGTCTGACATTGATATTGAATGCACTTTTCATCACTGTCTGGATGACATTTATACCATTTAACATTACTGACATGGAAAGAAAAGAAAAATTGTACTTGAAGGGGCAAAAATAACTGGAACCACATTTTGGTTGGAAATGGAAACAGCTATTTTTTCAAAAATGTCCCCCAACTCGGTTTAAATATCAGTATCTAAAGATCGGGTTAACCAATTGTTCTCAAATAAAAAGTGTTGTATTTGTAGAATATTGCTTTATATGCTGAGCGAGCCATAAATTTAGCGGATTTGTTCATTTTTAGCTCACCTGTCACGTAGTGACAAGGTGAGCTTTTGGGATCACTTTTTGTCCGTCGTGCGTCCATGCGTGCGTCCGTAAACTTTTCTTCAAACGACATCTCCTCCTAAACCACTGATCGGATTTTGACCAAACTTCACAGGAATGATCCTTAGGTGGTCCCCTTTCAAAGATGTTCAAATGGTTCCGGTCCGTTGCACATATAGGTCACAGTAGCCAAAAATAGATTTTTTTCACCGAAAACTTAAAAAATCTTCTTCTCTGAAACCGCAAGGCCCAGGTCTTTGATATTTGGTATGAAGCTTCATCTAGTGGACCCCTACCAAGATTGTTCAAATTATAGTGCTGGGGCCAAAAATGCCCCCGCACAGGGGCCCTTTGGTTTTACAGGGGCTTATATAGGGAAAATCTTGAAAAATCTTCTTCTCTGAAACTGCAAGGCCCAGATCTTTGATATTTGGTATGAAGCTTCATCTAGTGGACCCCTACCAAGATTGTTCAAATTATAGTGCTGGAGCTAAAAATGCCCCTGCACGGGGGCCCTTTGGTTTTACATGGGCTTATATAGGGAAAATCTTGAAAAATCTTCTTCTCTGAAACCGCAAGGCCCAGGTCTTTGATATTTGGTATGAAGCTTCATTTAGTGGACCCCTACCAAGATTGTTCAAATTATAGTGCTGGGGCCAAAAATGCCCCCGCACGGGGGCCCTTTGGTTTTACAATGGCTTATATGGGGAAAATCTTGAAAAATCTTCTTCTCTGAAACTGCAAGGCCCAGGTCTTTGATATTAGGTATGAAGCTTTATCTAGTGGACCCCTACCAAGATTGTTCAAATGAAAGTGCTGAAGCTTAAAATGCCCCCGCACGGGGGCCCTTTGGTTTTACATGGGCTTATATAGGGAAAATCTTGAAAAATCTTCTTCTCTGAAACCGCTAGGCCCATGTCTTTGATATTTGGTATGAAGCTTCATCTAGTGGACCCCTACCAAGATTGTTCAAATTATAGTGCTGGGGCCAAAAATGCCCCCGCACCAGGGCCCTTTTGTTTTACATAGGCTTATATAGGGAAAATCTTGAAAAATCTTCTTCTCTGAAACTGCAAGGCCCAGGTCTTTGATATTTGGTATGAAGCTTCATCTAGTGGACCCCTACCAAGATTGTTCAAATATAGTGCTGGAGCTAAAAATGCCCCCCCCCGCATGGGGGCCCTTTGATTTTTCATGGGCTTATATAGGGAAAATCTTGAAAACTCTTCTTATCTGAAACCTCAAGGCCCAGGTCTTTGATATTTGGTATGAAGCTTCATCTAGTAGACCCCTACCAAGATTGTTCAAATTATAGTGCTGGGGCCAAAAATGCCCCCGCACCAGGGCCCTTTTGTTTTACATAGGCTTATATAGGGAAAATCTTGAAAAATCTTCTTCTCTGAAACTGCAAGGCCCAGGTCTTGGTATGAAGCTTCATCTTTCGGACCTCTACCAAGATTGTTCAAATTATAGCCCTGGGGCCAAAAATGCCCCCGCTCCGGGGCCCTTTGGTTTTACATAGACTTATATAGGGAAAATCTTGAAAAATCTTCTTCTCTGAAACCACAAGGCTTAGGTCTTTGATATTTGTTATGACGCTTCAGCTAGTGGACCTCTATAAAGATTGTTCAAATAATAGCCCTGAGACCAAAAATGCCCCCGCCATGTGGCCCTTTGGTTTTACATAGACTTATATAGGGAAAATCTTTAGAAATCATCTTCTCTGAAACACAAGGCTTAGGTCTTTGATATTTGTTATGAAGCTTCAGCTAGTGGACCTCTACAAAGATTGTTCAAATTATAGCACTGGGGCCAAAAATGCCCCTGCTCCGGGGCCCTTTGGTTTAACATAGACTTATATAGGGGAAATCTTGTTTTACATAGACTTCTATATGCAGGGTAAACCTTTAAAATCTTTTTCTCTGAAACCAGAAAGCCCAGGTCTTTCATATTCGATATGAAGCTTCATCTTGTGGACCTCTACTAAGATTGTTCAAATTTTAGCCCCCGGGCAAAAAGTGACCCTGCCCGGGGCCCACTTATTATGCTTTGGATCAGGTGAGCGATTCATGGCCCTCTGGGCCCTCTTGTTTCAATTTTCTGGTCCTATACCAATCTCTAGCGCCATGCCCTTTTTTCAAGCGCCATCAGGGATACAGACTAAGCATTTTGCTTTATGCGCCCAGACTGCCATAAATCCAAATTTTACATTAAGTTAATAAAAGTGCCTTTTTACAATAAGTTAATAGGCACTTTTATTCAAAACTTAGGTGCCCAGGCAAAAATGTAGGTGCCTTGGGCGCCTGTTTGTCTGTATCCCTGGCCATGCCCTGTTTCTGATAGAGTTGTTGCCCTACAGTTTGGTACCAAAATCACTGAAATTGACCTGTTTAAATAAGGACTATTTTAGACACTTTTTTTGCAATAAATTGTTGGTTGACTGCTACATGTAATCCCCCTGTTTATTGTACTCAAATTAACTCACTTTTAGAAGTCATAACTGTGTTTTGATAACAAGTGTGAGTGACACCAATTTATTAAACAATTGAAGTGTGAAAGTGTGCCTTACCAGTCAGTGTTTGTTGTATTAGAGAATTGGAACTGTGGCTCAAACATGTATCAAATTTATCTTGTTTTATCAGTGATCAGAGAAGCCTCCGTGGTGCAGTGGTTACGCTACTCGCCTTGTAAACCAGGGATCGCAGGATCGATCCCGGGCTTCTCCAGACTTTCGGATGAGTCTTTAAACCGAGGTCTCTTCTCCGTATGACCTTAGCTGTTGGTGGGACGTAAAACTAAAACTCACTCACTCACTCACTTATCAGTGATCAGCTTGCTTACAAAACTTAAACTTCTTGGCACCAATGGTGAGTGTGACATATCTCCAGTTATCATAATAAAACTTTGCATAAAAGACAACGGGTACGCATGGTGCGAGAAGGATCTTTTTATTTCAAGTTGAGAGATGTGCCCTTTCAGCAAGGTTGTGCATGTAAATGTGCCTTTTTTACATGGCTGTGCATATTTTAAAGTGTCTTTTTAGCTCACCTGTCATGTAATGACGAGGTCGGGCTTTTGGGATTAATTTTTGTCCATTGTGCGTCTATCCGTGCCTGTGTGCGTAAACAATTTCTTCAAACGACATCTCCTCCTAAACCACTGATCGGATTTTGACCAAACTTCACAGGAATGATCCTTAGGTGGCCCCCTTTCAGAGTTGTTCAAATGGTTCTGGTCCGTTGCACATCAATTTTTCACTCTTCGCACTACTCAGTTGGGATAGAACTCTCCAACATAAGATGGCCAAATACTGATTCTCCGGCTGAGCTGGGTCTTCACTTGTTCAGCGACCTGAGTTTTCACTTGTCTCTGTTGCAATATTCCTTTTATACGTTACTGTTCACACAGGGAAGTCTTTGCAAAAAAAAAATCAGGGCGAAAGTTTGGCTCGCCTTACAAAAGAAAGGGGGAGCTATTCCTATACCGTCGGCATCGGCGTCCGCATGTATTTAAAGTTTCCCTGCAAGCTCTTATTTGTGATGTTTTACACATTTATTTTCAAATATAATTAACAATTGGTAAAAATCAATATTTTACATATTCTTTTTAACTCTTTAGCTTAATTTGACTTTTTGAGAAGGTAATATTCTCCTCTGTATCGCTTCCCTTTCTTAAAGTTTACCTGCAAGCTGTGTGAGTTCAAATCCCGGGGGAGGAATGATATTTTTTCTTTTCTTTTTAAAAACACAGCGAGTTCAACTTTCAGGGTCTGGGGCTCAAGGTCAAGGTCATTGTAACTATTTTTAGAAAAAAATTGTCATCACTCTAGCACCATCATTTATTGATGGATTTTAATATAACTTCACACAAATGTTGAGTTTGATGATATCTCAAGCAACTTTGGCTTTTGGGGTCAGGGGCTCAAGGTCAAGGTCACTGTGGCTAGTTTTAGAAAAAACTTCGTCATTGCTCTAGTGTCAACATTTATTGATGGATTTTAAGATAACTTGGCACACGTGTTGGGTATTATCATATGTCGAGTGAGTTTGCCTTTCAAGGTCTGGGGCTGTTAGAAAAACTTATGTTATTGCTCTAGCCACTACATTTATTGGTGGATTTTCAGATAACTTCACACAAATGTTGGGTATGATGATATCTCAGCTGAGTTCAACTTTCAGGGTCTGGGGCACAAGGTCAAGGTCACTGTGGCTATTTTTAGAAAAAACTTTGTCATTGCTCTTGTGCCTACATTTCTTGATGGATTTTAATATAACTTCTTACAAATGTTGGTACATGTATGTTCATATTTCGAGTGTCTTTGACTTTCAGGGTCTGGGGCTCGAGATCAAGGTCACTGTGGCTAGTTTTAGAAAACTTTTGTCATAGCTCTAACCTGTACATTTATTGAAGGATTTTAATATAACTTCGCACAAATGTTGGGTATAAGGATATCTCAACTGACTTCAACTTTCAGTGTTTGGGGTGCAAGGTCAAGGTAAGGGCACTTTAGCTATTTTTAGAAAAACTTTGTCATCGCCCTAGTGCCTACATTTCTTGATGGATTGTTATATACCTGGACAAATATGTTGGGTATGACCATATCTCTAGCGAGTTTGACTTTCATGATCTGTGGCTGCAAAATTGGATTTTCTTTTTTTTTTCAAATAAAAAAACTTAAAACAAGACTTCTTCTTCAGTGACCGCTTAGAGGATCTAAGCCTGTCCAGGAACTGCAGTGCAAGGCGGACCGTCCGTGCTATTAAACCCTATTGGTTTCATTGCGCAACAGGGCTTGAGATGTCTGACCTTGACCTACATTTCACTGACTTCGTGAACCACTCTAACTTTCACCCTGATGTAAGAGTCCATTTCTTGATAACTATAAGATCTTCATTAATGTTACTTGGTACAAGCTTGTATCTAGGAATAGCAACTTCAATGCAAGCATGATCCATATCTCACCTTGACCCACATTTCATGGTTCACTGACTTTGTGCATTATTGCGACCACCCGAACTTTCACCCTAATGTAAGAGTCTATTTCTTGAGAACTATAAGGGCTTCATTAATGATACTTTGTACAAGCCTGCATCTAGTAATAGCAACTACAATGCAAGCATCCATATCTGACCTTGACCTACATTTCATATTCCACTGACTTCGTGAATTATTGCGACCACTGTAACTTTCACCCTAATTTAAGAGTCCATTTCTCAATAACTATAAGAGCTTCATTAATGATACTTGGTACAAGCTTGCATCTAGGAATAGCAACAGTTACTTCAATGCAAGCATCCATATCTCACCTTGACCTACATTTCATGGTTCACTGACTTTGTAAATTATTGCAACCACCCTAATTTAAACCCTAATGTAAGAGTCCATTTCTCGATAACTATAAGTGCTTCATTAATGTTACTTGGTACAAGTTTGCATCTAGGAATGGCAACAGTTACTTCAATGCAAGCATCCATATCTCACCTTGACCCACATTTCATGGTTCACTGAGTTCGTGAATTATTGCAACCACCCTAATTTAAACCCTAATGTAAGAGTCTATTTCTCGAGAACTATAAGTGCTTCATTAATGTTACTTGGTACAAGCTTGCATCTAGGCATGACAACTTTTATGCAGGCATCCATGCTTGACCTTGACCTAGATTTCATGGTTCTGTGACTTCCTACCCCCACACGCGTGACATAGCCTTCGGCAAAATTCTTATACTATATTTCTACCATATTTACTTTATATGGACAGGCGGGCCTGAGCAAGCAGTGTAGTGAAGACCCAGCATAATATGGTGTCTTGTCAGTGTCTACACAACACTCATCCAGCTATTTCTAGGCCCAACATTGGGTGCTAAATTGTACTCTTAATTGTTCGAATTTTAGAACAAGTACTGTAAGGAGTTGAAATGGCCGAATTTTAATGGTTTACACAATATGCTCGTATTTCAGAATAATGAGAGAGTATATTCAGCTGAACCAAGACAGTCAAGTGAAGAAAGTGCTGAAAATTCTCGGAGATGATTTTGCTGGCTCCAGTAATCCTAACACAAGGAAAGGGGGACTAATAGGGCTGGCAGCTGCTGCTATTGCTCTGGGAAAGGTAGATACATGTAAACTACAACCTTTTTATTCATAGCAATTCATAATTGAAGGATAGTTTTCCTTATTTCTCTATATAAACCTATGTTGTGGGTATTCATTAGAACCGCCTCGCGAGGCGGTTCTAATGAATACCCACAACATAGGTTTTTATGGAGAATTGATAAAAACTATCCTTCAGTTATCACAAATTCCCAGCCCTTTCTGTTGCTATGCTTTATTGTTCACTAAAACCTCTTTATTGTGAATGTCTACAGCCCCCGCCCATAGGGGCTTGAAGAAATATATGGGCTGCATGATGCTTCCACGCAGAGCTGAATCCGGCCCGCACACTAGTACTGGTAAACCGCTTAGAGGATCTAAGCCTGTCCAGGAAGCCCGGTGCGAGGCGGACCGTCCATGCTAATAAACCCTATTGGTTTCATTGGGCGACAGGGCTTGAGGTGTCATTTCATCTCAAAGTCCCACAAAATTGGAAGCAACGTCTCCAAAATGACCTTTACAGTGTTGACGTGGACGTTAAACCTCAAATCAAACAAACAAATCAAATTGTGAATGTCTGATCTGGGTCCACACTGTTTGCTTAGAGACCCTGATCAGACTGCTGATCTGGGTCTGCACTGTTTGCTTAGACTGTCTGTCCCAATACTTAGGATAATTACCGTATGTAATGTTTACTTTTGCTCCAGAAGCATTTAAGCATCAAAGGTCATGACTGGTTGAATGTTATTTTCTGTTGACATGTCATCCGTGTTATTTATTAGTCACAATGATCAAAACCCAGAATGAACCTGAACGCTTCCTTAAGTTTATCACATGTTTACAAAATAAAACGCGTTTTCTGGGTTTACATGATGTTGACTTCCCTCCCAGCTTGGTTGACGATTTTGTTTGTTTTCACATTTTAAAAAAAGATGTTAGACGGCTAGCTTGGTTGACAAATCTGTTTGTTTTCACATTTTAAAAAAAGATGTTAGACGGCTAGCTTGGTTGATGATTCTGTTTGTTTTCACATTTAAAAAAAACAAAACATGTTAGACGCCTAGCTTGGTTGGCAATTTTTTATGCCCCCAACTTTGAAAAAGTTCGGGGGCATATTGCTTCTGGCTTATCGTCGTTTGTTTGTTTGTTTGTCCGTTCCTTCTTCACGCTTTCTTGTGCATTGCATAACGTAAGAACCATGTATGCCAGTGTTTTGAAATTTCATATATGGATTCCTCATGAAAAAATAGTTGACCCATATTTTTTTTCTTATCTGAATTATCTCCCCTTTTTGAGTTATTTCCCTTTTAATTAGATAACATAGGAATCTCATTAGCAAAATATCAGAAAAAGTATTTGAGCTAGTGCCTTGAAATTTTGTGTACTGATTCGGACTGAGAAGGAGATCACCTGATTAAATGTTCAAAAAAAAACAATGCAATTTTGTAGGAGTTATTTCCCTTTGCAATTTCTGGCCATTTAATCCTGTTGCTTACAAGTGCATCACATAACTTAAGAACCATGTGTGCTAGTGTTTTGAAATTTCATATATGGATTACTCATGAAAAAATAGTTGACCTGTATTTTTTTCTTATCTGAATTATCTCCCCTATTTGAGTTATTGCCCTTTTAATTAGATAACATGGGAATCTCGTTAGCAAGATATCTGAAAAAATATATGAGCTAGAGCCTTGACATTAGGTGTACTAATTTGGACTGAGGAGGAGATCACCTGATTAATTTTTCAAAAAAAATATGCAATGTTGTTGGAGTTATTTCCCTTTGCAATTTTTGGCCATTTAATCCTGTCGCTTACAAGTGCATAGCAAAACTTTAGAACCATGTATGCTTGTGCTTTGACATTTTATGTATGGATTCATCATGAAAAAATAGTTGACCCGTATTTTTTTTCTCATCTGAATTATCTCCCCTTTTAGAGTTATTTCCCCTTTAACTTAATAACATAGAAATCTTGTTAGCAAGATATTTCAAAAAGTATTTGAGCCAGAGCCTTGATAACCTGTATACTGATTGAGACTGAGCAGGAGATCACCTGATTAAATTTTCAACCAACTTAATGAAATTTTGTGGGAGTTATGACCCTTTGCAATTTCTGGCCGTTTAATGGTGTTGCTTTCTTGTTCATGGCATTACTTAAATATGTTCAATAAAAGGATTATCCTTTGGAAGCAAGAAATCAAGGTTGGCAAAAAAGCGGGAAATACTCGTATTTCCCTGGACGGCGGGAAATACAGGGAATTCCCGGGAAATACAGGGAATTCCCGGGAAATACTGGGAAATATATATTTACATAGGTGATACCAACTGAGACTGTTAAATATACCCCAACTACCTAGCTATTTGAAAGCAAAATTATTTCAAGTTCATGCAGGGCTTGAAAATTCCACTATCTGCTTGCAATGACAAAAAAAATGAAGGACATGTAAAAAGTTTGTCTAGTCCTTACAACACTTACCAAAGTTTACATGCACTTAGTGATGTAGGACAAGTGAAATTTTGAAGAATTTGCCAGCGCTTTTTATATTGAGTAACTTGAAAGATCTATAGTCCCTTGCCTTCATAGAGAATGTATATATTTTCTTTTCAAACGTGATTCTAAAATATTAGTTTCTAACTTTCAGCTGTTTCTCTTGACTTGTAAAAACATGTAATTTTAATACTTAGGTGAGTATCTATAGATAATTTAAGAAACTTTTTTGCTTAAATTAACTGTGTTCTTTTAATACCTGTCTCAAACAAACAATTAAATTATCACACCTTTTAACATTTGGAGTATGGTTAGTTGACAAACTTGCAAACAAACATTTTCTATTGTAAACATCCTTAACCCATTTGTACCGGAAACCCTTAAACAGTTACCCTGCAGGCCCAGATCAGACACCGCAAACTGCGGCATCTGATCAGGGCCTACACTATTTGCAAAAAGTTCAGCCAGTTTCCAAATCAATTTTGAAGAAAACACAGCCTGACACCCCTAAATTTTGAAATGGACTCCTGATATATACAAGGAGGAAGATTCCATTTAGTACAAAAAGGGTTAAAATTCAAACATGCAAATAGTTGTTGTAAATCTCAAAAACATTGAACCGTGTGGTTTAGTGTTACACTAAAGCATACAAAACATGTAGTTCCAATGGCAAACTCTCTTAAAAAACTAAGTGATTCTGAATTGGGTCTGCACTGTTTGCCCAGGCATGTCTGTCCGAAATACTGGAATCATTATGGCATTTATCTTCTTAAGCATATGAGTGATTTTAAATAACTCTCTGTACCCTACATAACAATAGATCACTTTATATTTATGCTTGTGTTTGGTTGACTAAAACCAGACTTATGGCATAGCATATTGCAAAATAGCTCACTGTTCTTTATTTCCATTAAATTACACAAATATTAATAGTGTTTTTCTATGAAATGGCTAAATAAAAATCATATTTCCCACTATTTCCCACTTTTGCTGAAATTTGGAGTATTTACCAGGACGGTAATTACCGGTAAATACCAGTGGGAATTCCCACCACCGGTATTTACCGACCAACCTTGCAAGAAATACACCACAGAAATGGAAAATATGAAGTGTACATGTTTTCTGGGTCAGACTAGCTAGTTTCGACAAATTAGACCTCATCAGTGACCCTCAAATATTTTCAAAACTCCACAATGGAATCAATGATCCCAAAGGACAAGAAAATATAAACTACACTATAATGTAGGGTTGTGTAAAGACTGTGTATGCTAGTGTCTTGAAATTTCATGTATAGATTCCTCATGAAAGAATAGTTGAACTGCATTGTTTTGTCTTATCTGAATTATCTCCACTTCTCATGTTATTTCCCTTTTAATTAGATAACCTATATATCTTGTTAGCAAGATATCTAAAAAAGTGTTTGAGCTAGAGCCTTGATATTTGGCATACTGATTTGAACTAAGCAGCAGATCACCAGATTAAATTTTCGACCAATTTAATGAAATTTCGTTGGAGTTATGCTCCTTTTATGTAATTTCTGGTAATTTTGATGGTGTTGCTTTATGGCCCTTTGAAAATTTGGGCATTTAGGGGCAAGCATATGGTTGGGGGCATAGTGTTTACAAACACCATTTCTAGTTTTTCATAAGGTTAACTCTTAATGTGAAATAAAAGAAAACTAGGTTGATGTACCTGTTTTACCGATTTTTCGTTTCGTTAGTACAAGTAAATAGTGTTGTCTGGGCTGTTAACTCCAAAGCAAATGAAAACATGTCATACTAGAAAGCAGGTTGGACACAAACTGGAACCGCTTGTTCAAAACGAACAACATCGTTAGTTAATGTATTGTTAAAACTTTGATCATTATATATGGCAAATACACTAATATTTTTGAAAGAAAAATGTGAGCATGTGCAAAAATAAGACTATCTTGCTAGGACAGTTAACAATCTGATCACTGTGAGGTCATTAAGCTAACTGCTTTGAACATTCCAGCCCAGGTCTGCTCAACTACACTGACTAGCAAAAGTCTTGAAAGTTAAGATCTAGAAGTACAGTAAAATTAAGACCAGCTCAAATAAAGACAAATTCTGCTTTTAAAGTAGAAGTAAAAGAAAGATCAGGAAACGATGCAATTAACTTACTCCACCCATCAAAGACACCAAAGGGAAAGAAACACAAACATTAAGCGACCAGACCATAATGGAAACCTAAACAAAGGAAGGCCATAAGGACAGTTACTTTCCCACAAAATGACCATATGGCCATCCAAAATAAAAAGACACAAGCGACACACACAGTAAGCAACAAACAACACTATAAATAAACCGCCACAGAAGAACCACCTTGGAACGGTCAGTGGAATGATTTCCACTGGGGGGCTTAAATCGATTTTACGTGGCCACTATCCTCGCCCTTACTTAAGGCATATTTAAGAGGTTTCTGTTATTTTTCTTTGTGTTTTCTACATCCATTGTCTTGTAGTAAAGGACCACATCTGGGGCTGTTCAAAATGGTCTTTAAGACCACTTTTGAACAGTCCCAAAGATGGTCTTAATACAGGAATTTTACTGAACTACCCAAGTAGCAAATATAAGGTGCTGAACAGACTGTGTGTATATATTATGGTTATTGGAATTGCCTCATTGAGGCATTTCCAGTGATAATCCAGAATCTACATAATATTACCTCCAGTGGAACTCTTTATCTTGCAGGATTCTAGTGTGTACGTGAATGAACTGGTAAAGCCAGTTCTTGCCTGTTTCCGAGATCAAGACAGCAGAGTACGCTACTACTCCTGTGAGGCTCTCTACAACATTGTAAAAGTTACCAGAGGGTCCATGCTGCCTTTCTTCAATGAAATATTTGATGCTTTAAGTAAGGTATGTCAGATACAGTCAAACTTCAATGCTTTTTTTAATCATCTCTATTGTACTTGCTAGAACAGTTAATAATTTGACCTCTAATGAGCTCATTAGGTAACGGTGCTTTGAACATTAATTTTTTGTTCAGCAAAATACATGTACTGGCAGTCTAAAAACTACCAAAAATCTGGTACTGTGGTGATATGCAAGGTTGATTTTTTCTTCTGACAAAAGGGTGAAAAAAAAATCAGGATCACAGCAAATTTCTAGGTAGGGTCGGGTTACCCTAAACAAACTCTTTTTTTTTTTTATGATTACACACCTGTGAGACATAGTGCATTTTTCACATCACCAAAATGGCTATTTTTATGATAAAATCCTTGATATTTTTCTCATTTATTCTGCAAACATAGGTTGTGGGTGCTCATTAGAACTGCCTCAATGAGGCGTTTCTAACGAGTACCCACAACCTATGTCTTGGAGCAGAAATAACAAAAATAATGTATGCCCCTGTAAACCCCAGTTTTCTCTATATTAAGTGGGGTTTAGGGTGGTTATCCTGATTACAACTATTTATTTCTGCTTCAGCTTGCTGCTGATCCTGATCAGAATGTTAAAAATGGAACAGAACTGCTGGACAGACTGATAAAGGTTGGTATAGCTTTGTAGTGTTGAGATCATCTTATTTCAGCTTATGTCTATTAGGCATAGATACACAAAGTACATGTTTTGTGCCATCTTACAGATGGAACTAAGCAAACTGTGTAGACCCTGATGAGACACCAGGCCCTGCACTGTTTCTACTCATTCAGTTATTTTAAGGCACAACATCGTGTAGTAAATTGTACTTGGTAAAATTTGAGTATTGTAAGGAGTTTAGGTGTTTGAATACTGGTACTATTGCAAAAGTTTTTACCTTATTGACCCTGAGTATTCAGCCAACTTCTAACCATTCTTGTTTTTAAACTTGAACAAAAACAATTTTGTGTTGAAAATAGCTGGAGGAGAGGCAAGCAGTGTAGACCCTGATGAGATGCCGCATTTTGCGGCATCTCCTCAGGGTTTGCACTGTTTGCCCAGGCTTGTCTGTCCAAATGTATACAACAAATAAGGCAGTTTATGTTAGATTTAGGAAGGCCAAAGATTTAACCCTTATCTTGCTGTTCATGACAACCGCTATCTTTGCAAACAGTGTAGATCCAGATCAGATGGCTTCTGAAGAAGCCATCTGATCAGGATCTACACTGTTTGACATTCAGTTAATGAATTTGTAGAAATAAATTACATCAAGTAATTTGATTGGCTGATAGACAGAAATGGGTGTGGCTTAAATGAATATTCAGCAAGAGAAGGGTTAAATGTGTAAGTACCATAATGAGCCAAAGTATTGGCCTGAGCAGATGAGACTGCTCCTGAGTCTGATCAGGGTCTATACTGTTTGCCATTCCATCTGCACCTTTTGGAGTCGTTAATGGATCTTGAAACAAATTAGTTCAAATTTTAGGAGAATTACAGCAAAATCTCAACATGTCCAAATTTTTAGGATTTTTAGGATAGCAGCTTTTCACATTTTTGTCAGCAAAATACAAAAATGTATCAGATATCATACATGCTGGAATGGGTAACATTTTGGCCAGTATCTAGTTTGTTATGCTAACAAGGCTTTCAACTACTGGGCTTATTTTTTCTTCTACTTTTTTTTCAAAGTACTTTAACCCTTATTCCGCTGAATAATTAATGTAGCTTCACCCATTTCAGCATTTGAAACAATCAGATTACTGGATGTTATTTATTGCTACAAATTCACAAACTGAATGTCAAACAGTATAGATCCAGTTTAGAAGCCATCTGATCTGGATCTACACTATTGGCAAAAGTAGGGGCTGTCGTGATCAGCGGGATAAGGGTTAAACCATTTGAATTATTTGTTATTTCTTGATTTTTAATTGTGCCTGCTTGAATTCAAGCATGGCATGATATAGAGTCCGTTTTTGGTCCATTCGTCAAGCCGTCAAAATTTGTGACCACCCTAACTATTCACCCTAATGTGGGCCCCGTCAAGCGATTTTGGTACTTATCACCTATGCGAGCAGCGAAGGTTCAGGCGAGCCTGCTCATCCGCGCAGTCTCGCCATAACCTTCGCTGCTCGCTCATACAAGCAGTGAATCAAGAGGAACCTTCAGACAGAAAGCCATATCCCTGGCCCCTCTGAATGGCTGGGCATGCGCAGTTAAAATTTGTCATGACGGAATGCTCGAAGACACAAATTCGCTTGGCGGGGCTCATGTAAGAGTTCATTTCTCAAGGCATGACATAGCCTTTGGCGAATTCTTGTTTAATCAGCTTTTTCTTGTGGCCTTCCAATGTTTTCTCTTGTATTCTCCACATGCAGATATTTGTGGAAAACTTAGAATTTGCAAGTAATCACAAATGCAGTTACAGCAACATTACATAACAGTCTGTGTTTCAGGACATCGTCAGTGAGAGCTCCTCTTTTGATCTAGTTGCCTTTATTCCTCTGTTGAGGGAGAGAATCTACACTCAGAACCAGTTTGCAAGGCAGTTCATAGTATCATGGGTGAGTTGAATTTTGCTGTTTCCTCTATTTACCCATTTTATACTGAATGCGATTTCCCACCTTATACAGTGAAATTCCACTATTAAGACCACCTAAAATTGAGTTAATACTGCTTTAAAAAGCTTATTTAGAAGGGTGCAGTTATTCTTTTTTCGTGTTTTCTGTACTCAATGTCCTCTGGTCAGAGACCACCTTAGGAATTTTAATGTTTTTGCCTATTTCAAAATAGGAAAAATATCACACATATTCATCTGAATTTTGCTAGTTCTGGATATATGAAAGATGCCATTTTCGCATGCAGGTGTGTTGGCGTAATGAGATGGTCATTAGAGAGATAGGGTGAGTAGCATAATATTTTTACAGCACTAAAACTTTCTGTGTCTTGAAAACTGATGGCTCATTTACCATGGCTGATTTAACCCTTATCCTCCTGAATATTCTTTGATTAGCCACACCCATTTCTGATTATCAGCCAATCAGATTACATGATAAAATGTTTCCATTCAAATTCACAAACTGCATGACAAACAATGTAGATCCAGATCAGATGGCTTCTGAAGAAGCCATCTGATCTGGATCTACACTGTTTGCAAAGGTAAGGGGTTTCCTGAACAGCAGGTTAAGGGTTTAACATGTTCTTGAGCCCCTAGGGTGTTCTTCCCATAGGTTCAGATAAGAAATGGTTTGTTGGGGGGGGGGGGGGGTGTAATTTAGGGAGGTTTTCTCATTATAGCTCCGCTTTGAAAAAGTGGGGGCTATATTGGATTTGGCTTGTCCGGAATTCCGTCTGTCTGTAATCTTGTCCGGAATTCCGTCTGTCTGTCTGTAATATTTGATAGTGGGTACTTTGTTACCGCAACTCCTCTTACAGTTCTAGGTCAATCCTTTTGAAACTTTACAGGTGTTTTCATATAGGTCTGAAGATGTGCGTATTCTTTTTTCATTATCCTTAAATAATTTTTTTCACTTATTTCACCTTTTTTAACTTAGACAATTTTTGAGATCTACTAATGTTAAAATGTATAGGGAGTAGCTACCTTGTTACCGCAACTCCTCTTACAGTTCTAGGTCAATCCTTTTGAAACTTTACAGGTGTTTTCATATAGGTCTGAAGATGTGCATATTCTTTTTTCATTATCCTTAAATAATTTTTTTCACTTATTTCACCTTTTTTAACTTAGACAATTTTTGAGATCTACTAATGTTAAAATGTATAGGGAGTAGCTACCTTGTTACCGCAACTTTTTTACAGGTCTAGGTCAATCCTTTTGAAACTTTACAGGTGTTTTCATATAGGTCTGAAGATGTGCATATTCTTTTTTTTATTATCCTTAAATAATTTTTTTCACTTATTTCACCTTTTTTAACTTAGACAATTTTTGAGATCTACTAATGTTAAAATGTATAGGGAGTAGCTACCTTGTTACTGCAACTCCTCTTTTACAGTTCTAGGTCAATCCTTTTGAAACTTTACAGGTGTTTTCATATAGGTCTGAAGATGTGCATATTCTTTTTTCATTATCCTTAAATAATTTTTTATGCCCCCGCATCATATGATGCCGGGGGCATATAGTTTTTCGGTTTTCCGTACGTGCGTTCGTGCGTACATGTGTACGTCTGTCTGTACGTGTGTGTGTACGTACGTACGTACGTACATACGTGATCCTGTTACCTCAGGTTAAAGTTCTTGTAACAGGTAGAGCCTGAACTTTTAGAAGTCATATTTTCCTAACCATTTGATGGAACTGGTTCATCTTTGGTATGATGATAGATATAGGTCCAAAGTTTTATTAAGCAATACCCCCACCCATGCCTGTGACCTCAAGGTCAAGGTCACAGACTTAGAAAGCAATTTTCAATGTTAAAGACTCAGGTTAAGGTTTTTGTAACAGGTAGACTTGAACATTTTAGAACTCATATTTTCCAAACCATTTGATGGAATTGGTTCATATTTGGTATGATTATAGATATAGGTCCAAAGTTTTATTCAGCGATACCCCCACCCATGCCCATGGCCTCAAGGTCAAGGTCATGGACTTAGAAATTTTCCATGTTAAACACTCCAGTTAAGGTATTTGTACCTGGTAGAACCTGAACTTTTATGATGGCTTTGGTTCATGTGATGATAGATATAGGTACAAAGTTTTATTCAGCAATACCCCCACCCATGCCTATGACCTCAAGGTCAAGGTCACAGACTTAGACAATTTTAATGTGAAAGATTTTAAAGAGCTCTACTTTTCCAAACTATATTATGGATTTGGCTTATGTATGCTATGATGATAGATACAGGTCCAAATGTTTATTTGGCAATACCCCCACTCATGGCTTCAAGGTCAAGGTCACAGACTTAGAAATTTTTAATTAGATATTTTAAGAGTTGATATTTTCCAAATTGTGCAATGGATTGAGTTGATATTTGGTATGATGTTAGATACCTGTCCATTTTATTCAGCTATACCCCCACCCATGCCCATGAGCTCAAGGTCAAGGTCACAGACTTACAAATTTTTAATTATCCCTTAGCACAACATAGCTCTAGCGTCTATATTTCTTCACTGATTTCAATATAACTTCACACAAATGTTCCTTATGACAATATCTCAAGCGAGTTTGACTTTCAAGGTCATGACCTCAAGGTCAAGGTCACTGTGGCTATTTTTAGAAAAACTTTGTCATCGCTCTAGCGCTTACATTTCTTCACCGATTTCAATATAACTTCACACAAATGTTCCTTATGACAATATCTCGAGCGATTTCAACTTTCAAGGTCAAGGTCACTGTGGCTATTTTTAAAAAAACTTTGTCATCGCTCTAGCGAATGCATTTCTTCACTGGTTTCAAAATAACTTCACACAAATGTTCCTTATGACAATACCTCAAACGAGTTTGACTTTCAAGGTCAAGGTCACTGTAGCTATTTTTAGAAAAACTTTGTCATTGCTCAAGCGCTTACATTTTTTCACCAATTTCAGTATTACTTCACACAAATGTTCCTTATGACAATATCTCTAGCAAGTTCCACTTTCAAGGTCAAGGTCACTGTGGCTATTTTTAGAAAAACTTTGTCATCGCTCTAGCACTTACATTTCTTCACCGATTTCAATATAACTTCACACAAATGTTCCTTATGACAATATCTCGAGCGATTTCGACTTTCAAGGTCAAGGTCACTGTGGCTATTTTTTGAAAACTTTTGTCATCGCTCTAGCCACTACATTTCTTCACTGATTTCAATATAACTTCACACAAATGTTCCTTATGACAATACCTCGAGCAAGTTCGACTTTCAAGGTCAAGGTCACTGTGGCTATTTTTAGAAAAACTTTGTCATTGCTCTAGCGCTTTCATTTTTTCACCAATTTCAATATAACTTCTCACAAATGTTCCTGATGACAAGGTCACACACTTAGACAATTTTGTTGCAACATGGATTTTCGGGGTGAGGCGGGGCCCTTGGCGGGGGCATCTGTGTCGTCTGGACACATTTCTAGTTTCACTTATTTCACCTTTTTTAACTTAGACAATTTTTGAGATCTACTAATGTTAAAATGTATAGGGAGTAGCTACCTTGTTACCGCAACTCCTCTTACAGTTCTAGGTCAATCCTTTTGAAACTTTACAGGTGTTTTCATATAGGTCTGAAGATGTGCATATTCTTTTCTCATTATCCTTAAATAATTGTTTTCACTTATTTCACCTTTTTTAACTTAGACAATTTTTGAGATCTACTAATGTTAAAATGTATAGGGAGTAGCTACCTTGTTATCGCAACTCCTCTTACAGTTCTAGGTCAATCTTTTTGAAACTTTACAGGTGTTTTCATATAGGTCTGAAGATGTGCATATTCTTTTCTCATTATCCTTAAATAATTTTTTTCACTTATTTCACCTTTTTTAACTTAGACAATTTTTGAGATCTACTAATGTTAAAATGTATAGGGAGTAGCTACCTTGTTACCGCAACTCCTCTTTTACAGTTCTAGGTCAATCATTTTGAAACTTTACAGGTGTTTTCATATAGGTCTGAAGATGGGCATATTCTTTTTTCATTATCCTTAAATAATTTTTTTCACTTATTTCACCTTTTTTAACTTAGACAATTTTTGAGATCTACTAATGTTAAAATGTATAGGGAGTAGCTACCTTGTTACTGCAACTCCTCTTACAGTTCTAGGTCAATCCTTTTGAAACTTTATAGGTGTTTTCATATAGGTCTGAAGATGTGCATATTCTTTTTTCATTATCCTTAAATAATTTTTTTCACTTATTTCACCTTTTTTAACTTAGACAATTTTTGAGATCTAATGTTAAAATGTATAGGGAGTAGCTACCTTGTGATCGCAACTCCACTTACAGTTCTAGGTCAATCCTTTTGAAACTTAACAGGTGTTTTCATATAGGTCTGAAGATGTGCATATGCTTTTATCATTATCCAAAACTTATTTTTTAACTTAGACAAGGCATAGGTACCTTGTTAGGGATTTAACCCTCTCACAAGTCTTTACCTTTAATTCATGAGTCTTTCTCCTCTGACAGGGCTATAGCGGGGCTATAGTAAGATCCTCTGACAGTTCTAGTTTTATTTTATTTGAAGCCTCTGTGGTGTAGTGGTTAAGCTACCCACCAGGGCTCGAAAAAGTGTCAGTTTTCCGGTTCTGGACCGAATTTGGCATCCATAAACCGATTTTGACTTCAGAAGAAGATTAAAAAATCGGTCCATAATTCTACAACATTTTAAAAAAATTGGTTCGAAAATTTTCACTAAATCATTATGCTGTAATAACAAGCTGACCGTTTGCCACTGATAATCCAAGCATGTATACAAAAATGCCTACGGCACAAGGTTTTAGACCGGTTCATTATCTAACTAGGTGAAAATCGGACAAGTCCACGTCGGGTTCTTTGATCTTATCGCAGCGAAATTTGACCCGTGTGTCAAAATTATTGAACCGTGAACACTGGCCTCAGGCGTTATCGGCAAGCTGGCAAGGTGAGAAAATTAGGTCAGTCAATGCAGGACATACGCTTGTTTGTTTACACAAGTCATTAATTGATGCCTTACTATAGAACAGGTATTTGAATATAAAATTGTTCTGTTTTTTTTTTTTACAGGGCGCAATTTTCAATACACACCTGTCATGTCTGAACATTGCGTGTTATGCCTTCGAGGGAAAATGCCTAATTTCACCCATTCTATACGAATTTAAGAATTTATTTAAGAAATTCACTCCACTGAAACCAGTAACATAAACCACGTGTGTATTACGCCCTTGAATGAATTAAAATAAAACCGCATGACGTGATTTTCCTATCACGTGGCTTCAATATCGGTTGACATTGGTAGACAAAGCGATTTGTTTCAGGCTTGTGTAATCGTGAAATTATATATGTATTACATTCTTTAAAACTCGGTTCAGCCATGTAAGATTTTCAATGACTCGTTCGACCATGTTTTGGTTTGAGATTAAAGAAATGTTTTTCGATTTTTTAACCCGTTCAAAGCGATTGTTTTTAGAAATACGCTAACCTAAAATTAATGGTGTGTATGTTACGTCCTTGACTGCATTAATGTGTATTGTGTAAACGGAAACCGTATGACGTCATTTTCCGACCACGTGGCTGCAAAATCGGTCGCAATTTGTGAAAAATAAAATGTGTGAAATAAGAGAAATATTTTAAAGGTTTATATAGTGACCATCGAACTGGTCTTTGACTGCTCCACGTCTGTTGTTTCCCTTTAGCGGTCTTCAGGTTCTGAGTAACCCGGATATTGGGAAAATGAAAGTATATGAAATCTGCCGTAGAAAATGAAAGTAGATGAAATCTGAACGATGTGAGCAATAATTGCTGTTTATAATCGAGATACTGGTGCTCATATCCGTTGACAAGTGTAAGAGCAACATTGGTATGTCATTCTTTACGCTAATAACACATTTTGAAATTGCAAATCGCCAACGACGTTTACGGAAATTAATGAGACCGATCGAAAATTTTCATAATTTTTGGTGAAATCTGGTTGGACTGATTTGGATTCTTCAGTTTCTCGAGCCCTGCTACCCACCGTATGAACCATGGTTGGGGTTCTGGGCTTCTCCAGACTTTAAACCAAGGTCCTGTCTCTATATGACCTTAGTTGTTTGTGGGAGGTAAAACTCAAGCACAAACACATTTATTATGAGGACCGTTCAAATATGAATGCAACTAAGCACATAAAAATGATTCCGTGATAGATTTCGATGAAAAATTTATTTTGTCCCCTCAAAGTATTCCCCTTTAACAGATATACAACTTTCAGTCCTGATCCAATCATTGAATTCATTTTGGTATTCTTTTCGAGGTATACTATGAAGGCACTGGAATATTGCAGAACCGAGGTGTTGGCGCTGTACAAATTTTTGACCAGATAGGTATTTTTCCGCCGCGGGAACAAAAAAAAGTCACACAGGCAAGGTCAGGGGAATACGGGGGGTGAGGGAGTTCAACAACCTTTTTCTGCTTCAGATAGTCTTGCACAATGAACGCCTTGTGCGATGATGCATTGTCATTTAGCAATCTGACATTGGCCAAACCAGTTGCGGGTCTTTGTTCTTTGAAATATTTCTTCAATTTTCGAAGAACTTTATTCTTGTAAAACTTCCCATTTACAGATTTGCCTATAGGGCACAGCAACCTGAATAGCAGGGCCCTGATTTGAAAAGAATATGGCATACATTACCCTCTCGACGCTCATGGTCCGCTTTGCAATGCATGGTCTTTGCAATACTTTGTTGCCCATATTTTGTTTTGGCTCAAAAAACTGAACCCATGTCTCATCACCCGTGACAACATTAGCGAAAGACAGTGCATTGTAATTTGGAAACTTTTTAAGCAACTTCTTGGCACACTGAATGCGTGTCTTTTTCTTCTCATCTGTCAACAGATGGGGAATCCATCTAGCACAGATCTTTCTCATTTTCTAATCCTGTTTCAGAATTGTATGAGCTGCTCCTAATGAGATGCCAACCATACTAGCTATTTGCCTAGTGGTGTATCGTGCATCGGTAGCAACTATTTCTTTTACTCTAGCAACCATCTTGGCAGATGTTGCTCAATTCGGTCGAGGATCATGTGGTGCATCTTCTGTTGAGCCTAGCCCACAGCTGAATTTCTTACACCAACGAAAAACTGTCGGAAAAGACATTTCATTATGCCCATAAACCGAACATATTTCATCAAAAATGTCTTTGCACCGTATACCAAGGATACAACCATTCTTAATATAGGACCGTATTTCAACGGCATACTCTGACCTTCTTCCAACCATGTTTTGTATTAGTATACAAAAGTAGACAGTGTTTATCGAACGATATACATGGCTAAAGTGCACAGATTTTAACAGGTTTGGTATCAATGTAGGTAAAATGTTTTTCTACGCTGTGATATTTATTTCCAGGTGATTTTCGCATTAGTGCATGAGAAAACGTTCTACTTGCATTCATATTTAAACAGTCTTCGTACTTTATCTCAAAAACTATATGTTGTATGTACACATTAGAATCACCTCCGAGTACACACGATATACCTTCGTTGAAGACATATTCCTTAATAATCCCATTTTACTCTCTACCAGCACCATGATTAATCCTTTGTGGCTCAAATTGTCCTGTGTGGAAAAAATCAGGGTCAAAAAGGTGTTTGAGACATTGAAGTTTACTGATTCCCTAACAGCCCCCGCACATCGAGGCTTGAAGAAATAGATGGGCTGCATGATGCTTCCACGCAGAGCTGAAACTGACCCCCACACAAGTACTGGTAAACCGCTTAGAGGATCTAAGCCTGCCCAGGCAAAGCGGTGCTAGTCAGACCATCCATGCTTATAAACCCTATTGGTTTCATTGGGAAATTGTAAGCAACGTCTCCAAAATGACCTTTAACATGTTGACAGGGACGTAAAACCTCAAATCAAACAAAGCAAAACTGATTCCCCAAAATTTATTGATTATATTTTAGATTGGTACGTTGGATGCTGTCCCAGATATCAATATGTTAGTGTTGCTGCCTGAGATACTGGATGGGTTGTTTAATATCCTAGGTGATACTAGTCCAGAGATCAGAAAAATGTAAGTTTACTCTTGTCCTTCTAGGGCCGGTTGTTCAAAGCATTGTTAGCTTAACAAGCTCGTTAGTGGTCAATATCTTAACTCTTCTAGTAAGTACAATATCTAATACTCTAATATATTTGTTAAAAAAAATGTGAGCAGCTTTTGCATTTGGAGTTCTAATGCACATGTGGGTTATTTACGGTAGGCGCCAAATGTAAGTTGTAACAGATGAAGAAAAAATGCTTATCACCTTTACCTTGCCGGGGATCAAACCCTGTCCACCGGAGTGACATACTACCACTCTACAGCATTGCTATAAAAGCTGGCTTGTACCACTGTCATGATTCAGTCAGCTGCAGTTCTGACATGTGATCAGGAAGTTGCAAGTTTGATCTCGGCTGAGTGTGGCAACATGACAACAATTTTAATTTTTGTTGAGACTAATCAAGTAATACAGTCTACTTTCTAGAAAGAGATGGATCATGAATTCTTGCACACCAGATAACCCGGACTTATATCTGGGATAGAAATTCTTATCCTACTCAGGTTATTCTGCCCAGGGATATGATAACAATTGAAACTGGATGTTGAAACAAAGTTTAAAACCTTTCATCAATGAGTCATGGTTGAGTCTGGGTTTCGACATTTATTCACGGCTGAGACAACATTGTGTGCCTGCAGGATTTACTCCCCCAATTGATATTCAGCCATACCAGTGTCTTCACTGTCCATGTGGAAGCACAGAATCCATTAATGACCCAAGCAATAACCAAAGACTGATCAAACTGTGTACATGTGATCTGAGTCTTCTCACTAGTTACACATGACATTCTGCACCTATTCCTATGCACAGGCCCAAATACATTTTTTGTAAGTTTTATTGTCTGCACCAAAAAACAGTGGGATGATTGGCAAACCAAAAACATTTTTCTTGACCTAATTGATCGGTTATTTATTATGGTAAGTGTACATGACACACACGTTTCTGTATTTTCAGGTGTCAGAATGTTTTGACAGAGTTCCTATCAGGAATTAAGAAGGCTCAGGGCTATGTTAACTATGCAGGAATGGCTAATATTCTCATAGTTCATAGTCAAAACTCAGGTATGTAGCAAGAGGAACCTTTTCATAGAAATTAGATTGATTCTTTTTATACTGCAAAGACATGTCCAGTTTTTTGATTGGACAATGCAAGGGTAATTATTCCATATACCCTGTGAGCAAAAATATATAACCCTCTCAAGCTTGCCTTCGCTGAATTGCTATGTCTGCTATACTGCAGTTGATAAGAAATATAAGAAAAATAATTTCAAGTGCCACAATAATTTCCAGCCAGTAGGTAGGTAAATAAAGGTTTGTGATTGTTTTTAGCTCACCTGTCACGTAGTGACGAGGTGAGCTTTTGGGATCACTTTTCGTCCGTCGTCCATCGTGCGTGCATCTGTGCGTGCGTGCGTCCGTGCATAAATTTTTTCTTCAAACAACATCTCCTCCTAAAACACTGATCAGATTTTGACCAAACTTCACAAGAATGATCCTTAGGTGGTCCCCTTTCATAGTTGATCAAATGGTTCCGGTCCGTTGCACATCTAGGCCACAGGAGCCAAAAATAGATTTTTTTCACCAAAAACTTAAAAAATCTTCTTCTCTGAAATCACAAGGCCCAGGTCTTTGATATTTGGTATGAAGCTTCATCTAGTGGACCCCTACCAAAATTGTTCGAATTATAGTGCTGGGGCCAAAAATGCCCCCGCCCCAGGTCCCTGCGGTTTAATATAGGATTATATAGGGAAAATCTTTAAAAATCTTCTTCTCTGAAACCCCAAGGCCCAGGTCTTTGATATTTGGTATGAAGCTTCATCTAGTGGACCCCTACCAAGAGTGTTCAAATTATAGTGCTGGGGCAAAAAATGCCCCCGCCCTGGGACCCTTTGGTTTTACATGGGCTTATATAGGGAAAATCTTTAAAAATCTTCTTCTATGAAACTGCAAGGCCCAGGACTTTGATATTTGGTATGAAGTTTCATCTAGTGGACCCCTACCAAGATTGTTCAAATTAAAGTGCTAGGGCCAAAAATGCCCCTGCCACAGGGCCCTTTGTTTTAACATAGGCTTATATAGGGAAAATCTTTAAAAATCTTCTTCTGTGAAACCGCAAGGCCCAGGTCTTTGATATTTGGTATGAAGCTTCATCTTGTGGACTTCTACCAAGATTGTTCAAATTATTGACCTTGGGCCAAAAAATGCCCCCGCTCTGGGGCCCTTTAGTTTTTCATAGACTTATATAGGGAAAATCCTGAAAAATCTTCTTCTCTGAAACAACAAGGCCAAGGTCTTTGATATTTGGTATGAAGCTTCATCTAGTGGACCTCTACCAAGATTGTTTAAATTATAGCCCTGAGACCAAAAATGCCCCCGCATAGGGGCCCTTTGGTTTTGCATAGACTTATATAGGGAAAATCTTTAGAAATCTTCTTCTGTGAAACCACAAGGCCAAGGTCTTTGATATTTGGTGTGAAACTTCATCTATTGGACCTCTATCAAGATTGTTCAAATTATAGCCCTGGGGCCAAAAATGCCCCCGCCCTGAGACCCTTTGGTTATACATAGACTTATATAGGGAAATCTTTAAAAGTCTTTGTCTCTGAAACTGCAACGCCCATGTCTTTGATATTTGGTCTGGAGCGTCACCTAGTGGACCTCTACCAAGATTATTCAAATTATAGCCCTCGGGCCACAAATGCCCCCACCCCAGGGGCTCTTTGGTTTTACATAGACTTAAAGTAGTGGACCTTTGCCAAGATTGTTCAAATTATAGCATTTGTTGATATTTAGTATGAAGCTTCACCTATTTAGACCTCCCTCAACATTAGGCACATTATAGCCCTGGGGTCAATTATGGCCCTCCCCGGGGCCCCCTTTTTACTCTATGGATCAGGTGAGCGATCCAGGGCCATCATGGCCCTCTTGTTTAGCTCACCGTCACGTAGTAATGAGGTGAGCTTTTGAGATCACTTTTTGTCTGTCGTGCGTGCGTAAACAATTTCTTCAAACGACATCTCCTCCTAAACCACTGATCGGATTTTGACCAAACTTCACAGGAATGATCCTTAGGTGGTCCCCTTTCAAAGTTGTTCAAATTGTTCCGGTCCGTTGCACATCTAGGTCAAAGGAGCCAAAAATAGATTTTTTCACCAAAAACTTAAAAAATCTTCTTCTCTGAAACCAAAATGCCCAGGTCTTTGATATTTGGTATGTAGCTTCATCTAGTGGACCCCTACCAAGATTGTTCAAATTATAGTGCTGGGGCCAAAAATGTCCCCACCCCGGGGCCCTTTGGTTTTACATAGGCTTATATAGGGAAAATCTTTAAATATCTTCTTCTCTGAAACCGCAAGGTCCAGGTCTTTGCTATTTGGTATGAAGCTTCATTTAGTGGACCCCTACCAAGATTGTTCAAATTATAGTGCTGGGGCCAAAAATGCCCCCACCCCGGGGCCCTTTGGTTTTACATGGGCTTATATAGGGTAAATCTTTAAAAATCTTCTTCGCTGAAACCACAAGGCCCAGGTCTTTGATATTTGGTATGAAGCTTCATCTTGTGGACCTCTACCAAGATTGTTCAAATTATAGCCCTGGGACAAAAAAATGCCCCCTGCTCAGGGTCCCTTTGGTTTTACATAGGCTTATATAGGGAAAATCTTTAAAAATTGTCTGTGAAACCACAAGGCCTATGTCTTTGTTATTTGGTGTGAAATTTCATCTAGTGGATCTCTATCAGGATCGTTCAAATTATAGCCCTGTGGCCAAAAATGCCCCCGTCCCGAGACCCTTTGGTTTTACATATATTTTATAGGGAAATCTTTAAAAATCTTCTTCTCTGAAACTGCAAGGCCCATGCCTTTGATATTTGGTATGGAGCTTCATTTAGTGAAACTCTATCAAGATTGTTCAAATTGTAGCCGTCGGGCCAAAAATGCCCCCGCCCCGGGGCCCTTTGGTTTTACTTAGACTTATATAGAGATAATCTTTGAAAATCTTCTTCTATGAAACTGCAAGGCCTAGATCTTTGATATTTGGTGTGAAGCTTCCATCTAGTGGACCTCTTTCAAGATTTTAAATTATAGCCCTGAGGCCAAAAATGCCCCGCCCCGAGGTCATTTGGTTTAACATAGGCTTAAGTAGAGAATATCTTTAAAAAAATCTTCTTCTCTGGAACCAAAAGGCCCAGGTCTTTGATATTTGGTGTGTAGCTTCATCTGGTGAACCTTTGCCAAGATTGTTCAAATTATTGCCTTTGTTGACATTTGGTATGAAGCTTCACCTTTTTAGACCTCCCTCAACATTATGCACATTTTAGCCCTGGGGTCAATAATGGCCCTCCCCGGGGCCCACTTGTTACTTTATGGATCAGGTGAGCGAGCCAGGGCCATCATGGCCCTCTTGTCATTCATTTGGTACTTTTTATACGCCCGTTAGAAAAACAGTCGTCTCCCCCCACCCGTCTGTCTATCCATCTGTAAACTTTTCGTTTCCGGATAACTCCTCCTACAGTTTACATCCGATCAAGCTGAAACTTCATACATAGTTAGACCATGATGTGGGGCAGCGCATATTGTTTCGAGGTTATGGTCCACCAAATACTAATAGAGTTATGCCCCTTTGAATCTTTTTGTAAACTTTTTGTTTCCGGATAACTCCTCCTACAGTTTGCATCCAATCAAGCTGATACTTCATACATAGTTAGACCATGATGTGGGGCAGCCCATATTATTTCGAGGTTTAGGTCCACCAAATATTAATATAGTTATGCCCCTTTGAAATTTTTTGGAAACTTGTCATTTCCGGATGACTCCTACATTTACATCCGATATAGCTGAAACTTCATATATAATTAGACCATGATGTGGGGCAGCGCGTATTGTTTCAAGGTTATGGTCCACCAAATAATAATAGAGTTATGCCCCTTTGAAAATTCTGTAAACATTTTATTTCCAGATAACTCCTCCTGCATTTTAGATCAGATGATGTTGAAACTTTACATACAGTAAGACCAAGATATGGAACAGTGCATATTATTTTGAGGTTACGGTCTGCCAAATATTACCAGAGTTATACCCCTTTCACAGATTTTTAACATTCTGTTTCCGGATAACTCCTCTTACATTTGAAATCTGATGAAGCTGAAACTTTACATACAGTAAGACCTTTTTTTTGAACAGTGCATACTATTTTGAGGTTACAGTCTGCCAAATAATACCAGTGTTATTCCCCTCTCACATATTTTTCTAAACATATTTTGTTTCTGGATACCTCCCACATTTTACATCTGATGAAGCTGAAACTTTACGTATTGATGATGTGGAGCAGCACATATTATTTCAAGGTTACAGTCCACCACTTTTTGCTAGAGTTATGCCTTTATTATTTTGTGGTTATGGTCCACCAAATATGACCGACCATGACAATTTGTTGAAGACAGGTAGTCTGAGCCATTGAGGGTTATTAATTTTTATGCCCCCGCATCATATGATGCCGGGGGCATATAGTTTTTCGGTTTTCCGTATGTGCGTACGTGCTTACATGTGTACGTCCGTCTGTACGTGTGTGTGTGTACGTACGTACGTGATCCTGTAACCTCAGGTTAAAGTTTTTGTAACAGGTAGAGCCTGAACTTTTAGAACTCATATTTTCCTAACCATTTGATGGAACTTGTTCATCTTTGGTATGATGATAGATATAGGTCCAAAGTTTTATTAAGCAATATCCCCACCCATGCCTGTGACCTCAAGGTCAAGGTCACAGACTTAGAAATTTTAAATGTTAAAAGACTCAGGTTAAGGTTTTTGTAACAGGTAGACTTGAACATTTTAGAACTCATATTTTCCAAACCATTTGATGGAATTGGTTCATATTTGGTATGGTTATAGATATAGGTCCAATGTTTTATTTAGCGATACCTCCACCCATGCCCATGGCCTCAAGGTCAAGGTCATGGACTTAGAAATTTTCCAGGTTAAATACTCCAGTTAAGGTATTTGTACCTGGTAGAACCTGAACTTTAATGATGGCTTTGGTTCATATGATGATAGATATAGGTACAATGTTTTATTTAGCAATACCCCCACCCATGCCTATGACCTCAAGGTCAAGGTCACAGACTTAGACAATTTTAATGTGAAAGATTTTAAAGAGCTTAAATTTTCCAAACTATATTATGGATTTGGCTTATTTATGCTATGATGATAGATACAGGTCCAAATGTTTATTTGGCAATACCCCCACTCATGCCTATGGCTTCAAGGTCAAGGTCACAGACTTAGAAATTTTTAATTAGATATTTTAAGAGTTGATATTTTCCAAATCGTGCAAAGGATTGAGTTGATATTTGGTATGATGTTAGATACCTGTCCATTTTATTCAGCGATACCCCCACCCATGCCCATGAGCTCAAGGTCAAGGTCACAGACTTAAAGATTTTTAATTATCCCCTCACACAATATAGCTCTAGCGTCTATATTTCTTCACTGATTTCAATATGACTTCACACAAATGTTCCTTATGACAATATCTCAAGCGAGTTTGACTTTCAAGGTCATGACCTCAAGGTCAAGGTCACTGTGGCTATTTTGAGAAAAACTTTGTCATCGCTCTAGCGCTTACATTTCTTCACCAATTTCAATATAACTTCACACAAATGTTCCTTATGACAATATCTCTAGCGAGTTCCAATTTCAAGGTCAAGGTCACTGTGGCTATTTTTATAAAAACTTTGTCATCGCTCTACCGCTTACATTTCTTCATCGATTTCAATATAACTTCACACAAATGTTCCTTATGACAATATCTCGAGCCATTTCGACTTTCAAGGTCAAGGTCACTGTGGCTATTTTTAGAAAAACTTTGTCATCGCTCTAGAACGTGCATTTCTTCACTGGTTTCAAAATAACTTCACACAAATGTTCCTTATGCCAATACCTTGAACGAGTTTGACTTTCAAGGTCAAGGTCACTGTGGCTATTTTTAGCGCTTACATTTTTTCACCAATTTTAATATTACTTCACACAAATGTTCCTTATGACAATGAATATCTCCAGCAAGTTCCACTTTCAAGGTCAAGGTCACTGTGGCTATTTTTAGAAAAACTTTGTCATCGCTCTAGCGCTTAAATATCTTCACCGATTTCAATATAACTTCACACAAATGTTCCTTATGACAATATCTCTAGCGAGTTTGACTTTTAAGGTCAAGGTCACTGTGGCTATTTTTAGAAAAAACTTTGTCATCACTCTAGCGACTACATTTCTTCACTGATTTCAGTATAACTTCACACAAATGTTCCTAATGACAATACCTCGAGCGAGTTCGACTTTCAAGGTCAAGGTCACTGTGGCTATTTTTAGAAATACTTTGTCATTGCTCTAGCGCTTACATTTTTTCACCAATTTCAATATAATTTCTCACAAATGTTCCTGATGACAAGGTCACACACTTAGAAAATTTTGTTGCAACATGGATTTTCGGGATAAGGCGGGGCCCTTGGCGGGGGCATCTGTGTCGTCTGGACACATTTCTGGTTTGTTTTTTTTTTCAGTGGTTTGGGTTTTACCGCCCTTTCAAGATTATTTCACTCATATCGAGCCGATCGTTAATCAGAGGTGGGCGAAAACCGGAGTACCCGGAGAAAAACCACCTGACCTTCCGTTGCAGAACTTGGCGTCTCACACGTGGCCCGAGCGAGGCTCGAACCTACGGCGGTGAGAGACCTAATGACTTAGAGTCAGCACTCTTATCCACTAGGCCACGGAGGCCCGTTAAGAGGGTTATTAATAGTGCCAGGTAAGAATATATGGAGCACATATTGTGCCTTGGTTACATTCTACAAACCCAAACTTGTAAAACAGTCAGTATATGTATGCTCCATCTTACTAATTGCCATGGGCGTATAATGCCCCACTTGCGGAGCTCTTGTTTTCATTGTTTTCCATTATTAAACTCTCATTCAAACATGACGTAAACATTTTGCCACTGAGCACCATGATCAGTGTAGTGTGTGCGGAAGGGCATGTTTGATGATGTCACATGTAAAGGTACTTCTGACGACGTCCGCTACAAAAGAATCCTTTGGGAAAATGTGCAACAATGTACGAAATGTCATCAAAAAGCTTTTCAGTATAACAAATTCGTTATTTTGATTCTTGACAGGGAACATTGGATCACATTCTTTGCCTGAAACCAATATTTACCCTCGCCTTGGGGCCCGTCTGAAAGCGATATTTACCCTTGCCTTAGGACTCTCAAGCGGGGAATGTGATCCCATGTTCCGCGTCAAGAATCAAAATAACTGATAATATAACAGTGCTATATGACTGGTAAGTTTTCTGAAGTACCTGTAAAATTGGCACAAAAGTGTTGCAACTTTTTGTAACAGCAGACACAGTCAGATTCAATTTTGATTTCAAGCTCTTTAAGTGATTGTCCTGTATGGAAGGTTTGACATTTTCAACTAAGTATCCATGCTTCAAATCAGCTGTTGTAAGATGCAAACACACTTGTCTATGTTTCTACTATTTATTTTGCAGATGACCTGATAAGTTACACTGCCATCAATTGGTTAAGAGAATTTGTTCAGCTTGCTGGGCGATCAATGTTGCCATTCCTGTCGGGGATTCTTCAAGCAATTCTGCCAAGCCTGGCATCAACCGAGATTGAGACAAAATCTAAGAAAAGGTAACTTGCCTATTAGAGAACATATATAGTAAAATTCCTATATTAAGACCAACTTTTGAACAGTCCCAAAGGTGGTCTCTGAGCAGATTCAGAGTAAAATTTCTATATTAAGACCACCTTTGGTACTGTTCAAAAGTGGTCTTAAAGAGCACTTGTGAACAGTCCCAAATGTGGTATTAAGACCACCTTTGGTACTGTTCAAAAGTGGTCTTGATATATGTCAAAGTTCCAGATCTCCTGAAAAAAAAGGCCCACAACCATCTAATCTTGCATAGTCCTTCTCCTAGATGTACTGACTCTGCAGGTACCTTGACCCGGTGACCTTGACCCATAAAATTTATGCTCCAGCGACTTTGACAAAGTTTTACGTGGAAGTTCCAGATCTCTGCAAATAAAAGGCATACGACCATCAATTCTTGCATTATGCTGCTCCTGGATGTACTGACTCTGCAGGTACCTTGACCTGTTGACCTTGACCTATATTTTACGCTCCAGTGACTTTGACACAATTTACGTCAATGTTCCAGATCTTCTCAAATAAAAGGCCTGCAACAACCAAATCTTGCATAGTGGTTCTCCTAGATGTAGTGACTATGCAGGTACCTTGACTTGTTGATCTTGAACTATTTTTTGCACTCCATTGACTTTAACACATTTTAGGTCGACATTCCTTAACTATAACGCCAACAACCACCAAACCTTGCATAGTGCTTCTCCTACATTTACTTACTCTGCGGGTACCTTGACCTGGTGACCTTAACGTATATTATGCACTCCAGTGACTGTAACACATTTTACGTCAATGTTTGATATGTCCTTAAATAAATGGCCTACAGCCACCAAACCTTGCATAGTACTTCTCCTCAATGTACTGATTTGGCACATACCGTGACCTGGTGACCATGGCCTATATTTTTTGGTTCAGTGACTTTGACACATTTTACATCAACTATCAACTGCTATGAAATTTACTTAATTAATAACAACATTCTGATTGTGGCCCTTATGACTTTTGCCCCCAGCAGGTGCGATGCGGCCTTCTGCGGAATTCTTGTCTATATAATCTATTCATTTTTTTGTCGCAACTGCTTGTAGCAGGGTGCAACATAGGCGTCCTATTTTCCGTCTGTGCATCTGTGCGTCCATCCATTCGTCTGTTAACATTTACGTTGAAGTTCGACATTTACGTCAAAGTTTTTATTTTACAAACCTCAGCTACCATCAAACCTTACATGAAACATCTCATAGACCTTCTCACTTTGTAAGCACCTTGACCTGGTAATTTTGATCTGTATTTTGCGTTCCAGTGACTTTGATCATTACGTCGAAGTTCGACATTTACATCGAAGTTCGACATTTACGTCAAAGTTTTTATTTACAGACCTCACCTACCATCAAACCTTCAATGAAACATCTCATAGACCTTCTCACTTTGTAAGCACCTTGACCTGGTGACTTTGACCTATATTTTGCGCTCCAGTGCCTTTGACCATTACGACGAAGTTCGACATTTACGTCAAAGTTCGACATTTACGTCAAAGTTTTATTTTACAATCCTCATCCACCATCAAACCTTACATGAAACATCTCATAGACCTTCTCAACTTTGTAAGCCCCTTGACCTGGTGAATTTGACCTATATTTTGTGCTACAGTGACTTTTACCATTACGTCAAAGTTCGACATTTACGTCGAAGTTTGTATTGTAATCAACTATAAGACTAAACAACCATCAAACCTTTCATGAAACATCACCCTGAGCTCCTGACTAGGCAAGCACCTTGACCCGGTGACCTTGACCTATATTTTACACTTCAGTGAGTTTGACACAAATTACGTTAATGTTCCAGATCTTCTCAAATAAAAGGCCTACACCAATAAAATCTTGAGTAGTGTTTCTCCTAGATGTATTGACTCTGCAGGTACCTTGACATGGTGACCTTGACCTATATTTTATGCTCCACTGACTTAGACACATTTTACGTTGAAGTTCTAGATCTCATCAAATCAAAGGCCCACAACCATCTAATCTTGCATAGTGCTTCTCCTAGATGTACTGACTCTGCAGGTACCTTGACCCGGTGACCTTGACCTATATTTTATGCTCCAGCGACTTTGACAATTTTTATGTCGAAGTTCCAGATCTCTGCAAATAAAAGGAATACGACCATCAAATCTTGCATAATGCTGCTCCTGGATGTACTGATTCTGCAGGTACCTTGACCTGGTGACCTTGACCTATATTTTACGCTCCATTGACTTTGACACAATTTGCATCAATGTTCCAGATCTTCTCAAATAAAAGGCCTGCAACCACCAAATCTTGCATAGTGGTTCTCCTAGATGTACTGACTATGCAGGTACCTTGACTTGGTGACCTTGACCTATTTTTTGCACTCCATTGACTTTAATACATTTTAGGTCGACATTCCATATCTTCTTAACTATAAGGCCTACAACCACCAAACCTTGCATAGTGCTTCTCCTACATTTACTTACTCTGTGGATACCTTGACCTGGTGACCTTAACGTATATTATGCACTCTGGCGGCTTTTACGTCAATGTTCAATATGTCCTAAAATAAATGGCCTACAGCCACCAAACTTTGCATAGTACTTCTCCTCATTGTACTGATTCGGCACGTACCTTGACCTGGTGACCATGGCCTATATTTTTGGTCCAGTGACTTTGACACATTTTACATCAACTATCAACTGCTATGAAATTTACTTAATTAATAACAACATTCTGATTGTGGCTTCTATGACTTTTGCCCCCAGCATGTGCCACGCCGCCTTCTGCGGAATTCTTGTGTTGGATATAACATGATTGTTTAACTAACGCGATTTCTGCTTTGGACCCCATAAATAGTGTTATAAAGAGGTGTACATGAACAGGAAACCTTGTGCTTTAATTTCTGAATTCTCAACCGGACTCTCAAAAATAAAGAAATGGACTCATGCTACATATAAGGGGGGAGATTCTATTCAGTACAAAAAGGGTTAAAGCAAATATCCTTTGGGTGAAAAATCTTTTTAGAAAGGTTCTATTAAAGTTAGTGTTGAGTTGGGACAGTTGACTCATTGTCTCAAACACTGGTATATCATACTACTGCTTAAATCAAACAAGATTTTAGAAAATTTTGTATGAACCCTGTTCAATTTCTTTTATCTCAATTTACTGTTATCTCACACAAATCAAAGCACTGACAGCACTGCTGGGTTGATTGTCTCTCAATGTAGGCTGGGAAAACTGTCCTGAATGGGGAGTTAGACTTTCCTGTAACAGTTGAAGCAAATAGTGTAGATCCAGATCAGATGTTTACCTGGGTCTCCACTCTTTGTCATTGTCCCAGTACATATTTTGCCCAGTGCAGAATTTACAGGTAACCCTCCTCACATAGCACTCTGATGTCATAGCGACAAGAATACCATGGCTATAAATAAATGTTAACCAGATTTCTTTGAAATGCCCTTTGCATGGTCATGGACATAAGTAATATAACTAAGATTCATATAGGAACAACAAACAAGAGTTGATCATATTTTTGTTGCACCTGCTTGTAGCACGGTGTGACATAGGCGTCTGCTTTTCTGTCCGTTCATCTGTCCATCCATCCATTGGATGGAAGTCTGTTAACATTTGTGTCGAAGTTCAACATTTATGTCAAAGTTTATATTAATATCAACTTCAAAACTGATCAACCATCAAACCGTGCATGAAACATCTCTGTGACCTTTTGACTTGGCAAGCACCTCGACTTGGTGACCTTGACCTTTATTTTGTGCTCCAGTGACCATTATGTTGAAGTTCAACATTTACTTCAAAATTAGTAGTGTAAGCAACTGCAAGACTAAACAACCATCAAACCTTGCAGGCACCTTGGCCTGATGACCTTGACCTATATTTTATGCTCCAGTGACTTTGAGACACAATTTACGTCGGTGTTCCAGATCTCCTAAAATAAAAGGCCTATAAACATCAAGTCTTGCACAGTGCTTCTCCTAGATGTACTTACTCTGTAGGTACCCTGACCCTGTGACCTTTATTTTACACTCCAGTGACTTTGATACAATTTCCTTCGACATTCCAAATCTCCTCAAATAAAAGGCCAAAAACCATAAAATCTTGCATAGTGCTTCTCCTAGATGTACTGACTCTGCAGGTTCCTTGACCCGGTGACCTTGACCTATATTTTATGCTCCACTGACTTTGACACAATTTACGTCGATGTTCCAGATGGCCTTCAATTCTCAAATCTTGCATATTGCTTCTCCTAGATGTTCTGACTCTGCAGGTAGCTTGACCTGGTGACCTTAAACCTATATTTTAAGCTCCAGTGACTTTGACATAATTTTAGTCAATGTTCTAGATCTCCTCAAATAAAAGGCCTACAACTATCATATCTTGCATATGTACTGACTCTGCAGGTACCTTGACCAAGTGATCTTGACCTATATTTTACACTCTAGTGACTTTGACACAATTTAAGTCAATGTTACAGATCTCCTCAAATAAAAGGCCTACAACAATAAAATCTTGAATAGTGATTCTCCTAGATGCACTGACTCTGCAGGTACCTTGACCCAGTGACCATGACCTATATTTTGCCCTTCAGTGACTTTGACAGATTTTACGTCGACTATCAACTGCCAAGAATGAAATAAACTTATTTAATAACTGCATTCTGATTGTGGCTACTGTGACTTTTGCCCAAGCAGGTGCGACACTGCCTTCTGCGGAATTCTTGTTGTTATGAGGTCTGAATACTTGTGACACATTTCCCCTCCTTTAAAAAAACGAAAAACTTTTATTATGACTTCCGACTGAGTCCCTCTTAAAAAGGTCTACTTTTAAAAGAAAGAACTTGCTCCATAGAAGCAAGTTCTTGCCTTGAAGTATAGACACTTTTGCATAAGGGAAATTAAAACATTTGAAAAAAAAAAGAATTGCCTCCCCTGAAGATGTATTCATACTGCCTATAAGTAGTCCCATGTGAAAAGGAAAGAAGAACCTTATAGATGAGTGATCTCCCACAAATGAGCAAATTTGTTCCTTAAACCCTTCCAACCCTGAAGACTGGTGCAGATGTCGATGCAAACAGTGTGGATCCTGATGAAATGGCTCATAATCTGTTTTATCAGGTGCACAATTGTTTGCTATTTTGTTAATGATTTTGAATTAACCCCCAATTTTCAGAAAATGGAAGTGTCCAATTCAAAGACGAAAGGGTCTACATCAGACCCAGGGATGAAAGGGTTAAGATTATACCCTTATTGATAGACTACCATATTGATCCTAAGTATTGGGACAGATAGGCCTACGCAAACAGTGCAGACCCAGATCAGGCTGCTCCTGAAGGAGCAGTCTGATCAGGGTCTACACTGTTTGCCGGTCTGTCTGCTCCTTTTGGACTCCTTGCTGGATCTTGAAACTTGAAACAATTTTTTTTTTAAATTTTAGGAGAATTACAGCAAGTCATAAAGATGTCTAAACTTTCAGGATTTTTATTGTAAAATATTATGTTACCCCCGAAAATGTTTTTTTTCGGAGATACATATTGTTTTTCCCCCGGGCGTCTGTCTGTCTGTCTGTCTGTCCGGGCAAACATGTCAGGTTTAGGGGCTAGTGTCCAGATTGATAACAATAGAAAATGATTGGAAAACGATTGGTAAACAATAGATTTATTCCGTAAATAAAAGGTTCAAGAGGTTAGCCCCTAAACCAAACAAAAGAAAAGAACAAAAGAAATAGCCCTTAAACCTGACATGTTGGAACCTGCATCTGTCCATCTGTCACAAATTTGTGTCCGCTCTGTAACTTGAAAACCGTTCAAGCTATCTTCACGAAACTTCATTTAATTATTAATCAATATTAGACGATGTGCAGAGCGCAATAACTATAACTCTCTTATTTATACTTTTTGAATTATCTTTGGAAGTTTGTCGGTATGTATATATGTATGGGCAAATCGTGTCCGGTCAATAACTTTCTTATTTTGAGATGGATTTTGAAATTCCTGGCAAAAATATTAACCACCATGAGATGATGTGTGGCGTGCATGACGCAGGACAGTACCTCAAAGGTCAAGGCCATACTTAGAGGTCAAAAGTCAAAAAGGGGCTTTTTTTCATGTTTGGTCAATAACATTCTTATTTTTAGATGGATTTTGAATTACTTGGCAGAAATGTTAACAACCATGAGACAATGTGTTGCCTGCATGACCCAGGTTGGTACCGCATAGGTCAAGGTCATACTTAAAGGTCAAAGGTAAAAAAGGGGCCTTTTTTCGTGTTTTGTCAATAACTTTCTTATTTTTAGATAGAATTTGAAATTACTGGGCAAAAATGTTCACAATCATGTGCCGATGTGTTGCATGCTTGATTCAGGTTGGTACCTCAAAGGTCAAGGTTCATACATAGAGGTCAAAGGTAAAAAGGGGCCTTTTTTTCGTGTTTGGTCAATAACTTTATTATTTTTAGGTGGATTTTGAAATTGCTTGGCAGAAATGTTAACCACCATGAGATGATGTGGTGCGTGCATGACCCAGGTTGGTACCTCAAAGGTCAAGGTCATACTTAGAGGTCAAAGGGCAAAAAAGGGGCCTTTTTTCGTGTTTGGACAATAACTTTTTAGCTCACCTGTCACGTAGTGACAAGGTGAGCGTTTGTGGTCACTTTTTGTCCGTCGTGCGTCCGTGCGTCCGTAAACAATTTCAAATAAGTATATCTCTAATACCCCATGGTCAATCTTGATCAAATTTCATGAGAAGCATCACCAGGTAGGGGGAAATGCTGCATAAGGTTTTTGGGCTGGTCAGATTGGAATTCTGGTTGCTATGGCAACATACAGCTCCCATAGACTTACAATGGGAAAAAATTAAAATATCTTCTTCTCTGAAACCACAGGGCCCAGAGCTAAGATATTTGGCATGTAGCAACGGCCAGTGGTCACCTACATAATTCCTGCCAATCATGCCCCTGGGGTCCACATTGGCCACGCCCCAGGGCCCCTTCACTCCCATAGACTCACAATGGAACAAAAAGCTTCAAAAATCTTCTTCTCGGAAACCACATGACCCAGAGCTTAGATATTTAGCATATAGCAAGGGCAAGTGGTCACCTACATAATTCCTGCCAATAATACCCCTGGGTTCCAAATGGGCCACGCCCCGGGGCCCTTTAGCTCCTATAGACTCATAATGGAAAAAAGCTTCAAAAATCTTCTCCTCTGAAACCACAGGGCCCAGAGCTAAGATATTTGGCATGTAGCAACGACAAGTGGTCACCTACATTATTCCTGCCAATCATGCCCCTGGGATCCAAATTGGCCACACCCCGGGGCCCCTTAGCTCCCATAGACTCATAATGGAAAAAAAGCTTCTAAAATCTTCATCTCTGAAACCACAGGGCCCAGAGCTAAGATATTTGGCATGTAGCAAAGACAAGTGGTCACCTACATTATTCCTGCCAATCATGCCCCTGGGATCCAAATTGGCCACACCCCGGGGCCCCTTAGCTCCCATAGACTCATAATGGAAAAAAAGCTTCAAAAATCTTCTTCTCTGAAACCACAGGGCCCAGAGCTTAGATATTTAGCATGTAGCAACGGCCAGTGGCCACTTACATAATTCCTGCCAATCATGCCCCTGGGTTCCAAATGGGCGACGCCCTGGGGCCCCTTCGCTCCCATAGACTCATAATGGAACAAAAAGCTTCAAAAATCTTCTCCTCGGAAACCACAGGGCCCAGAGCTTAGATATTTAGCATGTAGCAACAGCCAGTGGTCACATACATAATTCCTGCCAATCATGCTCCTTGGGACCAAACGGGCCACGCCCCGGGGCCCTTTAGCTCCTATAGACTCAAAATGGAAAAAAAGCTTCAAAAATCTTCTTCTCTGAAATCACAGGGCCCAGAGCTGAGATATTTGGTATGTAGCAAGGGCAAGTGGTCACCTACATAAATCCTGCCAATCATGCCCCTAGGTTCCAAATGGGCCACGCCCCGGGGCCCCTTAGCTCCCATAGACTCATAGTGGTAAAAAAAGCTTCAAAAATCTTCTTCTCTGAAACTACAGGGCCCAGAGTTTAGATATTTAGCATGTAAGAACGCCAATTGGTCACCTACATGATTCCTGCCAATCATGCCCCTGGGTTCCAAATGGGCCACGCCCGGGGCCCCTTCACTCCCAAAGACTCATAATGGAAAAAAGCTTCAAAAATCTTCTTCTCTGAAACCACAGGGCCCAGAGCTTAGATATTTAGCACATATCAACGGCAAGTGGTCACATACATAATTCCTGCCAATCATGCTCCTTGGGACCAAACGGGCCACGCCCCGGGGCCCAAACGGGCCACGCCCCGGGGCCCTTTAGCTCCTATAGACTCAAAATGGAAAAAAGCTTCAAAAATCTTCTTCTCTGAAATCACAGGGCCCAGAGCTGAGATATTTGGTATGTAGCAAGGGCAAGTGGTCACCTACATAAATCCTGCCAATCATGCCCCTAGGTTCCAAATGGGCCACGCCCCGGGGCCCCTTAGCTCCCATAGACTCATAGTGGTAAAAAAAGCTTCAAAAATCTTCTTCTCTGAAACTACAGGGCCCAGAGTTTAGATATTTAGCATGTAAGAACGCCAATTGGTCACCTACATGATTCCTGCCAATCATGCCCCTGGGTTCCAAATGGGCCACGCCCGGGGCCCCTTCACTCCCAAAGACTCATAATGGAAAAAAGCTTCAAAAATCTTCTTCTCTGAAACCACAGGGCCCAGAGCTTAGATATTTAGCACATATCAACGGCAAGTGGTCAACTACATAATTCCTGGCAATCATGCCCCTGGGGTCCAAAAGGGCCACACCCCGGGGCCAGTTAGCTCCTATAGACTCATAATGGAAAAAAAAATCAAAATCTTCTTCTCTGAAACCACAGGGCCCAGAGCTTAGATATTTAGCATGTAGCAATGACAAGTGGTCACATACATAGTTCCTGCCAATCATGCCCCTGGGGTCCAAACGGGCAACGCCCCGGGGCCCTTTAGCTCCTATAGACTCATAATGGAAAAAAGCTTCAAAAATCTTCTCCTCTGAAACCACAGGGCCCAGAGCTTAGATATTTAGCATGTAGCAATGACAAGTGGTCACCTACATAAATCCTGCCAATCATGCCCCTGGGGTCCAAATGGGCCACACCCTGGGACCCCCATAGCTCCCATAGACGCATAATGAAAAAAATTTTTCAAAAATCTTCTTCTCTGAAAACACAGAGCCCAGAGCTTAGATATTTAGCATGTAGCAACTGCAAGTGGTTTCCTACATATTTCCTGCTAATCATGCCCCTGGGGTCCAAATGGGCCATGCCCAGGGGCCCCTTAACTTCCATAGACTCATAATGGAAAAAAGCTTCAAAAATCTTCTTCTCAGAAACTGTGAAGCACAGAACTTAGATATTTAGTGTCTAGCAACATAAAATAGCCAGCTACATAAATCCTGCTTACCCTGCCCCTGGGGTCATAATTGGCCATGCCCGAGCTCATCACCTCCGATAGACTTATAATGGAAAAAAACTTAAAAATCTTCTTCTATGAAACCATAAGGCCCAGAGCTTAGATTTTTAGTATGTAGCAACGTTAAGTGCCCACCTACATAAATCCTGCCAGTTATGCCCCTGGGATCCAAATTGGCCACACCCCAGGGGTCTTTAGCTTTCATAGACTTACAATTGGAGAACTTTAAAAATTCTTCTCCTCTGAAACCACAGGGCCCTTATAATGAAAAAAAAAACAAAAAAACTTAAAATGGGGGAAAAAAATCTTCAAAAATCTTCTTCTCTGAAACCATAAGTCCCAGAGCTTAGGTATTTAGCATGTAGCAATGTCGAGTGGTCGCCTACATGAATCCTGCCAATCATGCCCCTGGGGTCCAAATCCTGTGGCCCCTTAACTCCAACAAACTTATAATGGAAAAAATGCTTCAAAATTCTTTGAAACCATGAAGTACAGACCTTAGATATTTAGTATATAGCAACACAAAATGGTCGCCTACATAAATCCTGCCAACCGTGCCCTTTGGGTCAAAATTGGCCAAGCCCAGGGCTCATTAGCTCCTATAGACTTATACTGGAAAAAACTTAAAAAAAATCTTTTTCTCCAAAACCATAAGGCACAGATTTTGTTTGATTTGAGGTTTTACATCCCCGTCAATACTCTATAGGTCATTTTGGAGATGTCTCTTCCAATTTTGTGGGACTTTTACCCGACATTGAGATGAAATTACATCTCAAGCCCTGTTGTCCAATGAAACCAGTAGGGTTTATAAGCATGGACACCGCTTTGCCTGAGCTTAGATATTTAGTATATAGCAATGTCAAGTGGTCTCCTACACTAATGATTTTCTGGTACACAGGTGAGCGATATAGGGCCATTGGGCCCTCTTGTTTATTATTAAATGGATTTTGTAATTAATTTGCAGAACTGTTAACCACAATGAGGCAATGTGTCTCTTGCATTACACATGTTGGTACCTCAAAGGTCAAGGTTATACTAAGAGGTCAAAGGGCCAAAAAGGGGCCTTTTTTTAGTTTTCAGTCAATAACTTTCTTATTCCTGGATAGATTGTAAAATTACTTGGCAGAAATGTTAACCATCATGAGATGATGTGTTGCGCGCTAGACCCAGGTCGGTACCTCCAAGGTCAAGGTCATACTAAGAGGTCAAAGGTAAAAAAAAGTTGTTATTTTGTGTCCAGTCATTAACTTCTTTTGTTTCTGGATGGACTTTTTAAAGTAACCTTGCAGAAATGTTCACCTTCATTAGACGATGAGTCGTGTGCAAGACCAAGGTCCATACCTGCAATGTCAAGGTCACACCTAGAGGTCAAAGCTCAGAAAAGGGGCCTTTTTGTGTACAGTCAATAACTTTCTTATTCTTTGATGGATTATGAAATCACTTGGCAGAAATGTTAACCATCATGAGACGATGTGTTGTACCTCAAGGTCAAGGCCATACTTGGTAGTAAAAGGTAAAAAAGTTTTTTTTTGTGTACAGTCAATAACTTTCTTATTTCTCTGTGAACTTTTAAAAGTTACTTTGCAGAAATGTTAATCTTCATAAGATGATGTGTTGCACACAAGATACCTCCAATGTCAAGGTCATACTTAGAGGTCAAAAGGGGGAGACATCTGTATTTTTGTAGAAAAAAATCCTAGTTTGATATGTTTTAAAAGAGTTGCCTCCCTTGAAAGTGTATCTGTAAAGCTCTGTATGCTGGGAATTAACCAGCAGAGGATGTTTCTTAGTTTTCCTTGAAAACAGGATTTTACATCTCATGCAAATTTTGTCCATTGGAGACAATTTGTTTGAAATGTTGAATCATGTTTTCAAGGCAAACTAAGAAACATCGTCTGCTGGATAATTCCCAGCATGCAAAGCTTTACAGATACAAATAGGAAAAATAAGAAAAAATACCAACAATTTGTTGTCTGCTAAATTAGCTCAGAGAGAGGTAAAGGTTAAATTCTTGAACCCTCACCATGCTGATCCAGGATACAGAAGCCAGCTGATAGGAATCTATACTGTTTCCCAGTCTGCTTCTGGATCTATTGTAAGATTAAAAATCAAGCTACACAAATGGCTGAAAATTGGGGAGGAGTGTAGCATTCCTAAATGTTTAGCATGATGAGGGTTAACCCTTGACCTGCTGAATATTTATATATGCCACACCCACTACCGATTATCAACCAATCAGATAACTTGATGCAAATTATTGCAACAAATTCACAATCTGAATGGCAAACAATGTAAATCCTGATCAGATGGCTTCATCAGAAGCCATCTGATCTGGATCTTCATTGTTTGGAAAATAAGGCATACCCGGGCTCAGCCAGACAAGGGTTAAGATTTCAGTATTCAGCTGTTACATTTGATCTGCATTGACTGTAATCCAATATGGTTGAAACAGGGAAGGAAATTCAATATTGAAACTGAGGAAATTATTATCATTTTATATGGTGATCAATTTACACACACAAAAAACCCAACAACTTTACTAAAGTGTTTAGGAGCAAATGCAGTTTTAATGTTTTTATAAAGCTAAAGAAATATGAAAAAAAATTTTCAAGGACTGTTTTGAATTATGAATGTTGATGCCTACTGTTTTGCCTGCCTGGATTTTAAATATTGTGACACTTGGTAATTTTTTAATTTCTTTTTGTCATTGTTAACTCATCTGGAGGACAGCTCCATGTCAGTTTTTGCCATGGCCTGATGTCCATCGTCCATTAGTCCATCATCACATTTTTGACATCTCCTCCAGATCCATAAGTCCAATTTAGCTGATACCTGGCATGAGGCATGGGGACAACATGTAGATTAGGAATTGCTGAAATGTCTCCGTTCTGACATGGCAGCCATCTTGAAATTCTTTAAACAGCATCACCTCCTGAACTGAAAGATGGATTGAGCTGAAACATGATGGGAGGCACCAGCGCAACATGGAAATTCAGAATTACTGCAATTGTTCCAATCTGACACTCAAGATGGCCACACAACATGGAAATTTAGAAATGCTACAATTGTTCCGATAGAACAATCAAGATGGCCACCATGGCGGCCATTATGAAATTCTTGAAATGGCATCTCCTCCTGAACCGAAAGTCAGATTGAACTGAAACTTGATGGGAGGCATTGGGGTGACATGGTCATAGCTGCAGATAAGATGCTTTTTTCATCCAAAAAGTGCTGATATTTATTTTATTACTGCACTTTTGCGCAGAAATAAGAAAAATAATTTTTGGATACCCATCCTAATCTGGAAATATGCATGGAGATTCAAAATTTGGATATCCAAGATCTTAAAATCTTCAAATATCATCGCATCCAAAACTTAAAGTCAAATTGAGTTGAAACTTAATCAGAGGAATGTGGGTGACATGGATATACAGAATTACCTTTGCGGCCATCTTGTTGGCGTCAGTCATGTTTCTCAAACACCAAGGCTTTCAGGCTTATGAAACTTCTGACACACATCTGCCATGATGCACCCACCCCATTGCCATTGACCGTTTCTGACCTTGACCTGGTTTTCACACTTGGTAGAACAATGTTAAGTCTGTGCATTTAGATACATTTATTGGAAAACCAAGGTCTCTACACTATCAATACTTCATGCACACATCTGTCATGACTCATCTGGCCCACAACCATTGATTCTTACTGGCCGTGACCTATTTTGCACACTCAGCTGACCTATGTTTAGTGTGTTTAGTGTATGCATTTAGCTCCATTTCTCAAACACAGACGGTCCTAAGCTAATGAAACCACATGCTCTTACATACACACATGCATGCATGCACACATGCATGTATAATACACACCATGTTGCACCCTGCCCAGTGTCATTGTCCATTACTGACCTTGATTTTTCATGCTTGGCTGAACACTGTTTAGTTTGTGTGCATTAAGCTCTGTTTCTTGAACACTCAAGCTTATAAGCTAAGTTTTGCAGACCTTAACTGACCTTGACCAACTTTTCATGCTTGGCTACATAAGTTTAGTTTGAGTATTTACCTCCATTTTTTTTAACACCACCGGCAGTCACCAATTAGCCATTTGGCAAATTTCTCTACAAATGTGTGCAGCAAAGGGGGCCCAGGTATGTGGATGTTGCCCCTGATGATGATGATGATGATGATGATGATGATGATGATGATGATGATGATGATGATGATGACAGTGATAAAGAAACTGCTGAGGAATTAACCAAAGTAACCCTCAGTAAAGCTGTTGTTGTTATCATTACAGTGTTAAAGAAGCGGCAGAGGGATTAAATGCGGCTCTTATGAACTTAATAGATGAACTGGATGATAATCCCACACCTGCTGTTGGTTCTCCTTCGGACTCCAAGGTAGAGAGTAACCAGGGGGAAGCAACTAATGATGTTTCTGTGAAGCAATCACAAGAGTCAGATAAGTACGTGTCATCCTGTTTTTTAACCCTGAAAAAACTCTCAAGCTAAATCAACAGACGACTAATTCATCATTTTTTTTTTCCTGTTTTTGAAAACAGGACTTGGCATTTCTTGCAAATTCTCTCCACTGGAGCAAATTTGCATGAAATGTCAATCCCTGTTTTCTGGGGAAAAATAAGATTTTTTTTCAGAACGTCATATGCTGAAAAAAAAATACCCACCATGCAGTATGTTAACAGTTATAAATGTGTTCACCCTAGATATTTAGACTCCAAAATGACTTAAAATAAGCCTTAGTGAAAGTGCAGACCCTGATCAGCAGGAGCAGTTTTATCTGGATCTATGCTGTTTGCCACTGAGCAAAAGTCTTTGGCAGAAGTTTATAATTACATGTAATAATTTATGACACTTAAGGATTCATTAAAAATTATATGAATATTCAGGGTAAATACGGTATTAAAAAAAGTTACAACAGCAAATCTGAGTCTCAGTTATGGTGATTCGCATGTGATACATTTCTTCATATCAGTCACATACATGTAGAAACATAAGATATTCAGAACTTTTAACAATGACATTTCTTGACTTTTGACACAGCTATTAACTTTTACTTAACCCCACACCCTTATTTGGTCATGTACATGCAATTTGAAGAAAAAAAAATTAAATTCCTGTTCACGATAATTTTCTGAATTCATTAAGGGGAATGGGAACACTTTCAGGGGAGGCAACTCCTTCAAAAGTATTTTTGTCTCCCATGTCAATAGGGGTCAGCTCTTAAAGGAAAGAATTTGCTCCTCAGGAGCAAATTCTTTCCTTTAAGAGTAGACCTATTTTTCAGTGGGACACGGCTTATATAAAAGCAAACAGGAAGTTCCAAAAGTTTTCTCCCTTTGAAAAACCTGCCAGGAGTTCCCATTCGCCTTAATATGCGATGAGATGATTTAAACCCTTTCTCCCCTAAGTTTCTGAAGTGGACTGTTCCATATTGAATTAGGGCATTCCATTCTTGTAAATAGGGATGTAGTCAAAATCATATCATAAGAATGCAAACAGTGTTGATCTATATCAGACGGCTCTTAATATGAACAGAAGCCTCTGTGGTATAGTTGTTATGCTACTCGCCTCTTAAACCATGGGTTGTGGGTTTGATCTCGGGCTTCTTCAGACTTTCAGATGAGTCATTAAACCGAGGCCCCGTCTCCATATGACCTTAGCTGTAGGTGGGACGTAAAACTAAAACAACACACTCTTAATATGAGCATGAGCCATCTTATCTTGATCTACTCACAGTGTTCATAGGTATTGTTACTAGCCTATAGGGGTGAAAGGGGTATTCAATATAGACTATTAATTTCAAAGACTCTATTTATGTTGCCCTCTGCATTTACATACAGGAAAGGACAAGAAAATACCTTGGAAACCTATCAGTATGTCACATCCAGGTACAGTATAGACAGTTATCAGCATGCTGGTTGTGGTTATAGTTTGTACCTGTTAACCCTTTTTGTACCAAATGGAATCTTCCTCCTTATGTATACCAGGAGTCCATTTTAAAATTTAGGGGTGTCAGATTGTTTTTTTGGAAAATGACTGAACTTTTAGCAAACAGTGTAGGCCCTGATCAGACGCTGCATTCTGCGGCGTATGATCTGGGCCTGCACGTCTGCCAAGGTACCCCTTTAGGGGTTTCTGATACTGAATGGGTTAATACCCCATAACAACTTTATAATGCTGTTCATAATAACACTGATTTATATATAACACAATTTGAATATGGATCCCAAAAATGTAAAGATTATAAAGAAAGACAACCATTTTTGTCGCACCTGCTTTAGCAGAAAGACATGGTTTCATACATTTTGAAACTCTGCGTGTGTTTTTGCCATGGTATGAGGATGCACATGTGATTTGGACTTTATCGTCGGACCATTTTTTGTTACTTTTTCCACATTGTGAACTTAGTCATTTTTAACCTTCAATTGATATATGATAGGTACCTCTTGTCATCGCAACTCCTCTTGCAGTTTTATACTGATCATTTTGAAACTTTGCATGTGCTTTTGCCATGGTATGAGGATGTGCATGTGGTTTCGACATAATTCTCAGAGTTTTTTTTTTCACTTTTTGCACATTATGATCTTAGCCATTTTTAAGCTTCATTTGATATACGATAGGTACCTCTTGTCATCGCAACTTCTCCTACAGTTTCATACCGAGTATTTTGAAACTTTGTGTGTGTTTTTGCCATGGCATGAGGATGCGCATGTGGTTTGGACTTTATCTTCGGATAAATTTTTGTTACTTTTTCCACATTGTGAACTTAGTCATTTTTAACCTTCAATTGATTAATGATAGGTACCTCTTGTCATCGCAACTCCTCTTGCAGTTTTATACCGATCATTTTGAAACTTTGCGTGTGCTTTTGCCATGGTATGAGGATGCGCATGTGTGTGGTTTGGACTTTATCGTCAGATCATTTTTTGTCACTTTTTCCACATTGTGAACTTTGTCATTTTTAACCTTCAATTGATATATGATAGGTACCTCATGTCATCGCAACTCCTCTTGCAGTTTTATACTGATCATTTCGAAACTTTGCGTGTGCTTTCACCATGGTATGAGGTTGTACATGTGGTTTCGACATAATTCTCAGAATATTTTTTCTTTCATTTTTTGCACATTGTGAACTGAGCCAATTTTAAGCTTCAGTTGATATACAATAGGTACCTCTTGTCATCGCAACTCCTTACAGTTTTATATTCATCATTTTGAAACTTTGTGCATGTTTTTGCTATGGTATGAGGATGTGCATGTGGTTTGGGCTTTATCTTGGGATCAATTTTTATCACTTTTTCAACATTGTGAACTTAGTCAGTTTTTTACCTCACATATATAGAAGACTTTACGACGCCACCGGTTGCTAAGGAAAAGCGATCCCATACTGCAGTATTCTCGCGCATGCGCAAATTACGTAGGGCAGAAAGCAATAAATTATTGTTAAAAACAGTGACCCTAGTCATGCTGATCGTGTCTTCAGTTTTTTGCACACACACCAAAAAAAAAACAACTAACTTACCCGATGTTTAAAATATGCAGTTGACATACAATGCTATCATATCTTGTTGTGCCCGCGCTGCACAAACAGGGAAATCAGTGAAAATGTTTTCCGTCACCAACTTCGAACGAGTACAAATATAATAGATTAGTAAAGAAAATTAATCGTGCAGTGCCAATATCGGGACATGAAAATGCTAGATCAGACGGATTATAGGAGTCTAAATACCACGACAGAGGGTGCAGTGCATATTTTATAATAAATCTTATTAAACCAACCCTCCGAAAACCTCATACTGTCATGTTCGAGTATTGCATTCTTTTCTGAGATTCCCATGCCATAGCTCAGCCAACAAAGAATGTCGGGCCAGCGTCTGACCGACACCGATATGGCGTAGTAACGTATCGCTGCCCGTCTGACGTTTGCCCGCTGTTTTGTGCTGGCTGGACGCATCCCATCTTTTACTACCCCTGCCTACATAGTTTGTCGGGCTAGCGCCAAGCCGACAGCGATACGGTGTTACCACGTCGTATCGCTGTCGGCCCGACGTTGGCTTGCTGTTTTGTACTGGCTGGGAGCATCCCATCTTGTACTATCACAGCCTGCATATAATGTCGGTTCAGCGTCGGGCCGGCAGAGATGCGAGGTGGCAACGTCGTATCGCTGTCGGTCTGACGTTGGCCCGCAGTGTGGTGCTGGCTGGGACATCTCACCAAACATTTTCTTATATGTTGTGTTGTAAGATAAGTCTGTCTGTCACACCTGTCACACCTTATCCTGTTTACTTAAGTACATTCTTTACATCGCCCCGCCCATCGGGGCTTGGAGAAATAGATTGTGCTGCACGATGCTTCCACGCAGAGCTGATACTGACCGCACACGAGCACTGGTAATCCGCTTAGGTCTAAGCCTACTCAGGAAAATCGCTGCGAGTCGGCCCGTCCATGCTTATAAACCCTATTGGTTTCATTGGGCGGCAGGGATTGAGATGTCATTTCATCTCAATGTCGGGTAAAAGTCCCACAAAATTGGAAGCAACGTCTCCAAAATGACATCAATATATTGTGTTGACGGGGCCGTTAAACCTCAAAACAAACAAATCAAACAAAACATCCTTTACACGAAGCATAGACGAGGCAAGATAATTGCAAGCCTCATTCTCTCTCTCTCTCTCTCTCTCTGCTCTGATCTTGACTGCTTCATTCACAACAGGGCATTAAATGCAGGCGTAGAATGCACACTCTTGTTTTTGCAAGCAATCACTTTTTTCAGTCTGTAGCATAAGTACTTCTAATCATGAGCCTGCACAGGGTATGCCTCTCTATTTTGAGCCTGTACATGGGTGTATCTCATAGCACCGGCTGGGGTGGCGTTGGGGTGGGCGGGGCGGATCAATTTATGGCGGGATCCGGACCCACAGTTTACAATTCATCACAGCGGTTAGATACACACAAACATAACCGAACTCAACAGTTGGCTTTTTGTGCCATAACGAAGACGTATCAGATTTGCTCAATTTTGACAATACATTGTGCATCCGGTACATGTAAACATGGAAAATCCTTTTCCACGGTATTTTAAATTTGTTGTAGTACCGTTGTTGTGTTTATGGCGATAATTGTTTTGGCATAGTGACTCATTTTTCAAGCAATATTTTCAAAAATACAGTGTAGTTTTACTTTACACTTAAGACTTTTTGCCCTACACAAACTGCGCATGCGCAAAAATCGGACTGCCGTTGCCAGGAAGTGAAAGTGCCTAAAGTCATCTATAGGCTATGGAATCTTTTCAAAGCCCTATATTCATTTCTTCTGCCTTAAATAAAATTTTATTTTTTTGTGTGGGGCAGGTGGTGAGCAGGTGGGACTTCAACTTCACCGAAGTTGAATCTCTGGTTCTATAAAATCTATACGTATTCCTATATTTTGATGTAACACAGTTATTTAACTGACATGGTTTTTGCTTTGCATTCTAACAACGATACAGTATTTTCTGTATGTATTCGGACATATAGGCCTGGGCAGAAAATGTAGACCCTGATAAGATGCCACAGAATGCGGCATCTCATCAGAGTCTACACTATTTGCCACTCATCCAACTATTCTAAGACACAACATAAGAAAAAAAATTGTACTTGTTCAAATTTTAGATCAAGTATGGTAAGGAGTTGAGGTGTCCGAATACTTAGGGTTAATACGTAATATGCTGTATAATGTTTTCTTCCAAATTCACAAACTGAATGACAAACAGTGTAGATCCTGATGGCTTCTTGATATGGATCTACACTGTTTGCAAAGGTATGATTGTCATGAACATCAGGACAGTGGTGAATGTATATATTTCTTTCACAATATTATTACAGTAGAGTAGTTTGTGTTTGCATGCTAATAGTAATATAGTACATGACAGAGCTAGACAAAATCTACAAGGAAGACATACCTGTGATACTTCCCTCATCAGGAGGGAGACCCCTCATTTTGATGCTAATTTATGCCCAATTTATGCTAAATTTTAATAAAATTTTGGAGTCTCCCTCATTTGAACTGAATTTCTGTATGTATTCTTTACATCTCCCTCATCACAATGGCAAATCTCCCTATTTTAGTTTGACAAATTATGGGAAGATTCAGATCAGTCTGTGTCTTTGTTTGTTGCTCTTTGGATTGCTCAGAGGTTTCTGAAGGCTCATGCAAATAGCAAACATTCTGATGCGACTGTGTGGATGTGCAGTCTGATCTGAGTCTTAGCTGATATCACAGGTCTTGTAGGTTTTGTCATTTACCAACTTGTTTTGTGTCGTTTTACCTTTTAGTACCAATCAAGACTAAAGCAGACAACAGTTTCAAATTTGTTTCTTCTTATTTTTCAGAGACTATCCGAATTATCATTAGATGTGAATTATTTGTTATATGAAAACAAAATTACAGGGTTGTCTGTCAATAGATACGATTGACACTTCATTCCTTTCAACCCTGTAACCTACTACAGATACTTATGCTCATAATGAACTATCTCATCAATATCTACACTGTTTGTCATTCTGTTTAGTGACACAAATGAAACACTTCTGCATCCCAAAAACATATTATGGAAGACTCCATTTCAGAAAGGGTTATGGGTAATTCTCTTAGTTTAATTGTAAACAATGATATGAGCTGTTACAAGCAAAAAAGTGTCTTTGAACTATATTTATAGTGCTTTGGATTATATGAACAGTGCTTTGGACTATATGTACAGTGCTTTGGGCTATATGTCTAGTGCTTTGGACTGCATGTACAGTGCCTAAGACTATATGTATAATGCTTTGGACTATATGTATGGTATTTTGGACAATTTTATAGTGCTTTGGACTACATGTATAGTGCTTTGGACAATATGTATATTGCTTTGGACTATGTGTACAATGCTTTGGACCAGGGCTCGAGAAAATGTCGGTTTGCCGGTTCCGGACCGATTTTGTTTTCCTTAAACCGATTTTGACTTTAGAAGAAGATTAAAAAATCGGTCCACAATTCAATAACATTTGAAAAAAATCGGTTCGAAAAGTTTCGCTAAATCATTATGTTGTAAAAACACGCTGACCTTTTGCCACTGATAATCCAATATGTTCTAGAAAGGGTTATCCTTTGGAAGCAAGGAATACACTACAGAACGTGAAAAATACGGAGTACATGTTTTCTGGGCCAGACTAGCTAGTTTCGGCCAATTAGGCCTCATCAGTGACCCTCAAATATTTTCAAAATTCCACAATGGAATCAGTGATCCCAAATAGGACAAGAAAATATAAACTACACTATGATGTAGGGCAGGGAGACGTTTTACAGCCGCCACACATTCCCAGACACCAGCTGTAGTGACGTCAAATATGTTCTAGAAAGGGTTATCCTTTGGAAGCAAGGAATACACTACAGAACGTGAAAAGTACGGAGTGTACATGTTTTCTGGGCCAGACTAGCTAGTTTCGGCCAATTAGGCCTCGTCAGTGACCCTCAAATATTTTCAAAATTCCACAATGGAATCAATGATCCCAAAGGACAAGAAAATATAAACTACACTATGATTAAGGGCAGGAAGACATTTTACAGCCGCCACAAGCATGTATACAAAAACTGCCTAGAGCACAAGATGTTAGACCGGTGGGTATTTGAATATAAAATTGTTTTTTTTACAAGGTGCAATTTTCAATCCACACCTATCATGTCAGAACATTGCGTGTAAAGCCTTCGAGAGAAAATACCTTTTTTTTACCCATTCTAAACAATTTTTATGCCCCCGCCTATTCGGAGAATAGTGGAAGGGCATTAAGTTTTACCCCTGTCCGTCCGTTCATTTGTCCCTCCGACCATCCCGACATCATGTCCGGGCCATAACTCCTAAACCGTATGGAATATATCCATGAAACTTCACAGGTGCATTCATCACACTGAGACGATGTGTCATGAACAAGGAAGACAACTTTTGCATTTTGGTTTTTGGATTATCTGCCCTTGACTTAGTACCATATAGTAAACTGTGTCCGGGCCATAACTCCTAAACCATACGGAATATATTCATGAAAATTCATAGGTGCATTCATCACATTGAGACGATGTGTCATGAACAAGGAAGACAACTCTTGCATTTTTGGTTTTTGTATTATCTGCCCTTGACTTAGTACCATATAGTAAACTGTGTCCGGGCCATAACTCCTAAACCGTACGGAATATATTCCTGAAACTTCACAGGTGCATTCATCATACTGAGACGATGTGTCATGAACAAGGAAGACAACTCTTGCATTTTTATGCCCCCGGAATCTAAGATTCTGGGGGCATATAGTTTTTGGTCTGTCCGTCTGTTTGTCTGTTTGTCCGTTTGTCTGTTTGTCCGTTTCTCCGTCTGCAAAAACTTTAACATTGGGCATAACTTTTGAATGGTAAGTGATACAGCTTTCATATTTCACATGTGCATTCCTTGTCACAAGACCTTTCAAGAGGTACCATAAATTTTGACCTCGTGACCTTGGACCTTGACATTTGACCTACTTTTGGCCTCATTTTTAAAAACTTTAACATTGGCCATAACTTTTGATTGGTAAGTGATAGAGCTTTCATATTTCACATGTGCATTCCTTGTCACAAGACCTTTCTATTGGTACTATAATTTTTGACCTCATGACCTTGACCTTGGCATATGACCTACTTTTTTAAAAACTTTAACATTGGCCATAACTTTTGATTGGTAAGTGATAGAGCTTTCATATTTCACATGTGCATTCCTTGTCACAAGACCTTTCTATTGGTACTATAATTTTTGACCTCATGACCTTGACCTTGGCATATGACCTACTTTTTTAAAAACTTTAACATTGGCCATAACTTTTGATTGGTAAGTGATAGAGCTTTCATATTTCACATGTGCATTCCTTGTCACAAGACCTTTCTATTGGTACTATAATTTTTGACCTCATGACCTTGACCTTGGCATATGACCTACTTTTTTAAAAACTTTAACATTGGCCATAACTTTTGATTGGTAAGTGATAGAGCTTTCATATTTCACATGTGCATTCCTTGTCACAAGACCTTTCTATTGGTACTATAATTTTTGACCTCATGACCTTGACCTTGATGTTTGACCTACTTTTTAAAAACTTTAACATTGGCCATAACTTTTGATTGGTAAATGGTAGGGCTTTCATATTTCACATGTGCATTCCTTGTCACAAGACCTTTCTAGTGGTACCATAATTTTTGACCTTGTGACTTTGACCTTGATGTTTGACCTACTTTTTACAAACTTTAATATAGTCCATACCTTTTGATTGGTAAGTGATAGAGCTTTCATATTTCACATGTGTATTCTTTCTCACAAGACCTTTCCAGTGGTACCATAATTTTTTACCTCGTGACCTTGTGGCCTCAACCATGACATACTTTAGTGATGGGGCTTTCATATTGCACAGGCGCTGTCCGGGGGCATCGGTGTTTCACAAACACATCTTGTTGGTTTTTGGATTATCTTCCCTTGACTTAGTACCATATAGTAAACCGTGTCCGGGCCATAACTCCTAAACCGTATGGAATATATTCCTGAAACTTCACAGGTGCATTCATCACACTGAGACGATGTGTCATGAACAAGGAAGACAACTCTTGCATTTTTGGTTTTTTGATTATCTGCCCTTGACTTAGTACCATATAGTAAACCGTGTCCAGGCCATAACTCCTAAACCATATGGAATATATTCATGAAACTTCACAGGTGCATTTATCACACTGAGACGATTGTGTCATGAACAAGGAAGACAACTCTTGCATTTTTGGTTTTTGGATTATCTGCTCTTGACTTAGTACCATATAGTAAACCGTGTCCGGGCCATAACTCCTAAACCGTATGGGATATATTCATGAAACTTCACAGGTGCATTTATCACACTGAGACGATGTGTCATGGACAAGGAGTGAGTGAGTGTTTCAGTTTTACGTCCCACCAACAGCTAAGGTCATACGGAGACGGGACCTCGGTTTAAAGACTCATCCGAAAGTCTGGAGAAGCCCGGGATCGAACCTGCGACCCCTGGTTTACAAGGCGAGTAGCGTAACCACTCGACCACGGAGGCTTCTATCATGGACAAGGAAGACAACTCTTGCATTTTTGGTTTTTGGATTATCTGCTCTTGACTTAGTACCATATAGTAAACCGTGTCCGGGCCATAACTCCTAAACCGTATGGGATATATTCATGAAACTTCACAGGTGCATTCATCACACTGAGACGATGTGTCATGAACTAGGAAGACAACTCTTGCATTTTTGGTTTTTGGATTATCTGCCCTTGACTTAGTATCATATAGTAAACTCATCCGGGCCATAACTCCTCAACCGTATGGAATATATTCCTGAAACTTCACAGGTGCATTCATCACACTGAGACGATATGTCTTGAACACGGAAGACAACTCTTGCATTTTGGGTTTTTGGATTATCTGCCCTTGACTTAGTACCATATAGTAAACCGTGTCCGGGCCATAACTCCTAAAACGTATGGAATATATTCATGAAACTTCACAGCTGCATTCATCACACGGAGACGATGTGTCATGAACAAGGAAGACAACTCTTGCATTTTTGGTTTTTGGATTATCTGCCCTTGACTTAGTACCATATAGTAAACTGTATCTGGGCCATAACTCCTAAACCGTACTGAATATATTCATGAAACTTCACAGGTGCATTCATCACACTGAGACGATGTTTCATGAACAAGGAAGACAACTCTTGCATTCTTTTTTTTGGATTATCTGCCCTTGATGCACATATTTTATGATTGATTTGAAGTACATTTGTAATATTTTTTATGAATGGCATATGGCAGGGGAATCCATGTCCTATGGACACTTTTTCTAGTTTTATTTCAGAAATACTCTCCATTGAAACCAATACCATAAAACACATGTGTATTACGCCCTTGAATGAATTAAAATGAAACCACATGGCGTCATTTTCTGATCACGTGGCTTCAATATCGGTCACCATTTGTAGACAAAGCGATTTGTTTCAGGATACGGGTAGTTGACTTGTGTAATCGTGAAATATGTATTTATATTCTTTAGAACTCGTTTCAGCCATGTGAGATTTTCAATGACTCTCGTTCGACCATGTTTTGGTTTGAGATTAAAGAAATGTTTTTTTGATTTTTAAACCTGTTCAAAACTTTTTTTTTAATGAAATAGGCTCTATTAAAATCAATGCCATAAAACAGGTGTGTGAGTTTCGTCCTTGACTGCATTAATGTATATAGTGTAAACCGAAACCGTATGCCATCATTTTCAGACCACGTGGCTGCAATATCAGTCGCCATTTGCAAACAAAGCAATTTGGGCAAAATAAATATGCGTGAAATAAGAGAAATATTTTAAAGGAAAAAAAAAAGTGACTATCGAACTGGTCTTTGACTGCACCACGTGAGTTGTTTCCCTTTAGCGGTCTTCAGGTACTGAGTGACCCGGATATTTGGAAAATGAAAGTAGATGAAATCTGACGTAGAAAATGAAATGAAAGTAGATGAAATCTGAACGATGTGAGCAATAATTGCTGTTTTTAATCAAGATACTGGTGCTCATATTCGTTGAACAAGTGTAAGAGTAATATTGGTATGTCATTCGTTACACTAATAACACATTTTGAAATCGCCAATCACCAAGGACGTTTACAGAAATTATCGAAACTGGTTCGGAAATTTCTGTAATTTTTTTAGCAATCGGGCTGAACCGATTTGGATTCTTCAGTTTCTCGAGCCCTGCTTTGGACTGTATGTATAGTGCTTCGGACTATATGTATATTGCTTTGGACAATATGTATATTGCCTTGGACTATACGTACAATGCTTTAGACCGTATGTATAGTGTTTTGGACTGTATGTATAGTGCACATCCTTTCAGTGTGATTAGTATCTTTTCTCTGCACTGGGTTCATGTTGACTGACAGGTTCTTCAGGTGGTCAGAGATGAGAAGTTTTTGTTTCACCCGCTTTAAGCATGGTGAGTTTTTTTTTTTTTTTTATCTGTTCATCAACATTTGCAACAACCCTAGTGTTCATGCTTATGTTAAAGTCCATTTCTCGAGAACTATCAGAGCTTCATCAATTAGACAATACCTCTAGTTTCTATACCTAAATTTTTAAGACTCTTGCTTAAGGGAGCTTACCACTAAATATTTTCCATAGACGACAATAGTAACATTTTTCCATCTCCAACAAAAACTGTACATGCAAAATATTTCAAACCTTGGTGGTTTGTAGAGCAACTCTAGCTGAATAAATCCCAAAGAAAAAATCCACATGTAGCCCGTCTCCTTTTTGAGCTATTGTCCGCCATATTGTTGATGTGTAGCGCCGCAGTGAATAACAGGGCAATTTTTTCTCAAAGGGGTGACCATGAAAATGTGGCAGCAATATTTTTGGGCTTGCAGATATAATTGCAAAGCATCTATTATTTTGTTTTGCTATAAGTACCCTTTTCTTAAAATGAAATAAATCCAGCCTATATAACCAATGAAATGCACAGCTGGTATTTGATCCTCTATCAAATCTTCTGTCCCAAAGTGCTGGTTCCCTGGCTCAGCCTGTCCCAAAGTGCTGGTTCCCTGGCTCAGCAATATTTAGTGTTAAGCTCCCTTAAGGAGAATGGATTTTTTCACCATTTTTCAAAGGGAGACAACTTTTGGGACTTCCTGTTCACTTTTATATAAGCCCTGTCACACAGAAAAAGGGGTCTACTCTTAAAGGAAAGAATTCAGGAGCAATTTCTTTTCTTTAAGAGTTGACCTCTATTGAGATGGGAGACAAAAATACTTTTGCAGGAGTTGCCTCCCCTGAAGGTGTTCCCTTTCCCTTAAATTTGTATGTGAGCTGGCCAGTTTGTTTCTGGTCACCAAAGCAGATTTTCTCATGACATGACTCAAATTTTGTGGTTTACTGAATGTAGAAAATATCCTGGAGAATATAGAATACCATGTTCTCTTATTGTGCCTCTGGAGGTTTGAGCAATTCTTACTTCTACTGATGCTGCTAAGAGAAACAACAGCAAAACACTTTGTGCATATCACCCCTTTATAACACTGTTGTTTGGGTGCAGAGCAGGAACTGTGTTAGTTAAACATCCATGCTATGTCTAAACAAAAATGTATAAATTATATAGAAAGATGATCATTTTCGTTCTTCTATGCATTTTTAGCTCGCCTAGGCGAAGACCAAATAGAGTTATCTACCCCCGACTAAATGGATCAAATCACAGCCCTGAGGCCAAAAATGCCCCCGCCCCTGGGCCATTTGGTTTTACATAGGCTGTAAAACCAAATGTAGGGAATATCTTTAAAAAAATCTTCATCTCTGAAACTGCAAGGCCCAGGTCTTTGATATTTGGTTTGTAGCTTCATCTAGTGGACCTTTGCCAAGATTGTTCAAATTATAGCCTTTGTTGATATTTGGTATGAAGCTTCACCTTTTTAGACCTCCCTCAACATTATGCACATTATAACCCTGGGGTCAATAATGGCCCTCCCCGGGGCCCACTTGTTACTCTATGGATCAGGTGAGAGATCCAGGCTCATCATGGCCCTCTTGTTATACTGTTCCGTTGACAGCTCTATGAAGCATGCTTGGTAGGAGGACTTAGATTCTTATGCTGATATTTTTCAGTTGTGTTCAGTTAGATGTTGCGTCTGCTATCAAAGTTCTATGTCAGCTGTTAGAACATGCTGAGTTCCAAACAAGAATAGCGTCTTTACGATGGTTTGTTCATCTACTTAATAAAGTACCAAAAAAGGTGAGAGACAGAGAATGGAATCATTAAAATGATCATGTTCTGCTTAGCATAGACAGGTAAATGAAATGAAGGCCTTTCCACTTGATATACAAGTTGATTTTCCCTTAACCCATTGCATGCGGGAAACCCCTAAAGGGGTTCCTTGGCAAACAGTGCAGGCCCAGATCAGACGCCGCAGAACGCGGCGTCTGATCAGGGCCTGCACTATTTGCTAGCAGATTTTTCCGTGAAAAATAGAATAAAAATGAAAAAATAGGCCTGACACCCCTTATATGACAAATGGACTTGTCCAACATATAGCAATGGAAGAGTCCACCAGTATACAATGCCAGGAATATCATCATTTTCAAATACATGTCCAGTCAAACTTCAATGGCTTGAACACCTTCGGGACAATGAAAACTTGTTTGAGACAGGGTTAGATCAGATAACTAGTTAACATGTAAATAATGCAAAGCATTTTGAGGCACATACAGATTTGATGGAAAACCCAAATGGAATTAGCTTCAATGTACATTTGAGTACGTGTAGATTCACTACAGGTCACCTTACCAACTTTTCATTAGGTAGGAAACCAGTTAAAATACTAGAGTACAGCATGACATTCTACTTAGAAAATTTACCTCACAAAAACAAGAAGCCTCTGCTGTGTAGTGGTTAAGCTAACCGCCTCATAAAGCAGGGGTTGTGGGTTCGATCCCGGCCTTCTTAAGAATTTCTGATGAGTTTTTAAACCTAGGTCCATCTCTGTATGATCTTAGCTGTTGGTGGGACATAAAACACAAACACACAAAAACAAAATTGTATGATGGATGATAAATCTATCTTTATTGTCATTTCAAGTCGATATATTCACAAACACGCATGATCCAGAAGACGCACCGATCATGAAGTTTCCTACCCATGTACAAGTCATTTTGTGTTCTATTATCTATTACAGACATTCCGTTATATGGGTCAGATATTTCCAGTTCTGTTAGGAACATTAGCAGATGAAAAACAGTCAGATGAGGTTTGTATATGAAGTACAGTCAAACTTCGATGGCTCGAACCCCATAGGGACCATGGAAATTTGTTCGAGACAGTGGTAGTTCGAGCCCCTGTTGTAAACTTCCAGAAAACATAATGGGGGTATTTTTGGACTTCTTTTCGGTGTTCTGTAACATAAATGTATGGTGTGTGTACTCATTAGAATCGCCTCATCGAGGTGATTCTAATGAGTACACACAGCATACATTTGCAAGATAAAAGACTAAAATCTTCTTAATTATCCCCATTATTTCTTATGTAGAGGATTTTGCTAGGGACTCAAGAATGTGTTCGACTCATCCATGGTAAACGAGCCATTGGTGTTCGAGCCATAGAAGTTCTACTGTACATGTGTTTTTGTCGCACCTGCTTGTAGCAGGGTGCGACATAGGCGTCAACTTTTCCGTCCGTTCGTTCGTCCATCCATCCGTTCGTCCGTGCGTCCGTCCGTCACATTTACGTCGAAGTTCGACATTTATGTCAAAGTTTTTATTTTACAAACCTCAGCTACCATCAGACCTTACAAGAAACATCTCATAGACCTTCTCACTTTGTAAGCACCTTGACCTGGTGATTTTGACCTATATTTTGCGCTCCATTGACTTTGGACATTACGTCGAAGTCCGACATTTACGTCGAAGTTCGACATTTACGTCAAAGTTTTTATTCACAGACCTCAGCTACCATCAAACCTTACATGAAACATCTCATAGACCTTCTCACTTTGTAAGCATCTTTACCTGGTGACTTTGACATATATTTTGCGCTCCAGTGACTTTGACCATTACGTCGAAGTTCGACATTTACGTCAACGTTCGACATTTACGAAGTTTGTATTGTAATCAACTATAAGACTAAACAACCATCAAACCTTTCATGAAACATCACCCTGAGCTCCTGACTAGGCAAGCACCTTGACCCGGTGACCTTGACCTATATTTTACGCTTCAGTGAGTTTGACACAAATTATGTCAATGTTCCAGATCTCAAATAAAAGGCCTACACCAAGAAAATCTTGAATAGTGTTTCTCCTAGATGAATTGACTCTGCAGGTACCTTGACATGGTGACCTTGACCTATATTTTACGCTCCACTGACTTTGTAATATTTTACGTCGAAGTTCCAGATCTCCTCAAATAAAAGGCCCACAGCCATCTAATCTTGCATAGTGCTTCTCCTATATGTACTGACTCTGCAGGTACCTTGACCCGGTGACCTTGACCTATATTTTACGCTCCAGCGACTTTGACAAATTTTTATGTCGAAGTTCCAGATCTCTCCAAATAAAAGGCCTACTACCATCAAAGCTTGCATAATGCTGCTCCTGGATGTACTGATTCTGCAGGTACCTTGACCTGGTGACCTTGACCTATATTTTACGCTCCATTGACTTTGACACAATTTGCGTCAATGTTCCAGATCTTCTCAAATAAAAGGCCTTCAACCACCAAATTTTGCATAGTGGTTCTCCTAGATGTACTGACTATGGAGGTACCTTGACTTGGTGACCTTGACCTATTTTTTGCACTCCATTGACTTTAACACATTTTAGGTCGACATTCCAAATCTTCTTAACTATAAGGCCTTCAACCACCAAACCTTGCATAGTGCTTCTCCTACATTTACTTACTCTGTGGGTACCTTGACCTGGTGACCTTAACCTATATTATGCACTCCAGCGACTTTTACGTCAATGTTCAATATGTCCTAAAATAAATGGCCTACAGCCACCAAACTTTGCATAGTACTTCTCCTCATTGTACTGATTTGGCACGTACCTTGACCTGGTGACCATGGCCTATATTTTTGGTCCAGTGACTTTGACACATTTTACATTAATTATCAACTGCTATGAAATTTACTTAATTAATAACAACATTCTGATTGTGGCTTCTATGACTTTTGCCCCCAGCAGGTGCGACGCCGCCTTCTGCGGAATTCTTGTTTACTTTCAAGTGCTAATCACGGTAAGCAGACAGCATTTTCATTTTTTAGCTCAGCACAAAGTGCTCAAGGTAAGTTATTATGATAGGCCTATGTCCTGCGTGTGTGCATCTGTCCATCAGTGTGTTTAAACGACATATCCTCCAACACATTATGAAAAAATTTGTGCGACCAGCAAAGACACAGCTTAACCTGCACATCGATGCAGTCTGATCAGTCTTCGCTGATCACATGGACCTTATGTGTAGCCACATGAATATTGCAACAGAAATAAGAGAAACTCTGGTTGCTCATTATACCCCGACATACTTCGTATGTCAGGGGGTATATAGTTTTCGTCTTTCCGTCCGTTCGTAGGTTGGTTCGTTCGTTAGTGCGTTCGTTCGTACTTCTGTTCGTCCCGCCATTCGTCAACCTTTATGTCAAAGTTTTGCGTTAAACCTTTTTGATGCTCATATCTCTGTAACCACATGTTAGATTCTCTTCATATTTGGTAAAGGATATCTCTATAGCATTACCTTTCATATGGAATATCTAAGCCCCTGAGTCAAGCCCCTGTGTGCGCTGTCTGTTTGTCTGTCTGTTCATCTACTTTTACATCAAAGTTTTGCGTTAAACCTTTTTGATTGCTCATATCTCTGTAACCACATGTTGGATTCTCTTCATATTTGGTAAAAGGATATCTCTATAGCATTACCTTTCATATGGAATATCTAAGCCCCTGGGTGGGCTGTCCATCCGTTTGTCAACTTCTACGTCAAAGTTTTGTGTTAAACCTTTTTGATTGCTCATATCTCTGTCACCACATGTTGGATTCTCTTCATATTTGGAACAGGATATCTCTATAGCAATACCTTCCATATGAAATATCTAAGCCCCTGGGTGGGCTGTCCGTCCGTTTGTCAACTTTTACGTCAAAGTTTTGTGTTAAACCTTTTTGATTGGTCTTATCTCTGTCACCACTTGTTTGATTCTCTTCATACTTGGTACAGGATATCTCTATAGCATTACCCTTCATTTGGAATATCTAAGCTCGCGGGTCAAGCCCCTGGGTGGGCTGTCCACCCGTCAGTCTGTTCATCAACATTTACATCAATGTTTTGTGTTAAACCTTTTTGATTGCTCATATCTCTGTAACTACATATTAGATTCTCTTCATATTTGGTAAAGGATATCTCTATAGCATAACCTTTCATATGGAATATCTAAGCCCCTGTGTCAAGCCCCTGGGTGGGCTGTCTGTCAGTTTGTCAACTTTTATGTCAAAGTTTTGTGTTAAACCTTCGATTGCTTATATCTCTGTAACCTCATGTTAGATTCTCTTCATATTTGGTACAGAATATAGCTATAGTATTAACTTTCATATGGAATATCTAAGCTCCTGGGTCAAGCTGCTGGGTGGGGCTAAGGGTCAATAATTAGGACTTACACATTTTGATTACGTCCCAGTTTTGTGTTAACTGTTTTGGTTTAAACAATATTTATTAGAATTAATTCACATGAATACATCGCATAATAGTATATGGTACAGAATTTGATAACTGTTTTCACTATACTCCTTGCTTACAAAGTATATCAAAGGTTATAGTTTTTGTCTTTCCATTTGTTCATTATTAGTTAGTTTGTTCTTTCTTTATGCCGTGACCCTTGTCAGAATTGTCAGCTTATATATTGGTCCTTGTGATCTTAGAAACTACAGCGACTAGAACTGTTAAATTTTGCATAATATTTTCTCTTGAAATGCAGACAATAATAAATGGAAGTAATAATAAAAAAATGCATTGCTTTATTATGTCATTATACAGCTACTTTAATTCAGCAAATGTTCTACGACAGCCTATTCTATGTTTGTTGTTTCCAGGTAAAATTGTTCCAAATTGCAACAAACTTTGAATTTTTATTATCCAGCAAAGACAAGCAGTTTCATCTTTGTATATGATAAATTATTTGTTGAAATGCAATAGTTATTCTCAGTGGACTAAATGGAAAGTTTATATGGAAAGGTTAAATCCACAAACAAATTTTCATTTCCACTAAAAGGGGATGGCACTGGTCGGGGGTATATGTGCCCCACTGGGCACTTTCTCTAGTGGTGATCTGAGTACTTGCAGGTCATTGTGCAACCAGTGAAGACCCAGCTCAGCTTGCGCATCTGGCAGCCTGATCAGTATTTGCTGATTGCAAAACATTAATGCATCCATTAAAGATATTGCTTATCTACACAATGGATACACACACCTGAGTGTCTGTGTGTATTCAGAAGTCAGTTATTGGGTTTTACTCTCTTGAAAGATATAAGCTCAGGACAAGTAGCCAGAAAAAAACCTTGTCCGTGGACTTGCTGGTGGAAATTTTTCACTTGCCAGATACCAGAAAGATTGACTATCTGATCATCTGAGCTTATATAATTTTCATGTAAAAAATGAAGTTTCCTTAAGGAAATGAAAATTTGATTCGTTGGCACAATAAGATGTCATGTGTGGAAAATAAAAACATTTAACATTAAAATATCACCGTCCCATTTGTCAAGTACAGTAAAATTCCTGTATTAAGAGAACCTTTGGGACTTTTCAAAAGTGGTCTAAGACCACTTTTGAATAGTCCCAAAGGTGCTCCCATATTAGGAGACACTGGGTGTAGAAAACACAAAGAACCACTGAAACTTTCTAAAGATTTTAAAAGCAGATTTAGTCTTAATTTTAGGTGGTCATAATACAGGAATTTTACTTTCAGTTTTGTAATGCATGAATAAAAATTGAACATAAAATCAGTACTTCATTTTTGTTTTAAAGTTGAACACCTCTAGGATTTTTGCATTTTGCATACAGGCGAATTGTGTTGACCCTGATCCGACTGCATACCTGTGATACCTCCCTCATCAGGAGGTAGATTCCCTCATTTTGATGCTTATTTGTGCCCAATTCATGCTAAATTTTAGTAACATTGTGGGGTCTCCCTCATTTAAACTGATAATTTCCCTATATATTATATGTTCTTTACATCTCCCTCATAACAATGGCAAATCTCCCTCATACAGTTAAAAAAATTATCACATGTATGGAAGGAGCACTCTGAAATGGGCTTACACTGTTTGAAACAATGACTTGTAACGCTGTGCATGTTGGGTACTCTTTACAGCAGACAACATTTTGAAATGCTTATTTTTCAAAGAATACAGAATTTGACATCCCATGCAAATTGTCTCCTGTGGAGACAGTTTGCATGAGGTGTCAGATCCTGTTTTGGGAAAAAATAAGAAAAATATCAACAATTTGTTGCCTGCTATATCAGTCCAGAGCATGGTAATGGTTGAAGTAAACAGCAGACAACAAAGCAGACAAGAATTATTGTGAAAGGCATCTTAAGGGTTAAAGCATTACTCACAACTCTAGCATATTATATTGACAATTGTTATTTTTTTTCTCAAATTTTTCAGTGAACATTGAGCTTGACATTTCATGTTAATCACCTGTAAAAGTGAAGCTAGACATTGCATGTGAATTGCCTGCAAACATAAGGATTGTCATTTTATGTGTGTTGCCTGCCGTCAAGAGTTAAACATTAAAAGCGTGACAATATTTCTAGCCAGACAGTGCATTGTCCATTGAATTGGGATGTTAACAAGGAGAATCATTCCCAGTGCAGGTATAAGAACCTTAACCAATTACATGCCAATCACCACAATTGTCGTCTGCTTTGACGTCTGCTGGTAAGTCATTTTTTTGAAAACAGTGTGGGCCCCAGATCAGACTGTTCCTGTAGGAGCAGTCTGATCAGGGTCCGCACTGTTTGCCTGTATGCAAAAGTGAAGCTAGACATTGCATGTGAATTGCCTGTAAACATTAGGATTGGCACTTTATGTGAGTTGCCTGATCACATGAAATGTCAAGCCTGCTTAGAAAGTTGTCTGCTACAGTTTTCTTTGGTACTTCAAGAGTATTAAACATTAAAAAAGTGATAATATTTCTAGCCAGAAAGTGCATTGTCCATTGATTGAATGTAGGACGATTTGGCCAGCGGACGATTTGGCCCGGACGATTTGGCCTAGGACAATTCGGCCTAGGACGATTTGGCCAGCCAAGAATATTGGGTAGGACAATTTGGCCAGATTGATATAATGACTAGTTTAAACTGAAAAATTTAATGTTTTAGGTTTGTTTTTAATATACAGTAATGTTTGAATATGTAGAAGGAACATTTTAAGGAAGATTTTAAACAATTAATTTTTTTTGGTTGTTTTTAAACTATAACTTTTGGCTTGAGATATTCTTGATGAGCAAATTAATATAAAAATGGTTAACTATAATCCCCCACAAACACAAAAATACAATAAAATACAATAAAATAAAAGAAAAGAAATAAATAATATAATAGATAAATTTAATGGTTATGTTTAAAATGGCTGGTGCATTGGCTGATTGATTTGTTTACTGGTCTTGGTTTCTTTAATTACCTTTTTTAATCACCTTTCTTAAACTTAAATTGTTGGTTTTGTTTGTATGTATAAGTGACAACTTCTAATTGCTATTAAAATTTTCAAAAAAATCATAGTGTATCCTCACATTTCCATTAATTATTTTGTTAACTCATTAAAATATTTGGTGACATAATTGCAGTCATAGAAAGATCATAGAAAATCAGAAAGTTTTATTTGTTTCTTGTGTCATAGTACATGTATCATGATTTCATGCAGTTAGATTTCAATGATTCCATGCATGTTTAACAATGGAGATCAATACTACCAATATGACCTAAATAGTGTTGACTGGGCTCAGATTCTATAAATGAGCATAAAATATGTACTGATGTGTAAAACTGCTAGGAGAAATCAATTTGGCCAAATTGTCCTACCCGGTATTTTTGGCTGGCCAAATTGTCCTAGGCCGAATTGTCCTAGGCCAAATCGTCCGGGCCAAATCGTCCGCTGGCCAAATCGTCCGAACACCCCATTGAATCCACTGGAATTGGGTTGTTTACTGGAGGTCCTGGGCAAAGAAGAATCTCATTGCCAGTGCAGGTAAAAGATCCTTAACCCATAACATTTGGACATCTGCTCGTAACTTTAAAAGTCATTTTTTTGCAAACAGACCCAGATCAGACTGCTCCTATAGGAGCAGTCTGATCAGAGTCCACACTGTTTGCCTGTATGTAAAAATATTTTTAAAAAGTTTTCAAAAAGATTCAGCAGACAACGGTCTCCGGACGTTAGCCCCCCAGGACGTTTGCCCCCCAATGACTTAATCTAAAAATGGACATTTGCCCCCCAGTTGAAAATGCTACCCGGACATTTGCCCCCCAGAGCTTATTTTTGGTATGGACATCTGCCCCCCAGTGCTTATTTTACAGGTGGACATTTGCCCCCCACTGCTTATTTCAGAAAGGGACATTTGCCCCCCAACCTGGCTAGACAAGGATATTCATGACAGACTTGTATATAGCTACATAGTTTACATGATAACGTTTTGGTTAAAGTTTTACAGCCCATTCAAGATCATTTCAATTTCTTCAAGAATTAACCACCAGGGTATCCAGTGTAAAAACCACTTGAGTATAGTCGTCGGACACTGGACTCTCAGTGAGGCACAAACTCAATATATGGTTCTGTAGCTGACTTGCTTAACCCTTATCCTGCTGAATAAATTAAGCATCTCCAATTATTGACTATTAACCATCACATTCTTGGTATATTTTTGTTAACTTAACAAATTGCATGACAAACAGTATAGATCCCCATCAGATATGGCATCTGATCAGGATCCATACTGCTTTCTACGGTAGGGGTTGTCCATAACAGCAGGTTATTATGGGATTCATATTTATATAGATGGAGTAATTTATTGCGTAACATTTTGTATTTCTGATGATAATAAACCAATAAATACATTGTTTTCCTCCTTTGTGTCAGCCCTGGTCTATCTGGGGGGCAAATGTCCCTTTCTGAAATAAGCAGTGGGGGGCAAATGTCCACCTGTAAAATAAGCACTGGGGGGCAGATGTCCATACCAAAAATAAGCTCTGGGGGGCAAATGTCCGGGTCGCATTTTCAACTGGGGGGCAAATGTCCATTTTTAGATTAATTCATTGGGGGGCAAATGTCCTGGGGGGCAAATGTCCTGGAATCGCAGACAACATAAGCAGACGACATTTTCAGATGTATATTTTTCTCGGCGTCTTAAGGTTAACATAATTACACTGTGTGGGCTTTCTCATGGAATGCTGGAGTGTGCGTAATATACACCTGCATATAATGGTCAAATTTGACCAATTGCAGAAACAGTAGAAACCAAGAAAGTTAGTTTATTTACAGATTTTTTTTTTTCCATTTTAGGCTGTTTTACTAGGGCTTCAAGCATTAGCGGAGATTTCAACAAATCCGGCGGGACAAAGTGCAATAAATACTGTGTCTTCAGATGCTGACTCTAATGTGAAAGAAGTAACTGTTAACACAGTTAACTCATCTGAGAACTCTTCAAAAAGTGAAAACATGAACAATACTCAGAGTGACTCTTCAGGAAAAGAAGATTCAAATAGTTCTAAAAATACGCCAAAAAGATGCATGAGTGAAAGTAAAACAGTTCCAAATGAGTACTTCACAAAATTTATGGTGTGTTTAATAGACCTTTTCAAGAAGGATAGGTCTTTGTTACAAAAAAGAGGGCCTTTTATCATCAGGTAAGCTATCACTTTTATCCAGATTTTTTTCATGAAGTCAGGATGAGACCAGTTTATTTGTATAGTTAAGACTTCTACCCTGGTTGGGGTGTTAGTCATTAATAAAACCCTACTGTTGCTTTTTACTGTCAAAATCGGCAAGTTTTTAACAATTGTTGGCATTTTTTATATTTATCAGTAGGTCACGTACTGTTTCCTGTTGATTAGAGCATGAATGAAGAAGCCTTGTATGTTGTTATCCCCCCCCCCCCACCAAGTGTTTTGACTGCTCAAATCTTAGAGACTTTGCTCATTGCCCTTGCTATTTTAAAATTTTTGCTGTTCCCTAGATCACAACATAGTTCATGTTACATTGAGTCATAATATTCTTTTTCTAGGCAACTATGTCTGTTGATCAGCTCAGAAGATATCTTCCATTCTTTGTCAGAAATTCTTGTCAGTGAGATAGATGTAAAATTTGCTTGTCTCATGGTGCAGACTTTGAACACGATATTGTTGACATCAACTGAACTTTACGAGTTGAGACACCAGCTAAAGGACCTTGCATCTACGGTAATTATTAACCCATAAAATACCAATTGCTTTGTCATCTGCCAAGTACTTTAAAATTATTTTTTGCAAACAGTGGAGGAGCAGTCTGATCTAGGTGCACACTGTTTGCATAATAGAAAAAATATTTTTAAAAAGTTTGCAGGAAGATTCAACAGACGACATAGGCAGGCGACATTTTCAGATGTAGTTTTTCTCGGCATCTTAAGAGTTAAAATACATCTTAACTTCTTTATAAGACTTTATTTACTATGAAATGTGATATGAATATGGATGAAAAAGTATAGTTTATGACTATAGAAATATCAAATTAATATTAAATATAATATCAAATATAACTACCAATCACTACAATGGCATGTAAATTGTAGTGATGGGTAGGTATATTATTAATTAAAATTAATTTTACATTAAAAATATCAAGTCAAGACATATGGGCATTTTTATTTTTAGCTAATCTGAGGACAGGTTGTTCAAGCTGTGCTGTTTTAATCACTTATGTCTGTCTGTCTGTCATCTGTTGTACGTCTGTCTGTTGTCAATTACATCTAAACCACTTAATTTCACACAAATGTTTATCTTATGGCCCTGTAACAAAACTCCTTACATGGTTCTGCTGCATTAACCATGTTAAATTATTAAACAAGTTGAGGAAAAGGGATAAAATGTGAGGCTTTGCTGAGCATTTTATGCCTTTTCCTAAACAAGTTTAATAAAGTTAATGATACAAATTTATTAAACCAGTTGAAGAAAAGGGATAAAATGTGAGGATTTGCCAAGCATTTGATGCTTTTCCTCAACAAGTTTAATAATTGAATCATACATGAGCATGAAAGCAAGATTTTATTTTTCATATGATATTTAAAACGCATTTTATTCACAATTTAGTTTTTATGGAAATGTTAATATTGCGTCATGAGCAAATGCAACATCGTTAAGGACATTGTATGTGTAACTGTTGATGTAGAAACATATGAAAACATATGGTACTTGGAAACATGTTATTGGTACTGACCTCCGTGGCTTAGTAGATAAAAGCTTTGACTCTTAATCATTAGGTTTCTTACTGCCAAGTTCTGGAACAGAAGGTCGGATCGTTTTTCTCCAGTTTTTGCCCACCTATGATTAAGGATCGGCTTGATATAAGTGAAGTAATCTTGACACCCCCCCCCCCCACCCCCCCCCCCCCCAAAAAAAAAAGAATAAAAATGTTGTGGGTACTTGTTAAAAATATGTGGGTACTTGTTAGAAACATGTCATGGGTACTTGTTAGAAACATGTGGGTACTTGTTAGAATCACATCAATGAGGCAATTCTAACAATTAGCCATACGCAAAGATAGAAAAAATGGGCCCCGTCAAGCGATTTTGGTACTTATCGCATATGCGAGCAGCGAAGGTTCAGGCGAGCCTGCGCATCCGCGCAGTCTCGCCAGAACCTTCGCTGCTCGCTCATACAAGCAGTGAATCAAGAAGAACCTTCAGATAGAAAGCCATATCCCTGGCCCCTCTGAATGGCTGGGCATGCGCAGTTAAAATTTGTCATGATGGAATGCTCGAAGACACAAATTCGCTTGGCGGGGCTCAAATTATCCTTGTCCATCACGCCAACAAGTCCATGAAATGAACACCCCCTTACACCCCACTTTATAGAGACAAAACAGGGGTTTACGGGGGTAAACATTATTTTCTTTATTTTTGCTCCTAGACATAGGTTGTGGGTACTCGTTAGAACCGCCTCAATGAGGCGGTTCTAACGAGCACCCATAACCTATGTTTTGAGCATAAATAAGGATAATATCACAGATTTTCATCAGAAAAGTAGCCTTTTTGGAGATATGAAAAATGCACTATGTCGCACGGGTGTGTTATCGTAATGATTCTACCTTACCTATGCTGTTACTATTACCCTTCATGAATTTTGTCTTTGGTTTGTGTTTTCAGGAGAGTTGTGTGTTATTTTGTTTGTGTTTTCAGGAGAGTTGTGTGTTATTTTGTTTGTGTTTTCAGGAGAGTTGTGTGTTATTTTGTTTGTGTTTTCAGGAGAGTTGTGTGTTATTTTCCTGCCTATACAAGTCCTGGTGTCACAGCCCGGTAGCTACTATATCTCTGTGTTTTCTCACACAGAACTACAGTCATGCTTCAAAATTACTGCCAACTTTGTATCCTTGCAAATTCCCATTTTGCTGTATGAAAAACATATTTAGCCAAAAAATATTCAGACACCTCAACTTCTTACCATACTTGTTCTAAAAAATTGACAGAAGCCTCCGTGGTGTAGTGGTTATGCTACTCACCTTGTAAACAAGGGATCGCAGGATCGAGCCCGGGCTTTTCCAGACATTCGGATGAGTCTTTAAACCGAGGTCCCGTCTCCGTATGACCTTAGCTGTTAGTGGGACGTAAAATCCGAACACTCACTCACTCAAAACATTTTACAAGTAGAATTTACTCTAAAAATAGCTGGATAAGTGGCAAATAGTGTACAACCTGCATTATGTGGCATCTCTTCTGGCTTTACAGTGATTACTTAGTCTTATCTGTCAGAATGGCTTCCATGACATTTCGTCGAACCACTTGGTCAAATGTACTTTTCCGTCGAAATGTACTTTTTGTGGAACCAAAATTTGGTCGAATTTCCGTCGAAAAAATTCGTAGAATTGACATTTGGTCGAATTTTCATCGAACTGAAAGAAGCAAAAACGAAAGTAACTTACCCCCAAAACATCCTACTGCCCATGATTGAAAGTCTACCTTTAAGTTATTCACAGACAATGGAATCTCCCTAATTTCTGCCTGAGTCTTGATAGAAGCAAACATTTCACGGTATATAGCACAAGACTTTTTCTTGAGGAGGCAGGTAGCAAGGTGCAAAACTTGGTTCATTACAACACCATGTATAGTATATAACTGATAAAAATGTTGTGGTGCAACAGTAAAGGTGCCATCACCATACCACACACAGTACCACCACTGAGGTTTCTCGGGTTTTGTTCAGTACAAAAAATTAAGATCCTGTCGGAATCGTCGAGGTTTATAACAACTAGCAACCAAGGTTCCATTTGCCACGTTTCTGGAATGTCTAGCTCTGACAATGTTTTTGGTGGTTCTGGTATTCTCTTCCTGCGTTCTCGCTGTATCTTTCTTTTCACAGCAGCTTCTTTGTGCATTTATGTTCTGTACTTTGCAGCAAGCCGGGATTGTAGTTCTCTTTTAACTCTCCTGGTTGGAGCATCCTGACCTTTGGTTGCAGCTTCCTTCATCCTAGCAAGTGACTTCTTTACTTCAATTTCAGCTGGAACAAGGTCTGTTCTGACATTTCCAGTAGATTTTGTTCAATTTCTTTGTCTTTACCATACTTGAATCCTTGTCATGATAAGCTCGGATTATTAGCCAGATCACAGTAAAAATAAATTTGACCTAGTGTTGCGTTTCTTAAAAAAATTTGACCAGTTGTCCAATTTCAATATTTTTTTCGACCGAACGTTATCGACCAAAAGCTGCATTCCACCAAGTGGTTTTTGACGAAACGACATTCACCTGTCAGAATGAATACATATGTTAAAGTCATTGCATATTTTCTGTATGTAATTGCAACGTCACAAATTGTTATCAATGTACATGAATTGTTCTGTTGTAGAAGCTAGTTTCATTTTCTTTATGGAGAAAATGCACAGAAATATAATGGTTATATGATGGTTATATGATTAAATTGTTGAATGCCCCCCCACCCCCCCAAAAAAACCTCACCAGCCTTGCTGTCTCATTAGGGTGCATGTCTGACTGTTGATAACATGTTGCTGGGTTCATTCCCCTCCGGGTCTCGAAACATTTGGAGGCTGATCATGAAAATATTTTCTTAAGTCATTCTTTCCCTTCCACTGATTCAAGAAGGGCAACTGTCAGTCTGTGGCAAAATGAAGTGCACTGTTCTTGTGAGTGGTTAGGTTAACTGACAGGCTCTACATGACTGTTATAGTGTTGGATGGGTCATTAAACTCCAAACCATACCAAATCCAACAAGAACTTTGGAGATAAGTCCTGCCTATACAGTCTGTCATAGAAATGCTTTAGAAACAATGTTATAAACTCTTGGCAACAGATTTACAAGAAGATACATGTGGTAGGTTGGCCACTAATTAGTCAAACTTCAGTGACTCAAGCATCTTTGAGGCCATAGAATCTTTTTTGTATTTGGAGTTTAACAGCCCAGTCAACACTGTATAGGTCATTTTGGAGACGTTGCTTCCAATTTTGTGGGACTTTTACCCGAAATTGAGATGAAATGACATCTCATTCCCTGTCGCCCAGTGAAACCAATAGGGTTTATAAGCATGGACGGTCCGACTCGTACCGCTTTGCCTGAGCAAGCTTAGATCCTGTAAGCAGTTTACCAGTACTTGCGTGTGGTCTGACTCAGCTCTGCATGGAAGCATCATGCAGCCCATCTATTTCTTCAAGCCCCAATGGGTGGAGAAATTTGTTCTAGAGAGGGTAGTTCAACTCAAAGTAAAAGGCTAGATGGCATAATGGGAAAATGTAAAAATGGTATATTATTTTGTATTTTGCCTTGTCTGTGCCCCCTGAGGGGCCTCTTGAGAACTTTTCTCAACGTGGTTTCAAGGGACGGGAGTAAAAATCTAATTTTATTTGATGCAGAATAAAGGCTACGCCCAGACAATTTTGGAATAGATCTGGCACACGTTTGGGCAGGTTAGTTACCCAGCTATCCCTGGCGGAACAAGTGTCACAATATGAAAAGAAAAAAAAAAAAAAAAAAAAAATAATGGGAATAATTTAGATAGATGTACATCCTTTTAATGCTCAAAAAAATCAATACACAGGCCCCGATAGTTCAGTTGGTAGAGTGTCCGCTCCGGGGAACGGGAGGTCACGGGTTCGATCCCGGGCCATGACATACCAAAGTTCTTAAAAATGGTACTAGCTGCTCCTCGCTTGGCACTCAGATTTACGGGGTAGAGCTAGGACTGGTCGACCCAGTGTCAGGATAATGTGACTGGGTGTGGTATCATGTAATGTGTCTGGGACATGATACTTCAGTGAGGCAGCACTATAAAAGTGAGCATTGAGCTCCCTGTCGCAACCAGACACCGTTGTGATATGACTGAAAAATTGTTGAATGTGACGTTAAACCCGAATTCACACACACACACACATTCAATAAAATCAAGGTATGGTGCAAGTAATCGTTGAGGTGATTCTAATGAGTACACACAACATACACTTTAACCCATTTTATACCGGAAACCCCAAAATGGGTACCTTGGCAAACAGTGCAGGCCCAGATGAGACGCCGCAAAATGCGGCGTCTCATCTGGGCCTGCACTGTTTGCAGAAAGTACAGCCATTTTCCAAATCAATTTTGAAGATGCCACAACCTGTCACCCCTTAATTTTGAAATGGACTCCTGCTATATATAAGGAGGAAGATTCCATTTGGTACAAAATGGGTTAAAATAAAAGAAGAAAATGTCCCTCAATTATCCAATAGCAATTCTTATCTCCAGTAGTAGGAAGACTTCTCTAGGAGATCAAGAACAAACTTGACTCAGCCAAGGTAAACAAGCTGCCAATATTTAAGGGGAATAGGAACTATTACGAAAACACGCCTATACAAATACATTGACACATTTATTGCCGAAAAAAATGAAAATTTTCAGATGAAAAAGTGTGATATTTTTCTTATTTCTGCTCAAAACATAGATTGCGGGGACTCGATAGAACCGCCTCGACGAGGCGGTTCTATCGAGTACCCACAATCTATGTTTTGAGCAGAAATAAGAAAAATAATGTATACCCCCTTAAACCCCAGTTTTACTGTATAAAAGTGGGGTTCGGGGGGGGGGGGGGGGGTCAAAATTATATAGGCGTGTTTTCATGATGCCTGGCACATTTTTCAAAGGGAGAAAACTTTAAGGACTTACTGTTCGCTTTTCTATAAGCCCTGTCCCACTGAAAAAGGGTCTACTTTTAACCCTTTTTGTACCAAATGGAATCCTCCTCCTTATATATAGCATGAGTTCATTTCAAAATTAAGGGGTGTCAGGTTGTGTTTTCATTCAAATTTATTTGGAAAATGACTGAACTTTTAGCAAATAGTGGAGGCCCTGATCAGATGCTGCGTTCTGCAGCGTCTGATCTGAGCCTGCACTGTTTGCCACTTACCCGTTTTGGGGTTTCTGGTACCAAAAGGGTTAATGAAGCCTATGAAGCCAGATTATTTTTAAGAGTTGAACCCTATTGACATGGGAGGCAAAAATACTTTTGCAGGAGTTGCCTCCCCTGAAGGTGTACCCATTTCCCTTAAGGCATTGAGGTTATTGTCATTGATATGCATGGCATTGTTGTAGAGTACTTGTATTAAATCAAGGTTCTATGAAGCCAGATTATTTTGATATTCCTTAACATGTGTCAGTGGTTCATTAGAGATTACAGTAGACTTCCTAAATGAGATTGATAAACTTATACAGCTAATAGAGTCGCCTATATTTGCATGTAAGTATGAATATGTAAAGTGGTTTACTAAGAACCAAATGTTGTGGATATTTGTCCACAGCTTTTGTTTCTTGGAGTAATTGAGAGAAACATTCCCCTTTATGCACATTATACTACTTTTTTCACTCTGTATAAAGAATTGTGTAGAGGGGTGTTCAATTCCCAGACATGTTAATCTGTTGTGTGAATTGTTTCTGTATGCTAGTATTTACTGCACCACCTCTTTATAACACTGTTATTGTGGTCCAAAGTAGAAACCCTGTTTGTTAAAAAACCAGGTTGTACCCAAACAAATTCATTGATTGTATTGAAAAAATGCTTTATAGGAAGTTGAACAGTTATAGTCTTGTTTGTTTGATTTGAGGTTTAACATCCCCGTCAACACTGTGTAAGTCATTTTGGAGATGTTGCTTCCAATTTTGTGGGACTTTTACCCGACATTAAGATGAAATGACATCTCAAGCCCTATCGCCCAATGAAACCAATACGGTTTATAAGCATGGACGGTCCCACTCGCACCGCTTTGCCTGCGCAGGCTTAGATCCTCTAAGCGGTTTTCCAGTACTCATGTGCGGTTGGTTTCAGCTCTGCGTGGAAGCATCATGCAGCCCATCTATTTCTTCAAGCCCCAATGGGCGGGGGCCTAATTGACTTGTCCAAAATATAGCAATGGAAGAGTCCACCAATATACAATGGGTTAACAGCCTAGTGGTTGTGAGCACTGACATTTACACGGGCATGGACAAAGTTGCCGAAGGCAACTTTTCGGCAACTTTGGCGTGCACGCCTATAGTTAACGTGCCCGTGCATTTCACCAGCCCATCTCTCTCAGCTGATCCGTCCCAAAGTTACGAGGTCTCGCAAATTGAAAACTGGCGAGAAATGCTTACATTTTTTGGTCGGATTTTATTCTCTTTCCGTAAATGTTCAAGATCTTTCTTAATTTCAAGAACTATAACGTATCCTTTTTAACAAATAAATGCGTTTAAAAAAATAAAATTCATTTTCCCGGCGTTTGTTGGAAAAATGTGTGACTAGTTCTAAATCATTGATCTATGTTATTCAGGTGCTTATCAGAATTATTTAGGCGTAAACGTTAAAGATTCTACAAAAATGAGAATCAGTCTTTTGTTTACCTTCCGTCTGCGCATTACAGTTTTTGGCCAGTCAACAACAATTGCTATGACAGTTCATTTGGGGCTTTTGCCGTTTTGTAGGCTTATACCCTGATACTTTGATAGGAAGACAGTGAAAGGCTAGTTTGTATAAACAGGGAAGTATTTGTAAAAAGCTGTTTCTGTCAAAAATTCTATATTTTCACGACTTTGCTGCATTCTTCACAGATTTGGGTGCATTTCATTTTGTGAAGCACACACACTGGTATTTCCTAAACTGATCCTGATTCAGACCATACATCATGACAAATTGCCTGGTAAGTTCATATGGTGTTAGGTATTTATCTATCTATCTATCTGAACGACAGTGCACTTTTTGCCATTCACCCAGCAGATGATGCCAATGGAGCGTGTTTGCATCCAGAAATAATCACTGCCACCATGAATCAAACCGGGGGCCTCTAGTGTCAGAGGCAAGTGCACTAACCACTTATCTATCTATCTATCTATCTATCTATCTATCTATCTATCTATCTATCTATCTATCTATCTATCTATCTATCTATCTATCTATCTATCTATCTATCTATCTATCTATCTACTATCTATCGGTCACATTTGACCATTACTCGCAGGTGTACATTTAGTAGACACAAGGTTTGTAGGATGAAAGCCTACACAGTTATCATCCGAACGCCGATGCACTTTTGGACTTGTTGCCATTCACCCAGCAGATGATGCCAATGGAGCATGTTCATAATCAGAAATAATCACTGCCACCAGGAATCAAACCGGGGGGGTAGGGGGGGGGGGGGTGTGGAGCTCGACCATAGACTTGCATCCAGTAGATAGTTAGATAGATACCTAACCCCATATGAACTTGCCATCGAAATTTGATCAACGGTGAAGGCCCGGATCAGGTCTGCATTCAGCGACATCTGAATTGGGACTGCATGCACTGTTTGCCAATTTGATATTCTTTTTGGGACATTCTGTACAGAAAGGGGCTTACATGACAGGTAGACTTAAACACTATTAAACTGATGATGTTAGGCAAACTGCCCGAGTGGCTGGATATACATTGTATATTATAAATAGTGTTCAATGGGTCGTTAGACTATTCAAACAAATTAACATATTCAGCCAGATTCATTCAAATTGAATTGAGCACTTTGGTGCAGTGGTAGCGCATTGGATTAGTGATCAAGAGGTTGTGGGTTCGAGCCTCACGCTGACCAAAGTGTTGTGCCCTTGAGCAAGGCACTTCATCCACATTGCTTAAAAAAAACAACAAAAAAAAACAGAAAGTACTGGTTACCACCCAGGAAATCCTGCTCGTAATGCTCAGATGTGAGCAAGTAGCACTAATAGGAGAAAAAGAAAAAAGGAGAGAAAAAAAATTTCATGTCACAGCCAGGATACAGGATATAGGTATGCAGCACACTAATATTATGACTTTCTTGTGGTATAAACCAGCTTTCATGGGGACATGGTAGGGTCTCTGCTCATCACTCAGGCAAAAGAGTTTGATTCCGTTCTAAAACAGATGCGAAGGCAATGATCAGGAACTGATACAATTAACCACCCCTCCAATCAGAGACACCAAAGGGAAAGAATAACTAGACCCCAAATTCCCCAATGGAAACATCAATAGCGGAAAGCCAAAAGGACAGTTACTTTCCCACAAAATGGTCAATTGGCTATCCAAAACAAAAAGATATAAGCGATACACACTCTCAAAGACAACCCATATAAAAAATAAACCGCGACAGAAGAACCACCTTTGGAACGGTCAGTGAAAAGATTTTTAATGGGGGGGTGGGGGGCTTAAATCAATTTTATGTGGTCACAATCCTCGCCCTTTCTTCTGTTGTGATTTAGACATAATTTGTTCAGTCCGCATGAAGGTCTCTTAACTCATCAGTGCAACATCTCCAAGAACACATAAATAAAACAAACAGAGATGAAACAATGGTGAGGATTCGACATCAAGAAACAACTGAAATGCTGGAGCAAAAGAAAACCAACAGTTACACTCTGATGGGTCCAACCTTCCATCCATAATTTCTCCTCAATATATTGTTAACAAATTTATGGTTTGATAACAAATTTTGCATGTGAATTGATATTGACAACATCTAGTTTGGGATTGTTGTACAGGTTTTTGCAGTGCATCAGTTTTGTCATATATCTTGAGAAGGAAACAATTGATTTTCACAAAATTTTGAGTCTCTCTCTATCTCTTTATACTGCCATACACCCGCAAGGACATTCTAGGTAGGGTCGCACATCAAACAAGGATCAGACAGAAAGTTAATGTTAAATGAGAAAAGTAAAGCTAATATAGTGAAGTGGATAAAAGATGATAGTTTGAAATAGATAAGTGAAGTTAAAATCAGGTTAAAAACAACTTCCTCTGGATCTAGGGCCTTGAATGCTGTAGTCTACCAACTGCATCCTTGAACAAGTCAAGGGTTGGCAGACAAACAGTATTCTGGGGCAAGGCATTCCACTGAACAATTGCAAGGGGATAAAATGAATATTTATAAAAATCACGAGATATCCGAATCTGTCTGAAAATCAATGGGTGACAGTACCTGGAATTGGAATTCATTAGTTGAATGTAGTCAGGGAGTGGTACTGCCACAAGACCATGAACTATCTTTTAGTAAAAGCAAAGAGGCTTATCTCCCTGTCTTAGTTCGAGGGACCACCAACCTAATTCCTGGAGCATGCCCGTTACGCTTGACCTATAATCATAATTATTAGTGATCCATCGGACAGCTCTTTGTTGGGCTTTTTCAAGCTGGAGTGTTTTTTCCTCTGGTATGGGGATCCCAAATTGGGGCCACATACTCCAGCTTTGGGCGTACCAGTTTTTTGTAGGCAGTCTCTCTGAACGTTTGGATTTTGACTGATGTCTCGTTTGACGAATAAAGGGTACTGTTTGCTTTGGCAGTAATTCTGTCGATGTGAGAATTCCATGATAGGCCACTGGAAATGTCAACCCCCAAGTATCTTGCACTGGTGACAACCTGAAGGACATGGCCATGCAGTTTGTACAGAAAATTTACTGGTTTCTTAGAGGTAGACACCCTAACAACCTGATACTTAGAGGGGTTAAACTCCATGTCCCACCTGGATTCCCACATAGTCTGTCCAGGTCCTGCTGCAGCACGCCACTGTCATCCGCACCTCCAACTGTCAGATACACAGCAGTGTCATCAGCAAACAGACATACTTTTGAGGTTAGCTCATCTGGTAGGTCATTGATGTATATGAGGAACAGAATCGGGCCCAGGACAGAGCGCTGTGGGACACCCGAAGTCACTGGTACAGATTCAGATTCCTCACCATCAAGGACCATGGGCTGTGAGCGGTTACCAATGAAGGCACGGATCCAGCAGAGGGCATTTCCTCTGACCTTTACTGATGTAGTTTCCAAAGAAGCTTTGAGTGGTTCACCTTGAGTATGGCAAGATATAGCTTAATTCTGTTTCGTGTTCTTTTTTTTTTTTGTCTACATCAATTCATTTTCAGTTATAGCCCGTTAATGTTTAAAAAGTTGATTGCTCAAAGTGATATTTTGAATTGTACTGTGTTGGTTGGGGGGTGGGGGTGCGTATTTTAGTAACTTTAAGCCAAGCACTAAATAAGAGTTATAACTATGATACAGAGATTAAGATTCCCATGAGTTATCGACCAATCTGTTTAAGAGTGTTGTTCAATTACTATCCACTTTATTCATTTTTGTACAAATGATTTTGTAGAGAGAATTATTTTGTAATTTTAAATTGAAAATCCCTGACCATAGTGTTGATTGATTGTTGAAAGGGACATAGTAATAACCATGCCCGTGACTAGGCAGTGCCTAATTTCATATTATATTAGGTCTCTCACTGCTGTGGGTTTGAGCTTTGCTTGGGTCACATCTGAGATGCCAAGTTCTGGAACAGGTCAGATGGTTTTTCTCTGGGAACTCTGGTTTTCATCCAATTAACCCTTATCTTGCTGAATATTCAATTTAGCCACACCCATTTCTAATTTTAAACCAATCAGATTACTTGATGTAATTTATTCCTACAGATTCATAAACTGAATGTCAAACAGTGTAGATCCTGATCAGATGGCTTCTTCAGAAGCCATCTCATCTGATCTGGATCTACACTGTTTGCAAAGATAGGGGTTGTCGTGAACAGCATGATAAGGGTTAAAAATTGATTTGGTCTTGAAGCCGTCCATGACAACCCCTATGTTTTCTCTTGAACTTCTGATTAAAACTCACTACAGTATAGCTCCAATATGTCGCGTTCCGATATTTCACGATTTCCAATCTATCGCGGTCGCGCCGTGGATCCCCTTTTTTTTCCCCCTTAAAAATTCATAATAAAAAAAAAATAGAGTTTTAAGTTGTTAAAATTTATTTAAAACCAGGTAAAACCAACAGCATTTGACTTTTCCCGCCCAGCGTCTGCTATTTGGCGCCAAAACATAACCATTCACGAGATCGCAGAAAAGTCTGTTTTTTTATGCAAACATCTACCGTTAGATGTAGCTAATTGTCTGAGGAGCGATTAAATCATTTAAATCATTTTCACATTGATTGTGGATTAAATTTTATGATTGGAGGATAAATGCCAATTAGAGACATAACTTGACCATATTTTCACACCTTATCGACACGCACCGCAGGATGGCAATTATATGACAGGGATTAACAATAGTGTCATACCTGAACCGTAATAAATACACAGATGGTTTGTCTCTCAATTGACAGTGCAGCAGTTATTGCGATTTACTTACTGGTCTAGTTTTATCGTATTTAAGGACTCAAAAAGACTGACAGTTGTAGAAGATTTTTTTTACACTTGCCCGAAATCAAAACACAATAAAATGATAGTTTTGTTGTTGTATAGTTTTTCGGCCCGTGGTAGACGTTAAATAATTTTTTTCCAACCGCTACTTGATCTGGCAAGCCAAGGGAAACAACTAGAATTGCTTTAGCGCTTAGCGCTTATGGTAGTTGCGCCCCTTGGCCGTCAACGTGACAGACAACCAGGGGAACCCGCAAATTCAAAATGGCGTCCTGTTTTGACATTTTAGCAATCACATGTTTTCAGACGCAGATTTTCAGCTGTTCTCGAATGTAAGTTAATTGGTAGACATAGTCCCCTTTGTTTGTTCTGTCACTGAGTAATTCTGAACCTACTTTAATGGTGAAATACGGCCGATAGCATTACGGTCAGCCATTAGTGTGGATTGATAACGGTATCTCACCAAACTATCACCGTGACTTGTATTGGCATCTAGGCAAACTACCGCGACTTATATCGCGCTCCGTCCACATCGCGGTTTTCGGGCTTTGAACCCCGACTACCGCGATATATTGGAGCTATACTGTATATGATAAACAGGTGTTAATTTCATATGAAATTAATGAAACTCGCCAAAGGCTTGTTTCATAAATTTCATATGAAATGACCACTCGGGTTAGATCCTCCTTTTCTCTTCTCATGAATTTCAGATCTACGCCTTCAGTTACTAGACTCTGACAACAGTCAAGAACTAATTAAAAGTTTATATGGTCTACTTATGTTGTTACCTCAGTCAGAGGCATTCCAGTTGCTAAGACGACGACTTAACTGTATACCAAACTTCCACTTGGCATCAGTGTCACAAAGGTAAGTTCTCATAGCTGCTGATAGAGATGGGAGGCGGGTTGTTCAAAGCCTCGTTAGCTTAACGAGCTTGTTAGTGGTCAAATTGTTAACTATTCTAGCAAGTTTAATACCTAAAATTTTCTTATTTTTGCTGAAAAAATGTGAGCAGCTTTTGCATATGCAAAAGCTGCTCACATTTTTTCAGCAAAAATATTAGCATATTTTCCAGAATAAATGATCAAAGTTTTAACGATACGTTAACTAAAGATGTCATTAACTTTTAACAACTGGGCCGGGGTTTCTAAACCCTCCCCAGAAATCTGTGTTGTGGGTTCTTGTTAGAATCACCTTCATGAGGCGATACTAACAAGTACCAATAACACAGAGTTTTATGCTTAAATATGAAAAATTATCCTTTTATTAGGGACCCTCACAGTGGTGTAGCTGTCCTATAGTAATCACTGTCAGTCAGTCAGTCTGTGTGTCAGTCTGTGTGTCATGCCTTGACCAAAATATTTAACCTTGGTCACAACATCAAAAGTATTTGCTATAGTCTCATTAAACTACTTAACATCTTATGAGTTTTATGTATAAACTTGTACCATCCCTCTTTGACATCAACCATAGTGCAGTTTATATTTTACTTTTGGTCCTTTGAGATCAGCGTGAATATTCTGAGAAATCAGAAATAAATTATTGGTTTAGACTCATATTCTAGACAGGTTTTTAATTATTTGGACCCACTTTTGATTTATATCAGTCTTTGAATCGACTGCCTATTCGAAATTCGCAAAATTGCAGCATGTTTCCTCTGGCATTCGTTGTCGGATCATTACAGGGTCACTGATGAGGCTTTATTAGTACGTAGTATGACCCATCTTCTTTCTTATGAATGTTTTCATTGCTCTTAAAGGAACTCATTTTTGATTTTTATTTATGTGGGGCCCTTTCTGACATAGTGATCTAGTTATTCTCATTATGCCTCTAGTCTTGAGCTATGCAGTTCTATTTGAAAGGGAAATTAAAACAAGTATTTTTTTTTTTTTTTTTTTTTTTTTTTTTTTGGTTTGGGTTTTACGGCCCTTTCAAGATTATTTCACTCATATCGAGCCGATCGTTAATCAGAGGTGGGCGAAAACCGGAGTACCCGGAGAAAAACCACCTGACCTTCCGTTGCAGAACTTGGCGTCTCACACGTGGCCCGAGCGAGGCTCGAACCCACGGCGGTGAGAGACCTAATGACTAAGAGTCAGCGCTCTTATCCACTAGGCCACGGAGGCCCGTTTAAAACAAGTATTTAGTAATTGAAACTGAGTGAAGACATGCATGGATTTGTCCTTCTCTAGCACTTAGCAATGTTGGAATTTGAAATCTGTCATTTGTGATATTTTGCATGATAGAAAAGACAATTTGATTTTCCTTAACAACAAGTGTCATTTTCATAACTATTGTGTAAGAATTAAAGTATTGTATGAAAATTTTTCAGTTTACAAACCCTGTCACATCATTCCAGGGTTTGCAGCCAAGTATGGCACAAACTGGCATTACGAAAACATGCCTATTCAAATGCATAGTAAATATTGCCTTTGAAAGAACAAAAATTTTCAGATGAAAAGTTGTGGTATATTTCTTATTTCTGCTGGAAATACAGTTTGAGGGTACATGTTAGAACTGTCTCATCAAGGAGGGCCTAAAGAGTACCAACAATCTATATTTTACAGCAGAAATAAGCAAAATAAGGTTTACCCCTGTAAACTCCAGCTTTATTATATAAAAATGGAGTACAACATGAGTACAAGGGGTCAGAATTATATTGGCCTGTTTTCATGATGTCTGCTACAGACTTAGCAAGATACCCTGCACAATGGCAAAAACAGGTTTTTCTCTTGTTATAGATAGGTGTTTGTTCTGATATGCCATATTATCTTTCTTTGTATTTTTAGTAAACCCTCTGATAAAGTGACTGACTCAAGAGAGCATGTGAAAGACATTGATTTTGATGACCTGCTAAAACATTTCAAGACAGTTCAAGCCCGACACAGGGAGGCAAGGAAAAGACACACAGCTTTCCTTCTACCTTACAAGAAATGATGAGGAACACATTGCGCAAACATGCCTATACAAATACATTGCCACCTTTATCGCCGAAAAAGTTAAAATTGTTATGATGAAAAATTGTGATATTTTTCTTATTTCTGCTCAAAATATAGATCGTGGGCACTCGTTAGAACCGCCTCATCGAGGCAGTTCTAACGAGTACCCACAACCTATATTTTAGAGCAGAAATAAGAAAAATAATGTATACCCCCGGAAACCCCAGTTTTACTATATAAAAGTGTCGTTCAAGGGGGTCAAAATTATATAGGCGTGTTTTCGTGATAATTTCCTAGATTTTGGACAGTTCACACAAGAAAAGTGCAATAAAAACAGTGATATATGTTTTTCAGTAAAAATGGAATCTATTTATAGATATTCAGCATAATGCATAATGGTCTTGAAAACATACATGGCAGTTTGATGGAAATGGATGCACCGGGTTCATTTTTCTCCCATTTTGTTTTTCACAGGAAACAGTTTTGCCTTCATGTGAACTGAGCCTCTTAGAGAAGGAGGTCTGTTCTTAAAAAAATAAATTTGCTCCCTGCTTTAGGTGATTTTTGCCCACCTCTGATTAACTATCGGCTCGATATGAGTGAAATAATCTTGAAAAAAAAAAACCCATAAAGCTTTACATTACATGTGTCTCATCCGCTGGGCAGATGATTGAAGTCAAATGTGAAACCTTTTTTTTTCTGTGAAAAATAAAGATTGTTTTCTGTTCAAGAATATTTTCTTTCTTTGGAAGAGTTTAGATTTCAATGCATTTGGTGTTTTAAATTCACCAACACCTAGGTTATATGAATGGTTCAAATAAAGCCTTTTAGGTTGCCTCAGGAAACAAATAACTTACAGTATTTACTGTATGTTTTCAGACAGACAGGCCTGAGCAAACAGTGTAGAGTGCAGCATCTCATCAGGTTATACACTGTTTGCCCCTCATCCCGCTATTCTTAGACACCGGGTAGTAAATTGTACTTGTTCAAATTTTAGAACAAGTACGGTAAGGAGTTGAGGTGTCCGAATATTTAGGGTAAATACAGTATTGTAAATTGAAAATAGGCATCTTAGTTTTATTGGGCCAGTTGTTCAAAACTAACGACGTCGTCAGTTAACGTATCATTAAAACTTTGATCATTTATTATGGTAAATATAAATATTTTTGCTGAAAAAAAATGTGAGCAGCTTTTGCAAATGCAAAAGCTGCTCACATTTTTTCGGCAAAAATAACAAAATTTTAGATATTTAGAACAGTTAACAATATGACCACTAACGAGCTCGTTAAGCTAACAATGTTTTGAACAACTGGGCCCAGGACTGAAATTTGCAAATTTAACGCTTATCCCGCTGTATAAATTAATTTAGCCATAAAAAGCTGTCGTGAATAGTGGGATAAGGGTTAATTGTGTATGCATGAGCAGAACTCCATGTGAAGTCTCGTGACAGGCTTGGAATTCAGCTCATGACCTCTTCTTTAAAGAGTGAATAGCTTAATCCTGGCACCACAATGGCTTCTAGAATTTAACAAATTTTAAATTTGTGCAAGTATAGGTGTTAATTTAACCAATGGCATTCCGAATTACCTCTTCCACTTAATATATTGAAAGAGTCCATTTTGTATTTTTCTTGGGCCAGTTGTTCAAAGCATTGTTAGCTTAATAAGCTTGTTAGTGGTGACTAAGTGGTCAAATTATTAACTGTTCTAGCAAGTACAATATGTAATATAGTTGTATATTTGCTGAAAAATGTGAGCAGCTTTTGCATTTGCAAAAGCTGCTCACATTTTTTCAGCAAAATTTTTAGCATATTTTCAAAATAAATGATCAAAGTTTTAACAATACTTTATCTAACGATGTCATTAGTTTTGAACAACTGGCCCCAGGTTATTAGCTTGAGTTATTTATAAAAGTTTATATAGAAAATGGCTGAACATTGTGCAGACAGCGAAGGTCAATTAACGAAACATGTCTAAAGTTGGCTTAAGGATGTACTTAATAGAAAGTGCTTTCTGGGTTTCAATGAAATGGCAAAGCATACAATGTTCTTATTATGGCAAATATACTATTCAATTTTTTTTTGACAAGCTCCTTCTGACAATAAAAAAGCTATATTGTTAGAAATTTGGATCATGTAATGCAGATCTGATGCAGGAAACAATGCAATAACATTATACTGTATTTGCCCCAAATATTTGGACACGTCAACTTATTCTAATATTTGAACAATACAATTTACTGCTCGATCTTTTGTCCAAAAAATGCTGGAACCCTGATGAGATGCTGTGTTCTACAGAGTCTCATCTGGCCTTCAGCTGTTTGCTAAGGCCTGTGTGTCTGAATAATATGGCAGATTGTACAGAAATAATGGGCTATCTTTTGCATATTTACAACATATAATTTACCAAGATTATGTATTTGGAGAGATAGGCCTGAGCAAACAGTGTGAGACCAAATGAGACGGCACCTAAAAATGCGGCATCGCAATAAGCTCTACACTGTTTGCCACTCATCCAGCTATTTTTAGACACAACGTCAAGTAGTACGAATTTCAGAACAAGTATGGTAAGGAACTGAGATGTCCGAATATTTAGGGTCACTATGGTAACTTTGCAATAACATCCATGACAGTGTTACGCCTACTAATGATATTATGCTTTCTGACCATTCAGATGGTACAATAAGCATACAATATATTCTGTCCAGTATTGTTTAGCATGATAAAAAATTATTTTGTGCTTGTGATCATGGCCTTAACCCACTGCATGCGTGAAACCCCTAAAGGGGTACCTTGGCAAACAGTGAAAGCCCAACACTGTGTCATTATGCTGATTACTTTAAACAGCTGGGCTCAGAATGACTTGTTAGCATATTTGCCATATTGATTAATCAAAGTTTTAAGGATATGTTAAGGGGAATGGAAATGCTTTTAGGGGAGGCAACTCTTGCAAAAGTATTTTTGTTTCCCATGTCAATAGGGGTCAACTCTTAAAGGAAAGAATTTGGTCCTGAGCAGCATATTCTTTCCTTTAAGAGTAGACCCCTTTTTCAGTGGAACAGGGCTTATAGAAAAGTGAACAGGAAGTTCCAAATGTTGTCTCCCTTTGAAAAATGGCAGAAAAATGTGCCAGATGTTCCCGTTCCCCTTAACATCATTACTTTTGAACAACTTGATTCAGAGTTTTGTGTAAATCTTGTTGATAAGGTTAGCAAAAATATTGTGAATAATTCAGCATGAGGACATGTGCTAAACACTGAAGCCTTAATTAGCGCAGACTTAAGCAAGGTCTATACTGCTTGCCACTGTACAAGATTGTTTATAACATATCACATTAAAACAGTACTTAACCCTTGTCCTGCTGAGCCCGGATATGTCTTATCTTTCAAACAATGAAGATCCAGATCAGATGGCTTCTGAAGAAGCCATCTGATCAGGATCTACATTGTTGTGTCATTCAGTTTATGAATTTGTTGCAATAATTTGCATCAAGTAATCTGATTGGTTGATAATCGGTAGTGGGTGTGGCATATATGAATATTCAGCAGGACAAGGGTTAAGATCATTACGTCGTCATCCATTGTAATCATTATAATCATTATTAAACCTTGTCCTTGTACAACACCTATCTTTGAAAACAGTGTAGATTCAGATCTGGCTTCTGAAGAAGCCATCTGACCAGGATCTACACTGTTTGCCATTCAAATTATGAATTGAACAAATATATTTTCTCACATAATTTGATTGCTTGAGTCAGAAATGAGTGTGGCAAATTAATCTTTTCAGCAGGACAAGGGTTTAAATATCTTTGCATTTTAGATCATTACCGTAATGATTCTAAGTATTTGGACAGACAGGCCTAAGCAAACAGTGTAGACCCAGATCAGACTGCTCCTTTAGGAGCAGTCTGATCAGGGTCTACACTGTTTGCCATTCTGTCTTCACCTTTCAGATTCCTTGTTGGATCATGAAACAAATTTCTTCAAATTTTAGGAGAATTATAGCAAGTCCAGAAGGTGTCCGAATGTTTTAGGATTTTTTCAGTAAACAAAAATATACATGAGCCAGAGAATGGCAAAACACCTACAATAACACATGTTTGTCCACCAAAGACTTACATCAGCCTGCACATCCACATCCATCTACTATGACAAGAGTTGTCTTTTCATCTCTCTTTGGATAGCTTGGAGGCAACAGAAGGTTCATGTGATCAACAAAGACTGATCAGACTGTATGGATGCACAGGCTGATCTGAGTCTTCACTTGTTGCATATCTTATATTGTCATTCTCGTCATGTGCTGGTATTCATAGTATATATTAGGCTGCTGAATGGCCACAAAGTGCTATTATTTGTTTTGTTACAATGTACAGTGGAACTTCGGTGTCGAACCCATTCTTGAGCCCCTAGCGAAATCCTCTACATAAGAAATAGTGGGGGATAATTAAGGAGATTTTAGTCTTTTATCTTGCAAATGTATGCTGTGTGTACTCATTAGAATCGCCTCGTTGAGGCGATTCTAATGAGTACACACAGCATGCATTTTCATTATAGAACACAGAAAGGATGTGTAAAAAGTATCTCGTTATACCTCCTGACAGTAACCCTCAGTGGCTCGAACTACCCCTGTCTCGAACAGATTTTTGAGGTCCCAAAGGTGTTCGAGCCATTGAAGTTCGACTCTATTGCAATTTATTGTACTGTTTTGAAGTGATAGAATGCACTTTTAGGGGAGCCAACACTTTCAATAATATTTTTCTCTCATACATTATTAGGGATCAACTTTGAAAAGTAAGATTTTTTTTTCGGAGAAACAAATTCTTCCTTTTAGCGCTGATCCCTTTTTTATAGAGTTGATCCTTTTTTCATAGCCTTAGGTACTTGGTTTACAGGAAGTCAGAAAAATTCTCATTGGTACAAATGGCTAAAAAAATCTAAGCCTGCCCAGGCAAAGCGGTGCGAGTCGGCCCGTCCATGCTTATAAACTCTATTGGTTTCATTGGGCGGCAGGGCTTGAGATCTCATTTCATCTCAGTGTCGGGTAAAAGTCCCACAAAATTGGAAGCAACATCTCCAAAATGACCTTTACAGTGTTGACGGGGACGTTAAACCTCAAATCAAACAAACTATTACATGTTTTGAAGTGAGCTCAAAACTAATTTTGATCCTCTAGATAGTTTTCACAAATTTATTTTATATAGACAAAATTTTGATTGATCAGGGAAAAGTGTGATAATGATTGATTATTTACTCATTTGTTCAAAATGGGTAATCAGTAAGTGAAATGAGTAATCCATTCTTACCTAGAATTCTGTAAAAGTGACCCAGAAAAACAGTATAGACCCAGATCAGATGCCATGTATTGTGGCATCGGATCAGGGTCTACACCTTTTGCCAACAAAAAATGGAATAAAAACGAATAGATCTGACACCCCTTAAATGGCAAATGGACTAGTCCAACATATAACCATGGAAGAGTCCACCTGTATAGAATGAGTTGCAGTATAAATAAGAACAAGAGGGCCCAGAGGGCCCTGAATCGCTCACCTGAGTATCAGTGTCTCTACTGCATTCTTGGCCAAAGGGCTATAATTTGAATAAACTTGGTAGCAGTCCACTAGATAAGGCTTCAGACCAAATATTAAAGACCTGGGCCTTCTGGTTTCAGAATAGAAGATTTTTAAAGGATTTCCCTATATAAGCATATGTAAAACCAGCGGGCCCTGGCACATGGGCATTTTTGGCGCCAGGGCTATAATTTGACCAATCTCAGCAGAGGTTCACTAGCTAAAGCTTCACACCAGATATCAAAGACCTGGGCCTTCTGGTTTCGGACAAGAAGATTTTTAAAGGTTTTTTCCTATATATGCCAAATAGTGGGTCTCAGCGCAGGGACATTTTTGGCCAAAAGGCTATAATTTGAACAATCTTGGTAGAGGTCCATTAGATGAAGATTCATACCAAATATCAAAGACCTGGGCCTGGCGGTTTCAGAGATTTTCTGAAGATTTTACCTATATAAGCCTATGTAAAACCAAAGGGCCCCGGAGCGGGGGCATTTCTGGCCCCAGCACTATAATTTGAACAATCTTGGTAGAGGTCCATTAGATGAAGATTCATACCATATATCAAAGACCTGGGCCTGGCGGTTTCAGAGATTTTCTGAAGATTTTACCTATATAAGCCTATGTAAAACCAAAGGGCCCCGGAGCGGGGGCATTTCTGGCCCCAGCACTATAATTTGAACAATCTTGGTAGGGGTCCACTAGATGAAGCTTCATACCAAATATCAAAGATCAGGGCCTTGCGGTTTCAGAGAAGAAGATTTTTAAAGATTTTCCCTATATAATTCTTTGTAAAACCAAAGGAACCTGGGGCGGTGGCATTTTTCGCCCCAGCACTATAATTTGAACAATCTTGGTAGGGGTCCACTAGATGAAGCTTCATACCAAATATCAAAGACCTGGGCCTTGTGGTTTCAGAGAAGATTTTTTTAAGATTTTGGTGAAAACAATCTATTTTTGGCTCCTGTGACCTGCATGTGCAATGGACTGGAACCATTTGAACAACTTTGAAAGGGGACCACCTAAGGATCAATCCTGTGAAGTTTGGTCAATATCCGATCAGTGGTTTAGGAGATGTCATTTGAAGAGAAAGTTTACGGAGGGACGCACGCACAACGGACAAAAAGTGATCCCAAAAGCTCACCTCGTCACTACGTGACAGGTGAGCTAAAAAAATCACACATTTTCATCAGAAAAGTCGCCATTTTGGAGACTGTTATCGTAATGAGAACCTGAAATCAGCTTGCATATAAGAAAGATATTTTGTTCCCTAGACAGCATTAGGTCTCATTTGACAAATAGATTTAAGATGGGTCCATTTTTGTTTTGTTTGCTAATTTAGCATTGTTGTACTATGTTAATTTTTATTATTTAAAATAAAGGGAATACATGCCTTGCTTTTCTTCAGTTCCTGTATATCAGTTAACCCCTTTCCACTTTTAGTTTAGGTCGTAGTACCAAAGCGTTAATCCAAAATCATTAATCCATAGACGAATGGCAAATATTAATGTTCAGACCAACAGACATGGACTCCAAGAGTGTAATCAGGCGTCCTAGGGTAGTAAGCATTACTTGGTAAGCCAGTTTCGCCCACCATTCTTTGGTGGTGGTTGGGGGATGCAAGGTGATGTGTATCTTGCGTCATTGGGGTGTCCATCTGACATTGGCTTACAGCTGTCCTTGTAGCAGGTAAGGGTAGAGAGGGAATGTTATTTCTTCTGTCTCCTCTGTCCCTCACTTGCATCTCCTCTACTATCTCTGATTCTTTTCTCCATTTCCCTGGATGACAACACAAAGGGTTGACATGACAATCAATCAGTCAATCAATCAATGGACCCATTCTAAACTGGAATTTTATTTTATTCATTGGAGCAAAACCTTTTTGGTAGAATTCAACTTTCCTGTGAAGTTTAAATAAAATTGAACCAAAAGTACAGGAGTTGTCATTTAAAGATATTTCTGTTTTGTTTTTTTTAGCTCTGGCAGCCATCTTGTTCATCCTAGCAAAACAAGTGAAGGCAATGCCCAGGAATCCATACAATTCATCAGAGACACCAAAGGGAAAGAAGCACAAACATGAAACAACTAGACCCTGATAACATCAATAGGGGAAAGCCAAAACGACAGTTACTTTTCCATAAAATGGCCTATTGGCTATCCAAAACAAAAATAATATAAGCAATACACACACTCGAAGAAATAAACCACGAGAGAAGACCCACCTTGGAACGGTCAGTGAAACAAATTCCACTTGGGGTGGGGGGCTTAAATTGATTTTACGTGGCCACAATCCTGGCCCTTATTTCTGTTGCGATTTAGACATATAATTTGTTCAGTCCGCATGAAGACCTAACTCATCAGGCAACCAATATAACATGCGAAGCTTGTCTTGGCCTTCTGTAACACATACAGCAAACGGTGGTGGCTGAACGACAATCAAATGTGGTCATCAGCTAAAGCTCTCTCTACAGCCAAAGGCTGCAGTTCATAGGCCTTAGTACCACCAAATTCTTGCTGAAGAGTGTTAACATAGTGGAAATGTCAAACAATGACCACATTTTTAGCGGCCTTCTCTGTAAACTTCTTGTAAAAATTCGTGAATACCTAGTTTAAGGTGATGTAAAGACGTCTTAGGAGTGAAGCCATTTAAGCTAATTCTGTACAAGTTCACTAAGCAATAGTTCTAGAGTTTGAATGAAATTGGGCCAAAGGGATAGGAGTTGTCATTTAAAGATTTTTCTTCTATTTTTAGCTTTGGTAGTTCATAGAAGTGCAACTGTTATGGCCATTTTGGTAGAGGGTCACCTACGCAACATTCTTATGAAGTTTGATCCAAATTAGCCAAGGGGTATAGAAGCTGTTGTTTAAATTTTTCTATTTTTAGCTATAGCGACCATCTTGTTTTTCGGAGAGAGAAGATTTTAGCTATTTTGGAAGAGGGTCACCTGAGCAACATTCATATGAAGTGTGATTGAAATTGGCCCAAGGGTTTAGGAGTTGGCATTTAAAGCAAATTGTTGACATCTATTTTTAGCTCTGGCAGCCATTTTGCTCATTGGATCTAAACCATTTTGCCTTTTTTTGGTAGAGGGTCACCAAGCAACATTCCTATGAAGTTTGATTGAAATTGGCCCAAGGGTATAGGAGGAGGAGTTGTTTAAAGGTTTTTCTTTTTTTAGCTCTGGCAGCCATCTTGTTCATAAGAGCAGACCGATTTTAGCTATTTTGGTGGACCGTCACCAAAGCAACATTCCAATGAAGTTTGACTGAAATTTGCCCAAGGGTTTAGGAGTAGTTAGCATTTAAAGCAAATTGTTACCGCCGCACAATGGATTGACTGATCACAATAGCTCACCATGAGCACTTTGTCCTTAGGTGAACTAAAAAACCAATATGGTTTATATGCAGGGACGGTCTGACTTGTACCACTTTGGCAGGCTTAGACCTAAGCAGTTTACCAGTACTTGTGAGCAGTCAGTTTCAACGCTGCATTAAGCACCATGCAGTCCAATCTATATCTCCAAGCTCCGATGGGCAAACTTGTACATAAGCAAATAACCAGTATAGTGCAGAACTAACTACTGCCATTCATGAATCAGCAGAAGGGAAAAATGTCCACAGAAAAGATTACATGAAAGATCACCATGAAAGACTGGTGCAGACCTGGTAAGGATCAAACCTGCAACCTTCTGATAAACAGTCAGATGCACATCTGAGCCACTAAGGTCACTTCCCACAGTCATGGAATTGGGCCAGGTTGTAGAGAATCACTTGATGGTTTTCTAAAACAAGAGGGCCATGATGGCCCTGGATCGCTCACCTGATCCATAGAGTAACAAGTGGACCCCGGGGAGGGTCATTATTGACCCTAGGGTTATAATGTGCATAATGTTAAGGAGGTCTAAAAAGGTGAAGCTTCATACCAAATATCAACAAAGGCAATAATTTGAACAATCTTGGCAAAGGTCCACTAGATGAAGCTACAGACCAAATATCAAAGATCTGTCAGCCTTGCGGTTTCAGAGAAGAAGATTTTTTTTAAAGATATTCCCTACATAAGCCTATGTAAAACCAAATGGCCCCGGTAGGGGCATTTTTGGTCCCAGCACTATAATTTGAACAATCTTGGTAGGGGTCCACTAGATGAAGCTTCATACCAAATATCAAAGACTTGGGCCTTGCAGTTTCAGAGAAGAAGATTTTTTTAAGTTTTCAGTGAAAATAATCTATTTTTGACTCCTGTGACCTATATGTGCAACGGACCAGAACCATTTGAACAACTTTGAAAGGGGTCCACTTAAGGATCATTCCTGTGAAGTTTGGTCAAAATCCGATCAGCGGTTTAGGAGGAGATGTCGTTTGAAGAAATTGTTTACGCACGGATGACAGACAAAAAGTGATCCTAATATAAAACACAAGAGGACCATGATGGCCCTGGATCGCTCACCTAACAAGTGGGCCCCAAAGGGCCCTGGGGCGGGGGCATTTGTGGCCCCAGGGCTATAATTTGAACAATCTTGGTAGAGGTCCACTAGCTGAAGCTTCATACCAAATGTCAAAGACCTAGGCCTTGTGGTTTCAGAGTAGAAGATTTTTCAAGATTTTCCCTATATAAGTCTATGAAAAACCAAAGGGCCCAGGAGCGGGGGCATTTTTGGCCCCAGGGCTATAATTTGAACAATCTTGATAGAGGTCCACAAGATGAAGCTTCATACCAAATATCAAAGACCTGGGCCTTGCAGTTTCAGAGAAGAAGATTTTTAAAGATTTTCCCTATATAAGCCTATGTAAAACCAAAGGGCCCCGGGGCAGGGGCATTTTTGGCCCCAGCACTATAATTTGAACAATCTTGGTAGGGGTCCACTAGATGAAGCTTCATACCAAATAGCAAAGACCTGGGCCCTGCAGTTTCAGAGAAAAAGATTTTTTAAAGATTTTCCCAATATAAGCCAATGTAAAACCAAAGGGCCCTGGGGCGGGGGCATTTTTTGCCCAAGCACTATAATTTGAACAATCTTGGTAGGGGTCCTCTAGATGAAGCTTCATACCAAATATCAAAGACCTGGGCCTTGCAGTTTCAGAGAAGAAGATTTTTAAAGGTTTTCCCTATATAAGCCTATGTAATACCAAAGGGCCCCTGGGCGGGGGCATTTTTGGCCCCAGCACTATAATTTGAACAATCTTGGTAGGGGTCCATAAGATAAAGATTCATACCAAATATCAAAGACCTGGGCCTTGCAGTTTCAGAGAAGAAGATTTTTAAAGATTTTCCCTATATAAGCCTATGTAAAACCAAAGGGCCCTGGGGCGGGGGCATTTTTGGCCCCAGCACTATAATTTGAACAATCTTGGTAGGGGTCCATAAGATGAAGATTCATACCAAATATGAAAGACCTGGGCCTTGCAGTTTCAGAGAAGAAGATTTTTAAAGATTTTCCCTATATAAGCTCATGTAAAACCAAAGGGCCCCGGGGCGGGGGCATTTTTGGCCCCAGCACAATAATTTGAACAATCTTGGTAGGGGTCCATTAGATGAAGCTTCATACCAAATATCAAAGACCTGGGCCTTGCGGTTTCAGAGAAGAAGATTTTTAAAGATTTTCCCTATGTAAGCCTATGTAAAACCAAAGGGCCCCGGGGCGGGGGCAACTTTGGCCCCAGCACTATAATTTGAACAATCTTGGTAGGGGTCCACCAGATGAAGATACATACCAAATATCAAAGACCTAGGCCTTGCAGTTTCAGAGAAGAAGATTTTTAAAGATTTTCCCTATATAAGCCCATGTAAAACCAAAGGGCCCTGGGGCGGGGGCATATTTGGCCCCAGCACTATAATTTGAACAATCTTGGTAGGGGTCCACTAGATGAAGCTTCATACCAAATATCAAAGACCTGGGCCTTGCGGTTTCAGAGAAGAAGATTTTTTAAGTTTTTGGTGAAAAAAATCTATTTTTGGCTCCTGTGACCTATATGTGCAATGGACCGGAACCATTTGAACAAATTTGAAAGGGGACCACCTAAGGATCATTCCTGTGAAGTTTGGTCAAAATCCGCTCAGTGGTTTAGGAGGAGATGTCGTTTGAAGAAATTGTTTACGCACGCACGGACGCACGCACGCACGGACGCACGACGGACGACGGACAAAAAGTGATCCCAAAAGCTCACCTCGTCACTACGTGACGGTGAGCTAAAAAGACCCTCCAACTCCATCCAAAAAGCGGGCTATCACCTGTGAATTGCACAAGTGCTTCTTAACATTTATCACAATAAGACACAGGCAGAGAACTAAGATCTTTACCTGATTTGGAACATACCTGCAATGCTCCGTCATTGCTGTCAGTATTGCCCAGATTGAGCCGGTTTGGATGTCCTTCCCAGTTACTCTAGGTGTGTTAAACATTTTAAAATAACCATGACTAAACTGGCGACTCAGGGTTCATCCCAAATGGTACTGGACATTCATGGTACCACCAGTGTTGACCTGGTTGGACGTTTTTTTTTCCAGGTCATTTAACCCTTATCCTGCTGCATAAAATAAGCCACTCCCATTGCTGATTATCAACCAATCAAATTGAAAGATATACTATACAGTAAAATTCCTATAAGACCACCTTTGGGACTGTTCAAAAATGTTCTTAAAGACCACTTTTGAACAGTTCCAAAGGTGGTCTCTCAGCACAGGACAATGTATGCAGAAAACCTTCGAAAGGAGAATTAGTCTTATATTTTAGGCGGTCTTAATAGCAGAGTTTCACTGTATTTGTTCAAGTCACAAATTGCATGACAGTGTAGATCCTGATCAGCCATCTGACCTGGATCTAAACTGTTTGCAAAGGTAGGGGTTGTCGTGAACAGTGGGTTAAGGGTTAACCTGGACCTACCGGGGTCCCAAACCGTGACTGTGAAAATTATGCTTTACGGAAACAAATTTACTCACATGATACATATATACATTTTTTCTGTAGGATTAGGCACCTGTTGATATTAAACGAGTTGCCTCCCCTGAAAATGACAAGAGATTTGGAGAAGCAAAAATCAGCAAGACAATACTGAGTATATAATTTATTTTATTATAATATTGCTGGAAACATCAGATAACAAATATATGGTCTTTCTTGAAAACAAGGCTCAATATTCTATTCAAACGTGTTTCTATGGGCATAATTTAAAAACAACATTGATACCTGTTTTTAAGAAAGACTATGGTCCCATTCACTGGATATGCAAATTTAGGATTCACAACTTGGCCAATTCTTACACTTAGGCTATTCCAACAAATGGGCTGATTTCTATTTGAAATAGTTTTAATATAATGTTATTAATCAAGTAATTTCGTATTGGCCCGGTTACAGGTCCGAGGTCTGCTGTATTGGCACGAGGCCGAAGGCCGAGGCCAATACAGCTGACGGAGGACCTGTAACCGGGCCAATACGAAATTACTTGATTAATGACAATTTTATTAATTGATGTAATTAAAACATGATTTATCATTTTTGAATATTCATTGACCTTGTGTAATATAGGATAATCAATTAATAAACCCAAATAAAAACCACTGTTTTTAATATTGTACTTGCTAGAACAACTAACAATATGACCACTAACTAGCTTTTTAAGCTAACAATACATTGAACAAACGAACCCAGGGCTATAATAACAATCATAGCTGATAGTAGTAAGTGAACAAGTCCGAGAAATTAGGACCCACCTAAACCCTACTTTATTTTGAGAAAACTGGGGTTTATGGGGGTACACATAATTTTTCTTATTTCTGCTCCAAGACATACATTGTGGGTACTTGTTAGAACCACCTCGGTGAGGCAGTCCTAACTAGTACACACAACCTATGTTTGTAGTATAAATAAGAAAAAACGTAACAGATTTTCATCAGAAAATAGCCTTTTGGAGATGTGAAAAAATGTGCTACGTCACATGGGTGTGTTGTTGTAATGACCCTTTAATGACCAATAGAATCTTCCACCTGGCAGCTTTAAAAATGTCTAATTACAATATAAGGCATGTAATGTTTATTCTATTCCTTGTATGTTGAACAAAAGTTTTACACTTCAAGCAAACATGGAAGACCTTGATCAGACAACACAATCTCCGGTGTCTGATTTGGGTATTCACTGTTTGCTAATTCCCCATTTTATGGGTTAAGCCAAAGGAATGTTTTGTATTGCTTGTAAACATATAATATGTCTTCATTTTAAGCTTTATCTAAGACATGATTTGTTTGAGTTGATGTTTTACGTTCTCGTCATATCTATTAAGGTCATTTTGGAGACGTTGCTTCCGATTTTGTGGGACTTTTACCCGACATTGAGATGAAACAACATCTCAAGCCCTACTGTCCATAAAAACCGCTAGGGTTTAAGGAGCTGTCTGACTCACACCACTTTTCCTGGGCAGGCCTAGACATAAGCTGTTTACCAGTACTCAAGTTCGGTCAGTTTCAGCTCTGCGCGGAAGCACCATGCAGCCCAATCTATTTCCTCAGGCCCTGATGGGCGGGGGCGCCATCTAAGACATGAAGGTAATTTTTAAACATTTATTGGCATATGAACTATTTCAAAGACTGTTAAATAAACTGTCCTTATATATATACTGAGTCAAAAAAGTTCCTATACCTAAAATTGCTTCTGTTACTATAGCTACTACAGATAAAAACTTTACAAAGTTTGTTATGTTTTGATAAGAAGATTCATTTTTCCGTGCAAAAGCACCATTCGTTTTTGTTTTTGTAAACATATCACCGTAGACTATTGCTTTAAACACCCAAGGGGTCACTGTGTCATTTTCGTAGAGAAAAATCATTAAAACATGCTTTGATTTAACATCACAAAATTTCCCTGTACCCTACATTTCTAAAATTAGGTACATGTGACATTTCTTTAGATACCATTTGCGTCTATTCATAAAAGATTTGGAACTTTAGTTGCATCAGCTACGAGAAACAGGCTATCACATATTGATCTCCAATTCTTAGAAGTTGTGTGCAAATGCTGCTTTCAATGGGAACTCCATAGAAAATCGCAATCGATAGTGCTACATGCTACATGAATTTTCTGTATTTTTACCATCATGATAAACAGCAATGGTGGACACAAAGCGTTTTTTGAAAAAATGGCAAAAATTTATTGACTGGAATGAAAATTACAGCAGTTCGAAAATTGCTATATTTTTAATTGCAAGGGAGATAATTTGAGAATTTCACAAATTAAAACCTCGCTTATAAAGCGAGATCATGAGATATTGTAAAAGTAAAGTGTTATCCGATGTTCAGAGAATATTGTCTTCCATCTTAGAGAAAAAAGAACTTTCTGCGCATGCGCAATGTCCATTTTCTACCAAAATCTTTCTAGGCACATATTGGAAGACAACTCTGGAGCAGAAAGGTATGGACAAATGCAAGTTTGAGCATTCTCTAGCTAAACGTCCGGTTTAAATGTTTACAGCCAAATTTAGCTCAATAGCTGCCAGATATCTAGTGAATTTCACTCGAAAGTCGGTATAGTTACTTTTTTGACTAAGTATACATTATTTTCCATCCATTTGGACGAAAAGTAAAATGTTTTTGGGCTAAAATTGAAACAAGAAAGCAAATATACAGTGGAACATGAATCTGAAAGTCTCAGCCACATAAATTTCAAACCTAACTCTTCTGAAAATAAGTTGGCAGGTATGTCCACCTGTTAATGTGAATTGGCCCATTTGTGACTCCTTCATATATAATTTACCAGAACTGATTTTTGATATGTGTACCCTGTACCCAAACACGTGTGATTTTCTTTATTCACTTCTACTTTTATTTTTGCAGTTGACTTTCTTCCAATACGAAGATTTACTGCTGCAATAAGTAAATGTCACAAAGTGTGCCATCCCTCCATCAGGTAAATTAACTGGCAGTCATTTCATTTGAAGCTTTATCTAAGACGTGAGTCAAGCCATCTGATCCCGATCCCAATCACACAATTACTAGCATTGTGTAGATAATAATCATTGATCAATCAATATGTACACCTACCTAACCTATTTTTACAGTTACAATTCAGAAGCCTCCGTGGTGCAGTGGTTACGCTACTCGCCTTGTAAACCAGGGGTCGCAGGATCGATCCCGGGCTTCTCATGACTTTCGGATGAGTCTTTAAACCGAGGTCCCGTCTCCGTATGACCTTAGCTGTTTGTGGGACGTAAAACTCAAACACTCACTCACCCAGTTACAATTCACATTTTGCACCTTTGCTGCAAGAAATATTCCATCTCACTAACTATTTAACTTAGATATGTTAGGAATGCAAAGCAATAGTGTTTCTGCAACAACTGGAAACCAAACAACACAACTTAGAAGAAATTTCGATAACTGCAAACATGAATGTGATGTCTGAGCCTGTTGTGATAAGGGTATTAGAACTCAATGCATGTACGACAATGACATGCTTGTTTTTATCAGTTTTTATCGAGAACAGTAAAAGTGCGAAAAATTTTCTGGGGTGAAAGCTATTTTTTTGTCTTTTTGTTCAATAGCTTTCCATTAAAATGGATAATCAAAACTTCCTGTCCAATTATTTTCTTTGAGTGATCACGCAAAAGCCTATAAATGAACATCACTGTTTAGGCTGTCATCCCGAGTGTATGAAAGTGTATCAGGGGCCAGTTGTTCAAAACTAACGACGTCATTAGTTAACGTATCGTTAAAATTTTGATCATTTATTATGACAAATATGCTGATATTTTTGCTGAAAAAAAATGTGAGCAGCTTTTGCATCCGCAAAAGCTGCTCACATTTTTTCAGCAAAAATACCAAAAATTTAAATATTAAACTTGCTAGAACAGTTAACAATATGACCACTAACGAGCTCGTTAAGCTAACGATGCTTTGAACAACTGGCCCCTGATGTACACCTGTGAGCACTGATAACAGTAAAGAAAGAAAGAAAGAACAAAAGAAAGAAAGAACATTCTTCAGATATCACACTTTTAAAGTTCACCCACATTACGATAACACACCCGTGTGTCACAGGGCATTTTACATATATCCAAAATGGCGACCTTTCCAATGAAAATTTGTAATATTTTTTTCATTTTTACTCCAAACATAGGTTGTGGGTGCTCGTTAGAACCGCCTCATTGAGGCGGTTCTAACGAGTACCCACAACCTATGTCTTGGAGCAAAAATAAGAAAAATAGCGTTTACCCCCTTAAACCCCAGTTTTCTCAATATAAAGTGGGGTTTAGGGGGGTGTTCATTTCACGGACTTGTTCACGTGATGGATATCACACTTTTAAAGTGAACAGATTCACCCAAACTGTTTCCATCTTTTCAAATAAAAGGAAATAACATTTACAGTTAAAAATTTGCTTCTACATCACTTAGATGAAGCCTTTATAAAAAGATCTGGCTGTCCTTAAGGTGAATGGGCGGCCCTTATTTCCTTTAAGAGTTGACGCCTATTGACATGGGAGACAAAAATACTTTTATAGGATTTGCCTCCCCTGAAGGTATATCCATTCCCCTTATAAGAAAGAATTGGCTCATTTGAGCACAAATTCACAGTAAAAGATGTCCACCATTAAGAGAGGAGCAACATTTGAGGCAAAAGTCATCTTTTATGGAGGTACGTGATTGTATGTTGATTTCTCTACATTATGTTAACAAGTCTGTGAAATGAATACCCCTCTACACCCCACTTTATATAGAAAAACTGGGGTTTACAGTGGTATACATTAAAAATTCTTATTCCTTCTTTAAGACTTAGGCTGTGAGTACTCGTTAGAACTGTCTCATTAGAACTGCCCCAATAAGACAGTTCCAATGAGCACCCACAACCTATGTTTGGAGTAAAAAATAAGAAAAATATCGCAAAATGTCACCAGGACAATAAATGTTTTGAAGATATGAAATACTGCTCTATGTCACATGGATGTGTTATTGTAATGAAATAGCACAATTTCATTAAGAGCATCAAGTTACAGTGAATCATGCATATGACCTGGTACTATGAAAGATTTTCATGCTCAACTCACTTGAGCATGAAATTTTTCCTGCTCTTTAATTATCCCCACGTTTTTAAAAACAAGAGGGCCATGATGGCCCTGGATCGCTCACCTGATCCATAGAGTAACAAGTGGGACCCGGGGAGGGCCATTATTAACCCTAGAGCTATAATGTGCATAATGTTCAGAGAAGTCTAAAAAGGTGAAGCTTCATACCAAATATCAACAAAGGCTATAATTTGAACAATCTTGGCAAAGGTCCACTAGATAGGCTACATACCAAATATCAAAGACCTGGGCCTTGCGGTTTCAGAGAAGAAGATTTTTATTAAAGATATTCCCTACATAAGCCTATATAAAACCAAATGGCCCCAGGGCGGGGGCATTTTGGGCTCAGGGCTATAATTTAAACCATCTTGATAGAGGTCCACTAGAGGAAGCTTCACACCAAATATCAAAGACCATGGCCTTGCTGTTTCAGAAGAAGATTTTTAAGGAATATCTCTATATAAGTCTATGTAAAACCAAAGGGCCCCAGGTCGGGGGCAGTTTTGGCCCCAGCACTATAATTTGAACATTCTTGGTAGGGGTCCACTAGATGAAGCTTCATACCAAATAGCAAAGACCTGGCTCTTGGGGGTTTCCGAGAAGAAGATTTTTAAAGATTTTCCCCATATAAGCCCATGTAAAACCATACGGCCCGGGGCGGTGGCATTTTTAGCCCAAGCTCTATAATTTGAACAATCTTGGTAGGAGTCCACTAGATGAAGCTTCATACCAAATAGCAAAGACCTGGGCCTTGCGGTTTCAGAGAAGAAGATTTTTAAAGATTTTCCCTATATAAGCCCATTTAAAACCAAAGGGCCCCGGAGTGGGGGGGGGGGGGGGAGAAGGACCATGGCCGTGTGGGATGAAGCTTCAGACCAAATATCATAGACATGGGCCTTCAGTCTCAGAGAAGAAAATTTTTTAAAGATTTTCCCTATAGAAGCCCATGTAAAACCAAAGGGCCCCGGAGCGGGGGCATATTTGACCCCAGCACTATAATTTGAACAATCTTGGTAGGGGTCCCCTAGATGAAGCTTCATACCAATATCAAAGACCTGGGCCGTACGGTTTCAGAGAAGAAGATTTTTAAAGCTCTTCCCTATATAAGCCCATGTAAAACCAAAGGGCCCTGGAGCGGGGGCATTTTTGGCCCCAGCACTATAATTTGAACAATCTTGGTAGGGGTCCACTAGATGAAGCTTCATACCAAATATCAAAGACCTGGGCCTTGCGGTTTCAGAGAAGAAGATTTTTATTAAAGATATTCCCTACATAAGCCTATATAAAACCAAATGGCCCCAGGGCGGGGGCATTTTGGGCTCAGGGCTATAATTTAAACCATCTTGATAGAGGTCCACTAGAGGAAGCTTCACACCAAATATCAAAGACCATGGCCTTGCTGTTTCAGAAGAAGATTTTTAAGGAATATCTCTATATAAGTCTATGTAAAACCAAAGGGCCCCAGGTCGGGGGCAGTTTTGGCCCCAGCACTATAATTTGAACAATCTTGGTAGGGGTCCACTAGATGAAGCTTCATACCAAATAGCAAAGACCTGGCTCTTGGGGGTTTCCGAGAAGAAGATTTTTAAAGATTTTCCCCATATAAGCCCATGTAAAACCATAGGGCCCCGGCATTTTTAGCCCAAGCACTATAATTTGAACAATCTTGGTAGGAGTCCACTAGATGAAGCTTCATACCAAATAGCAAAGACCTGGGCCTTGCGGTTTCAGAGAAGAAGATTTTTAAAGATTTTCCCTATATAAGCCCATTTAAAGCCAAAGGGCCCCGGAGTGGGGGGGGGGGGGGGGGGGGGAGAAGGACCATGGCCGTGTGGGATGAAGCTTCAGACCAAATATCATAGACATGGGCCTTCAGTTTCAGTAAAGGAAAATTTTTAAAGATTTTCCCTATAGAAGCCCATGTAAAACCAAAGGGCCCCGGAGCGGGGGCATATTTGACCCCAGCACTATAATTTGAACAATCTTGGTAGGGGTCCCCTAGATGAAGCTTCATACCAATATCAAAGACCTGGGCCGTACGGTTTCAGAGAAGAAGATTTTTAAAGCTCTTCCCTATATAAGCCCATGTAAAACCAAAGGGCCCTGGAGCGGGGGCATTTTTGGCCCCAGCACTATAATTTGAACAATCTTGGTAGGGGTCCACTAGATGAAGCTTCATACCAAATATCAAAGACCTGGGCCTTGCGGTTTCAGGGAAGAAGATTTTTAAAGATTTTCCCTATATAAGCCCATGTAAAACCAAAGGGCCCCGGAGCGGGGGCATTTTTGGCTCCAGCACTATAATTTGAACAATCTTGGTAGGGGTCCACTAGATGAAGCTTCATACCAAATATCAAAGACCTGGGCCTTACGGTTTCAGAGAAGAAGATTTTTAAAGATCTTCCCTATATAAGCCCATGTAAAACCAAAGGGCCCCGGAGCGGGGGCATTTTTGGCCCCAGCACTATAATTTGAACAATCTTGGTAGGGGTCCACCAGATGAAGCTTCATACCAAATATCAAAGACCTGGGCCTTGTGGTTTCAGAGAAGAAGATTTTTTAAGTTTTTGGTGAAAAAAATCTGTTTTTGGCTCCTATGACCTAGATGTGCAATGGACCGGAACCATTTGAACAACTTTGAAAGGGGACCACCTAAGGATCATTCCTGTGAAGTTTGGTCAAAATCCGATCAGTGGTTTAGGAGGAGATGTCGTTTTAAGAATTGTTTACGGACGCACGCAAGGACGGACGCACGGACGCACGACGGACGAAAAGTGATCCCAAAAGCTCACCTCGTCACTACGTGACGGTGAGCTAAAAAGTGGGGATATTGTTATCGCCTCCGTCCGTCTGTCTGTCCGTCCGTCCGTCTGTCTGTCCGGCTATCTCCTCCTGAACCGTTAGCCGGAATTCAACCAAATTTGGTATGCGAGTTGCTTACATGAATGGCTTGCGCAAGAGCACATTTTTTTTTGTCCCCGCCCCCAGGGGCCCTGGGGAGGGGTCAAAAGGTCAAATATCAATAAAATTCAATTACAAAGTCAATTTTGAAGATTTTGATGCCAAACTTTGCACATGTACTTAGTTATGAAAAAAGTAAAACATATTGAACGGGATTTTGGCTGTGACCCCTAGGTCACGCCCTGGGGGTCGGACTTGGGGGGGTCGGGGGTCAAAATTAAAGTTTTTCAGAACATAGTCATGTTGCATATCTATGCGAAGGGGATAATGGGTAGAATAAACTACAAGTAAAATTTTGACCCTGGGGTCAGATTGGGGCCCTGGGAGAGGGGTCAAAGGGTCAAAATTTAAGTTTTTTGGAACATAGTCATGTGGCATATGAAATTGAAGGGCATGATTAGTAGAATATAATACAGGTAATATTTTGACCATGGAGTCAAATTAGGGCCCAGGGTGAGGGGTTTTCGGTACTTGGCCCCTCTGTAGAAAACGTGGGGATCTGCGATGGCGCGCCATCGACAGTGTTCTAGTTTTAAAATGCGAACAATAGTTGGCAATTTAAAATTACCTGTAATGATTCTAAATATTGGGACAGATAGGCCTAAGCAAACAGTGCAGACCCAGATAAGTGCAGTCTGAGCAGGGTCTACACTGTTTGCCATTCTATCTGCACTTTTGGGAATCTTTGCTGGATTGTGAAACAACTTCGTTAAAATTTTAGGAGAATTGCAACAAGTCCTCAAGGTGTCCAAATTTTTAGGATTTTTACAGTATAGAGCAGGACAAATGACATTCAATCACGAAAACACGCCTATATAATTTTGAACCCCTTGAACCCCACTTTTATATAGTAAAACTGGGGTTTTGCAGGGGAAAATCTTATTTTTCTTAATTTCTGCTCAAAAATAAAGATTGTGGGTACTCGTTAGAACTGCCTCAATGAGGTGGTTTTAACGAGTACCCACAATCTATGTTTTCAGCAGAAATAAGAAAAATATCACATTTTTTTTTTACCTTAAAATTTTCAGTTTTTCAGCAATACAATGCATTTGTATAGGCGTGCTTTCGTAATGCCTGCTGATTTGAATAGGAAAATTGTCTCATTTATCTGCATAAACCCTTCAAACTCAAGAAAATTGAGCATGAAAAATGTTTCATAAACAAGGGCCCTGATCTTGATGTAATTGTTGCATCCCCCTTATAGAACAATCAGCAAAAAGTCAAGATTATAATGCAGAAATCATGGATTTCTGTAATTTATCAATATATCTACACAATTAACAGTAATTAATATCACATTTTCTTATTTCATTGACTAGAATAAATATGGCTATTCACATGGCTATATCACATTTGTACAGTACTAAAAACATCATTAAAATATACTTTATAAACAATAAAAACACAAATATAAAGGCCTTTTCCTATTTTTTGTGGGGGTGGGGAGGGGTAAGAGGTACTGGTTTAATGGCCCTTTTATTATTTAACTAATTTCAAGCTGATTGTTAATCAGAGGTGGTGTTAATCAGAGGTGGCCAAAACCAGAGTACCCCTAGAAATACCACCTGACCTGTTGCTGAAGCTGGCATCTCATAAGTGAACTGAGTGAGACTCCAAACCCACAGCAGTGACAGACCTAATGATTAAGAAACAGGCCTCTTACCTACTAGGACAAGGAGGCCCCTAACTTAAAGGCATGGGCACTGAAAGCATGGATGTAGCAGAAAACTTGACTGAGCTGATTTTGTCTTCCGCAAAAATCTTAAAAATTCGGACACATTAGCTAGCTGTAATTCCCCTTTTTGGACTCCTTGCTGGATCAGTAAACAAAATTGTTGAAATTTTAGGAGAATTACAGCAAGTCCTCAAGGTGTCCAAATTTTTAGGATTTTTACAGTCATCAGAATACCACCTACCCATCCTGCTTGATGAAGCTTTGTGTCACGGGCCATCTAAAATGTGCACAGCAAAGACTCAGATCAGACTGGACAAATGTGCAGTCTGATCTGAGTCTTTACTGGGTACATGTGCTAGAAAACCTGTGTGATTGTCCTATTCTACACTATTTCTAAACATAAAACTTTTGTTCTTTTCCATCAACTGTCAACAGCACAACAACCCTGGCCTCTGTCCATACAAGTCTTACAAGCTTTAAAAGATTTGTGTGAGGCGTGAACTGTATTGGATGAGTAATGATCTGTCGAACACACTTCGTCTGCTGGGAACCAATCCCAAATATTGATGATGATGCAGTCTGAAAAAGAAAGAAGGGCTTTTTTGGCATAATGTACCACATTTACCATATGTATTCTGACAGACAGGCCTCAGTAACTGTAAACCTGGATAGGATATTACAATATGTGGCATCTCGTCAGGGACTACACTGTTTGCCGCTGATTGCATATTCCAGCTTTCAGTTCGCAGAAACTGTTTCCAAAAAATTAACAATAGCCAGTTTTTCCCAGTCACTAAATTTGACCTTAGCATAAAATGGGCCATGGTCAACCTGGTCATTATTTGAACAAACTATGATGGGCCCAAAGTCCCCAATGCCACATATCAAGTTTCAAGGCAATCAGCCCACTGGATCCAGAAGATTTTTTTAAAAGGACTTTTACCATATATGGTTATGTGGTCATCAAGGTGATGTGACATGGGTTCTATGAACAAACTTGCTTACCGCTATCCCACAGAGGTTTCATATGAAATTTGGTTCCAACTGGCCTGGTTGTTTCCAAAGAGATTTATAAAGATGTTAACAGACATTGGAGGTTTACTTATACAATATCCTCACCTACCTATACTGTAAGCTCACTAGTTAGCATTCAGCTTGGGTGAGATAAAAAGTACCCACAACATGAAAGCAACAAGTACCTGCAATATACAGTGAAATTCCGTTATTAAGACCACCTAAAATTCAGACCAATTCTGCTTTGAAAGCCTTATTTAGTAGGTTTGAGTTATTCTTTCATTGTGTTTTTGGCATACAATGTCCTCTGGTCAGAGACCACTCTTGGGACTGTTCAAAAGTGGTCTTAAAGACCACTTTTGAACTCCCAAAGGTGGTCTTAATAGAGAAATCTTACTGTATATTTTCATGGAGACCTAGTCTAAGAAAAAATATCTCCAAATTATCCTTATTGCGCCTTCTCTACACCTGTGAAAAGAAGTCTTTAACCCATTTTGTACCAAATGTAATCTTCCTCCTTATTATACCCCCGGCATACGAAGTATGTCAGGGGGTATATAGTTTTCGTCTTTCTGTCCGTTCGTCCGTTCGTTGGTTCGTTCGTATGTTCGTTCGTTCGGTCGTTCGTCAACCTTTACGTCAAAGTTTTGCGTTAAACCTTTTTGATTGCTCATATCTCTGTAACCACAGGTTGGATTCTCTTCATATTTGGTACAGGATATCTCTATAGCATTACCTTTCATATGGAATATCTAAGCACCTGGGTCAAGCCCCTGGGTGGGTTGTCTGTCTGTCCATCTGTCTGTTCATCTACTTTTACGTCAAAGTTTTGTGTTAAACCTTTTTCATTGCTGATATCTCTGTAACCACATATTAGATTCTCTTCATGTTTGTTACAGGATATCTCTATAGCATTACCTTTCATATGGAATATCTAAGCCCCTGGGTCAAGCCCCTGGGTGGGCTGTCTGTCTGTCTGTTCATCTAATTTTACGTCAAAGTTTTGCGTTAAACCTTTTCCATTGCTGATATCTCTGTAACCTCATGTTAGATTCTCTTCATGTTTGGTAAAGGATATCTCTATAGCATTAACTTTCATATGGAATATCTAAGCCTCTGGGTCAAGCCCCTGGGTGGGCTGTCTGTCTGTCTGTTCATCTACTTTTACGTCAAAGTTTTGTGTTAAACCTTTTTCATGGCTGATATCCCTGTAACCACATGTTAGATTCTCTTCCTTTCTGATAAATGATTTCATGATGCATGTCCCTTCGCCCACCCATGGTGACCTTGACCTCAAGGTCACGGACTTAGAAATTTTTGCATTTGCTTAAAGTTTTATGTCAAAGTTTATAGATGCCTGTATGTTCTATTTGATGCCCTCACTCCCTTGGTCCATTTAGAAATTTTATGTTTGGTTTAGCTTTTACAAGCACATTTATAGATTCTTATAGCTTCTTGACTTCATTCATATCACATACAAGCTCGAAAGATATATCAGAGGGTGACGCTGGCCGGGGGTATACGTGACCCACTGGTCACTTTCTCTAGTATATAGCAGAAGTCCATTTCAAACTTTATGGGTGACAGGTTATGTTATCTTTAAAACTGATTTAGAAAATTGCAGAACTTTCTCCAAACAGTGTAGGTCCTGATCAGATGCCACAGATCTGGACCTGCACTGTTTGCCTGTATCCCATTTTGGGGTTTCCAGTACAAAATGGCTTAAAGTAAACTTCTTTCAGACAGAGCTAGAAGTGTAGGGAATTTGTAAAAATTCCCTCATTAAAATCACGGAAAAGTTTCTCTGAGATGTATCCATTCATATTGAGATTTTCTAATTACCTGCCAGAACTTGATTTTCTGTTCTAGATGGGAGAATGTAACAACAAATTTCCCATCTGGAGACACAGATACTGCAATCACTGGACCTGCGTGAGCATGGATCAGCTGAAAAATAACAACAATCAAGATAGATATACTTGTGTGAGATTACACTATATTTAATGGCACTAAACAACTTTTTTTTGTTGAAAATGTGATATTTTTTTTAAACGACCCCTTTATATTACTTTCTCAGTAATCCTCAATTTTTATTTTTTTAAAATCATGTATCAGAACACAGCTTATCTTGTATATAAAATTTTCGGAATTCACTCTGTCAAATTTCTCATACAATCTTAACACTTTCATCCCTGTGTTTCTGAAATGGACTCATCCATTTTTGTTTGTTTGTTTGATTTGAGGTTTAATGTCCCCATCAACACTATGTCATTTTGGAGACATTACTTCCTTTTTTTGTGCGACTTTTACCCGGCATCGAGATAAAATGACATCTCAATACCTGCCATGCAATGAAACCAATAGGGTTTATATGCCTGCTCTGCGAGGAAGCAACATGCAGCCCCATCATCCATCATTGAATTTGGCCACATCCATTACTGTAAATAAGACATTTACAAGATGACAGTGTAGCACCAGACGAGACAGGTTCTGGTGCTACACCATTTGCATACGTAAATAAGCCACTCCCATTGCTGATTAGCAACCAATCAAATTACTTGATATAATATATTTGAAGCCACTTCTATTGCTGAATATCAACCAATGGATATAATATATTTGTTCAATTCACAAACTGCAAAACAAACAGTGTGGATCCTGATAAGATATCTTCTTCAGAAGCCATCTGATCTGGATCTATACTGTTTGCAAAGGTAGGGGTTGTCATGAACAGCAGGATAATGGTTAAATATTGCTTTTAATTTCTTGGCAGTACATTGAATCTTAACCTTTAAGATGCTAGTCACAACAATACTGTCTGCTTTGTTGTCTGCCAGTTACTTTGAAAGTCCTTGTTGCTAACAGTGTGGACCCAAATCCTATGGAAGCACTCTGATCAGAGTCCAAAGTTTGCCTGTATGAAAAAAAAGGATCATTATAGGGTCACTGACGAGGCTTTATTAGCCGAAACTACGTAGTATGACCCATCTTCTTTCTTATGAATGTTTTCATTGCTCTTAAAGTGACTCATTTTTTATTTTTATTGGAAAGTTTGCAAGGAGATTCAGCAGACTATATAAACGGACAACATTTTAAGATGCAGTTTTTCTTGACAGCAAAAATTTACCCATTACCACCCTCTGGGCTAATTCTGCAGATATTTTTCTTACTATTCCCTGGAACTGGCTTTGATGAAATGACCAAAATCTGTTACTGGGAAAAATAAGAGAAATGTTTTAAAATGTCTGCTGAATTTTTTTACCCAGAGTGCTAAGTGTTAGTTACATTCTGTGTGCATACCTGACATTTGGAATGTTGTTTCATTTCATAACAAGCCAGAGAACCATTCTTTGCCCCTGCCCATATTCTCTTGGTCTGACTACAACAGCATACCATACTAAACCTGAAGAAGAAATCAATTCTAGTGCAACAAGATTAATATAAATCTGATATGAAATGTGTCCAACGGACACCTATGCCCCTGCCTGGTTGCACAATTAAGAAAACATAAATAGCAAATTTCTAACACCATCTCAGACAAGAGCGGCAAATAGAGATGGATGAATGGACCGATGGATGAATGGATAGATGGACTGGACAGATGGATGAACAGATTGGGGTAAAACTATATGCCCTTTCCACCATTCTTCGAATGGCCCGGGCATAAACAATTCAACAACAGCAAGCCTTGTCCCCTGAAGAGAATGGATACATCTGGCATATTTGCACTCATTTTTAACAAGCGAGACAACTTTTGCAACTTTTTGTCTGCTTTCCTATAAACTGAGCCCCTTTCGAAAAAAAATGGGTCTACTCTCCAGAGGAGCAAATTCTTTCCTTAAGCAGTTGGCCCCTATTGACATGGGACAAACTGGTTTTGAAAGAGTTGCCTCCCATGAAGGCATATTTACTCCTTTTAAATGCCAGGAAAGTAAAAACCAAATTGCTTTGAGTGTTTGTTTGGGATTTAATGGCCAAGTCAACATTATTTAGGTAATATCAAGCCGGTCAGTTTACCAAACCACACTTCCTGGGCAGGCTTCTACATAAAGGGTAACCAAAACAGTGCTCATTCTTCTGCAAGAAATGACAACTCCCATTAGGGAGAGAATGACCATAGATCAAATGCTTATAGTGATCTCCCCTCATCAAGGGAGACAATCATTTCTAGATTATTTTTGGAAAAGTGACATTTTGAGATACTTCCATTTGGTTGGTTGGTTGGTTGAATTGTGGTTTAACGTCCCTGTCAACACTACTTAGGTAATTCAGGAGACATTGCTTCCAATTTTGTAGGACTTTTACTTGGCACTGAGCTGAAATGACATCTCAAGACCTGCCGCCCAATGAAAGCAAAAGGTATTGGGCGGTCTGACTCCTATCACATTGCCTGGGCAGGCTTAGTCCTTCTAAGCAGTTTACCTGTACTCATGTGTGGTCAGTTTCAGCTCTGCGTGGAAGCACCATGCAGCCTAATCTATTTCTCCAAGCCCCTGTGGGTGGGGGTGACCAAAATATTTTTAACAGACTTATAACATGGTGTTGATATTCTTGACATTTATGCCATCACAACCCACCTGCAAATAGCTGGAAAGAGCTCCTGCAAACCTCTGGATTTCAGCTGCCCTATGTCTATACAGTGTATGAAGATATCCATTGCCTGAGAAACAGAGAAATAAACAATGGCAGCTTATTTCATGGTATAGCTAATTATTCTAATTATTTGTCACTAAAGGGAACAAAGTCTGTATGATGGCAATGAGGCCATTTTCAACTAAACAAGTACTTGTGCTTTCTTTCTGATCCGAATTTGCAACATCACTTGTTTTGTACGAGGGTAGGCTGAAAAGTTCTCAGCCTGACCAAGATCCAATGGTTTGTCCATGCTGAAAGTGCCTTATTTTTCAACATAGTCTCCCTTCCTGTCCACACACTTCCTCCAGCGATGCTGGAGTCCTTGGATCCCAGTGGTATAGAAGGTCTCATCTTGGTCCCCGAAAAACTCCTCCACAGCAGCTATCACCTCTTCGTCTGACCAATAATGCTGCCCAGCTAAGTGCTTTTTCATGTTTTGGAAACAGGAAATAATCTGAGGGAGCTAGATCAAGTGAATACGGAGGGTGATCGACAAGTGTGAAGCCACAGTCATGCACAGCAGCCATTGCGACAACCGATTTATGAGCAGGCGCATTGTCCTGATGGAACAAGACCCCTTTTGTCAATCTTCGGGTTTTTGCTTTTCGCAATTGTTTTAGCAGATCTGCATAATACTCCCCATGAATTGTTCTGCCCTTTTGAAGGTAATCTATGAATATTATACCCTTGGCATCCCAGAACACTGATGCCATCACCTTCCCTGCAGAGGAGACGACCTTTGCCTTGTTTGGAGTGGGTGAGCCAGGGTGCTTCCATTGCATGGATTGTCTTTTGGTCTCTGGCTCAAATTGATGAACCCAACACTCATCCTGAGTGACAAAACGGTCAAGAAAACCATCTTGGTCTGCTTCAAAAATAGCCAAGTTGGCTTGTGACAGGTTCAGTCTGGTCAACTTTTGGTCAGGCGTCAAAAGCCGTGGCACCCATCTGGCGGAAACCTTCGACATTCCTAATTCACTGGGTAGAATGTTCTCTACTCGTTCACGGGAGATGTCAACAGTGTTAGCTAACTGATTAACAGTTAAACGCCTGTCATCCATTACGGCCCTGTGCACTTGGCTGATGGTTTCCTCAGTTGTTGCCGTTGTGGGTCGTCCACACCGGTTATCATCTTCAAGGCTGTCCTTGCCCATCTTAAAATTTGCTGCCCACCTTTTGACGGTTGCATACGAAGGAGCATCATCCCCTAATGTAGCAACCATATCGGCATGAATGTCCTTAGGAGCTAACCCCTTTTTATGGAGGTACTTGATGACACCACAAAGCCAGATTTTGTCCATTTTCACAAAAACGTGCTAGTATCAATTTTCAAAGTCTAGAATTTCTACGTTAGTGCAGTTAAACTTGAACACATTTGAGTCAAATCAAGTAATAAAGGTTTGGATTTAATGAATACAAAATTCCATGGCTGTTCAATGCCTGCTTCTTGGTCAGGCTCAGAATTTTTCAGCCTACCCTTGTACTTTCATGATATTATTACTGTAATAAAATATGTTTAAATCAAAACCATTTTCAAAATAAAATCTATATTCTGAAACCATAATATTCCATGTTTTATCTTATTCCTAACTCTTTCCACCCTGTAGATGTTTACGATACCAATGCCAACACTGTTGTTCCAGATGAGACGATTCATAATGAGCCATCTCATTAGGATCAACACTGTTTGCTATCTTGCTAGTTTTGTTAAATCCCCTCTTTATAGACACGTCGAAAGTCAAAGATGCAAGAGTCCACTTCAGAAACTGAACAGATAAAGCAAATGATATTGTTAGCAGTTATCCTGCTGAATAAATTAATTGAGACACACCCATTGCTATCAACCAATCAAATTACTTGATACAATGTATTCGTCTATTCACAAAAGCATGACAAATAGTGTAGATCCTGATCAGATGGCCATCTGATCTTTACATACAGTGTTTGCAGAGATAGGGTTTGTTGTGTTCAGCAGGATAAGTGTTAGTGTTATGTTAAATACACTGGTGTTTTTGATGAAGAAATAGAATCAGCTGCAAAGTTAATTTCATTCATTCCTTTTATAGTCATCTCCATTTGACTGGTTGGCTGAGTGGAGGCCTATGTTTGTTTGTATGTTTGGAGATTTAACAACCTAATTAATACTACCGTATTCGACCTATTTACCGCACATGCTCCTATAAGTGCACACCCAAGCTTTTTCTGGAAAAAAATACACAAGCACTCACTTTACAGTAACCTCCCAACAAATTCATATTGAGTTTTGCTGCATCTTTGACTCGGGGAAATCATATGTATATGTGGTGAACCCCTATGCTGAAATTCAACTCTATAAAATAATCATATCGGAAGCTTTTTTTGTATTTTTTTCGTATTGAGTGTGCGCTTATTAGGTAGATTTTTCACCACAATATTTTCATACAATTTTGAAAAAACTAAGCGCACGGTGCGGTAAATAGGTCGAATACGGTATTTAGGTCTTATCATATCAACCCACTTCTCCTGGGTAGGCTTATACGTAAGTGGTTAACCAGTACAATGCATGTTCTTTCCAGTACAATGCATGTTCTTTCACCAGAAAATGACAACTGAACTTCATGAATCAGCAGAAAGGAAAGAATGACCATAGAAAATAATTTGCGATCAATCATACCTCTACAATCTGGTCAGCAATATCATTTGGCATTTTCTCTACCAACAGTTCTATCACTCTCAGTATTTCTGATTTCGACCGAACCAACACTGAGTTACTGGGCTGGGAATGTTGGGATTGTGGATTCTGTGCCACAGTATTGTATCTTGCTACCTCTTTAGCCATAGTGATGATGAAAGTTGCTGGTCGTGCTGTGGCTATCAGGGATAGGGCATGTCTCGCTGTTCTACAGGCATCTGCTGCTGGACTTAGCGGCAGACCAAATGTCACACTGAAAATTGAAGGACCTGCTAGATGATTTAGAAAGCATAGGTACGTAAATCTAATGAAATGTTACACAGAAAACCATCTTTCATCAAGAGTGAGGATGGGTAGAACCTATTTTTATGTGCATAATGTGCCTTGTAAACCAGGGGTCGCAGTATCCATCCAGGGCTTCTCCAGACTTTCGGATGAGTCTTTAAATCGAGGTCCCGTCTCCGTATGACCTTAGCTGATGGTGAGATGTAAAACTCAAACACTCACTCACGCGCATAATGAATGCTTTCCAATACTGTGACTCAAACAGAAAGGGAGGAAAGGGGTAAATGAAAAAGAGGTAGAGAAAAGAGAAAAAGAATGAGAGAAATGAAAAGAAAAGTGAATGACTTGAGAAATAAAACAAGGTAGAAAACATGCAATCTTGCCTCTAACTCTGAAGGACCCTAAAATGCCTTTATATGCTAAAGCATTAACACAAATCTCTGGAAACAATGTAAATTAATCACTAAGAAAATCAAATGTGTGAACTATATTGCACTTATTGTCATAGGTACATGTATTCCTGTTTGATCTTAAGGACAATTAACACTTGCTATCTCAAACAAAAACTCACACTACTGTATGTCAAAGTAAATTAAAGGTGCGCTAGACATATTTTGTTTGTTTGTTCCGTAAATCTTCAATACCCGGTATCTGGAACAGGAAAATTTTGGTCTCTTATCATTGGTAACATCAAAAGTTAATCAAATATCAGTTCACATACAGTATTTATGATACACACTACATACTTAAACTAGAGCTGCCGCCTAACGGGCGCCAATTATACCCCCGCTACCGACAAATTTTTACAAGTATTTGACCTTGAGGAAGGTCAACGTAAAGGTCAAGGTCAGGTTTGTGTATATCAATCTTAAGTACTAGTGGCAAGGTGTGTGGTGTGTGAATATTATAGAAATCGGTCAAAGAATAAGGAAGTTATGAGCAATGTTAAAGTTTTTTGTAACGGACCGACGACAGACGATTTGTAACGGACCGACGACAGACGACAAGCTGACTCCTATATACCCCCTTCAAACTTCGTACAGACGACAAGCTGACTCCTATATACCCCCTTCAAACTTCGTTTGCGGGGGTATAACTAGATAAATATTTCCAACATAAATGGCTGACTTCGCTAGGCAGGCAATCATTGCCATGGAAGCTGTTCTATCAAACCCCTTTACTCCAAAAAGGATATCCCTTTACTCCAAAAGGGATATCATCCAATCAAAGTTTGACTATGATTTCCCACAAATTTAGTTTCATCTACGAGACTGTATGTTGATTGGTTAAATGCTTACATCTGAGTATTTTCAAACTATAGCTCCAGCCATGCTCGACAGTGTGGCCAGGCAATGGCTGAGGCTATCAGTCAAATGATTAGTGTTTCATGTGAAGTATAGCTTCAATAGCGTGGGCATTAGCCCCAATCAAAGTAGACCAAGTATTGCAAGAAATGCAACTGGAATGTTTTAATACTTTACCTGGGTACCAGTCTCTCCCCGCCACAGCATAGCTCTAGTAGTCCAAGTAGTACTGCTGATACATCTAGGTATGGTTCCCAGACTGTGAAACCCCGACCAATCAGATCTATGGCAGCTCTACGTATTGGGGTGTGTGCTGGTAGTTTCTTAGAGGGAGGCTGTTGTAGCAGGAATGTCAATGCCTTACCTTTGGAAAGACAGGGAAATACTGAGGTCAAGAAAATGTATAAACATATGAGCTAGTTTAAAGGGAATGGTTACACCTGGCAGATTTTTCTGCCATTTTTCAAAGGGACACAACTTTTGGGCCTTTCTCTTCACTTTTCTATAAACTCTGTTCCACGGAAAAAGGGGTCTACTCTTAAAGGAAAGAATTTGCTCCTCAGGAGCAAATTTTTTTCTTTAAGAGTTGACCCCTATTGACATGGTAGACAAAAATACTTTTGAAGGTGTTGCCTTCCCTGAAGGTGTATCCATTCCCCTTAAACTGAATAGAATTCTGCCATTCTCTTAAAGGAAAACAAGTATCTTACTTGAAATTTCAAAGATAAATATCTTACTGTTGGAGGCTCATGGTTTGGTTTTGAAGTTCAATAGCCCGATACTCATTATGCAAACACGCCTATACAAATACATTGCCACCTTTATCGCCGAAAAAATGAAAATTTTATGATGAAAAATTGCAATAGTTTTCTTATTTCTGCTCAAAACATAAATTGTGGGCACTCGTTAGAACCGCCTCGATGAGGCGGTTCTAACGAGTACCCACAATCTATATTTTGAAGCAGACATAAGAAAGATAAGATTACCCCAGTAAACCACAGTTTTACTATATAAAAGTGGGGTTCAAGGGGATCAAAATTATATAGGCATGTTTTCATGATGTATCTAGGTCATATGGAGCTGGGCAGTTAATCTTACTACACTTTTTCTTGGTTTGGGTAAACCAGTACAGTGCACCTTCTTTCACTTGAAACTCACTGCTGCCTTTCTTGAATCCGCAGGACAGAGACAATGATAAAAGAAAAGATTTCATGATCAATCTCTTTGTTGGAAACAAATGTGTTATCGGACTGATGCCCGTCTGCCATGAAAATCAACACTGAACTCACTAGTATGTCTTGCTAGTGAGTAATTAGACAAGGTGAAACCCTCTTGTCCCTTCTTTGTCTTCTTGGGCTCCTCAGCCAATCCTCTTTTAGGTTGTATTTCATGTCCAAATTCTGCACCAATCACAGCCAACATAACAATGGCTGTGGCTTGTTTACGTCTGCTTTCAAATGACCTTGAGTATCTGTGTAATGGTGAGTCTCCTGTAAAAGATGAAATAATTATGTAACAAAGAGGATATAACATAATTTAAAGATGGATCCCAAAAATATGAGAAATATGTAGATCTATTATGAAGAAAAAGAGGATCAAGATGGCCTTGATTGCTAAAGATGTGTAATAATGTGAGCAAGTGATGGTGGTCATTGACCTCAGAGATTTATCTTGTTCACGGAAGCGGAACCATTTTAGTTGTTTTGGTGGAGGGCCAGATAAGCATAGGTGTCAACCCATTTTAGATGTATTCAAAACTTTTCATACTGTCAAGTCCCATTTTCCATACTGTCAACATCAAAATCCGTACTCTGACCACCTTATCAAACCAGCGTATTATCCATTTTCGAAGGGTAGATTTTTCATTCCTTCAGATACCTGCTCAGCCCTAAACAAGCATTTTTTTGCAGCGAAAGGCCTACAAGAACTGTCACTGTCGGCTATATTGGTGGAAATACAAACTGCACATGACAGGAAAAGATCTTGGAGCCAGTAAATAGTTCGCAGTTCAGGTTTGCCGAACTGCAGAGTAAAGAAACACTTTAACTCGCTGTCATTTTTCTTTTACACATCAAAATTTTAGTTGTCCTTACAATCAGTTTTAGCTGTATCAGAATTGCTAAACGGTCGTATTGACCGAATTATGCAGCAATATGGGAAAAATTTATAGGTTGACACCTATACAGAAGCGCATCCATGCAGTCTGATCATCACCTCAGTGTTAGGCTTGGACAGTTCAAAACAATAACTTTAGTTTCAAAATCTAAAATTTCAAGATTCTTTCAAGTCTGTGTGTAGCTGAGCAGGCTGGTTTGTGCCTTACCTGGTTAAAATCCCCAAATTTTCTTGTGACGAGGCCAAAATGGTTTGATATGTGCCCCCTCTCCCCACCCCTGTAAATAAATCACCTGCTAGTACTTGCTTACATCAGGTACACCGTATTTACCTTACCTATTCGGACAGACAGGCCTGAGCAAACAGTGAAGACCAAGATGAGATGCCACAGAATGCGGCATCTCATCTCGGTCTACACTGTTTGCCACTCATCCCGCTGTTCTTAGATATAACATGGTGTCGTAAATTGTTCTAGTTTAAATTTTAGAACAAGTATGGTAAGGAGTTGAGGTGTCCAAATATATAGGGTAAATAAGGTACTTTTCTCACCTGCAAGTACTTGCTCCAAGTCATCTTCATCATCATCGTCATGACCACCTGAGCTGGTGGTCTCTGTGCTCAAAATACTCAGGTGAGGGTCCACATAGGTAGGCAGGAATGGAGACCACTCATCCACTACAGTTTTACGACCATCAGGGCCAATGCGTCTCAATTCTGCCAACAGCAAGGCCTGTGCTGCTTCTCTGATCTGAAAGCGAAAATTCAGAAGAGTCCATTTTGAAATTTAGGGGTGTCGGGTTGAGTTAAATTGTTTTAGGAAAATGGCCAAAATTTTGCAAACAGTAAAGGCTCTAATCTGCTTCACTTGATTTGGCCTCCACTGGGCCTTGTGGTTTCAGAGAAGAAGATTTTTAAAGATTTCCCTATTTAAGCCAACATAAAACCAAAGGGTCCCGGGGCGGGGACATTTTTGGCCCCAGCACTATAATTTGAACAATCTTGGTAGGGGTCCACTAGATGAAGCTTCATACCAAATAGCAAAGACTTGGGCCTTGCAGTTTCGTCGAAGATTTTTAAAGATTTTCCCTATATAAGCCCAAGTAAAACCAAAGGGCCCCGGGGCAGGGGCATTTTTGGCCCCAGGACTATAATTTGAACAATCTTGGTAGGGGTCCACTAGATGAAGCTTCATACCAAATATCAAAGATCTGGGCCTTGTGGTTTCAGAGAAGATTTTTTAAGTTTTCGGTGAAAAAAATCTATTTTTGGCTCCTATGACCTAGATGTGCAACGGATCGGAACCATTTGAACAACAATGAAAGGGGACCACCTAAGGATCTTTCCTGTGAAGTTTGGTCAAAATCCGATCAGTGGTTTAGGAGGAGATGTCATTTGAAGAAATTGTTTACGGACGCACTGACGCACGCACGGATGGACACACGATGGACGCTGATCCCAAAAGCTCACCTCTTCATTACATGACAGATGAGCTAAAACATTGATCATTCAATATGGCAAACATGATACATTTTTGCTAAGAAAATCTGCAAAAACTACACCCGGACCTGGTTATAGCATTTTTCGTTACAGCACGAATTCGGATATAACACGGTTTTGGTTAGGACCCCGTATTTTCCCCAACCAACATTTATAAATATTATTCAAGGATTCTATCGGTTTTTAATCACAAAGACTTTATTTTCCTCCCACTTTTGACTGCAGTAATACGGTAGCTAACACGGTCTATAACGGTACTTTTTGATATTTATTGCAGGCCTCCTACAGTATATATATATATATAAACTTATTTAGCTTGACACGCATGATAAACATGAACTGCCCTCGGCGAAAGAATTCAGTTACGCAAACGAAAAAAATATTTATCACGCTCTGTAAAGGATCGCTGCTCAGCAGAAATTTCAAACATCGATGCAGGATGTGATCGGTCAACTGCAATAAAACTGATTTTCTAGAGCCGCAAGTAAAAGAAAGTCAGATTTATTCCAGCTTAAAAGCAAATGATAAAACATATTCATGATCGATTTTCGTAGAAAAAAAATCATTCAAAGACCATGTGCGCCATTAAAAATAATTTCAAATGGCTTAAATATTAAGGATAAGACATTCCAAGGGAAGTAATTCAAATTTCTCGTAAGCGTTGACCATTGTCCGGTTCCGAACACTAAGGTAATTTTACCATTGAAATCTATGAACGGTACTGTAGTTCAGTACGGTCCCGGATGCTCAGTTACAACAAAGTTAGCCAGGAACCAGCTATCAAAATGGCGGCATACTCGCTGTCAGATCGGACAATTTTCTGTATTTAAACGTGGTTTATCAGCTGGTTTCGATCAAAGAGACTTGTTTGGCTTGATGGGCCAAGGTATTTACTGCCATTGATTAGTTCTAAACACATTTTAGTCGGAAAATACGGTTATTAACCGAACCACACATCATCTTGTTTGGAAAACTATTGATCACCATAGTGTCAATGGTTGATCTGTGACAAATACGGTCGGCTTTTATAACACGATTCAGTTAACTAACACGGTCCGTTGGTTTGACCCCCGAGTTCCGTGTTATAACGAGGCTGAGGTATACTCACATTTTTTAGCAAAAATACCTGAGTATTAGACACTGCACTTGCTAGAAGGCCACATTCTGATCATTAACGAGCTTGTTTAGCTAACGATGCTTTGAACAACTAGGCCCAGTAATATAAAAGAAGCTTGTTCGAGGCAATACAGAAAATTCTATTCCTTAGCCACTTATATTTTGAATATTTTCAATACTTTCAGTCACGGTAGTCCATAATGAATGGTAAAATGATTTGTTTAAACAAAATTAACCCTGTTCATGAAGCCAATGTCTTCCAAATAAAACTAGCGCAAAAACAAGAGAAGAGTTCTGCAGAAAAGAAATCCACCAAAGGCTATGTCGTGCTTGTGATTGTAGATTTCTTGAGAAATGGACTTGAACATTTGTGTTTCAGGCAAATGTTGATAGAGTGACAAAAGGAAGAATGAATATGACAGGATGGAAAATCCAGCTCTAATATTGTGCCTTGCTTAAAGCAGGCACCATGATATAGAAATGAGGCTTACCTCTCAATTATGCCTGCAAGTACTTTCTATTCACTTTTAATTCCAGAGAAAAACCTCTTTAACTGACATTTTGCAATTTCTTTTTGCTCATGTGGACATATTTATTTTTTTATTAAATTTTTTTTTTTTTGGGGGGGGGGGGGGGGGTTGGTTTTACCGCCCTTTCAAGATTATTTCACTCATATCGAGTTGATCGTTAATCAGAGGTGGGCGAAAACCGGAGTACCCGGAGAAAAACCACCTGACCTTCCGTTGCAGAGCTTGGCGTCTCACGTGTGACCACAGCGAGGCCCGAATCACAGCGGTGAGACACCTAATGATTAAGAGTCAGCGCTCTTAACCACTAGGCCACAGAGGCCCGTTTTTTTTTTATTAAAATTGATTGTTTTATGAGTTACTTTATAAATTAGTCGTTCCTAACTACTGATACATTTCTTATGAGGAATTCAGGGGAACTGAGTGATTTTAACCGTTACCACTCAGAAAACAACAAATAGATGATATTTTTCTTACTTTTCCTCAAGAACATGTTTTGGCATTTCATGCAAATTGTCTCCCAAGGAGACAATCTTTGGAGACAATTTGCATAAAATGTCAAAACCTGTTTTTCTGTGAAAAGAAGAAACTATTCTAAAATGTTATCTGCTCAAGTTTTTACTGAAGGTGCTAGGAGTTGGCTAATTTTAGCAAGCCATCAAAATAGTTGAATTTAAACCCTCCATTTCATCTCAACTGTGACCCTAGCAAGACTCAAATCCACAGTGTTAAGAGAACTTAACCAATATGCCACTGGGCCCATCTCTGCATCTTTATTAATTACAAAGGTCAAACAGGCTTTCTGAAGATGTGGCTCAATTTGTAGTTTCCATAACAAAAACACGCCTATACAAATACATTGCAAATTTTAAAGCGAAAAAAAAAACGAAAAACTTATGATGAAAAAGTGTGATATTTTTCTTATTTCTGCTCGATAAAAGGGTCAGAATTATATAGGCATGTTTACATGACGCTTAAAAAAAACACTTCAAACCAACAAGCTTTACCTCCAAACATCTATCCTGCCAGCGCCTAGCCAACATTTCCAACAGTGGAGAAATAAAGTTCCCATGACCGACTAACTCAGGCAGTAATACACAGTGTAATGCCGCTAACAAGCTCCAGCCTTGTTTGATCTGGGATTGCTGTAACATCCAGGTCTCAACAGAATCATCATCACTACTCATCTCAAAACTATTTTCAACCTCTCCAGACAGGAGCTCAAATACTCCTGGTTGACTTCTAGAAGTATACAACATAGAAAACAAAAATAAAGTATGTAGGCCCATTTGAAAAACAGTATGCACATGCAGAAAAAAATTCACTCATATGTGCATGCATGGCTGTTTCCTATTTCCAGAGCAAACATTTTTCAGATGAAAATTTTCAACATTTCTTTCTTAATTCTAGTCAAAACATAGATTGTGTGTGCTTGCTGATATGAAACTGTAACCATACATATTTTATACCTTACTAGAGATGAGTTTTACACTCACATTCCATATTGTTGAGCAAATATAAATGAAATAATGTATTTCCTTCTTTCTCTCTTTCTATATATACTGCCATACGCCCTCGCGGGCATTCTAGGCAGGTGTATATTAAATACACTCCAGTTTTGCAGGCTGAAAGCCTACACATTAATCATGTAATTATGGTAGGGTCCTTTAACCTGCACAGGGGATGGTTCTCCCTGCACAGGGGGCCTCCAGTTTACGTCCCGATCCGAAGGACGGTGCACTTTATGACATTCATCCCTGCAAATGATGCCAATGGAGCGTGTTCGGACACCGAAATTTTATCGCCGCTGCCGGGGATCGAACCCGGGACCTCTAGCATCAGAGGCAAGTGCACTAACCACTGAGCTATCACGCTCCATTTCCCTGATAATCCCTTTTTTCTCTATACAATGTGGGGTTTACAGGATTGTTAATTACAAGGATTTGTTAATGTGATGTATGTGTATTAGGAGTGAAAGTTCTGGCAAGACTGTTGATAGGCCAAATAAAACAATACATGTGCTTATGGCTTCCCAACCCTACCTAATTTTTTGGTGAAACCTCGACATTTTTTTCATGATGTTTGAATTATGTTTTTTATGGTATTTTTCTTCAAAGCACCAGATAAAGAAAAGTACAGAGGATAATTTGGGGATAGTTTTTCTTTTATTTCTCTATCAAATTTATATCTAAATAGGGGTGTTTTCGTGATGCGCTGTCAATCACAAATGATGTTACATCATGCCTTGGCTCAATATTATATCCTATGAAACAGTTTGAAAGTTTAAAGATTTCATGTTGGAACATTAATGGCTACACTCACAAGGGTTACAATAAATACACTGATAAATATTTCTCTATCAAAACTTTTGCTAGCTCAACTGGTGAGCTAAAAACTAATTTTGTGTTGAGGCAATTCTAACACGTACACACAACGTATCTTTCTGACAGGAAAACAGAAAACATCACGAAAACATGCCCATATAATTTTAACCCACTTGAACCCCACTTTTATATAGTAAAACTGGGGTTTCCGGGGTAAACCTTATTTTTCTTATTTCTGCTCTAAAATATAAACTGTGGGCACTCGTTAGAACCGCCTCATCGAGGCGGTTCTAACGAGTGCCCACAATCTATATTTTGAGCAGAAATAAGAAAATTTCAGAATTTTTCATCCTAAAATTTTCATTTTTTTCGGCGATAAAGGTGGCAATGTATTGTATTTGTATAGTGTTTGCGTAATGAATATGCTTGCTATTCCTTTTTATTTCGAGCTATATTTCTTGGAAAATTATTAAAAAAAAAAAAATCTCCACCTACCCTATCTTTTTTCTGACATGAAAGCCTGAACATACATATTTTACATGGCATTACTAGAGATGAGAGTTTTAAACGGTCTTAATGAGGGAAAGGTTCAGTAGTCAAGGAAGAATATTCTTTCAAAACATTTTGCTTTCCTTATCAACAGGGTTCATATATTGTATATGGTCAGCAATAGCCACGTGGACAAGAGCAGGCAGGAAGCTTCTGTAGTTAGTAACTTTGGGTCGATTGAGCAACAACTGACCCCAAAACTAGAATTTGTTTTTCTACAAAAACACAGATGTCTCCCCCGTTTTTGACTGCTAAGTATAACCTTGACATTGGAGGTATTGGGCTGGGTCTTGTGTAGAACACATCATCTAATGAAGATGAACATTTCTGCATAGTAACTTTAAAAATGTTCATAGAAAAATAAAAAAGTTATTGGTCGTAAACAAAAAAAGCACTTTTTACCTTTGACCTCTAAGTATGGCCTTGACCTTTGAGGTACAACACATCGTCTCATGATGGTTAACATTTCTGCCAAGTAATTTCATAATCCATCAAAGAATAAGGAAGTTATTGACTGTCCCTTTTTTACCTTTGACCTCTAGGTATGACCTTGACATTGGAGGTATGGACCTTGGTCTTGCACATGACTCATGGTCTAATGACGGTGAACATTTGTGCATGGTTACTTTATAAAGTCCATCCAGAAATAAAAATGTTAATGACGGGACACAAAAAAAACCAAACTTTTTTACCTCTGACCTCTTAGTATGACCTTGATCTTGGAGATACCGACCTGGGTCTAGCGTGCACCACATCGTCTCATGATGGTTAACATTTCTGCCAAGTAATTTCACAATCTATCCAGGAAGAAGAAAGTTATTGACTTAACACTAAAAAAAGGCCCCTTTTTGTCCTTTGACCTCTTGTCCTTTGACCTTTTGTCCTTGACATTTGAGGTACCAACTTGGGTCATGCACACAACACATCGTCTCATGGTGGTTAACATTTCTGCCAAGTAATTTCAAAATCCATCTAAAAATAAGAAAGTTATTGACAGAACACAAAAAAGGCCCCTTTTTACCTTTAACTTCTATGTATGACCTTGACCTTTCAGGCACCAAACTGGGTCATGCGTGCAACACATCATCTCATGGTGGTTAACATTTCTGCCTAGCAATTTCAAAATCTATCTAAAAATAAGAAAGTTATAGACCAAACAAGAAAAAAGGCCCCTTTTTTACCTTTGACCTCTATGTATGACCTTGACATTTTAGGTACCAAACTGAATCATGCATGCAACACATCGTCTCATGATAGTTGACATGTTTGCCAAGTAACTTCAAATTCTATCTAAAAATAAGCAAGTTATTGACAAAACCCCAAAAAAGCCCCTTATTTACATTTGACCTCTAAGTGTGACCTTGACCTTTGAGGTACCAACCTGGGTCATGAATGCAACACATAGTCTGATATTGGTTAACATTTCTGCCAAGTGATTTCAAAATCCATCTCAAAATAAGAAAGTTATTGACCAAATACGAAAAAAAGGCCCCTTTTTTGACTTTTGACCTCTAAGTATGACCTTGATCTTTGAGGTACCGACCTGCCTCATGCCCATCACACATCATCCCATGGTTGTTAATAATTATGCCAAGTAATTTTAAAATCCATCTCAAAATAAGGAAGTTATTGACCAAATACGAAAAAAAAGGCCCCTTTTTGACCTTTGACCTCTAAGTATGACCTTGACCTTTGAGGTACCGACCTGCCTCATGCGCACCACACATCATTTCATGGTTGTTAATAATTATGCCAAGTAATTTTAAAATCCATCTCAAAATAAGAAAGTCATTGACCAAATACGAAAAAAAGGCCCCTTTTTGACCTTTGACCTCTAAGTATGACCTTGACCTTTGAGGTACCGACCTGCCTCATGCGCACCACACAATGTCTCATGGTTGTTAATAATTATGCCAAGCAATTTTAAAATCCATCTCAAAATAAGAAAGTTATTGACCAAATAAGAAAAAAAGGCCCCTTTTTTTACTTTTGACCTCTAAGTATGACCTTGACCTTTGAGGTACCGACCTGCCTCATGCGCACCACACATCGTCTTATGGTTGTTAATATTTCTGCCAAGTAATTTTAAAATCCATCAGGAAATAAGAAAGTTATTGACTGGACACGATTTGCCCATACATATATACATACCAACAAACTTCCAAGGGAGATAATTCAAAAAGTATAAATGCGAGAGTTATAGTTCTTGCGCACTGCACGTCGGCTAATGCTGATTAATATTTATACGAAGTTTCGTGAAGATAGCTCTAACGGTTTTCAAGTTATAGAGCGGACACGAATGTGTGACAGACGGACAGACGAACAGACAGACGCCCGGGGGGAAAACAATGGCCATATTCGACTGGGAAGTTTCGTGAAATTTTCGTGAAATTCCTCGCAGGAGTGTGGTGTTATCTTGTAATAGCCGATCACATGGTCCAATCAAATATGAGTTATTTTTCAAATACATAAGCGATCGTGGAGCACGATTCTATTCGAAGGAAAAGTCGAACCTTTCGTGCACCACGGTCGCTTATGAGCTATACGCAAATTAAATATTTGATTGGACCATGTGACCAGCTATTACAACTAGGAACCACACTCCTACGTGGAATTTCACGGAAATTTCACGAAACCTACCAGTCGAATACCGTCAATATCTCTCCGAAAAAAAAAATTTCGGGGGAGACATAATTACCATAAATTATAATATTTTCTGAATATTCTACATACAGTGAAATTCTGTTATTAAGACCAGCTAGGTTTAAGACCAATTCTTGTTTTAACCCATTGTGTACCGGAAACCCCAAAACCAGTACCTTGCTAATCAGTGCAGTCCCAGATCAGAAGCCACAGAATGTGGCATCTGATCAGGGCCTACAATATTTGCAAAAACTTCGACCATTTTCCTGATCAATTTTGATGAAAACACAGCTGGACACCCCTACATGTAAATTCTCCATTTGGTGTCAAAAGGGTTAAACATGTTTTTCTAGGGTTTCAGTTTTTTCCTTGGTTTTTTCTATGTCCAATGTCCTGTAGTAAAAAGACCACCTTTTGGAACTGTTCAAAAAGATGTCTTAAAGACAATTTTGTATAATCCGAAAGGTGACTTTAACATAGGAGATTCGCCGTTTGGATATCACATGGTTGTTTAACCCATTGTATACTAGGGGACTCTTCCATTGCTATAATGGGGACATGTCCATTTGTCATATAAGGGGTGGCAGGCCTATTTTTTCGTTTTTATTCTATTTTTAATGGAAAATTCTGATAGCAAATAGTGCAGGCCCTGATCAGGCATCTGATCTGGGCCTGCACTGTTTGCCGAGGTACCCCTTTAGGGGTTCCCTGCATGCAATGGGTTAACTAACATTGTTTCTGAGATGGACACAAACTATAGTTCATGAAGTGTTATAATGCAAGGTCTTACTGAGTCATTTTCATGTTTAAGAGGAAAGTAACTAATATGTACCTCTTTGACCTACGACTTCGTCTTGGTATCTTAAACGTAGCATGATTCATGCTCATCAAAGTGTTAGCGGTAGATATTACACTCAACAGGTGCTGTGTTGTTACACCACTCGAGATCAGCCATCTGGCTCTCATTGAGAATAACTTTGTCTCTTCTTCAATCACTGACTCTAATCGCCGTAGTTTCTCCTCACTGTCCTGTGTACTGGTTTCCTGTTTGGTATCCTGCTCCTCACTGACTTCTGAATCACTCTGCAAACAAAATTTAATGATTGTCCTTCTAAACAACAGATAACGAACGGTGCAAATCAGAATCAGATAACTTCTGACCAGTATCTACAGTTTAACTGAATGAATACCGGTACACTAAATTAGGTAATTTGATTGGCTGATGGTCAGAAATGGTTGTGGCAAAATGAACTTTTTCAAAAGGACAACAGTTTAGAAACTTTCTTAAGTAGCATCACACAAAACTAACGTTTCACCTCCTTTTTTCCAGAAAGGTACCCACTGATAAATCCAGTGCAGATACCTAAGCAAACAAGGTAGAACCAGATGAGCTCTATTATCAGGCTCAACTCTGTTTGCTTTGCCATTCTGTAAATGAATGTCAGAGGGTGTTTTTTTATGTAAAACTTAATTCTTAGTTGTCGTTGTTTTGTTTCGGATTTAGATTTTCAGTTTCGGGTTTTTGGTTCGACGAATACACGCCGATAATACTGATAGTATGCATGAAAGAATGAATGTGATTGGCTAATTTAACGAATTTCTTGCACTGAAGTCACTCCTAACAAAAAATTCAGTTTTCTCTTTGTTTGAGCTGTTACTTTTCATATTGAACTACAGTTTGCTGTTTTGACCAGGCAAGAGTTGTGGGAGACAATTTTGACTATTCTGGTATCTGTCGAGCCAATGTCAGCCCTCAGCACTTGCCTGATCTGGAAGGCTACTATAATTATCTGTGCTTTAGATAATTTATCTTGCATACTCTAAAGCTGAATCTATTCATCCATACATGCATTTATCTATATTTGTCTTTTTTAAAATATTGCTGAGCTACAGTACAGTATATGTGCATTTCTGCATTCCAGTCTGTCAAATGCAAAATCTGCAAAGGACATAGAATTGAATCTTTACATTCTTCTAAAGAAAACTGTTTTTATTGTCATATGTAGTACATGTATTTCTTTGTGTCTGCCGTAATTGTTATGTGTTCATCCTTGTTGTTGTTCCAGACACCCTTTTTCTCCACTTTTAAATTCCTTTTTATCATATGACGTCGCGTCTGAGGGTGTAATAACGCCATGTAATATTTTCGATAATCCACTAGTGGATTAAATATGCAAATTAGCTAGTTACTTTCGAACGTTACATGTACGACGTCCTTAGTGACGTCGCGTTTACTAATGGGGGAATATTGACATTTTTTGTAAACAATCATGAATAAAATGCAATTTAAATGACATATGATAAATAGAATCTTGCAATGTGCTCATGTATAATTGAATTTATTAGACTCGTTGAGGAAAAAGGATAAAATGCTCGGCACAGCCTCACATTTTATCTCTTTTCCTCAACTCATTTAATAAATTCAATAATACATGAGCACTCATGTAAGATCCTCTATATAGTTCTTTTCAGAAAAAATTAAATTTTTGAGTGTTTTGTTCTGTACATTTATTCCAACCATACTTGTAAATCCCAAACATGAATACACTGCAAGCATTTGTATGATCATAGTCCTTGAAACTAGATCTGTAGAATGTACAATGAATTTTGTGTGATCGTGGTAATTTGAAACTAAATCTGTAGATTTATGGTATCTAGCCTTACCTTCTCTCCTTCCGGTATGGAAAATGACCTTGCCTGTTGCATCAGTGTCTGGCGTCGTGGTCCTGTTACTTTCTCCGTGACCTTGACTTTCTGGGAACACACTCGTTTATGCCAACCTGGCAACATCAGGGACATATGTCCGGCACGAGAAATTAACCCAAATGCTATGGGGCACTTGGGTTTTAGCAGTCCTAGCTTATTAACACACAACCTGTCCAAGTCTGGGTCAAGGCCCCATGCATGTAACATGGACATAAATAACTGGGCAATTTCCATGGTCAAGTTCATGTTTTTGAGACAAAGTGGTTCCGGAAGTTTTCTATGTAGATGAGGGGATGATGCAGAGCTCTGATTAGAGTTGGATCTAGCAACATTTCCTGGCTGACTTGGCTGAGAATTTCCGAATTCTACACCAGATTGTAACTTCTGTCCTACTGAGTCAGCTGTGTCCTTCACCTTGGCAATAATTCCTGGAAATGTGAGAGAAGAAACTATGCTAGAAACTTATTTACTGTATCAACATGCCTATGCAAACTGAAGCAAAACAATAACAATATGGCCATAGTATTCCCATGTTTATTAAGGAGAATGAATACACCTTCAAGGGAGGCAACTCCTGCAAAATCATTTTTGTCACCCATGTCAATAGGGAACAAATCTTAAAGGAAAGCGTTTCCTCCTGAGGAGCAAATTCTAAACTTTAAAAGTAGAACCCCTTTTCGGTGGGACAGAGCTTATAGAAAAGTAAACAGGAAGTCCCGAAAGTTGTCTCCCTTTAAAAAAATGGCGGAAAAATCTGCCAGGTATTCCCATTCCCCTTAAGCATTAAAGGTGCATATTCACAGTGACAAATGCGGAAAAAATATGAGCAAGTTCAAACCAGATTAAAAGGCAACTCACTTGCAAATGTCACATAAAACATGTTCTGTATTATCCAGTAAAACTACCGTATTCGACCTATTTACCGTAGCGTGCGCTTAGTTTTTTCAAAATTGTATGAAAATATTGTGGTGAAAATTCTACCAAATAAGCTCACACTCAATACGAAACAATACGAAAAAAAAAAGCTTCGGATATGATTATTTTATAGAGTTTAATTTCAGAATAGGGGTTCACCACATATACATATGATTGTCTGGGTCAAAGTCTCAAAGATGCAGCAAAACTCAATATGAATTTGTACGGAGGTTACTGTAAAGTGTGCGCTTGTGTATTTTTTCCAGAAAAAGCTTGGGTGTGCGCTTATAGGAGCATGTGGGGTAAATAGGTCGAATACGGTATATTTCACTACATACAGAGCATGAGATAAGTTCTGTTCATAAATTTAAACTACAATATATCAAGTAACCATTTACATGCCAATCAGCAGAGATTGATACTCATCCTGCTCATTTCTTAAATTAAAATCGTTACAAAAGGACTTCAATGTTTTACAGTCAATAATTTTGGCAGGATTTCTTCCAACAATGGTAAAAGGTTGTGAGAATTTGAAAGATTGCCAATTTTTTAGTGTGTTTGAATCAAAATAGATCAGTCTAGCAGTGAATTTTGGGAGAATTTGAAAGTAACAATAACATCATTGCCAATTTTTTAATGTTTTAGAATCAAAGTAGGTCAGTCTACTAGTGAATTGTTGTGTAATAAATCAGTCAGTTGTAAGTAGACAAATCACTCGATCTATGTGCCTGTGATTTGATGTACTTTCAGCTGATCTCCAAACTGTGATTTAAATAAACATCTTAAAATAACTCAACCTGACAAGCATAAATACTGAACTACACTCCTGCTATATATTAGGCAGAGGATGGTATTCAGAGTGGGTTCACTGGATTATGATATTGATACCTGAGACAACACAAGACAAAACCTACACCTGGAACTGTGACCAGTAAGACTCCGATCAGCCTGCACATCTGCACAGCCTGATTAGAGTTATCACTGATCTCATGACCCAACTGGTCTATTCAAAGAGCAACAAGTGAAGGCTCTGTCCAGATAGGCTTGATTTACATGCTGCCCTGGGTCTTCACTCATCAGGGGCCAGTTGTTCAAAGCATCTTTAGCTTAACGAGCTCGTTAGTGCTCATATTGTTAACTGTTCTAGCAAGTTTAATATGTAAAATTTTTGTATTTTTGCTGAAAAAATGTGAGCAGCTTTTGCATCCGCAAAAGCTGCTCACATTTTTTCAGCAAAAATTTCAGCATATTTGCCATATTTAATGATCAAAGTTTTAACGATACGTTAACTAACGATGTCGTTAGTTTTGAACAACTGGCCCCAGATCTGTATCTTGTAGGTTGTTACTGTACATAGCTCCAGATAAGGTGCTTTTTTCATCTGTAAAGAACTGATATTTTTCTTATTCTGCACCGACATACGTTGTACGTACCCATTAGAAATGCCTCAGCAAGGCGATTCCAATGAGTACCCACAACATGTTTTTGTGCAGAAATAATAATAACAAAAAAAAAAAAAAATTGTGGATACCCCGTTATCTGGGGCTATGGTTATATCATGCTCAAGCTTGTATGGTAATTACCTGCCAAAGGGGAGGCCTCACTCTCTGAGCCTCGTCTAGATGATTGTAAACTGGAGAATCCTTTAGCTTCTAATTCACCAGGAGACATTGTAGCAAATTCCTCTGTCAATAACTGAACTGAAAAAGAAAAGCAGTGGTCGGGTAATGAAATTCTCTGGTAATGACAAACAAAAGTAATCAACTCTGGCTCCGTATTTTTTTTTGGGGGGGGGGGGGGGGGGAGGCTTTAAAGAGTGCCTGTGAATAGTAAATACATGGATTACTATGCAAAAGATAGTTATGTTATGGCTTTAAAAATGAAAAATGGTCAACCCTTATGGGTCATTTTGTGTCATTTTTTCCAAGCAATTGTCACAAGTCCTAAACACACTGGATCCTCAATAGTTAAGCAAATATTCAAATCAACCTGCATGCTGTCTTAAGTCAGAATACAGCCTTCCTGTCTGCATTAAGATTTGGATCAACCAGTATCTTGTTCAAAGCATTGTTAGCTTTACGAGATTGTCAGTAGTCAAATTGATAACTGTTATAGTCATATTCTAGTACAGTGAAATTCCGCTATTAAGACCACCTAAAATTAAGACATATTCTGCTTTTAAAGGCATATTCAGAAGGTTCCAGGAATATTTTCATTGTGTTTTTTATGTTCAGGGTGCTCTAGTGGAAGACTACCTTTAGGACTGTTCAAAAGTGGTCTTAAAGACCACTTTTGAACAGTCCCAAAGGTGGTCTTAATATTGGAATTTTACTGTGGTTGGTTATGAGATTAGTTAGTTGTTACTCCTGTCAGCTTCCAAAGTATGTTAATTTTTGCAGAAGCTGCTCTCATTTTTTCTGCAGAAATATTAGTATTTTATGCCATATTTAATGATCAACATTTTAAAGACACTTTAACTAACGACACAGTTAGTTCTGAGGAACTGCCCCCTTATATGCATCTGCCTGGAGATCAGCATGTAAATGTGGTTATGATCCCGTCCCGGTCCAGTAATATTCTTTCATGGAGATTGATGAAGTTGTTAGTTACTGGCATAAGATTATGCACTGTTCTGTTTAACTGCTTTAGCCTTAGGACAAACCATGTTTCAGGACAAGTGTGGTTAGGTTAATCATAAGTTAACTTATTGTAAAAACTTTGATCATTTGATATGGAAAAAACAACAATACTTTTGCTAGAAAAAATGTGAGCAGCTTTTGCAAATGCAAAAGCTGCTCACATTTTTTCAGCAAAAATACCATAGTGCTAGATAGTGTACTTACTAAAGCTGTTAACAATTTGACCACTAAGAAGCTTGTTAAACTAACAATGTTTTGAACAACTGGACCCAGATTGACATGTCATTTATTGTGTTGGCGCGGCTGTCAAACTCGTAAACACACAATAAACTCTTTTGTTTCTTACCTATAAGAGCTTCAGTATCAAAGAACAGAACATGAGCATCAGGATCTCGTATATTGGTTCTAATACCCTCAATATACATCGGATAGTCGTGGGGTCGGGACAGGTCAAGTTTGGCTCCCGACGTCTGCTGGTTCTGACTTAGAGCCTGCAGCTTCTGTTGGGCAAGGTTCTTAAATGTTGCCAAATTTCTTCTCTTGAAAGCCTGGGCAAGGGTAATGTTGGGGTTCACCAGTTGGTCCACTGGCATGGCGTTCTCATCACAGTTACTCAGTATTTCTTCAGCAGTGAGACCATGGACAACACGATCTAAGTGACCTGGAATAAGACACACATCACTAGACTGTCATCTATAAATAATCCTCACTAAGGCTGACACGATAAATCGTATAATCGATTAATTGATCGATAAATTCCACAAAAATGATTATCATTTCTGATTTGCTTTTAATCGATTACTTGATAGGTACAGTTTACTACCCCAAGTTATGCCTAAAATAGCTGGATGAGTGGCAAACAGTGCAGACCCTGATGAGACGCCACATTATGTGGCGTCTCATCTGTGTCTACACTGTTTGCTCAGGCCTGACTGTTCAAATATACATATGGTAAAGTGCAACATATGGTAAGACTCATGCTCAGACAGAAAGCCAAACAGAAAAAATAATGACAAAAACCTTAGCAATTTCTAATCGCTTATCTTTCTAAGCGCTTATCGATCGCAATGACATGACTGATAATCGATTATCTTTTCAGCTCCGATTAGCCAGCCCTAATCCTCACCATGTTATTTCATTCTTCCTTGACTTTCTGTCATTTATGTTGCATTATTTCAATTTTTGCCATTAAATCAGAAACAGAATGGAAATCAATATAGATCCTGATCAGCTGCCTTACGACAAGCTAGCTGAATACTGTTTTCAAAAGTTTTAGGGTTTTTTTTGGTTTTGTGACCCTTTCAAGATTATTTCACTCATATTGAGCTTTTTTTTTTGTTTGATTTGAGGTTTAACGTCCCCGTCAACACTGTAAAGGTCATTTTGGAGACGTTGCTTCCAATTTTGTGGGACTTTTACCCGGCACTCATATTGAGCTGATCGTTAATCAGAGGTGGGCGAAAACTTGGGTGCCTGGAGAAAAACCACCTGACGTTCCATTGCAGAGCTTGGCGTCTCTCATGTGACCAGAACCAGGCTCCAACCACAGCTGTGAGAGACCTAATGATTAAGAATCAGCACTCTTATCTACTAGGCCATGGAGGCCCATGCTTTCAAAAGTATGTGGGTCTATACTGTAATACTGTTTTCAAAAGTATGTGGATCTGTAGTGTTTTCAAGAAAAGTATATATCTGGTTAAGCATGGTGAGGGTTAATACAAACTCATGATCCTTGATTTACTACAAGAAACATGATTTAACTTCTACTCTACAAAGGCTTTTATCTGTTCATCAGATTTTCAAAATTGACATTCTGCATATCTTCACACACTCAGGTGGCCTTAGAAATGTCATGAAGAATAAAGGTATTCAAAAAGGATTTCCCTGGAACTGAAGGCATTTCATGTGAAATATCACAGAACGGAATAGCATCTAAGGGTTCGACTTACCAACATTTTGATGTATGTAACAACTCTGGGGTCAAATCTGACGTTCAACACAATTAGGGTTGATCCTAGGGCCAACACAAATGTTGACACAAGTGTTGATGGCTTAATGAACAAACAAAATAACAAATGGCAAAGTTTGTTTGTTTGTTTGATTTGAAGTTTAATGTCCCCATTAACACTGTAAAGGTCATTTTGGAGACGTTGCTTCCAATTTTGTGGGACTTTTACCCGACATTCAGATAACATGACATCTCAAGCCCTGTCCCCCAATGAAACCAATAGGCAAAACACAGCTTTGCCTGGGCAGGCTTAGATCCTGTAAACGGTTTACCAGTACTCGTGTGCGGGTCGGTTTCAGCTCTGCATGGAAGCATCATGCAGCCCATCTCCATCTAAAACAAATGGCAAAGTACCAGATGTGGAGCCATAACAAAGATAATCAAGGGATATTTTTTCTTATTTCCTCATAAAAACATATGTTGTCGGTACTTGTTAGAATCGCCTCATCGAGGCGATTCTAACAAGTACCCACAACATATACTTCTGACAAGAAATAAGAAAACTTATCTCTTGATTTACTTTGTTACACCTTCACATCTGTAGCTTTGAAATGAAAGGAAAGCCTGATCCCTAAAGTAGTAAAACAAGAGGCAACAAAAAAATCTACCACAATATGATCTTAAGTATTAGGTCTTGACCAAACCATGCAGAAAACAATGGAATGGTGCAAGTAATTTTCTTTTTAAAATCCTTTGCAAACAAGCTCATTTTATCACGATTACCTGTTTCCATCTGCCAGACATACACAGTTCCATCAGAACAACTTACAACCATGAAATCATCTAGCGGTCGCCATCTGATGCACTGAAACATTGGAGTTTTCATGAGATTTATTTGTAACTAGAAAAAGTGTCCATAGGACACGGATGCCCCGGCCAAATGCCATTCATAAAAAATATTACAAATGTACTTCTAATCAATCATAAAATATATGCATCAAGGGCAGATAATCCAAAAACCAAAAATGCAAGAGTTGTCTTCCTTGTTCATGACACATCGTCTCAGTGTGATGAATGCACCTGTGAAGTTTCATGAATATATTCCATACGGTTTCGGAGTTATGGCCCGGACACGGTTTACTATATGGTACTACGTCAAGGGCGGATAATTCAAAAACCCAAAATGCAAGAGTTGTCTTCCTTGTTCATGACACATCGTCTCAGTGTGATGAATGCAACTGTGAAGTTTCATGAATATATTCCATGCGGTTTAGGAGTTATGGTCCGGACACGACATACCATTTGACTATATATGGATGTAAGTCAAGGGCAGATAATTCAAAAACTAAACAAGCAGGAGTTGTCTTCCTTGTTCATGACACATCGTCCAAGTATGATGGATGCACCTGTGAAGTTTCATGAATATATTCCATACGGTTTAGGAGTTATGGCCCGGACACGGTTTACTATATGGTACTACGTCAAGGGCGGATAATTCAAAAACCAAAAATGCAAGAGTTGTCTTCCTTGTTCATGACACATCGTCTCAGTGTGATGAATGCAACTGTGAAGTTTCATGAATATATTCCATAAGGTTTAGGAGTTATGGCCCGGACACGATGTCACCGGACGAACGAACGAACGAACCGATGCACGGACGAAGGGACGGACAGGGGTAAAACTTAATGCCCTTCCGCTATTCTTCGAATAGGCGGGGGCATAATAATAAAGTTGACTACCATAATTACCCTAATATTCAGACAACACGCCTCCTTACCGTATGTGTTCCTGAATGTGAACAAGTATAATATACTACCCGATGCTGTATCTAACAAGAGGGCCCAGAGGGCCCTGAATCGCTCACCTGAGAATCAGTGTCTCTAGTACATTCTTGGCCCAAGGGCTATACTAGGTGAAGCTTCATACCAAATATCAAAGACCTGAGCCTTGTGGTTTCAGAGATGAAGATTTTTAAATATTTTCCATATATAAGCCTATGAAAAACCAAAGGGCCCCAGGGATGGGGGCATTTTTGGCCCCAGGGCTATAATTTGAACAATCTTGGTACAGGTCCACTAGATGAAGCTTCACACCAAATATCAAAGATCTGAGCCTTGCGGTTTCAGAGAAGAAGATTTTTAAAGATTTTACCTATATAAGCCTTTGTAAACCCTGAGGCCCCCAGGGCGGGGGCATTTCCGGCCCAAGGATCATAATTTGAACAATCTTGGTAGAGGTCCACTAGATAAAGCTTTATACCAAATATCGAAGACCTGGGCCTTTTGGTTTCAGAGAAGAAGATTTTTAAAGATTTTCCCTGTATAAGCCTATGTAAAAACCAAAGGCCCCCAGGGCGGGGCATTTTTGGCCCTGGGGCTATAATTTGAACAATCTTGGTAGAGGTCCACTAGGTGAAGCTTCACACCAAATATCAAAGACCTCGGCCTTGCGGTTTCAGAGTAGAAGATTTTAAAGATTTTCCCTATATAAGCCTATGTAAAACGAAAGGCCCCCGGGGGGGACGCATTTTTGGCCCTAGGGCTATAATTTGAACAATCTTGGTAGAGGTCCACTAGGTGAAGCTTCACACCAAATATCAAAGACCTGGGCCTTGTGGTTTCAGAGAGGAAGATTTTTAAAGATTTTACCTATATAAGCCTTTGTAAACCCTGAGGCCCCCTGGGCGGGGGCATTTCCAGCCCAAGGATCATAATTTGAACAATCTTGGTAGAGGTCCACTAGATAAAGCTTTATACCAAATATCGAAGACCTGGGCCTTTTGGTTTCAGAGAAGATTTTTAAAGATTTTCCCTGTATAAGCCTATGTAAAAACCAAAGGCCCCCGGGGCGGGGGAATTTTTGGCCCTGGGGCTATAATTTGAACAATCTTGGTAGAGGTCCACTACGTGAAGCTTCACACCAAATATCAAAGACCTGCAGCCTTGTGATGTCAGAGAAGCAGATTTTTAAAGATTTTCCCTATATAAGCCTATGTAAAACCAAAGGCCCCGGGGCGGGGACATTTTTGGCCCTAGGGCTATAATTTGAACAATCTTGGTAGAGGTCCACTAGATGAAGCTTCATACCAAATATCAGAGACCTGGGCCTTTCAGTTTCAGAGAAGAAGATTTTTAAAGATTTTCCCTGTATAAGCCTATGTAAAACCAAAGGCCCTTAGGGCGGGGGCATTTTTGGCCCTAGGGCTATAATTCGAACAATCTTGGTAGAGGTCCACTAGATGAAGCTTCACACCAAATATTAAAGACCTGGGCCTTGTGGTTTCAGAGAAGAAGATTTTTAAAGATTTTACCTATATAAGCCTTTGTAAACCCTGAGGCCCCCAGGGCGGGGGCATTTCCGGCCCAAAGATCATAATTTGAACAATCTTGGTAGAGGTCCACTAGATAAAGCTTTATACCAAATATCAAAGACCTGGGCCTTTTGGTTTCAGAGAAGAAGATTTTTAAAGATTTTCCCTGTATAAGCCTATGTAAAAACCAAAGGCCCCCGGGGCGGGGGCATTTTTGGCCCTGGGGCTATAATTTGAACAATCCTGGTAGAGGTCCACTACGTGAAGCTTCACACCAAATATCAAAGACCTGAGCCTTGTGATGTCAGAGAAGCAGATTTTTAAAGATTTTCCCTATATAAGCCTATGTAAAACCAAAGGCCCCCGGGGCGGGGACATTTTTGGCCCTAGGGCTATAATTTGAACAATCTTGGTAGAGGTCCACTAGATGAAGCTTCATACCAAATATCAGAGACCTGGGCCTTTCGGTTTCAGAGAAGAAGATTTTTAAAGATTTTCCCTGTATAAGCCTATGTAAAACCAAAGGCCCTTAGGGCGGGGGCATTTTTGGCCCTAGGGCTATAATTTGAACAATCTTGGTAGAGGTCCACTAGGTGAAGCAGCACACCAAATATCAAAGAACTGGGCCTTGTGGTTTCAGAGAAGAAGATTTTTAAAGATTTTCCCTATATAAGCCTATGTAAACACAAAGGCCCTCGGGGCGGGGGCATTTCTGGCCCAAGGGCCATAATTTGAACAATCTTGGTAGAGGTCCACTAGATGAAGCTTCATACCAAATATCGAAGACCTGGGCCTTTTGGTTTCAGAGAAGAAGATTTTTAAAGTTTTCATTTCAAAAATCTATTTTTAGCTCCTGTGACCCAGATGTGCAATGGACCGGAACCATTTGAACAACTTTGAAAGGGGACCACCTAAGGATCATTCCTGTGAAGTTTAGTCAAAATCCGATCAGTGGTTTAGGAGGAGATGTCATTTGAAGAAAAAGTTTACGCACGCACGCATACACGCACGCACGACGGACAAAAAGTGATCCCAAAAGCTCACCTCGTCACTACGTGACAGGTGAGCTAAAAATAGCTGGATGAGTGGCAAATAGAGTAGACCCTGATGACTTCTAATCTTGATTTACATTGTTTGCACAGGTTTGTATGTCTAAATAAGGTAGCAACAACTAAAGAAACTGGCAACCAGCACCCAGTTGCTCAAATTTAATTTATCATTGTTAAAACTTTGCTCATTTAGTATGGCAAATAATCTTTTTTAGATATTGTACCTACAAGATTAGTTAAAATTTGACAACTTACGAGCTTTTAAAGCTAATGATACTTTGAGCAACAAGGCCGAGGTATATTTCCCACCATTGATTTTACAAAGTTGATAACATTTATGAATTCTTGTTTTCTTTCCTTTGAACTCAGTCCCTTTATAAACAGGGTCTACTCTTAAAGAAAAGAAATTTGCTTCTCAGGTGTAGGCCCATATTGACATTGGAGACAAGAATAACTTTGCCTTCATCTGAAGTGTATCCATCCCTCTCCCCTCCTATCTCCTCCTCATGTGTGCAGATGTTTTCGTAATGAACAACAGTTTGAATAGGCACAAGGAAGGTGCCCGCCATTTTTAAAATTTTAACCTAAACTGGTTTGATTGTCCATAAAACTTATTCACTTCTCTGAAACTTGGCCTAAAGGTTAAAACAGATTTTTCACGCTCAACTCAGTAATTGAGAATGAACTTTGTCCAGCTCATAAATGAGCCCTGCCAAGCGAATTTGTGTCTTCGAGCATTCCGTCATGACAAATTGGAACTGCACATGCCCAGCCATTCAGAGGGGCCAGGGATATGGCTTTCTGTCTGAAAGTTCCTCTTGATTCACTGCTTGTATGAGCGAGCAGCGAAGGTTCTGGCGAGACTGCGCGGATGCGCAGGCTCGCCTGAACCTTCGCTGCTCGCATAGGCAATAAGTACCAAAATCGCTTGACGGGGCCCAAATATTAAAATGTTAAAAACTGTCGACATTATAATATCTATGAGCAGGACAAATAGCAGTAGCATAAATCTGCCTTGCATTTGTATGTTGCCAAACAGTTCATGCTGGAGCAAATTTAGCATGAAAAGAAGGTTTTATAACTTTACTGTTGTTGCTTATCTATAAAGAATCTTATCACGCTATAGCCACATAATCCTTTTGTGCATTTCTCAAGGTACTAATAATAAGTTAGGGCCCTGACTCACCTGTACAGGGAATAGATGTCTTGCTGCCAGCATGATACATTTCTTCTCTCTCAAACTGAGCAGTGTGACTGAGTGGTCAGCTGCTACTGAACATACTGAGGTCAGAATACGAGGCTAAAAATAGAACAAGGTCACATAACTCTTTAAACCTGTTTTCCATCTGTTATAGCTAATGCAATTTGACATGTGACTGGTGTCCTCTATTACCATAATTTCACACCCGACTGAATGCATATATTTATCTTCGCCATTTTCCAAAGAGGTCGATATTGTTATTCAATACATAGAGGTTGGTAAATGGGTTGCCATTCACAAGAAGATTACTAAAACCAACCAATTAGGTGATATCATTGACTAATTTATTCAGTCTAATGTAAAATTGCATCAGTTATACTCTGTTAAACCGTTAAACATTGTACATTGGTACATATTTCTATGCAAATAGTGTAGATCTAGAAGAGCCATCTTGGGTTAAAGTCCAATGCTCTAACAACATCGCCAAAGAGTCTTCTCCCTGACAGAGTTGTTCGAAATTGCTTATAAACCTACAAGCTATGCATAATCTACCAAGGTTCATAACAGAAGGTAGGAGTTTCAGGCAGTAACAAATGCAGACTGTTCTCACACAAAATCTTAATGGTTCATTTTTTATTGGTTTATTGGTGTCCCTCAGGATGTCTAGAGAGAGTTTTATTTGTTCGACCATATAATCTGGCACAAAAAATCACATGATAGTTTTTGATTTGCCAATTGGCAAATCAAAAACTGTCATGGGATTGTTTGTGTCAGAATAATCAGCAATTTCCCTTTAAAAGTTGTTGACTGGCTCACTCAAAATGACGTGCAAAGAAAAGTTATTCAGTACATCAACAAAACAGAGCACCTGCCACATTTGAATACAAAGTTTCTGCTAAAACAGGTACTTTGTGCTACAAGCTCGTTTTCAGCCCAACAATTTAATAACTGAAAGTCTTCTGTGAGACCAACACAACAATGACCTTCATTACTGGCACAGAAACAGGGCCATGCACAGCTGCTGAACCCGTGTCCTGCTGAATAAATTATTATGCCATGCCCATTTATGACAATCAACCAATGAAGTTACTAGATATAATGTTTCTTTTTGTTTGTTTGATTTGAGGTTTAACGTCCCCGTCAACACTGTAAAGGTCATTTTGGAGACGTTGCTTCCAATTTTGTGGGACTTTTCCCCGACATTGAGATGAAATGGCATCTCAAGCCCTGTCGCCCAATGAAACCAATAGGGTTTATTAGCATGGACAGTCCGCATCACACCGCTGTTCCTGGACAGGCTTAGATCCTCTAAGCAGTTTACCAGTACTAGTGTGGGGGCCGGATTCAGCTCTGTGTGGAAGCATCATGCAGCCCATATATTTCTTCAAGCCCCTATGGGCGGGGGCCGCCTAGATATAATGTATTCATTCAAATATACAAATTGAATGACAAACAGTATAGATCCTAATCAGATGGCTTCTGAAGAAGCCATCTGATCTGGATCTACACTTTTTGCAAAGGTATACATTGTGTGCAAAGGTAGGGTTATCATGTACAGCAGGATGTGGGTTAGGATTTAAAACTTACATTACAGTTATTTGGTGGCACCAGTAGCTGGGTAACTTCCCCTCCATGTACTGTAAACGTATGTAGTTTACTGCCATCATATATGTCCCATAAACAAACAGAGAAGTCCGCTCCGCCAGAGACAAGGTGTTTGGGTTCATATCGAGCTGCTTCATTAAATGGGTACAGAAGACAGTTGACTCGACCATCATGTCCTTCTAAGATGAGAGTTGGTATCTCTGAAATAAAATGTAACTTGTTCAACCAATTCTGGAAACCCCACAAAAGAGCAAAAATACTTGCAAAAAGATCAGTCATTTACTAATCAAACTGGTAAACTAAATATTTGGAAAATGTGCTCCTGATATACATAAGGCAGAAGATACCATTTGGTGCAAGCAGGATTTATTTTTGGATTTATGGCCATTTCAAGATTATTTCATTTACTTCGAGTCAATCATTAATCAGAGGTGGGCAAAAACTGGAATACCCGGAGAAAAACACCTGAACTTTCAATGCAGAACTTGGTATCTCACATGTGAACAGAGCAAGTCTTGAACCACAGTGGTGAGAGACCTAGTGATTAAGTGTCAGTGCTACAAAAAGGATTAAAATACCGATTGTTAATACATAATTTATGTCCAAACATTATTCCTACAAAATGTGCAACAGAAACATTTCTGACGTTCTTCAACTGTTTTCCCTTCTTCAAATTGCAAGACTTACTATTAGCATCGAGTAATTTGTTGTCTAACAGTTGTAGCATGATACTCTGTGTAGCAGGTACTATCACAATAGAACCATTACTTCTCCCACAGGCCAACTTCCCCTGGGATGGTATATACACTGTCGCTGTCACTTGGGGTGGTTTTTCTTCAAAACACTAAAAAATTATCGTATATTTTATTTGTATAAACAGAAATCTACTTTCATGTCATGGCAATATATACATGTAGCCAATAAAGCAAATTCTTTATAATGACAAAATGTTAGGGGGCAAATACTGTCGTTACAACGACGGTGCCTTGTATTTCATCAAACTGTTAACATAATAGTGATTTCTATGGAGAATTTCAAAGTAGAAGTAAAACAAAGATCAGGAATCGATACAATTAACTTACTCCACCCATCAAAGACACCAAAGGGAAAGAAACACAAACATGAAGCGACCAGACCATAATGGAAACCTAAACAAAGGATGGCCATAAGGACAGTTACTTTCCCACAAAATGGCCATTCACAATAAAAAGCCATAAGTGATACACACAGTAAGTAGTAACAAACAACAACATAAATAAACTGCCACAGAAGAATCGCCTTGGAACGGTCAAAAACTGGGCATGATCAAAACTCATTGTTTTAACTTTACACAGTCTTGGCTAATTTAGAAGATGACAAATTGTTGATATTTTCTGTTTTCCCAGAAGACAGGATCTGACACCTCAGAAAACAGAATTTGCCATTTGATGCAAATTGTCTCCATAGGACACAATTTGCATGAAATGTCAAATCCCATTTTCTGGGAAAAAAATTGGGATCTGCTGAAAAAAAAAATACCCAGCATGCATACTCGAGCTGTATCAGAAGAAACCTGTCTTATTGCCAATGTAAACAACAAATGCCCAGATCAGACTGATTATCTACACAGTTTGATCAGGACCTGTATTGTTTGCTGCTTTGACAGAATAAGTACCGTATTTACTCTATATATTTGGACACCTCAGCTTCTTACCACACTTGTTCTGAAATTCGAACAACTAAAATTCACTATCCGATGTTGTGTCTTAGAATAGCTGGATGAGTAACAGTGTAGACAAAGATATGACGTCTCATCTGGGTGTACAGTTTGCTCAGGCCTATCTGTCTGAATACATACAGTAAATATGATACTAGGTTACCACATACATGAACTAGTCTAAAGGACTTCTTAGACTGAGCAAGCCTGTACTAATCTTACCTGGTCATATGACAGTTTTGTTTGTATTGGAGTTTAATGACCCAGTCCACATTATTTAGGTCATTTTTGAGCCAGTCAGTTTAACAATCCACACTTTTCCTGGGCAGGCTTATATGTAAGCAATTAACCAGTAAAGTGCACATTCTTTTGCCAGAAATTGACAACTGCCCTTCTTGAATCAGTGGAAGGGAGGGAATGATGGTCATATGACAGTAAAATCGATTAAAGCCTACCAGTGGAATACGTTTCACTGACCATTCTTCTCTCGTGGTTTATTTTTGTTATGGTTTGTCTTTGAGTGTGTGCATCGCTTATATTTTTTTTGTTTTGGATGGCCAATTGGCCATTTTGTGGGAAAGTGACTGTCCTTTTGCCTTTCTGCTATTAATGTTTCCATTCGGGTCTAGTTGTTTCATGTTTGTGTTCTTTCCCCTTTGGTGTCGCTGATAGGAGCTGTGGGTTAATTGTATTGATTCCTGATCATTGCCTTCACTTCTATTTCTTGTTACCCGGCTCATTTGATCTTGTAGTAGAAGTAAAACAAAGATCAGGAATTGATACAATTAACTTACTCCACCCATCAAAGACACCAAAGGGAAAGAAATACAAACATTAAGCGACCAGACCATAATGGAAACCTAAACAAAGGAAGGCCATAAGGACAGTTAATTTCCCACAAAATGGCCATATGGCCATCCAAAATAAAAAGACACAAGTGATACACACAGTAAGTAACAAACAACAACATAAATAAATCGCCACAGAAGAACCGCCTTGGAACGGACAGTGGAAAGATTTTTACTGTGGGGCTTAAATCGATTTTACATGGCCATAATCCTCGCCCTTACCTCTGTCGCGGTATACACTAAGTTTGTTTAGTCCGCATGAATTTTGTTTGTTTGTATTGAAGTTTAACGGCCCAGTCAACACTATTTAGGTCATTTTTGAGCCGGTCAGTTTACCTATCCACACCTTCCTGGGCAGGCTCATACGTAAGCGGTTAACCAGTACAGTGCACATTCTTTCGCCAGAAACTGACAACTGCCCTTCTTGAATCAGCGGAAGGGAGAGAATGACCGTAGAAAAGATTTCATGATCAATCTCCACAAAAGAATGTTGCCGACCCCGGCGGGAGTCGAACCCATGTCCTCCTGATCACCAGTGAGACGCGCATCCGACTGAGCCAACGAGGCTGGCTTAGTCCGCATGAAGGCTTCCTAACTCATCAGTTTAACATCTCCGAGAACATACAAATCAAACAAGAGGACCATGATGGCCCTGGATCGCTCACCTGATCCATAGAGTAACAAGTGGGCCCCGGGGAGGGCCATTATTGACCCCAGGGTTATAATGTGCATAATGTTGAGGGAGGTCTAAAAAGGTGAAGCTTCATACCAAATATCAACAAAGGCTATAATTTGAAAAATCTTGGCAAAGGTCCACTAGATGAAGCTACCGGTACACAACAAATATCAAAGACCTGGGCCTTGCGGTTTCATAGAAGAAGATTTTTTTAAAGATATTCCTTACATAAGCCTATGTAAAACCAAATGGCCCCGGGGCAGGGGCAGTTTTGGCCTCAGGGCTATAATTTAAACAATCTTGATAGAGGTCCACTAAATGAAGCTTCAAAACAAATATCAAAGACCTGGGCCTTGTTGTTTCAGAGAAGAAGATTTTCAAAGATTATCTCTATTATAAGTCTATGTAAAACCAAAGGGCCCTGGGGCGGGGGCATTTGTGGCCCCAGGGCTATAATTTGAACAATCTTGGTTGAGGTCCACTAGACAAAGCTCCATACCAAATATCAAAGACCATGGCCTTGCAGTTTCAGAGAAGAAGATTTTTAAAGATTTCCCTATATAAGTCTATGTAAAACCAAAGGGTCTCGTGGCGGGGGCATTTTTGGCCCCAGGGCTATAATTTGAACAATCTTGATAGAGGTCCACTAGAAGAAATTTCACACCAAATATCAAAGACCTAGGCCTTGTGGTTTCACAGAAGAAGATTTTTAAAGATTTTCCCTATATAAGTCTATGTAAAACCAGAGGCCCACGAGGCGGGGACAGTTTTGGTCTCAGGGCTATAATTTGAACAATCTTGGTAGAGGTCCACTAGGTGAAGCTTCATACCAAATGTCAAAGACCTAGGCCTTGTGGTTTCAGAGAAAAGGACTTTTCAAGATTTTCCCTATATAAGTCTATGTAAAACCAAAGGGCCCAGGAGCGGGGCATTTTTGGCCAAAGGGCTATAACTTGAACAATCTTGATAGAGGTCCACAAGATGAAGCTTCATACCAAATATCAAAAACCTGGGCCTTGCAGTTTCAGAGAAGAAGATTTTTTTTGAAGATTTTCCCTATATAAGCCTATGTAAAACCAAAGGGCCCCAGGGCGGGGGCATTTTTGGCCCCAGCACTATAATTTGAACAGTTTTGGTAGGGGTCCACTAGATGAAGCTTCATACCAAATAGCAAAGACCTGGGCCTTGCAGTTTCAGAGAAGAAGATTTTTTAAAGATTTTCCCAATATAAGCCCATGTAAAACCAAAGGGCCCTGGGGCGAGGCATTTTTGGCCCCAGCACCATAATTTGAACAATCTTGGTAGGGGTCCACTAGATGAAGCTTCATACCAAATATCAAAGACCTGGGCCTTGCGGTTTCAGAGAAGAAGATTTTTAAAGGTTTTCCCTATATAAGCCTATGTAAAACCAAAGGGCCCCGGGGCGGGGGCATTTTTGGCCCCAGCACTATAATTTGAACAATCTTGGTAGGGGTCCAACAGATGAAGATTCATACCAAATATCAAAGACCTGGGCCTTGCAGTTTCAGAGAAGAAGATTTTTAAAGATTTTCCCTATATAAGTCTATGTAAAACCAAAGGGCCCTGGGGTGGGGGCATTTTTGGCCCCAGCACTATAATTTGAAACATCTCGGTAGGGGTCACTAGATGAAGCTTCATACCAAATAGCAAAGACCTTGGCCTTGCAGTTTCAGAGAAGAAGATTTTTTAAAGATTTTCCCAATATAAGCCCATGTAAAACCAAAGGGCCCCGGGGCAAGGCATTTTTGGCCCCAGCACTATAATTTGAACAATCTTGGTAGGGGTCCACTAGATGAAGCTTCATACCAAATATCAAAGACCTGGGCCTTGCAGTTTCAGAGAAGAAGATTTTTAAAGGTTTTCCCTATATAAGCCTATGTAAAACCAAAGGGCCCCGGGGCGGGGGCATTTTTGGCCCAAGCACTATAATTTGAACAATCTTGATAGGGATCCACCAGATGAAGATTCATACCAAATATCAAAGACCTGGGCCTTGCAGTTTCAGAGAAGAAGATTTTTAAAGATTTTCCCTATATAAGCCCATGTAAAACCAAAGGGCCCCGGGCGGAGGCACTTTTGGCCCCAGCACTATAATTTGAACAATCTCAGTAGGGGTCCACTAGATGAAGCTTCATACCAAATATCAAAGACCTGGGCCTTGCGATTTCAGAGAAGAAGATTTTTAAAGATTTTCCCTATATAAGCCTATGTAAAACCAAAGGGCCCCGAGGCGGGGGTATCTTTGGTCCCAGCACTATAATTTGAACAATCTTGGTAGGGGCCCACCAGATGTTCATACCAAATATCAAAGACCTTGGCCTTGCAGTTTCAGAGAAGAATATTTTTAAAGATTTTCCCTATATAAGCCCATGTAAAACCAAAGGGCCCCGGGGCGGGGGCATTTTTGGCCCCAGCACTATAATTTGAACATCTTGGTAGGGGTCCACTAGATGAAGCTTCATACCAAATATCAAAGACCTGGGCCTTGCGGTTTCAGAGAAGAAGATATTTTAAGTTTTCGGTGAAAAAAATCTATTTTTGGCTCCTGTGACCTATATGTGCAACTGACCGAATCATTTGAACAACTTTGAAAGGGGACCACCTAAGGATCATTCCTGTGAAGTTTGGTCAAAATCCGCTCAGTGGTTTAGGAGGAGATGTCGTTTGAAGAAATTGTTTACGCACGGACGCACGACGGAGGACAGACAAAAAGTGATCCCAAAAGCTCACCTCGTCACTACGTGACGGTGAGCTAAAAACTACAGAGATGAAACAATAAGTAGAAGTAAAACAAATGTCAGGAATCGATACAACCAACTTACTCCACCCATCAAAGACACCGCAGGGAAAGAAACACAAACACGAAGGGACCAGACCATAATGGAAGCCTAAACAAAGCATGGCCACAAGGACAGTTACTTTCCCACAAAATGGCCAAATGGCCATCCAAAATAAAAAGACACAAGTGACACACACAGTGAGTAGTAACAAACAACAACATAAATAAACCGGATATCCAACAGTCATCAACATAGTATTGAAACAGTCTTTAACCCTTATCCTACTGAATACGATAACCCTTACCTTTGCTAACAGTGTAGATCCAGATCAGATGGCTTTTTGAAGCCATCTGACAAGGATCTACTCTGTCATGCAGTTTGTGAATTGAATGACTACATTATATCAATTTGATTGGTGGATGATCAGATATGGGTGTCTAAATTAATTTATTCAGCAAGATAAGGGCTAAACAGTCAACCCTGGTCACTATTCACAAATGGTATACATAGACAGACATATTTTGTTCATAAAACAGACCTCAACTTACCAAACCATCCAGTATGCCTGGTGGAGTAGTATAAAGGTTATCCCAAACATCTTGCAGTGTCGTGTGGCACCGAGGGGAGAGAGCTGAAAGAAAAAATGTACAATCAAGAATAAGTTTGGGATATTTTTTTTCATTTTTCATTTTTCAATAAAACCCTATGTTGTGAGTACTTGTTAGAATTGCGTCAATGAGACGATTCTAACAAGTGTACAGAACATATTCTAACAAGTGCACAGAACATATTCTAACAAGTGTACAGAACATATTCTAACAAGTGTACAGAACATATTCTAACAAGTGTACAGAACATATTCTAACAAGTGTACAGAACATATTCTAACAAGTGTACAGAACATATTCTAACAAGTGCACAGAACATATTCTAACAAGTGCACAGAACATATTCTAACAAGTGCACAGAACATATTCTAACAAGTGTACAGAACATATTCTAACAAGTGCACAGAACATATTCTAACAAGTGTACAGAACATATTCTAACAAGTGTACAGAACATATTCTAACAAGTGCACAGAACATATTCTAACAAGTGTACAGAACATATTCTAACAAGTGTACAGAACATATTCTAACAAGTGCACAGAACATATTCTAACAAGTGTACAGAACATATTTTTCAAACAAGAAATAAAGATAATTATCCTCCTGCACAAGTATTTTGGTTTCCCATGTCAAAGGGGGTAAACTCTTAAAGGAAAGAATTTGCTCCTAAGGAGCAAATTCTTTCCTTTAAGAGTAGACCCCTTTTTCAGTGTGACAGGGCTTTTAGAAACGCTAACAGGAAGTCCTGAAAGTTGTCTCCCTTTTAAAGATGGCGGAAAAATCTGCCAGGTGTTCCGATTCTCCTTAATTATCTTCATTAGTCATCCGTATGAGGAACTATGATGATGCTTAATGTTTATATGCTAATGTTTAAAAGCTAATGTTCATACTTTTACAAGCAACAGGAAATTTGCAAAACGACTTTGTTTGAAGCTAATGGTTATATTTTTACAAGCAACAGGAAATTTGCAAAATGACTTTGTTTAAAGCTAATGTTTATACTTTTACAAGTAACAGGAAATTTGCAAAATGACTTTGTTTAAAGCTAATGTTTATACTTTTACAAGTAACAGGAAATTTGCAAACGACTTTGTTTAAAGCTAATGTTTATACTTTTACAAGCAACAGGAAATTTGCAAAACGACTTTGTTTGCTAGTGGTGCTCAAGAAACATTTTGTCTGTTTGTTTGTTGTTTTATCGTTCATTCAACACTATTAACGTCATATCGAGCCAGTGGGTTTGCCTAACCACACTTTTCTTGGGCGGGCTTATACATAAACAGTTAATCAGTACAATACAAACAACCTGTGACCTACTTATCACTGGTCAGATGCCTATCCGACTGAGTTACCGAGGCCAACAGAGCCAAACGCACAAACTGAACATTGTTGCCAAAAATATTTCATCGAATGTGTTGAGAACATCCCAATTTTCATGAGTGCGAAGCACAAGTGAAAATTCGGATGTTTTCAACACACGAGATGAAATATTTTTGTTATCCGCAGAAAAAAAGTAAATTTCCTTTTTATTTAATAATTTATTAGGACACTTACAGTAACCTATCAACAGTATCGTACATCACAATTTTGAACTGGTTATGATGTCACAATTGTCAGTTTCAATATATAAACAGATCACCATTTTGAATACAGTATCTCTACAGTTCAAAGAATGCTTTTCAAGTTATTTTACAGAATTATTTTATCGATAACATATGACTTTGGCGCAAAAAAGTAGACCAGGCTGCTTCTATAAAAATAACAAGGTTATGCTATTTTTCACGGTGTGAAAATATCATATATTTTCAGTGTGAAAATATTATTTTTATTTGTTTAAGATATGCATTGATTTCACTGCAAAGTATAAAATAAATTTCTTAATTACACCCCCTGCCCATCGGGGCTTTAAGAAATAGATAGGCTGCATGATGCTTCCACGCAGAGCTGAAACCAACTGCACTCGAATACCGTAAACCACTTAGAGGATCTAAGCCTGCCCAGGCAAAGAGGTGCAAGTCGGACCGTCCATGCTTATAAACCCTATTGGTTTCATTGGGCAACAGGGCTTGAGATGTCATTTCATCTCAATGTTGGGAAAAAGTCCCACAAAATTGATAGCAACATCTCTAAAATGACCTATACAGTGTTAAACCTCAAACAAACAAATCATTTATACTGTATCTTTTATATGGTAATATCAGCCAATGAATAGCAAAGTTATGCAATGATGCCATGTTCATATTGTTGCAATTTTATCCAACATGCAAGTGGATTTGGATTCTATAATTATGTACCTGGAAGTCTGTCAAAGCTCTCTTGTCTCACTAATGTCATTTGTCTCTCAGAAACTTCTGGAAGAATCCAGATGACCACCTGACCTTCTGAGTCCCCTCGTACTAACAGCTTCTTCATAGCATGCTCTCCTCTTGTACAGGTATGCAGGATCATGGCAGGGGAACATGCCAACGACTACAAGAATAATTATGTAATTATTTGCAATGTGTGTTCCTTTTTTTGTAAATATTTCACATATGTGACAATACAAGGCAGATAGATAAAATCCCAAGTCCACCAAGACAGGCTGCTTGACATTCTGTACACATATTTTGATTTTGTCATGGCTGAATAAGCAGATTCAAACCAATGTGGTTACTTACAGTGGTAAGTTGCCTCGAGATAATAGGAAATGGGGTCTTCTTCAAAAATATTTTTGTCCCTCCTAGCTTTAGGGGTCTACTCTTGAAGGAAAGAATTTGCTCCTCAGGAGCAAATTCTTTCCTTCAAGAGTAGACCCCTATTTCAGAGTCTCAGTTAAGAGAAACAGGAAATGTAAGCAAACTCCCGAGGGTTATGATTTTCTCTTTCCACTGAACAATAAACAATTCTTTTTTTCACATAAAACCTGAATATGACAACTTCAGAATCAGAATCAGAATTATTACTGGTGACACGTCAAATGACATTCATACACCAGGACCTGTGATATGGGAAGTTAGTCCCTAGCTCTAACCAAAGAGGTAAACTTAGCGACACAATCCTCAGCACCTTTAGCCGTCGAAATAATCAAATCGGGAAGGGCATTCCAATCTCTAATGGTTCGGGGGAAGAAAGATTCTTTATAAATGTCCGTTCTTGCAGTAAGGGTCTGAAAGGTCATTGAATGGTGCTTTCTGCAGTGCCTAGCTGGGGGAACAAGGTCATCTGTTGGAATGCTGGCAGCACCCTTTAGACCTTTGTATAAGAGTATGAGCCAACTGTCTCTTCTCCTTTTCTTGAGAGACTCCTATCTTAATTTTCCTAGAATTCCAGTCATGCTCCCAGTTTCAAAGCAGTAATTTCCAGTTACAAATCTGGCAGCTCTATTCTGAACTTTTTCAATTTCTTCATTGAGGACTACTCCGCTGGATCCCAGATGCAACTACCATATTCCAAGATTGGGCGAACAAGTCCCCTGTATGCAGTCTCTTTCACATCTTGAGGACACTGATGAAGATTTCGCCTCAGGAAACCAAGTGTTCTATTCGCCTTTGTACGCATGTTGCCAATGTGTGTATTCCATCTCAAATCGTGAGTGATTGTCACACCAAGGTACTTAATGGAATTCACATTTTCGAGGACCGTTCCCTCTAAAGTGTAAGAAGCCTCAATTTTATTAGATCTCTTCCTAGTAATCTGCATAATATTGCATTTAACTGGCTGAAATCTCATGCCCCATTTTCGGGCCCAACATCCTAATGTATCTATGTCAGCCTGAAGTTTCAGTGAGTCATCTGTATCTCTAATTTCCCGGTAACAAACACAGTCATCTGCGAACAGTCTTATTTCTGAGTGAATGTCAGCGGAGATATCATTGATGTACATAGAGAACAATAGAGGACCAAGAACAGTCCCTTGCGGGACTCCAGACAAAACTGGCGCCCATACTGAAGATTCACCATTAACAACAACCCGCCAACCTGTTTTCTGTAGCAAAGGAAGGAATCTATCCATTTTAGAGTCTTTCCTCCAATTCCATAACCAAATAATTTGGATTTAAGTAGATCATGCAGAGGGGTGTCAAAAGCCTTCTCGAAGTCCAGAATAAATGTGTCCACCTGCCCCCCTTTGTCCAGGATTTTTGCCCAATCATTAATAACAGTGCTCAACTGAGTTTCGCAACTATGCCTTTTCCTAAATGCATGTTGTCTGTCTGACAAAAGTTTATGTTCATCCAAGTGGGCCATGATGTTTGAGCAAACTATGTGTTCAAGCAATTTACATAGAACACAGGTCAGTGACACCGGGCGATAATTTCGAGCAAGAGGCCTGTCCCCTTTTTTGAAAAGTGGACAGATGTTTGCTAGTAGCCATTCTTTGGAATTTCACCTGTATCGAGAGATTGTTGGAAAAGATGAGCAAAAACTAGACCTAACTCGTTTGCTAGTTCCTTCAGGGCTCTAGGATGAAGCTCATCAGGCCCTAAAGCTTTAGAAGGGTTCAAGCCTTTAAGTAACTTGATCACTCCTGCCGAGGATACAACAATATTTTCCATGAAAGGGGCCGATCTTTCAGTCAACGGGACCTCGTTGAACTCAGTTTTATTAAATGCATCATTGAATTGACCAACCAATTCCTCTGCCCTTTCAGAGTCCGATTCAGCGACCCCGTTCCCTCCTCTTTTATTAAGGGGTGGGATACCTTGCCTATCTTTCTTCTGGCTATGATATATCTGTAGAAGTCTCTTGGATTTGCCTTTACATCACCTACCAAGTTATTAACATACAGATCATGCGTATTTTTTATGTCATTTTTTATTTCTCGTCTCAAGTTTTCAAATTTTGCTCTGAGTTTACCACTTCCCAACTTTTTTGCCTTAGCATGAATCTTATTTCTCCTCCAATTTTTCTTCTTATTTCTGGTGTGATCCAAAGAATTGAAGATACAGACCTGCTAGTTTTGGAGGGGATATGATTTTCGGACGAAGTTTGAATGAAAGACTTTATCAAATCAAAGTTCTCCTGGACAGACCGAGCGTCTGAATGACCATTGAAGTATTTCTCTCTTGCAAATTTTAGGGCATCCTTCCTCATAGTTTCATAGTCACCCTTTTGATATAAGTACACCTTTCTACGAGGTTTCTTTATGGGTGGTATGAAGATTTTCAAAAATCCAGAGACAATATCATGATCACTTCGTTTGTCCGGGGATTGAATATCCCCAAACTTTCCTGGCAAAGTTGTAAGAATCAAATCCAAAGTGTTTCCATCTCGAGTAGGGAAGTCAACAACCTGTTCCATGCCGTGATCATTCATGATGTCAATCAACACCTGCCCCTCTGACGGACTCAGCATTGTGCCTTGTTTGCTGAGCCTATCTGGCCAAACAATCTGTCTGAAGTTGAAGAAAGCTGGAGAAAATGAGGCATAAACCCAAAACTGAAACAAAGCCAAGAAATTTGGGTACCAAAATGTACCTTTTTAATTGCGGTATGCATACCTAAAACTCACTGCCAGTGAGACTTGACCATGACAAAGCCAAACCCTCAATGTTGGCAGAAGAATGACAGGGCAATGATCAGACAGAAGTGCAATGTTGGACTGCAAGACATTGCCACCAACAGGTCCAGTGAGCTACTTAATGTTTGCTGATGTTGGCTCGGTGGGGGACGCCTATAAGTCCGCGGGAGGGCGTCTCTTGCCTGATGCCTCCAGCTGACCTATTTTATGAGATACGTCGGTCGATGTGTGCTCGGAGGGGGATGTGCTGTGTTTGCCGGGTCTTGCCAATCATCCGTTTCGGTTTCATAACTTTGGGGTTGAGACACACTGATGAAGATAAAATATCAGAAAGGCCTCTGTGTCACTAAATTTGGTATAGTTACGCCTTAATTGGCATTGAGGACCTAAGCCTCATCTTCAAGGAGAGAAGGCTCCACTGGTATGGACATGTGGAACAAATAGAAGCCTCTGTGGTGTAGTGGTTATCTTCAAGGAGAGAAGGCTCCACTGGTATGGACATGTGGAACAAATAGAAGCCTCCGTGGTGTAGTGGTTACGCTACTCGCCTTGTAAACCAGGGGTCGCAGGATAGATCCCGGGCTTCTCCAGACTTTCAGATGAGTCTTTAAACCGAGGTCCCATCTCCCTATGACCTTAGCTGTTGGTGGGACGTAAATCTCAAACACTCACTCACTCACATGTGGAACACTCCAACTGTACACCTGGAGATCTGGTGTGAATTCTGCCATGTGTGCAGCAAGCCAGCTACCAGGAAACAGGGACACCTATGTGAATGTTGCCACTGTATCAGTGTGTGTGTGTGAATTCGGGTTTAACATCGCTTTCAACAATTTTTCAGTCATATCACGACGGTGTCTAGTTGCAACAGGGAGCTCAATGCTCACTTTTATAGTGCTGCCTCACTGAAGAATCATGTCCCAGACACATTACATGATACCACACCCAGTCACATTATCCTGACACTGGGTCGACCAGTCCTAGCTCTACCCCATAAATCTGAGTGCCAAGCGAGGAGCAGCTAGTACCATTTTTAACGACTTTGGTATGTCACGGCCCGGGATCAAACCCATGACCTCCCGTTCCCCGGAGCGGACACTCTACCAACTGAGCTATTGGGGCCGGTGCCACTGTATTGGCATGTTAATCAAAAATCTGGTGATGATGATGATGACCTACACTTGAGGTTTTTATTCTGTCCTGTATGGGTGCCCATGTGTGACTAATTTCGCCACTCATGAGCAAACACAAGAATGTCTTGGTCTCAAATGTGTTGGGAAATGATTATCAGTTCCTGTAGTCATTTGTACTTATGAAAATCCTCTTTAAGTCTTCCTCTGTGAAAATGAACAAGAAAATAATTTCAAAGTCTATTGTACCTGTTCAGAGTAGAAGTCTAACACATAATAAGCATGTGGTGCAGATGGTGCCCGGTGGTAACTCTCGCTCTCACTGTTAGCACTGAAAACAGATAAAAATATCTTAACCCTTGTCCTGCTGAATATTCATATATGCCACACCCACTATTGATTATCAACCAATCAGATTACTTGATGCAAATTATTACAACAAATTCACAACCTGAATGACAAACAATGTAGATCCTGATCAGATGGCTTCTTCAGAAGCCATCTGATCTGGATCTACATTGTTTCAAAGAAAAGGCATATCCGGGTTCAGCAGGACAAGGGTTAATATAAAAGTGTCAATGGACCATTTCAAGATCATCTTGATTCAAAGTGATACAGACTGAAACTAAGACCACACCTGCAAATGCTGTAGACTCTGATCAGACTGCTTCCCATCAATTATAAGGGCCAGTTATTCAGAGCTTACAATGTTGATGATTAAAATATCATTATAAAATTGGGGATTTCATTTGGCATATATTCCTTTTTTTGCTGAAAAAAATGAGCAGCTTTTGCAAATGCATTAGCTTCTCACATTTTTTCAGCAAAAATGCCCAAGTATTCGATATTGTACTAGCTAGAACAGTTAACATTTCGACCACTAATGAGTCAATTAAGCTAACAAGGCTTTGAAAAACTGGGCCCTCAAAGTCAATCAGGCTTTCCATATCATATGGATCAACTATCAATCAGGCTTCACAAATCATGTGAATCACTGCCAAACATGTGAATCATCTGCCAATCCTTCCACCAGACATCACAAAAACACGCCTATATAATTTTGACCCCCTTGAACCCCCACTTTTATATAGTAAAACTGGGGTTTAGAGGGGTAAACCTTATTTTTCTTATTTCTGCTCTAAAATATAGATTGTGGGTACTCGTTAGAACCGCCTCGATGAGGCGGTTCTAACGAGTGCCCACAATCTATATTTTGAGCAGAAATAAGAAAAATATCACAATTTTTCATCATAAAATTTTCATTTTTTCGGTGATAAAGGTGGCAATGTATTTGTATAGGCATGTTTTCGTAATGGTCCAACTGTTGGGTTGCTCCTGATTTCAGTTATTTCATGCTGCCAAGTTCTCATCAATGTTTCATCTCTGTATTTGTTCGACTTTTATGTTCCCAGCGATGTTGTACTGATGAGTTAGAAATCCTTCATGCCAACTGAACAAATTATTTGTCTAAACCATGACAGAACAAAGGGCAAAGACTGGGGCAACATAAAATCAATTTAAGCCCCACAGCACCGCCCTCGCCCATAGGGGCTTGAAGAAATATATGGACTGCACAATGCTTCCACGCAGAACTGAATCCGGCCCGCACACTAGTACTGGTTAACCGCTTAGAGGATCTAAGCCTGTCCAGGAACCGCGGTGCAAAGGCGGCCCGTCCATGCTAATAAACCCTATTGGTTTCATTGGGCGACAGGGCTTGAGATGTCATTTCATCTCAATGTCGGGTAAAAGTCCCACAAAATTGGAAGCAACGTCTCCAAAACGACCTTTACAGTGTTGACAGGGATGTTAAACCTCAAATCAAACAAACAAACAAAAGCCCCACAGCAAAAAACTTGTTACTGACCCTTCCAAGGCAGTTCTTCTGCTGTGGTTAATTATTGTTATTGTTTGTCTTTGCATATATGTATTGCTAATATCTTTATATTTTGGATAGCTGTTTGGCCATTTTGTGGGAAATTTACCATCCGTTTGACTTTCCGCTAGTGATGTTTTCAATAAGGTAAAACTGTTTTATGTTTGTGCTTCTTTCCTTTTCGTGTCTTGGATGGGAGGTGTGAGGTAGTTTTATCTTTATACCGCAATCAGGCATTCTAGTAACCTAATAAAGGGGGTCGAATAACTGCACGCTATAATCGGTAGTGACCTACAATACCTTCTACTGACCTATAATACGTCTAATGACCGTTAATAGACCGGACCTACTTTCAGGTCACTAATTTACAAGTGTAAACAATAACATGCAACCTTTTATACGTGGGAAAACAACGAAACTGCAAGCTAAAATATTTGCAATAATTATTTGAACAGATTTTCAGAAATTTCAGCTAAATTCTTACCTTTTCGGCCTTTCCTGGTTTGAATGGCCCGTTGGAATAACTGCGCACTGCTACTGCAATTGAGTTTCAACCTCAAAAATAATTTCTAAAGCTAAAATAAACTACTTATTTGTAGATTTTCTTACAGAATGTAAAGCGCTGAGAAACTTTTATTCGAGCGTCCATGTTGTTTCCTGCATCTTTGTGCCGTGGTGACGTCAGAAACTTTGCACTCGTTGACGTCACGTTATACTACGTGTGCGCGCCATGGCACTGAATGTCGTTTAACAGGCCACACTGTATGCTGTCATTTGTTTGCTTAATTTTGCTAAATTATTGCAAAACCCCTTGAGGTTTGTATTGCGGTATAAACTAAATACATGATTAGTGTCTTTAATAATAAAATATAATCGGTTCGCCACGACAATTTTATAGGGGCTCGCTAAAGCTCGCCCCTATAAAATTGTCTAAGGCTCACCGATTATATTTTATTATTAAAGACACTAACCATGTATTTACTATATTCCTGATCATTGCACTCACTTCTATTTTGACAAATGATGTGAATCATCTTCCAATCAGGCTTGACAAAGCATGTGAATCACTGCCAATCAGGCTTTGCATATCATGTGAACCACCTGCCAATCAGGTTTGACAAATCATGTGAATAATCTCCCAATTAGGCTTGCCATATCATATGAAAAACTGCCAATCAGGCTTGACATATCATGTGAACCATCTGTCAATCAGGCTTGACAAATCATGTGAATAATCTGTCAGTCAGGCTTAACAAATAATGTCAATCACTGCCAATCAGAATGTTCTCTGAAAGATGAGGAAGAAAAATAGAATGTCATCTGCTTTCAGATTTTGCTTGGTGCTTCAAGGCTAATACAAAGTTGCACATACTGATGATGAAAACCACAAATTTGGCAGACATAATGGTTAAGGCTGAAAAGTATTTGCTTTTACTAATAAAAATCAAGTACTACAAAAACACTGTAACCGGTTATTACAAATATAAACTTGCTCATCAAACTATATTACTCTTTGCAGTAAAATTTTTAAGCACATTCAAAGATGATGGATACACCGTGCATATTATTGGACAGTATTTACAAGGTAGTTCTGCAACGGAAGGTAGGTGGTTTTTCTCTGGTCACTCTGATTTTCGCCCACCTCTGACTAAGGATTGGCTCGATATGAGCAAAATAATCTTGAAAGGGCCGTAAAATCAACCCCCCACCCCCTCAAAATAAAAAAATTTACAAGGCAGATTCCTTCCAGGAACTTTTGTTTGCTTTTTTAAGAACAAATCCAATAATAAAATGGCATCTGCCTTTCAAGGAAGGAATGAGTTTTTCTGGTGCAAATGTGAAGTAGCCTATTGTTTCAGAAAAATATTTTTGAAAGAGCTGCCTCCCCTGAAGGTGTATCCATTCAGTTAAAAACAAGCATGCACTTTCAGAAAAGATGATCAACAGGCATAAGATCTAAGAAGGCCCTGGCAAGTTAGTGTACCAGTTCTGAGAACAATATCATCAACGCCTCCATTGTGTGCACACATCATATGAGACTATGCACACAAGTATGTACACATGTAAAGACTAAAATCAGCCTGTGCACCTCAAAGGTCAATATCTGGGTCCACTTGTTGAAAACAAATGATGTCATCATTTAATGTATTGTTAAAACAATATTCAATTAAGTATAGCAAATATGCTAATACATGTATTTTTGCTGAAAAAATGTGCGTAGCTTTTGCAAAGCCAAATGGAATCTTCCTCCTTATATATAAGAGGAGTCCATTCCAAAATTAAGGGGTGTCAGGTTGTTTTTTATCAAACTTTATTTGGAAAATGGCTGAACTTTTAGCAAACAGTGGAGGCCCTGACCAGACGCCGGGTTCTGCGGTGTCTGATCTGGGCGTGCACTGTTTGCCAGGGTACCCGTTTTGGGGTTTCTGGTACTCAATGGGTTAAAGCCATGTTGGGTTAATGTTGAAACACTATTGGGTCAACATTTTGTGCCTACTGGGACTAATAACTCACCCATACCTGACAGTCTTGGCCCTAATCAACTGTTGTGTTCAGTGGTGTCAAATCAGTATCTACACTGCTTTTGGACCCCCTCCCATGGGGGCTTGGAGATATAGACTGGGCTGCATGATTCTTCCATGCAGAGCTGAACCGACTGCACATGAGTACTGGTAAACAGCTAAGAAAGTCTAAGCCTGCCCAGGCAAAGTGGTGTGAGTTGGACCCATGCATATAAACCCTATTGGTTTCATTGGGTGACAAGGATTGAGATGCCACTTCATCTCAGTGTTGGAAAAAAGTACCACAAAATTAGAAGCAGTGTCTCCAAAATAACCTAAATAGTGTTGAAAGGGATGTTAAACCTCAAATTAAATATACACTGTTTCTCAATTTTGTGTGTTTTTTTTTCATCTGAAATGAAGTCTTTGCCAGCATTGAACAACAAGGCAAAGAAGTGTCACGTCGCCAGTAGTGAATAAGCATAACTCTAACTTTATATCCAACTATGTCAATGGTTTACAACTCTGGTACATTTGAAATATCCCAACACCAAGCAATATAAATTTATGATACATGCTTATGAAATAAAATAAATGTACATAAACAAATTAACCCTTCTCTTGGTCAATATTCAGATTAACCACACACATTTCTGACTTTGAACCAATCAGATTACTTGATATAATTTATTGCTACAAATTCATAAATTGATTGTCAAACAGTGTAGATCCTGATCAGATGGCTTCTTCAGAAGCCATCTGATCTGGATCTACACTGTTTCCAAAGATAGGGGTTGTCGTGAACAGCATGATAAGAGTTAACAGGAAATTTATGCTGCCAGTAAAGCAGAAAAAGTATGCCAAAAGCATCACAGAACACTAAAACCATATTAACCCTATGTATTTGAACACTTAACCCATTGTTTAATAGTGGACTTTTCCATTGCTTTAGGCTGGACAAGTCCATTTGTCATATAAGGGGTGTCCCGCCTGTTTTTTTTCATTTTTATTCTATTTTTGACTGAAAAGTCTGTAAGCAAATAATGCAAGCCCTGATCAGACCCCGCAGAATGTGGCATCTGATCTGGGCCAGGTACCCCTTTAGGGTTTCCCGCATGCAAATAATATAGCCTGATGCATGGCAAACAGTGTAGACCCTGCAGTGTTCAATATAGGCTGTGCCATTCCGCACAGGGTCCACTTTTTACATGAGGGGCACACTAGAGATTATTCCAATAATCACAAACCGCATGTTGCCCAATAAAAATAACTCAGAAAAACGTTTTCGTTTTATCTGGTTATCCAGTAACAATTCTAATTTTTTAAACCCAAATCAATGTTTTGTTTACCGGGGATGCGGCCATGTTCTGTCTACTTGTGTACGCAGGGCGGCTTACACCATATTCATGTGCGCCGTGCGGCTTACGCTAAATACCAGACCAAAATACCGCAAAATACTGAGGCGGGCGCTATTTATTATATAGCTCTTGTCTTCCAGAAATATATTCTAAATAAAACATGCATTTAGTCCTTGAGCAAGACACTTTATTCAAATTGCTTTGTACTGGTTTACTGAGGTAATGGGCAAATGTGACCAACTCAGCACAAGAAGATGGATAGATAGACAAAATAGATTCTGTCTAACTTGTTTTGTGTCCATTTTTATCATGCAGCCAAAACCTAAAGATAAATCTAGCAACTTTATATAGTATAATTCAAGGGCCCCCTAAATTTCCAAATGGCCCCCTTTTCCAAGGTCTTTGGGCCCAGAGGGCCCCAAACCCCAAATCCTAGATTGAACACTGCCCTGAGATGATGCCACATTTTGCAATGTCTCATCTGTGTATACACTGTTTGCTCAGGCTTGTCTGTCCGGATACAAAAGGTTAATATGGTACATGTAAGCAGAACTAAGGGGAATGTATTCTCCTGCCTATTAGGCCTCCGGCCATCCGGGCTTGAAGAAATAGATGGGCTGCATATGCTTCCAGGCAGAGCTTAAACCAACCTGCATACGAGTACTGGTAAACCGCTTAGAGGATCTAAGCCTGCCCAGGCAAAGTGGTGCGAATAGGACCGTCCATGCTTATAAACCCGGCGGCAGGGCTTGAGAAGTCATTTCATCTCAATGTCGGGTAAAAGTCCCACAAAACTGGAAGCAACGTCTCCAAAATGACCTTTAGAGTGTTGATGGGGATGTTGAACCACAAATCAAACAAAACAAAACAAATACTCCTGCCTTTTAAATGGGAGACAATTTTTGGGACTTCTTTTTCGCTTTCCTATAAAATGAGCCCTTCTGAAAAAGGAGCCTTCTCTTAAAGTACAGAATTAGGTCCTAAGGAGCAAATTCTTTCCTTTAAGGGTAGACAATGCTGATGAAAGAGACAAAACTACTTCTGAAGTGTTGCCTCCCCTGAAGGTGAGTTCATACCCCTTAAATCTGCAGTGACCTTCACAAAAACTAAAATGGATAAAAAAAAGAGAAAAACTTGTTTATGTTGACAGTTTACTGTGAAGTGAACAGATACACTTACACTTTCAGTGGAGCTTTAACCCTTTTTTTACCAAATGGAATCTTCCTCCTTATATGCAGCAGGAGTTCATTTCAAAATTTAGGGGTTTCAGGTTGAGTTTTCATAAAAATTTATTTGGAAATTGGCTGAACTTTTTGCAGACAGTGTAGGCCCTGATCAGACGCCGCGTTCTGCGGCGTCCAATCAGGGCCTGCACTGTTTGCCAACTACCCCTTTTGGGGTTTCCGGTACAAAGTGGGTTAAACAAGAGGACTAAATGGTCCTGAAGTGCTCAGTTGGTTCCAAGAAGTCACAAAGCTTCAAAAAGTCAAGAGGGTAACTGACAGCAATCTTATTCCCTAAAGCATAACCTTCACATTTAGATGGATGGTTGAATGAAATTGGATCAAAGGTATAGGAGAAATAAGCATCTTAAAAGTTTTTCTATTTTTAGCTCTGTCAACCATCTGAATTCATTGGAGCTAAAACCTTTTTAGCAAGTGTTGTAGAGGGTCACCTGCCCCACAATCCTATGAATTTTGAATGAAACTGGAGCAAAGGTGTAGGTGAAGTTGTCGTTTAAATGCTGCTCATCAGAGCAGAATGATTTTAGCTAATTTGGTAGGTAGCCATCTAGGCAACATTTCTGTGCAGTTTGAATCAAATCAACAAAAGGGCTTAGGAGTTCACATTTAAAGCAAATTGTTGAGATTTTCCTATTTTAGCTCTGGCAGCCAATTTGCTGATCAGAGGGGAACCGTTTTATTTTTTTCCGCAGAGGTTCACCTGTGCAACATTCCTGTGAAGTTCAAATGAATTTGGCACATGAGTATAGGAGGAGTTGATGTTTCAAGATTTTTCTATTTTTACCTCTGGCAGCCATCTTTTTCATCCAAGCAAAACAATTTTAGCTAATTTTGTAAGGAGCCATCTAAGCAACATTCTTGTGACATTTGAATATATTGGCCAAAGGGTACAGGAGAAGTTGTTGTTTACAGATTTTTTTTTAGCTCTGGCTGCCGTCTTAATTATCAGACCGGGAAACAATTTTAGCTATTTTGGTAGCGAGACTCACTTTCCCTTCATAGCATAGCATACTAGAATAGCAAGCTGTTAGTGAGTAAGAGTGAACAGTCTAGCATAACACTTACAATGTTTCTTCTGGTGGAATGTTACAACTACAACAAAAAGAACTCCCTAATCTTTAAAGCATAAACATTAGTAATAAGCAAGTTTAAGTGAAACTTAGTGATTAAAGCACCAGTCTTGCTACCTGCAATTTATTTTAGATACCTGTAATCCATTACTGCCTAAGTGTCCTTAGAGTTTCTGATCAGAGTCTAGTTGTTCATGGTTTTAGTTTAATAAGCTTGTAAATAGTCAAAATTTTATCTCTTTTAGCCAGAACTATATCTGATATTTAGTATCTTATTTAAAATCATAAGTAGCTTTTGCCCTCAACCCAGCCGCCTTCAAAAATATGGTATTTGCCAAATTAAATGGTTATGGTTTTTTATGTCTCTGATGGGAGCTGTGGGTTAATTGTATCAATTCCTGATCATTGCCTCCACTTCTATTTTGACCGAGTGACTCAGTTTTTGATCCAACATGACCCATATTCAAACTTGATCCAGATATTATCAAGACAAACATTCTTGTAAAATTATATGAAGATTGAAGCAAAATTGTGGTCTCTAGAGGGTGAAAAAGGTTTAACGCAATTTGACCTGTTGACCTAGTTTTTGACCTGACATGACCCATATTCAAAATTGACCCAGATATCATCAAGACAAATATTTTGGAAAGTTTCATGAAGACTGAAGCAAAATTATGGCTTCTAGAGAGTGAGTGAGTGAGTGTTTGAGTTTTACTTCTCTCCAACAGCTAAGGTCATACAGAGACAGGACCTCGGTTTAAAGACTCATCCGAAAGTCTAGAGAAGCCCAGGATCGACCCTGTGACCCCTGGTTTTACAAGGCGAGTGGCTTACCACTACACCAGGTAGGCTTCTAAATGCCAGTGGGTGGACAAGGTTTTAAAGAAATTTGACCTAGTGACCTAGTTTTGGATCTGGCATGACCATATTCGAACTTGACCTAGATATCATCAAGGCAAACATTCTGGTAAAGTTTCATGAAGACTGAAGCAAAACTGTTGTCTCTAGAGGGTGAACAAGGTTTTCAATAAATTTGACCTAGTGACCTAGTTTTTGAACCAACATGACCCGTATTCAAACTTGATCCAGACATCACCAAGACAAAAATTCTGGTAAAGTTATATGAAGATTGAAGCAAAATTGTGGTCTCTAGAGGGTGAACAAGGTTTTAATGCAATTTGACCTGGTGACCTAATTTTTTGACACGACATGACCCATATTCAAACATGACCTAGATATCATCAAGGCAAACATTCTGGTACAGTTTCATGAAGATTGAAGCAAAATTATGGCTTCTAGAGGGTGAACAAGGTTTTAAAGAAAATTGAACTATTGACCTAGTTTTGTATCTGGCATAATCCATATTCAAACTTGACCTATATATCATCAAGGAAAACATTCTGGTAAAATTTCATGAAGATTGGAGCAAAACTGTGATCTCTAGAGGGTGAACAAGGTTTTCAAGAAATTTGACCTAGTGACCTAGTTTTTGATCCGACATGACCCATATTCGAACTTGATCCAGATATTATCAAACAAACATTCTGGTAAAGTTATATGAAGATTCAAGAAAAATTGTGGTCTCTAGAGGGTGAACAAGGTTTTAACGCAATTTGACCTGGACCCGACATGACCCATATTCAAACTTGACCCAGATATCAAAAAGGCAAACATTCTGGTTAAGTGTCATAAAGATAAAAGATAAAGAAGCTTTATTTAACGTCGCATATCAGAAACAAATAACATAAGCTCTATAGAGCTTTTATTGCGACAAACAAAGTATCCTTTAACAAATACTTACCTGCCTTCATTTATCTTCCTAGGACTACCCCTGATAATACGAGCGCCAGCCAAGGGAGCGCCTAGTACCATTTTTCACGCCTTTGGTATGGCGCGGCCGGGGATCGAACCCGCGACCTCCCATTCCTGAAACGGACGCTCTACCACTGAGCTATCGGGGCCGGTAAAGAATGAAGCAAAAGTATGGCTTCTTAAGGGTGAACAAGGTTTTAAAGAAAATTGAACTAGTGACCTAGTTTTGTATCGGGCATAATCCATATTCAAACTTGACCTAGATAACATCAAGGAAAACATTCTGGTAAAGTTTCATGAAGATTGGAGCAAAACTGTGGTCTCTAGAGGGTGAACAAGGTTTTCAAGAAATTTGACCTAGTGACCTAGTTTTTCATACAACACAACCCATATTCGAACTTGATCCAGATATCATCAAGAAAAACATTCTGGTAAAATTTCGTGAAGAATGAAACAAAACTGTGACCTCTAGAGGGTGAAGAAGGACGCACATCACACGATGCACATACGACGGACAAAGGATGATCACAATAGCTCACCTTGAGCATTGCTCAGGTGAGCTAAACACAAAGAAAATTTATTAAACTTTCACTGAAGTAAGAACAACATTTGTTAAAGAGCAAAGATTACATGAACCTCTTCGGGGTTCACTTATGTTGCTCAGAACCAAATGTTATTCCAACTTTAATTATTCCAATTCTCTATCACTATATACATTTTGAGCAATTTGACTGGTTGAAATAAAAGTTTTATTATAATGTTATTAATCAAGTAATTTCGTATTGGCCCAGTTACAGGTCCGAGGTCTGCTGTATTGGCATGAGGCCGAAGGCCGAGGCCAATACAGCTGACCGAGGACCTGTAACTGGGACAATACGAAATTACTTGATTAATGACAATTTTATTAATTGACGCAATTGAAAACATGATTTATGATTTTTGAATATTGGTTGACCTTGTGTAATAAGGGATAATCAATTAATAAATTTCGATAAATTCCATGAACAAGAATCTCAGATCTGTTTCACATTGCGACAGGTAGTAATATGGTGTGATATCAAAGATCACGTTCAGAACCTGTGCGTTACGTCACTGCATTCAGCGTTCAATCAGAAGATGAGAAACTATTGAAAACGTAAATGTTAGAAAACAAATAAACGGAATTTAAAAACTTGGCTTGGTTTTCTTTCAAAGATGGCTGCTTCCATTTGGATAATCATTCTGCCGTGGCTGTTGGTATGTTCATTCTGGCGCTTTCAAAAGAATTCCTAAAATTTACCATTTTTGGTGACATTTTAAACATTTTGTCGAAAAGGTTGGAATTATAAGGAATGAATTATCATTTTTGTGGATTTTATCGATGTGTGAACTCAGGCGAATCACTCACAAACTTGTGAGTGATTCGCCAGAGTTTACACATCAATAAAATCCACAAGAATGAAATTCATTCCTATAATGTTTAATAAATTACTTATTTATTGAATAAACACCTGAATTTTCGTTGTCTCCTTAAGTAGAGCATGCAAAAAGAAATAAACTAGAAAAGTCTAAATATAAAGGTGGAATACATACAAAACAACTAAAACAAAATATTCATACAGACAACTCTGCCACAATAAGAAGCAAGAATAAAAACTACAAATATAACAGTAACTATTGACAGAAAAGCAGAAAATACCTCTGAAGTGCTTTCCCCTTTAGAAGACTTAAGAAAAAGAAAGAACACTTCATAATAAAAACTTATACTAAAATCTTTACAACTAAGAAGCTGATAGAAATTTTAAAATGTATAGACTAAAAATACATAAGAATTCCACAGATGCAGTGTTGCACCTGCTAACGCAATTCAATCAAAACATGGTTACAAAATAAGTTTATCTCAGAAAACTTTCAGACCCCTAAACTATATACATTCTTTTTCCTTATGATAAGATGCATTTAGAGATGCCAACCAGGGTGTCCCCCCAGGTTGCGCCTGTCCCACCCCTCCACTTCATAAAAGGAAATATATTTCAGAAGCCATTCAGATTCCGACCCCTAAACCATATATACTCTTGTTCCTTATGATAACATGCTTTCACTGACACAAACCTGGAGGTCCCCTGGGGTGCCATGCCCCAGTCCCATCTACTTCATTTAACTTTTAGCATGCTGAGATTTATTTAATACTCGTTCTTCAGAGGGGGTACCCTTATTTTGGCAGCCATAATTTCCTTATACCTGAACCTATTCTGCTCATACTTTGACATATTGTATGCAAGACATTTATCGCCATTTATACTGGAAGTATTATGGGTCACACGACTTCAAAATATGGTGGTCACGTGATCTGACCGGGAACTGTTTAAGACTTAAGACACTTAAAAAAAAAAGAACTACAAGACAATAGCGCTCAGTGCATGCTTTGTAGGATAATAAGACCTGTCACATGACAGGATAGCTCACCAGAAGTTGCGCAAAGGCAAAATTTCAGACCCATAATAGAAACAAAGTCACAAAGAAAGAAATCAGTCCTATATCAATAATCTATCAATAAATGTAGTCGCTAGAGCAAAGACAAAGTTTTTCTAAAAATAGCCACAGTGACCTTGACCTGAGGACCCTGAAAGTCAAACCCCCTTGAGATATTATCATACCCAACGTTTGTATGAAGTTATAGAGTGATGACACAGTTTTTCTAAAAATAGCCACACTGTCCTTAACCTTGAGGTCATGACCTTGAAAGTCAAACTCGCTGGAGATATTATCATAAGCAACATTTATGTAAAGTAATGGCAAAATTCATCAACAAATGTAGCCCATACAGCCATGACAAAGTTATTCTGAAAATAGCCAGTGACCCTGACCTCTACCTCAGGACCCTGAAAGACAAAACTGCTAAAGATACTATCATACCCAACATTTGTGTGAAGTTATATTAAAATCTATCAATAAATGTAGGTGCTATGGTGATGACAAAGTTTTTCTTAAAATAGCTATAGTGACCTTGACCTTGAAAGTTGAACTGGCTTGAGATAGTATCATATGCAACATTTGTGTGAAATTATATAAAAATCTGTCAACAAATGTAGGCCCTGGAGTGATGACAAAGTTTTTCTAAAAATAGCCATAGTGACCTTGACCTTGAGGTCATGACCTTGAAAGTCAAACTTGATGGAGATATTATCATAAGCAACATTTGTGTGAAGTTATATTAAAATCTGTCAATAAATGTAGAAGCTAGAGCGATGACAACGTTTTTCTTAAGATAGCCACAGTGACCTTGACCTTGAGGTTATGACCTTGAAAGTCGAACTCTCGAGAAATGTAAAGCAGTATCTATCACCATTCCAAGTCTCAAGTAAATTCGTCTGAAGGCCACCAAGTAATGATCTTAAATCTTCAGTGCAAAAAAATAAAAGTCCTAAGTCTGTGACCTTGACCCAAAGGTCACGGTCATGTATGACGATGCTGCTGATAAAAACTTTTGCCTAGTACCTATCACCAGCCCAAGTATGAACTAAATCTATCAAAAAGTAAATAAGTAATGAGCTCCTAAAAACTTTAACACAAAAACTTTAACAAAAGAATTATAAGTCAGACCTTGTTTATATATCTAACATTTCACGACTGCTAATGTGTATAGCTGAGCAGGTCAGTTTGTATCCTCCTTGTTTGGAACCCCAATGACATGTTTTCTAAAATAGACACTCAGTTAATGTTATGTTAAATCTTCAGTACAACAAAACATTCATGTTTCTACTGAAAAAAGTGACTGCCAAACCTATTTAAGAGGGTAGGCTGAAAAGTTCTGAGCCTGACCAAGATCCAATGGTTGGTCCATGCTGAAAGTGCCTTATTTTTCAACATAGTCTCCCTTCCTGTCCACACACTTCCTCCAGCGATACTGGAGTCCTTGGATCCCAGTGGTATAGAAGGTCCCTGAAAATCTCCTCCACAGCAGCTATCACCTCCTCGTCTGACCGATAATGTTGCCCAGCCAAGTGCTTTTTCATGTTTGGAAACAGGAAATAATCTGATGGAGCTAGATCAGGTGAATACGGAGGGTGATCCACAAGTGTGAAGCCACAGTCATGCACAGCAGCCAATGCGATAACCGATTTATGAGCAGGCGCATTGTCCTGATGGAACAAGACCCCTTTTGTCAATTTTCCGGGTCGTTTAGCCTTAATTGCTTTTCACAATTGTTTTAGCAGATCTGCATAATACTCCCCATTAATTGTTCTGCTTTGTTTGTTTGATTTGAGGTTTAACGTCCCCGTCAACACTGTAAAGGTCATTTTTGAGACGTTGCTTCCAATTTTGTAGGACTTTTACCCGACATTGAGATGAAATGACATCTCAAGCCCTGTCGCCCAATGAAACCAATAGGGTTTATTAGCATGGACGGTCCGCCTCGCACCACAGTTCCTGGACAGGCTTAGATCCACTAAGCGGTTTACCAGTAATAGTGTGCGGGCCGGATTCAGCTCTGTGTGGAAGCATCATGCAGCCCATATTTCTTCAAGCCCCTATGGGCGGGGGCCTATTAATTGTTCTGCCCTTTTTAAGGTAATCTACGAATATTATACCCTTTGCATCCCTGAACACTGATGCCATCACCTTCCCTGCACAGGAGAAGACCTTTGCCTTCTTTGGAGGGGGTGAGCCAGGGTGCTTTCATTGCATGGATTGTCTTTCGGTCTCTGGCTCAAAGTGATGAACCCAACACTCATCCTGAGTGACAAAACGGTCAAGAAAACCATCTTGGTCTGCTTCAAAAATAGCCAAACTGGCTTGTGACAGGTTCAGTCTGGTCAACTTTTGGTCAGGCGTCAAAAGCCATGGCACCCATCTGGCAGAAACCTTCGACATTCCTAATTCACTGTGTAGAATGTTCTCTACTCGTTCATGGGAGATGCCAACAGTGTTAGCTAACTGATTCACAGTTAAACGCCTGTCATCCGTCATGGCCCTGTGCACTTGGCTGATGGTTTCCTCAGTTGTTGCCGTTGTGGGTCGTCCACACCGGTCATCATCTTCAAGGCTGTCCTTGCTCATCTTAAAATTTGCTGCCCACCTTTTCATGGTTGCATACGAGGACTGTTCAAATATGAATGCAACTAAGCACATAAAAATGATTCTGTGATAGATTTTGATGAAAAATTTATTTTGTCCCCTCAAAGTATTCCCCTTTAACAGATATACAAACTTTCAGTCTTCTGATCCAATCATTGAATGCATTTTGGTAGTCTTTTCAAGGTATACTATGAAGGCACTGGAATATTGCAGAACCGAAGTGTTTGCGCTGTACAAATTTTCAACCAGAAAGGTATTTTTTCAGCCGCAGGAACAAAAAAAAGTCACACGGGGAAAGGTCAGGGGAATACGGGGGGGTGAGGGAGTTCAACAACCTTTTCCTGCTTCAGATAGTCTTGCACAATGAACGCCTTGTGCGATGACGCATTGTCATGTAGCAATCTGACATTGGCCAAACCAGTTGCTGGTCTTCGTTCTTTGAAATATTTCTTCAATTTTCGAAGAACTTTATTCTTGTAAAACTTCGCATTTACAGATTTGCCTTTAGGCACAGCAACCTGAAAAGCAGGGCCCTGATTTGAAAAGAATATGGCATACATTACCTTCTTGACGCTCATGGTCCGCTTTGCAATGCATGGTCTTTTGCAATACTTTGTTGCCCATATTTTGTTCTGAATCTTTCGTTTTGGCTCAAAAAAGTGAACCCATGTCTCGTCACCTGTGACGACATTAGCGAAAGACCGTGCATTGTAATTTGGAAACTTTTTAAGCAACTTCTTGGCGCACTGAACGCGTGTCTTTTTCTGCTCATCTGTCAACAGATGGGGAATCCATTTAGCACAGATCTTTCTCATTTTCAAATCCCGTTTCAGAATTGTATGAGCTGCTCCAAATGAGATGCCAACCATACAAGCTATTTGCCTAGTGGTGTATCGTGCATTGGTAGCAACTATTTCTTTCACTCTAGCAACCATCTTGGCAGATTTTGCTCTTTTCGGCCGACGATCATGTGGTGCATCTTCTGTTGAGCCTAACCCACAGCTGAATTTCTTACACCAACGAAAAACTGCCGGAAATGACATTTCATTATGCCCATAAACAGAACATATTTCATCAAAAATGTCTTTGCACCGTATACCAAGAATACAACAATTCTTAATATAGGACCGTATTTCAACAGCGTACTCTGACCTTCTTCCAACCATGTTTTGTATTAGTATACAAGAGTAGACAATTTTTATCGAACAATATACATGGCTAAAGAGCACGGATTTTAACAGGTTTGGTATCAATGTATAGGTAAAATGTTTTTCTACGCTGTGCAGGGCTCGAGAAACTGATGAATCCAAATCGGTCCAGCCAGATTTCGCCAAAGTTACGGAAATTGCCGATCGGTTTCGGTAATTTTCGTAAACGTCCTTGGCGATTTGCAATTTAAAAATGTGTTATTAGCGTAACGAATGGCATACCAATGTTGCTCTTATACTTGTCAACGGATATGAGCACCAGTATCTCCATTATAAACAGCAATTATTGCTTACATCGTTCAGATTTCATCTACTTTCATTTTCTACGCCAGATTTCATCTACTTTCATTTTCTCAATATCCGGGTCACTCAGAACCTGAAGACCGCTACAGGGAAACAACCGATGTGGGGCAGTCAAACACCAGTTCCATGGTCACTATATAAACCTTTAAAATATTTATCTAATTTCACCCATTTTATTTTGCCCAAATTGCTTTGTTTACAAATGGCGACCGATTTTGCAGCCACTTGGTCGGAAAATGATGTCATGCAGTTTCCATTTACACAATACACATTAATGCAGTCAAGGCCGTAACACACACACCTGTTTTATGTCATTGATTTTAATAGAGCGTATTTCTAAAAAAAATCGCTTTGAACGGGTTAAAAAATAGAAAAACATTTCTTTAATCTCGAACCAAAACATGACCAAACGAGAGTCATTGAAAATCTTACATAGCCGAACTGAGTTTTAAAGAATATAAATACATATTTCACGATTATACAAGCCTGAAACAAATCGCTTTGTCTACAAATGATGACCGATTTTGAAGCCATGTGATCGGAAAATCACATCATGCGTTTTCATTTTAATTCATTCAAGGGCGTAATACACACGCGGTTTATGTTATTGGTTTCAATGGAGCCTATTTCTAAAATAAAAATAGCGTTTAGAATGGGTGAAATAAGGCATTTTCCCTCTAAGGCATAACATGCAATGTTCAGACATGACAGGTGTGTATTGAAAATTGCGCCCTGTGAAAAAAACAAGAGGGCCATGATGGCCCTGGATCGCTCACCTGATCCATAGTGTAACAAGTGGGCCCCAGAGAGGGCCATTATTGGCCCCAGGGCTTTAATGTACATAATGTTGAGGGAGGTCTTAAAGGTGAAGCTTCATACCAAACATCAACAAAGGCTAAAATTTGAACAATCTTGTCAAAGGTCCACTAGATGAAGCTACACATCAAATATCAAAGACCTGGGCCTAGCGGTTTCAGAGAAGAAGATTTTTAAAGATTTTGCCTATATAAGCCTATGTAAAATCAAAGGGCCCCGGGACAGGGGCATTTTTTGCCCCAGCACTATAGTTTGAACAATCTTGGTAGGGGTCCACTAGATGAAGCTTCATACCAAATATCAAAGTTCTGGGCCTTGTGGTTTCAGAGAAGAAGATTTTTAAAGATTTTCCCTATATAAGCCTATGTAAAACCAAAGGGCCCCGTGGCAGGGGGGGATTTTTTGTCCCAGCACTATAATTTGAACAATCTTGGTAGGGGTCCACTAGACGAAGCTTCATACCAAATATCAAAGTCCTGGGCCTTGTGGTTTCAGAGAAGAAGATTTTTAAAGATTTTCCCTATATAAGCCTATGTAAAACCAAAGGGCCCCGGGGCAGGGGCATTTTTGGCCCCAGCACTAAAATTGGAACAATCTTGGTAGGGGTCCACTAGATGAAGCTTCATACCAAATATCAAAGTCCTGGGCCTTGTGGTTTTAGAGAAGAAAATTTTTAAAGATTTTCCCTATATAAGCCTATGTAAAACCAAAGGGCCCCGTGGCGGGGGCATTTTTGGCCCCAGCACTATAATTTGAACAATCTTGGTAGGGGTCCACTAGATGAAGCTTCATACCAAATATATAAGACCTGGGCCTTGTGGTTTCAGAGAAGAAGATTTTTAAAAATTTTCCCTATATAAGCCAATGTAAAAGCAAAGGGCCCCGTGGCGGGGGCATTTTTGTCCCAGCACTAAAATTTGAACAATCTTGGTAGGGGTCCACTAGATGAAGCTTCATACCAAATATCAAAGTCCTGGGCCTTGTGGTTTCAGAAAAGAAAATTTTTAAAGATTTTCCCTATATAAGCCCATGTAAAACCAAAGGGCCCCGTGGCGGGGGCATTTTTTGTCCCAGCACTAAAATTTGAACAATCTTGGTAGGGGTCCACTAGATGAAGCTTCATACCAAATATCAAAGACCTGGGCCTTGTGGTTTCAGAGAAGAAGATTTTTTAAGATTTTCCCTATATAAGCCTATGTAAAACCAAAGGGCCCCGGGGCGGGGGCATTTTTGGCCCCAGCACTGTAATTTGAACAATCTTGGTAGGGGTCAACTAGATGAAGCTTCATACCAAATATCAAAGACCTGGGCCTTGTGGTTTCAGAGAAGAAGATTTTTAAAGATTTTCCCTATATAAGCCAATGTAAAACCAAAGGGCCCCGTGGCGGGGGCATTTTTTGTCCCAGCACTATAATTTGAACAATCTTGGTAGGGGTCCACTAGATGAAGCTTCATACCAAATATCAAAGTCCTGGGCCTTGTGGTTTCAGAGTAGAAGATTTTTGAAGATTTTCCCTATATAAGCCTATGTAAAACCAAAGGGCCCTGGGGCGGGGGCATTTTTGGCCCCAGCACTATAATTTGAACAATCTTGGTAGGGGTCCACTAGATGAAGCTTCATACCAAATATCAAAGACCTGGGCCTTGTGGTTTCAGAGAAGAAGATTTTTAAAGATTTTCCCTATATAAGCCAATGTAAAACCAAAGGGCCCCGTGGCGGGGGCATTTTTCGTCCCAGCACTCAAATTTGAACAATCTTGGTAGGGGTCCACTAGATGAAGCTTCATACCAAATATCAAAGTCCTGGGCCTTGTGGTTTCAGAGAAGAAGATTTTTAAAGATTTTCCCTATATAAGCCTATGTAAAACCAAAGGGCCCCCGTGCGGGGGCATTTTTGGCCCCAGCACTATAATTTGAACAATCTTGGTAGGGGTCCACTAGATGAAGCTTCATACCAAATAACAAAGACCTGGGCCTTGTGGTTTCAGAGAAGAAGATTTTTTAAGTTTTTGGTGAAAAAAATCTGTTTTTGGCTCCTGTGACCTAGATGTGCAACGGACCGGAACCATTTGACCCATATTCAAACTTGACCGAGATATTGTCATGATGATCATTCTGAGCAAGTTTGATTAAGATTGGACCAAAATTGTGGCCCCTAGGGTGTTCACAAGGTTTTTATATGATTTGACCCGCTGACCTACTTTTTAACCCGATATGACCCATATTCGAACTGGACTGAAATATTGTCACAATGGTCATTCTGAGCAAGTTTCATGATAATTGGACCAAAACAGTGGCCTTCAGAGTGTTCACAAGGTTTTTCTATGATTTGACCTACTGACCTACTTTTTGACCGGACATGACCCATATTCGAACTTGACCAAGATATTGTCATGATGATCATTCTGAGCAAGTTTGATTATGATTGGACCAAAATTGTGGCCTCTAGGGTGTTCACAAGGTTTTTCTATGATTTGACCCGCTGACCTACTTTTTAAGCCGACATGATCCATATTCAAACTTCACTAAAATATTGTCACAATGATCATTCTGAGCAAGTTTGATGATGATTGGACCAAAACTGTGCCCTCTAGAGTGTTCACAAGGTTTTTCTATGATTTGACCTACTGACCTACTTTTTCACCCGACATGACCCATATTCGAACTTGACCGAGATATTGTCATGATGATCATTCTGAGCAAGTTTGATGATGATTGGACCAAAACTGTGGCCTCTAGTTTGTTCACAAGAAAAAGTTTACGCACGACGGACGACGGACGACGCACGACGACGCCGGACATCTTACGGTCACAAAAGCTCACCATGACCTTCGGTCAGGTGAGCTAAAAAAAAAATTATATTCAAATACCAGTTCTAGAGTAAGCCATAAATTAATGACTTGTGTAAACAAACTAGGGTATGTCCTGCATTGATTCACCTAATTGTCACCTTGCCAGCTTGCCGATAACGCCTGAGGCCAGTTTTCACGGTTTAATAATTTTGACACACGGGTCAAATTTCGCTGCGATAAGATCAAAGAACCCGACGTGGACTTGTCCAATTTTCACCTTGTTAGATAATGAACCAGTCTAACACCTTGTGCTGTAGGCATTTTTGTATACATGCTTGGATTAACAGTGGCAAATGGTCAGATTGTTATTACAACAATGATTTAGCGAAAATTTTCGAACCGATTTTTTAAAAATGTTATAGAATTATGGACCAATTTTTTAATCTTCTTCTGAAGTCAAAATCGGTTTATGGAAGGCAAATTCAGTCCAGAACCGGAAAACCGACATTTTCTCAAGCCCTGATGCTGTGATATTTATTTCCAGGTGATTTTCACATTAGTGCATGAGAAAACCTTCTACTTGCATTCATATTTGAACAGTCCTTGTACGAAGGAGCATCATCCCCTAATGTAGCAACCATATCGGCATGAATGTCCTTAGGAGCTAACCCCTTTTTATGGAGGTACTTGATGACACAACGATGCCAGATTTTGTCCATTTTCTCAAAAACGAGCTAGTATCAATTTTCAAAGTCTAGAATTTCTACGTTATTGCAGGTAAACTTGAACTCATTTGAGTCAAATCAAGTAATAAAGATTTGGATTTAATGAATACAAAATTTCATGGCTGTTCGATGTCTGCTTCTTGGTCAGGCTCAGAACTTTTCAGCCTACCCTCGTACATCTATATCAGCCAAAGTACAAGTGTTGTAAATATTGCAGGAGTTAGAATAGGTACCGTAATTATTCTAATTATTGGAACAGATAGGCATGATCAAACAGTACAGACCCTGATCAGAATGCTCCTGAAGGTGCAGTATGATTGGGGTCTACACTGTTTACCATTCCATCTACAGCTTTTGGATTTCTTGCTGGACTGTGTAACAAATTTGTTAAAATTTTAGGAGAATTACAGCAAATTCTTAAGATGTCTAATTGTTTAGGATTTTTACAGTAATGTTTTGAGCATTAACATGTGCAATAAGCTAACAGCACTTTAGAACAACTGGTCACTGGATGATTCGAGTCATCTTTTAATCTAATGTCATCTAAGCAGAGGCTAGCAAAGGCTCCAATCAGACAAGACTGATGTTCAGGATCTTAACTCTTGTCCTGCTGAATAAATAAACTTTGACACACCTATTTCTGACCATGAACCAATCAAATTACTTGATTAAATACATTTATTCAAAGTCACAAACTAGATGAAAAACAGTGTAGATGCACATCAGATGCTTTTCTTCAGAAGTCATCTGATCTTGATCTACACTGTTTGCAAAGGTGGCAGTTATCATGGTGCAGCAAGACAAGCCTTAATCACTGGTCTTTTAACATTCTGATGATTCCCAATTCAAATATATATATATATATATGAACATCATTCAACTGGTTAGATAAAAAGAAAGAATCAATGAGTTTCTGCTTAAAATAAGCAATTTAACAGCAGCTAAGTGACATGCTTTGAACATTAAAGCAAGACATTAACTACAGACTCAAAAATAAAAGAAGACTAAAACATTACTCTATCTTAACCCTTTCAAACCTTCTTGCTTATTTTAACGCACAGGAAAACCTTCAGTGGAGGTAACACTTTAAAAATATTTTATCTCCCTTATTATTTGTTTGAATTGAGATTTAGCATCCCATCAACACCATTTAGGTCATTTTGAGACGTTGCTTCAAGTTTTGTGGGACTTGTATCCGATATTGAGATGAAATGACATCTCAAGCTCTGCCCCCAAATGAAACCAATGGGGTTAACATGCATGGACAGTCTGATGCACCATTTTGCCTAGGCAGCCTAAGAACCTCTAAGCAGTTTACTGGTACTCATGTGTGTGCATGGAAGCACCATGCAGCCCAATCTATTTCTCCTAGCCTCGATTGGCTGGGGGGGGGGGGGGGTCTCTATTATAAATAGAGGTTTACACATGAAGGAAAGAATTTGCTCCTCAGGAAATTTACATAGAAAATGGATAAATTTTCTGTAAACAGTGAAGGCACTGATAGATACCACATTCATTGGCATCTAATTAGGGCCTGCATTGTTTGCCAATTACCCATTTTAGGTTTTGCAGCTCTAATGGATGCCTATGTCCAACGCCATACATGTACATGTTTTCATTTCACACAGCTCATATAGCAGATGGCAGCACTTTTAAGGGGAATAGGAACACCTGGCAGATTTTTCCGCCATTTTTCAAAGGGAGTCAACTTTCAGGACTTCCTGTTCTCTTTTCTATTAATTCTGTCCCATGGCAAAATGGGTCTACTCTTAAAGGAAAGAATTTGCTCCTCAGGAGCAAATTTTCCCTTTAAGAGTTGACCCCTATTGACATGGGTTACAAAAATACTTTTGAAGGAGTTGCCTCCCCTAAAGGTGTATCCATTTCCCTTAAAAGAGATCACGCTGGCATGAAGATGTTTGCTTCCCTTACAAACATATTCAGCCAATGACCTGCTTTAGGGTTCCGTGCATAAAATGGGTTAATATGAACACCCCTTTTTATATACAGACTTGCCCAGTTTCAAAGAAAGTAAAAGACCACTACAGATACACAGGGGTGAAAGGGCTCCAGGTTGGTCTGACACTCACTTTGTTGGCAGTTTGTAGAGGTACCCCTTTCCTTCGTTACTCCAAACAATTACACGGTCAACACTGAGGAAATCCCCACCAGCCCATCTTTCACCACAGCGGTTTGACTCGGAACATAACAGTGTAAAATCACCGGCATCGTAGATCTGAAATGATAACAAACATTCGGCATGTCATTTCGGCCACATCAAGTGAGAAGCAAACGTCCAAGCATGATTGTGGGCTCTGAGTGAGAGTGAGTGTTTGAGTTTTATATCCCACCAACAGCTAAGGTCATATGGAGACAGGACCTCGGTTTAAAGACTCACCCGAAAGTCTGGAGAAGCCCGGGATCGTTCCTGCGACCCCTGGTTTACTAGGCGAGTAGCGTAACCACTACACCACGGGGGCTTCTAATTGTGGGCTCTGAAAAGTCTCAAATCAGTCTAGATCATATAACGTCACTGTTATTTAGTGGATCACGTCATGTCATAAACACCATAAGATCACACCTGTAATAACACATAGCTACGGTACTGGCGAAGAATGTTATGATGCCATTCATGACAACCCTGCATTTTTTTTTACTGAAATTATTCAGCCATAAAATCTTATTAAGGGAAATGGGAACATCTGGCAGATTTTTCCACCAAGGGAGGCAACTTTCGGGACTTCCTGTTCACTGTTGTATAAGCCCTGTCCCACTGAAAAAGGGGTCTACTCTTAAAGGAAAGAATTTGCTCCTCAGGAGCAAATTCTTTCTTTTAAGAGTTGACTCCTATTGATATGGGAGACAAAAATACATTTGCAGGAGTTGCCTCCCCTGAAGGTGTTCCCATTCCCTTTAAAATGCAGAATCTTACAATCATGGTCATTTCATATGAAATTTATGAAACTCGCCAAAGGCTTGTTTCATAGATTTAATATGAAATGACCACTCGTGTAAGACTCTCTATGAACAGAACCTTAGTCAGATTACAACTTTCTTGACTGCATGAAGAAGCTGACCATCCATATAAGGCCCAGCTAGGAATCTGATCAGACTGCACCTCAGACTCTGCACGGAGGTGCAGTCTGATCAGAGTCTTTGCTGGGCACTCAATTTTGAGGACCCCAATTTGCTTGATGTGGCCTCATTTACTAACCTTCATCATTTGTAACCAAAGAATATGGCATTTGATATCAAAAGTATGATAATAAGGTATATAAAACTGTAGAAAAAGAAAAAAAGTCTTATTTACAGCATTTTAGGGTAAATTTCTGTATCAAGGTGAATGAATATATTTAACACATTTCATGCCATTTTTGCAAGGGAAGAAACTTTGACAGATCCCAGTTTTCTTCCATGTAATCTAAAAGGGGTCTTCCCATAATAGAATTACATCTGCTCTTCTACTGCATACTTTGCCCTATACACAAAAGAAACAGAAGTAATTTTTAAGCTGCCTGAATAAGCTGCTTTACAAGAAAGGAAAATATTATTTGAGCTACATATGACATGAGCAAACCGGCCTTTAGGTGGTAACTTGTCCCTGGGGACAAGATACTTGGGGGATAAGATAAACTATGACATCAGCCTAGGCAGCTGTACAGTCTATCAAGAGTCCTGAAATTTTAGCTCTAGAAACTAGAGGTATTGTTCTATTGAAGCAGCAAATACAAAGGTATTGATCAGACTGTGTAAATGTACAGACCGATCTGCACCCATGTTGTTCGCAAAATACAAAACAGGGGCCAGTTGTTCAAAACTAACGATTTCGTTAGTTAACGTATCTTTAAAACTTTGATCATTTATTATGGCAAATATGCTAATATTTTTGCTGAAAAAATGTGAGCAGCTTTTGCAAATCCAAAAGCTGCTCACATTTTTTTCAGCAAAAATACCGAAATTGTAGATACTGAACTGGCTAGAACAGTTAACAATATGACCACTAACGAGCTTGTTAAGCTAATGCTGCTTTGAACAACTGGGCCTTTTACTCATGATGAGGCTCTCACTGTATTTACCAATTGTATTCGGACAGACAGGCCTGAGCTATCATTGTAGACCCAGATGAGACATCAGGGCAACACTGTTTGCCAGTTACCCACATACTTTAAGACACAATATAGGGTGGTAAATTGTACTTGTTCAAATTTTAGAACAAATATGGAACAGAGTTGAGGTGACCAAATACGCGCGTGATAACATCCGGAATAAGTGTCCTAGAGTGATTCAATAAGCTTGAAGCTTTCATCGTAATTGAACAAAAATAAATTAGTATTAACGAAATACTTAGGGTAAAAACATGGTATATCAAGTGACCAGTGCACATCCAGATCAGCCAACAAATAGCAAACAACAGTGCTTGAACAAAATCTGTGATCATTTTCAATGTTCAGCTTTTTGTGCAGAATAAGCCAGGATGTGCCGAAACTATAAGCTATGATTGCTGTAATGAACCTAATTATTAGGACAGATAAGCCTGAGCAAAGAGTGCAAACCCAGATCAGACAGCTGCTTCATCTGATCAGGGTCTACACTATCTGAGCAAACAGTGCAGACCCAGATCAGACTGAAGGAGCAGTCTGATCAGGGTCTACCTTGTTTGCCATTCTGTAAGCACCTTTTGGGATCTTTGCTGGATCATGAAACAAATTTGTTAAAATTTTAGGAGAATTACAGCAAGTCCTTGAGGTGTCCGAATTTTTAGGAGTTTTACGGTATGTGCACATAAAGCAAGTGCTCAGCCTAGAGGGGGATTTCCTTCAGCGTAGTTCCAGGTACAGATGGGTAAGGAAGACATTTTTGGGATTTTTCTTATTTCTCCACTGAAATACCCTTTTATAACACTATTAATGGGGTCCAAAACAGAATCATGTTAGTTAAACAACAATGTTATATCCGAACAAAAATGTGTAGATTATATACAAAAATGACCATTTAAGGTCATTTTTCTAAATAATCTTTACATTTTTCGGTAAAAAGTTCATTTTCTTAATAATCCATACATTTTTTGGGATCCATCTCGAAACCATGCTATATCCAAAACCGTGCTATAAGGAATAGTGTTATAATCAGGTTGTGGTGTACTTGTTGTGGGTACATGCCGCAATTCTTACAAGTATCTTACAATGTATACTTCTGAAAATTATCTCTGGATTTGTCCTTCATAGTTCTGAATAACTATCGCCTAAGTTTGGGTTTGGGGGTTCTGGTATAAACAACATAATACAGGCCTCGGTGGCCTAGTGGATAAGAGCGCTGACTCTTAATCATTAGGTCTCTCACCGCTATGGCATCTGCTGCATGTCCACAACTATGTTTACATACAAAAGTTTGCAAGAAGATTCAGCAGACAACAAAAACAGACAACATTTTCAGATGCAGTTTTTTCGGCATCTTAAAGATTAAGAATGGCTTACACCCATCCAAAAAGATTATTTCCTTGTTATTTTATATTCAATATTAAGACCACCTAACCATTGAGACCATTTTTGGACAGCGAGAAAAGTGGTCACAAATGCAAATGTTGTTTTTTCTTAATTGCTCATCAAATATGATTCAGCTTTTTTGCCTTTTCAAAAACACATGGCAACTGGTAATTTTCTGCTTTATCTAGCTATAAATAGGTTGGTGGTGAGATTCTGTCATATTATGGGTGTTGGGAACTTTCCGTGCATATATGTTCTATATACAGTCAAACTTCAATGACTCGATCACCTTTGGGACCTCGAAAATCTGTTCGAGACAGGGGTAGTTCGAACCTCTGAGGATTACTGACAGGAGGCATAACGGGATACTTTTAGGTGTTATATAATGGAAATTTTGCAGTGTGTACTCATTAGAATCGCCTCATTGAGGCGATTCTAATGAGTACACACAGCATACATTTGCAAGATAAAAAGACTATAATCTGCTTGATTCTCCCACACTATTTCTTATGTACAGGATTTCCCTAGGGGATCAAGAATGGCTTTGACTCAGCCCTGGTAACCGAGCCATCAGTGTTTGAGCCATCGATGTTCTACTGTATGTTCTACACTCCTAAAAAACTGTTCAGTGATAAATCCTTGCTGTACATCATGTTTAACCTTGGTTCGAGCCTCGCTCGGGTCACATGTGAGATGCCAAGTTCTGCAACGGAAGGTCAGGTGGTTTTTCTCCGGGTACTCCGGTTTTCGCCCACCTATGATTAACGATCGGCTCGATATGAGTGAAATAATCTTGAAAGAGGATAAGATAAGCCTTTGATGTGCACTATGGTCCGAAGGAAATGTTTATTGGAGATCATTAGACAGACCACCCCTTTTATATAAGGAAAAAAATGTGTCTTTAAGCAGACAAGCTATATAGGAAGTGCTAAATCTAAACCAGACAAGAAATAAAGGCAGAGTTTTTAAAAAGTTTAGCAAGAGCGTTAGAACAGGTGAAACCCACAAATTATTGGAAATCTTTTTTTTTTCTTTCTATTTTTGTTTTAGGATTAGGCTGGGCTCTAGAAGCTACAAATACATTTGCTATTTTTCAACAACTATACACTGCTAAGACAGTACAGAAACTGGGAACTACTCAAACAAATCAGTCGCATACTGCTAAAATATCATGCCAATCATACAGTAAAACATTAACTGCTTATGCCTTTGCAAACAGTGTAGATCCAGATCAGATGGCTTCTTCAGAAGTCATCAGGGGTCGAGTCATGAGTCATGGTAACAAGTCATCAGTGTTCAAGCCATAAGTCATGGTTACACATCATCGGTGTTCAAGTCATGAGTCATGGTAACAAGTCATCAGTGTTCAAATGATGAGTCATGATAACATGTCATCGGTGTTCGACTCATTAGTCATGGTAACAAGTCATGAGTCATGGTAACACGACATCGGTGTTCAAGTCATAAGTAATAGTAACACGTCATCTGTGCTGAAGTCATGAGTAAGGCTACACTTTCACTTTGTAGTATCGTGTATGGCATAAAATGCAAACACATGCAATTTTCCACATATTCTCATTCTTAAATTTTACTTAAGGAGAATGGATACACCTTCAGGGGACGTGGCCCTCCAAAATGTTTTGCATCCCCTATCAAAAGTCTAAAATATGTTTTTGTTTCCCATATCAATAGTCTTTCAAAATGCTTTTGTCTCCCGTATCAATAGTCTTGAATGATTTTGTCTCCCATATCAAAAGTATTTCACAATGTTTTTCTTCTGTATCAATTGTCTTTCAAAATGATTTTGTCTCCCATATCAAACATCTTTCAAAATGTCTTTGTTTCCCCAAATCAATATTCTTTCAACATGTTGTTGTCTCCTGATTCAAGTCTTTCAATGTTTTTGTTTCCCATATCAATAGTCTTTAAAAATGCTTTTGTCTCCCATATCAATAGTCTTTCAAAATAATTTTGTCTCCCATATCAATAGTCTTTCAAAATGTTTCTGTTTTCCGTATCAAAAATTTTTCAAACTGTTTTGTCTTACCTATCAATAGAGGTCTACACTTAAGTTAAAGAAAAGAATTCACTCCAAAGATGGAGTAAATTCCGTCCTTTAAGGGTAAGCCCCTTTTTGGAGGGGAACAAACCCCTTTCTCTGTGGAGTCTAGCAAATGGGAAACCCAACAGGAAGTCATAAATGTAATCTATCTTGCACAAATGACCATAGGTATCCTTTCTCCTCATTAACATACAGTATGTTTGATATAATTACCGTACATGTACTTGGATTATGACCAGCGCCACTAATATATGTAATAATATTTGTTACTTGAAGCCTACAGTGAAATTCCACTATTAAGACCACATAAAATTAGGACTAATTCTGCTATAAAAAGCTTATTTTGAAGGTAACACTGAATTTTTCTTTGTGTTTTCTACCTTCAATGTCCTCTGGCCAAGGACCACCTTTGGGACTGTTCAAAAGTGGTCTTTAAGACCACTTTTGAACAGTCCCAAAGGTGGTCTTAATATAGGAATTTTACTGTATTTATTGCTAGACATATCTGATAATCATTTCTGTCACATTATTAAAGTTTCACTCTTTACCTAACCCATTCTCAGCTGAATACAATCTTCCTAAATATACAACTAAGTCTGCTAACATTGCGCAGACAATTATTTTGCACATCCTGTATTCACATATCCCTTATTATCAGCTTCACTATTATCAGTGCAGTGGTAGTTCAAAGGTGTGTCCCTTTTCAACATATTCATTTTCCTGTCCTTTTAAAAATTCAGAGGCCACTTTTCCCTGTAGCTAGTTGATAGGGAAGCATTGCAATGTTTTTGATTATGAATATTGAGTGGTGGCTTGGACAACGTCACATGTATCTATCAAAACTTTACATGTGCAATGTTATGAGACTGCACTGGAGTCCATTTTGAAATTTAGGTGTGTCAGGTTGAGTTATTTTTAGAAATTATTTACAAAACGGCTGAATGTATGTCAAAAAGTGAAGATCCTGATCAGATGCCACAGCTTTTGATGTCTGATGTGAGCCTTCACTATGAACAAGGAACCCTTTAACTGACAATAATGACATCTGCAGATATGATTTTTTTTTCCATGTTGTTTTTCAGAGAAATAAGGTTTGACATTACATGTGAATAATCTGCTCAGCAGACAATTCACATGAAATGTCAAGCCTTATTTTCCTTGAACAGTAATTTAAGAAATCCCAATTGCCATCTGCTCTAAAAATTACATGGCACTCATCCCTCATCCCGCTGCATAAATTTAGCCACACTCATTTACATTTCAACCAATCAAATTACTTGATGTAATTTTTTCATTCAAATTTGAAAACTGAATAGCGAACAGTGTAGATCTAGATCAAATGGCTTCTTCAAAAGCCATCTGATCTGGATCTACACTGTTTGCAAAGGTAGGGGTTGTCGTGAACAGCAGGATAAGGGTTAACAGTTAAAACAGGTAGAACTTGGGTAGAAAATAGCAGGACTCAAATGATTGATATCATGGAGTTCACAAAACAACTTCTGAGAGTATGGATACACAAGCAATAAAATGTCCTTGAGCACTGTCTGCATCAGGTAAACAGCTGAGTATTGAACACCCCTGTAAACCCCACGTTATACAGAGAAAAATAGGGTTTACAGGGGTATCCATTACTTCCCTTATTTCTGCTCAAAACCTATTTTGTGAGTACTCTTTAGAACCACCACAAAGAGGCAGTTCTATCACACACAATCTCCTCTGGAATAAGAAATTTACGAAGTAAGAAAATACCACAAAGTTTCCTCTGAAAATTGCTAGTTCTGGCGATACAAAAAAAAACAGCATTCAACCCAGGGGTGGGTTACTGTAATTTCAAAAATATTTTGATTCTATTCATCAGGGCCCAGTTGTTCAAAGCGTCGTTAGCTTAACGAGCTCGTTAGTGGTCATATTGTTAACTCTTCTAGCAAGTACAATATCGTAAATTTTGGTATTTTTGCTGGAAAAATGTGAGCAGCTTTTGCGTTAGCAAAAGCTGCTCACATTTTTCCAGCAAAAATTTCAGCATATTTAATTTGCCATATTTAATGATCAAAGTTTTAACGATACGTAAACTAACGACATCGTTAGCTTTGAACAACTGGCCCCAGATTTAGAGGATTTAGATGAAACACACAAGGAGCAAATTCTATGCCTCCAATCTACTAATCAGGGATGTGCTGGTTTGGACAGGACTCTGTTTGCAACATGTTACTCAGTGATTGATTCTACAATAATCATAAAATACACAGAATCTTCAGTGGCTCAAACACTGATGGCTTGTTTACCATGGTTGTTTCAAACTTGTTTTTCGAGTCCCTAGAAAATCCTTCCCAAAGTTTCAGTCTACAGATTTGTAGGGATATTTTGGGGTGTTTTAACTTACTTTACCTTGAAAAGGTATGTTGTGTGCACTCATTAGAATTGCCTCAATCAGGCGATTCTAATGAGTGCACTCAACATACCTTTATTAAAGAAAAAGTATTTTGTGTGCACTCATTAGAATCCCTTTAATGGCACAATTCTAATGAGTACACACAACACACCTTTATTCTAGAAAAGGTCTGTTGTGTGCACTCATTAGAATCACTTCAATGATTTGATTCTAATGAGTACACACAACACACCTTTATCTAATAGAACCTCAAACAGATTCACTGACCTGTCACTTTGAACAACCCTAACTAAGCAGCTGTCTCAAAAGAAGTTTCATGGGCCCAAAGGTGTTCGAGCCATTGAAGTTCAACTGTACATAAAAGAAATTAGCATTAATTAAAACAATTAACCAAATGATTTACTGTTCAGCACTGTGGGGAAAGCTTTGCTAGCATCTGTTCTATGACTGCCTATGGGAAGCACAGCTATAACATAAAACCATGTATGGTACAATAACCAGTTACATTGATACATTACCCGCTTCTCTCTGCCTACTCTTACAACATGGGGAGCTCGAAACGAGTACACCTTGAAAATGTATGATAACAGTGAAATATACAGAAAGCCAACATTTTACTAACTATCTTCTTTGCAGGATGTTTCCTAACCCTTAAGACATCAATCACAACCATTGTCATTTGCTTTGTTGTCTGCTAATTACTTATAAAGAAGTTATTCCAAACAGTGTGGACACATAACAGACTGCTCCTCTAGGAGCAGTCTGATCTTGATCCACACTGTTTGCTTGTATCCAAAGTATTTTTAAATAGTTTGCAAGAAGATGCAGAAAATGACATATTCAGGTGCTGTTTTTCTTGGTGTCTTAAGGGTTAATCCTTATTCTGCTGTTCATGACAACCCCTACCTTTGCAAACAGTGTAGATCCAGATCAGATGGCTTCTGAAGCCATCTGGTCAGGATCTACACTGTTTTGTCATTCAGCTTTTGAATTCAAATGCAGAGAATATATCAAGTAATTTGATTGGTTGATAGTCAGAAATGGGTTTGAACAAATTAATTATTCAGCAGGATAAGTTTTAAGTCATTACAACACTGCCTAACTGTGTCACCTTTTTTCTTTTTCTTTTTTCTTTTCTTTCTTAGGCAAAAACGGAAAAAGGGTAACAATGAGTTTACACCTATGGAATGAGACAGCTATATTGGTATACTTCTGAGAAAATATGATTAACATTTCAGTATGGTTTGAAATTATGTTACCATGATAGCAAAACTTCAGTGAGAAACTTTTCCTCAAATTCTCGCACAAAGATTTGTAAGTTTAATGTTCCCTTCAAAACTACTTAGGTGTTAGAGATATCTCAAGCCCTGCTGCACAATGATAGCAATAGAGTTTAAATGCATGGACAGTCTAAAACACACCACCGCCTGGGCATGTTTAGACCTTCTAAGCAGGTTACCAGTAGTCATGTGTGGTTAGTTTCAGCTCTGCATGAAAGCAGCATCTATTTCTCCAAGCCTAAATGGCCCTCTGCTTACATTGCTACTTCAAACAATCAACTAGTATCAGAGGGTACAGTCACATACAAGGAGGGGTGTATCTATTGACAATTCCCATTTTTTCCCATAAAATCCCTAACATATTAAAACTTAGAAACCCTGGGGGATGCAAATTATGACAAAACCTGCAAGACTTCTCTCAAACCAGCCTGCATATCACTGCAGTCTGATTCAAACCAGCCTGGACATCATTGCAGTCTGATCTGTTACTTAGTTCAGGGTGGATATGCTAGATGATCTAGGTCCCTGCAGACCACACAGGTATACTTGTAGGCTTTCTTGTGTGCTGGCTCAGTCAACACTATTCATTTTTGAGATGTTGCTTCCAATTTTGTGGGACTTTCACCTGACACTGAGATGAAATGACATCTCAAGCCCTATAGCCCTTTTATGAAAGTGCCGATCGACATATCATAGGCATTTTTTCTACAGAAGTGTGGATTTTTTCTCTATCGAAAGCGCATTTCAAAAGTGCAGATTTAATGCATTTTAGTTACTTTAAACAATGTTTGCAATATTTTAAATCGAATGTCATTAGTAGTAACGATGTTTGGGTGGTCCAACAAAAGCATTGTTGTATCTCGTTATCTAATAACAGGAGCCAACAATACCCTTCCGTTCACCAAATGTTTAACTCAATGCCTGTTGCCCCCTGCTCACCAAAAATCTCATTTGACTTGAGCATACAGCTCTTGCCTCTCCACCTTTTCATCATTTCTTTCATGGGTACGATCCATATTTATTGGCACTATAGTAGACAAAGCACTGTCTGTTCTGACATGATGCTTACATTTTTATTTTTTGCTTGTCATTACGATAACTCACCCATACGACATAGTGCATTTTTCACATCTCCAAAATGGCTACTTTTCTGAAGAAAATCCTTCATATTTTTCTTATAAATGCTCAAAACATAGGATGTGGGTGCTCGTTAGAACCGCCTCATTGAGGCGGTTCTAACAAGTACCCACAACCTATGTCTTGGAGCAGAAATAAGAAAAATAATGAATACCCCCGTAAACCCCGTTTTCTCTATATAAAGTGGGGTTTAGGGGGGTCTTCATTTCACGGATTTGACCATGTGATGTACAACCCCATGAAATATCCCCACCCTTTAAAACATTATCAACTCGGAAGACATATCTCTCACATGTCAAACATTTCTGTCCTTTGTTCAGCTAAGAAATGTTAAATTCAATAGTTGGAACACACTCTAAAATAAAGTCTGTAAAGTTTGCTTTTGGAATTCTATTTATTCCGTATAAATATCGTTATGTGAATCCCAAACAACTATACACATTACAGGCAAAATCAAATGCCAAACTCCAAACTCCAGGCCAAGTTATGTAATTTACGTATCCCAGGTAATAATTACCTTTATCATATGATGTCACGTCTGAGAGTGTAATAAAGCCATGTATTATTTTCGATAATCCACTGGTGGATTAAATATGCAAATTAGCTAGATATGTCCTGTAATGTTACATGTACGACGTCCTTAACGACGTCGTGTTTACTAATGGCGGAATATTGACATTTTTGTAGACAAACGTGAATAAAATGCGTTTTAAATGTCATATGATAAATAGAATCTTGCATTCGTGCTCGTGCAAAGCCTCACATTTTATCCCTTTTCCTCAACTTGTTTAATAAATTAAATAATACATGAGCACTCATGTAAGATCCTCTATTTAATTCAATAATTGGCCTTAAGGCAAGCAGCGATTATGATGACATGATCTCCAGCTCTTTTTAAACATGGTCACGGTATGGTTTCTGTGCTTTTGATATACGTCCCTGCCAAGGTTTAAAAGGGGGTCTGACTTGTACCCCATTTTCTGGGCACTTCTGGGCGGACTTAGACCTTCTATGCAGTTTACCAGTACTCTAAAGTTTGTTCAGTTTCAGCACTATGTGGAAGCACTATGCAGCCCATCTATTTCTCAAAGCCCCAACTGGTGGGTGTGAAGGGGGAGGGACTCTGATAAGATGTTGCATCACATGAACAGCCCAGTCAACACTATATAGGTCATTTTTTGAGGCGGTCAGTTTACCTATCCACACTTTTCCTGGGCAGGCTTATACCTAAGCTTTTAACCAGTACAGTGCACATTCTTTTGCCAGAAACTGACAACTGCCCTTCCTGAATCAGGGCAAGGGAGAGAATGACCTTAGAAAAGATTTCATGATCAATTTCCACGAAAGAATGTCGCAGGTATCAAAATAGAAGTGAAGGCAATCCCGCGTCCTCCTGATCACCAGTCAGATTCAATGACATTGTTAGTTTTTAACAACCGGCCCCATGTCATAAGCTGTGTAACACAGACAATCATTATATGCCCTGGACATGTACACTATTCAAATATACTATACAAATTGAGTACATTCAAAATATATTAAAAATCTTAAACTGTACATTTGAATATTTACATTCTTAGCACATGTACAGAAAAAAAAATCCTAGAATTAACTATTGAGATGTTTGTTTGTTTGTTTGATTTGAGGTTTAATGCCCCCGTCAACACTGTAAAGGTCATTTTGGAGATGTTGCTTCCAATTTTGTGAGACTTTTACCCGACATTGAGATGAAATGACATCTCAAGCCCTGTCGCCCAATGAAACCAATAGGGTTTATTAGCATAGACGGTCCGCCTCGCACCACGGTTTCGGGACAGGCTTAGATCCTCTAAGCGGTTTACCAGTACTAGTGTGCGGGTTGGATTCAGCTCTGCGTGGAAGCATTGTGCAGCCCATATATACTATTGAGTTGTAATGCTGTTCATATGTTGTTCATACTTCAATGAATAGGCCAACCTTGGTAGCTCAGTCGGATGCGCGTCTGACTGGTGATCAGAAGGAAGCAGGTTCCAAAAGGATTGCCGGGATTAGCAACATTCTTTCGTGGAGATAGATCATGAAATATTTTCTACAGACATTCTCTCCCTTCCGCTGACTCAAGAAGGGCAGTTGTCAGTTTCTGGCGAAAGAATGTGCACTGTACTGGTTAAGCATTTATGTATAAGCCTGCCCAGGAAAAGTGTGGATAGGTAAACTGACTGGCTTTAAAGTGACCGAAATAGTGTTGACTGGGCTGTTAAACTCCAATACAAACAAACTTGAATGAATACATTGACTCATGCAATGTCAGTAACATCAAACTAAGCAATCTTTCAATCTGACAACGTTATGGCACCAGTGACACTGTTCCCATGTCAATAGGAAAACTGTGTGCACTGTGCAGTTACATACTTGCTTTTTATTTTCAGTGCTCAAACCAAAACTTTTCGACAAATAATGGATGGAAAAAGATATAAGTTGACCCATTTTATACTAATGGACTCTTCCATTGTATATGTTGCTCAAGTCCATTTGCAAGATTAGGGGTGTCAGGCCTTTTTTTTTGTTTTTATTGTATTTTTGAAGGAAAATTCTGTGAGCAAATAATGCAGGCCCTGAACAGACATCACGTTCTGCAGTGTCTGATCTGGACCTGTACTGTTTGCCAAGGTACCCCTTCAGGAGTTTCCTGCATGCAATGGGTTAAATTCCATGTCAGAACAGATATTAAAGTTTTGAAGCAACTCTATTGCTACCATTTTGAATATCTAATTGGCATTATTAAGAATTAGAACTTCAAATAATACCAAAACTCAAACACCAAACAACATTTTTTAATCAGATTTGATAGATCAGCATCAATACAGGAGATAAGCAAAAACTTAACCTACAGCAGAAATGCATCAGAATCTAGTAAAACTGAATGTTAGGAATAATTAAAACCACTTATTCCCATAAATTCCATATGGCCACATCCAGGATTGAAAATTTAGGAATGTTTAAGCTGTCATAATATGGGCCCCGTCAAGTGATTTTGGTACTTATCGCCTATGCCAGCAGCGAAGGTTCAGGCAAGCCTGCGCATCCGCACAGTTTCGCCAGAACCTCCGCTGCTCGCTCATACAAGCAGTGAATCAAGAGGAACCATCAGACAGAAAGCCATATCCCCGGCCCCTCTGAATGGCTGGGCATGCGCAGTTAAAATTTGTCATGACGGAATGCTCGAAGACACAAATTTGCTTGGCGGGGCTCATATGTGTTTTCACCGATGGATTTTACCATATTTACTCTTAACATTTTAGGAGTCAGAAGAAACTATCTATAACATATTTTGGCAACAAAAACTTTTGCTTAGTGGCAAATAGTGTAGACCTCTTCTGATCTGGGTCCAAACTAATTTTGCAGAATATTTTCATGACATTCTGATGTCCGAATACTTAGGGTAAATACTGTAATGAGGTCTGCAGCAAACTGTTTGGCAAGAGATGATCTTTAGTGTAGTTACACAGTTTTCCTGTCTTTTCCCCTTTTAAATACTCATTTGTTTTTTTTCGTGTCATGGTTTTATGTCCCCATCAACACTATTTAGGTTATTTTGAAGATATTGTTTACAATTTTGTGGGACTTTTACCTGACACTGAGCTGAAATGACATCTATTACCCAAAGAATCTGCTTGGGTTTAAGGTACAGTCTGACTCGCACCACTTTCATTTTCAGCTCTGTGAGAAAGCACCATGCAACCCAATCTATTTCTCCGAGCCCGGATAGGCTAGGGCGTAAAATTTTCAAGTAACCATCAGGCAATAAAGCAGACCACAACTGTTGTGGTTAGTATCTTAAGCATTTAATTTTTTTTTTTTTTTTCGGATTTTTTTTTTTTCTAGAAACAAATTAAAACAAAAAACACCTTACCCTAATTTACTGTATGTATTCAGAAAGACAGGCCTAAACAAACAGTGTAGACTCAGATGAACTTCTACACTGTTTGGCACTAATCTTGCTATTTTTAAACGTGTCCAAATCCGATAGAAAAATTTTACTTGTTCAAATTTTAGAACAACAGTGGAAAGGATTTGAGGTGTCTGAATACTTGGGGTAAATATGGCAGGTACACAATTTTCCTTCTTGCTTTGGGCATTATTCATTACCTATGCCAAAATCATGATAAAAATATTATCAACTGAAGTGGTTTACAGAATTATTTAACTCTTATCCCGCTGTTCGTGACAACCCTTACTTTTGCAAACAGCATAGAAGCCATCTGATCAGGATCTATGCTGTTTGACATTCAGTTGGTAAATTTGTATAAATAATTTACATCAAGTAATCTGATTGGTTCAAATCCAGAAATGGGTGTTGTTATGGGATAAGGGTTAATAGAGGAAATGAGAGACAGAACTTAAAGCAAATGGCAATGGTAAAGCAAATGACAATCTATATTGTAGGCTGCTAAACCTTGCATTAATCATTGTTGTAAAGCCTGGAGGTAGTAGGGACGTCATGCCAATGTCTAACAGAACATGTCTGCATAGACATGCTAATAAAATGCATAGCTACAGAAAAAATACAGTTAAGCATGCCTGCACTACATTCACAATTCACTCACAATGCATGATTCACACTGCCCAATATTACTTGAAGCTAACTCTTATCTTGCTGTTCACGACAACCCCTATCTTTGCAAACAGTGTAGATCCAGATCAGATGGCTTCTGAAGAAGCCATCTGATCAGGATCTACACTGTTTGGCATTCAGTTTATGAATTTGTAGCAATAAATTACATCAAGTAATTTGATTGGTTGATAGGCAGAAATGGGTGTGGCTTAAATGAATATTCAGCAAGATCAGGGTTAAGATATGCAAACATAGCAAAATACCAAAGGCAGAAAAATACTTCATACAAGCTAATTCTGAAGTCTTAAAACTTGTGTTATGGGGTCCAATTAAAAGGAATGGATACACATTCATGTAGAGACAACTCTGTCAATAGCATTAGTCTCCCTTATCAATAGGGGCCAATTCGTAACCCACTTCCTGCTGAACCACTATAACCCCTTCCTTTGCATGGTTTCAGAAGAAAGTCATCCTATCAGGATCTGCACAGTTTGAATTTGAATGCATACACTATTTCAAGTATTCTGATTGGTTGATAGTTAGAATGGGTGTGGCAAAATTAATTTACTCTGCAGGACAAGAGTTAATTGTTGATTTTTTTTTGGTTTACTAACAAGTCACTCTTTGTGTTGTTTACGAAAGAAAGGAAGGAAAGAGATAGGAGAAATAGGCTGCGAAAGGAAAGAGAGATGGAAGCAAATAAGGAAAAAAAAAAAAAAATACTGTAATGCTATTTTGAAAAGAGTTAACTTTTAGAATTAGGAAGCTGCTTTTCTATTATTACAGTGCTTTCAAAAGGGCCCTTACCTTTGAAGTGTTGATGGGGACGTTAAACCTCAAATCAAACAAACAAACAAACCTTTGAAGGAAAGAATTTGTTCCATGGGAGCAATTCTTTCTTTTAAAGGCAGCCACCTATGAAAAGAGAGGCAAAGTGTTCTATGTGTATGAGTAGTTTGTGGTGTGTATTCATTCCCCTTAATTTGGTTGATCTTGGTCCCCATCAAGTGACACCTACCTGCCAATATTTGGAGCAGACAATGAGAACAGTTCTCTGGTTGTAAGGACAACAAGTTAGGGTCTGGGCATTGAGACATCTTATCTGCTTTGACTCATCCTCCTGAATGGGTTTGTTCTGAAACAATAGCCAACAACATTTTTAACCCTTTCACCCCCGAGTTTCAGAAGTGTACTGATGTATCTCTGATTTTGGGATGCACATTACGATAAAACATCCATGTGACATTAATAAGTTATTTTGATTCTTGACGGGGAGCATGGGATCATACCCCTCCCACTCCCACCCCTTGAGAGTGATATTTGCCGAGCCGTTAGGCCACACACGAGTACTGGTAAACCGCTTAGAAGGACTAAGCCTGCCCAGGCAAAGCGGTCTGAGTCCAATCCTCCAATGCATATAAGCCTTCTGGTTTCATTGGGCAGCAGGGCTTGAGATGTCATTTCACCTCAATGTCGGGTAAAAGTCCCACAAAATTGGAAGAACGTCTCCAAAATAAAATAAATAGTGTTGATGGCGATGTTAAACCCCAATTCAAACAAAAACAAACAAACAAATACTTGGCTCTTCCTTTGAGCTACACCCAGAATGATACTGCAGAAAATAGTATTACAGTAGAACTTTGATGGCTCGAACACCGATGGCTCGTTTACCATGGCTGAGTCGAACCCGTTCTTGAGTCCCTTTGAAATTTCTTGACATAAGAAATAGTGTGGGATGATTTAGAAGATTTTTGTCTTTTATCTTGCAATTGTATGCTGTGTGTACTCATTAGAATCGCCTCGATGAGGCGATTCTAATGAGTACACACAGCATACCTTTTCATTATAAAACACCGGAAAGATATCCAAAAGTATATCGTATACCTCCTAGCAGTAACCTCAGTGGCTCGAACTACCCCTGTCTCGAACAGATTTTCGAGGTCCCAAAGGTGTTCAAGCCATTAAAGTTCGACTGTAGTTATTTTGATTCTTGACCTGGACCATGGTGTCACATTCCCCTCCTGAGAGCTGTATTTGCCAAAGCCGTTAGGGGAGGGTAAATATTGATATCAGGCAGGAACTGTGAGTGAGTGTTTGAGTTTTACGTCCCACCAACAGCCAAGGTCATACGGAGACGGGACCTCGGTTTTAAAGACTCATCCGAAAGTCTGGAGAAGCCTGGGATCTATCCTGCGATCCCTGGTTTACAAGGCGAGTAGCGTAACCACTGCACCACAGTGGCTTCTACATGGACTGTGATCCCATTTTCAAGGCCAAGAATTAAAATAATAAATTTGTTATATGACAAAGCTTTCCCATTACATTTTATACAATGTTGCAATTTTTTCCAAGGAATTCTTTTGCAGCAGAAGTCATGAGAAGTAAATGTTTACACGAAATGTCATCAAATGTGCCCTCCTGTAAGCACACAGTGCTCAGTGGGAAAAACTTAGCAACATATTAGAATGAGAGTTTAATAATGAAAAACAATAAATTAAAGTACCAAATGAATTATAAAATAATCAAAAGTTTCTTATTATGTGTTATTTATTAGCTGAGAATTATTGTGGTGCATGAAATTGTTCTGCTTGAATCTTTCATCAACTGGGCGGTGAATCTAAGATGGGGGAAATCGCAATTCAGCAAAAGTGAGAAGAAGTGATAAGTGGTGTATAGAAAATGATTGCCCTTGTGCTGTCCGATCAAAGGCCTACAAATGTCTTTGCAGAATAACGGTGCTAAATGTCACACTCTATGTAGTCATGCTTCTTTTCTACAAAGATAGATCCATTTTTATTTGAATTTGAAAACTGAAGGAATAAATTATATCCAGTCTATGATTGGCTAATACTCAGAAATGGGTGGCCAAATAATTTCATTCAGCAAGACAAAGTTTGAATTTCTAGCATTCTAATTTTACCTTAGATTCTGAGCCAGTGAGAGCCCATACTTTGACAGCCCCAGAATTTGAGATAGCCACAATCACATCATCTGCAAAACATAAAATAATGAGAAATGAGGGCTGATTAATAACACAGCCAACTTTCTTCTAAAACGTAATTAACGTGCAAATAAAAATCAGAGTAACAAGGCCACCACAACCTCTTTTTATACTGCAATCAGCCATTCTAGTAACCTAACAAGAGGGCCATGATGGCCCTGGATCGCTCACCTGATCCATAGCGTAACAAGGGGGCCCCAGGGAGGGCCATTACTGACCCCAGGGCTATAATGTGCATAATGTTGAGGGAGGCCTAAAAAGGTGAAGCTTCATACCAAATATCAACAGAGGCTATAATTTGAACAATCTTGGCAAAGGTCCACTAGATGAAGCTACACACCAAATATCAAAGACCTGGGCCTTGCGGTTTCCGAGAAGAAGATTTTTTTTAAAGATATTCCCTACATAAGCCTATGTAAAACCAAATGGCCCCGGGGCAGGGGCATTTTTGGCCTCAGGGCTGTATTTCAAACAATCTTGATAGATGTCTACTAGATGAAGCTTCACACCAAATATCAAATACCTGGGCCTTGTAGTTTCAGAGAAATAGTTTTTCAAAGATTATCTCTATGTAAGTCTATGTAAAACCAAAGGGCCCCAGGGCAGGGGCATTTGTGGCCCAAGGCTATAATTTGAACAATCTCGGTAGAGGTCCACTAGATGAAGCTCCATACCAAATATCAAAGACATGGGCCTTGCAGTTTCAGAGAAGAAGATTTTCGAAGATTTCCGTATATAAGTCTATGTAAAACCAAAGGGTCTCGGGGCGGGGGCATTTTTGGCCCCAGCACTATAATGTGAACAATCTTGGTAGGGGTCCACTAGATGAAGCTTCATACCAAATATCGAAGACCTGTGCCTTGCGGTTTCAGAGAAGAAGATTTTTAAAGATTTTCCCAATATAAGCCCATGTAAAACAAAAGGGCCCCGGGGTGGGGGCATTTTTTGGCCCCGGCACTATAATTTGAACAATGTTGGTAGGGGTCCACCAGATGAAGCTTCATACCAAATGTCAAAGACCTAGGCCTTGCGGTTTCAGAGAAGAAGATTTTTAAAGATTTTCCCTATATAATCCTATGTAAAACCAAAGGGTCTCGGGACGGGGGCATTTTTGGCCCCAGCACTATAATTTGAACAATCTTGGTAGGGGTCCGGTAGATGAAGCTTCATACCAAATATCAAAAACCTGAGCCTTGTGGTTTCAGAGAAGAAGATTTTTGAAATTCGGTGAAAAAAATCTATTTTTGGCTCCCGTGACCTAGATGTGCAACGGACCGGACCGGAACCATTTGAACAACTTTGAAAGGGTACCACCTAAGGATCATTCCTGTGAAGTTTGGTCAAAATCCAATCAGCGGTTTAGGAGATGTCATTTGAAGAAATTGTTTACGCACACACGCACTGACAATGGACGAAAAGTGATCACAAAAGCTCACCTTGTCACTACGTGACAGGTGAGCTAATAAAGGGGGTAGAATAACTGCACGCTATAATTGGTAGTGACCTATAATACCTTCTACTGACCTATAATACGTCTAGTGACCGTTTATAGTCCCCGCCTACTTTCCAGATCCCAAATTTGGAAGTGTAATCAACAACATGCACCTTTTATACACGGGAAAACAACGAAACTACAAGTTAAAATCTTTGCAATCTTTATTTAAACACATTTTCAGAAATTTCAGCTAAATCTTTACCTTCTCGGGCTTTCCTGGTTTGAATGGTCCATTAAAATAATTGCCCACTGCTACTGCCGTTGCATCTCAACATCGAAAATAATTTCTAAAGTTAAAATAAACAATTTATTTGCAGATTTTCTTACAGAATGTAAAGCGCTGAGAAACTTTTATTCGAGCGTCCATGTTGATTCCTACGTCTCTGTGCCGCGGTGACGTCAGAAACTTTGCACTCGTTGACGTCACGTTATACTACGTGTGTGCGTAATGGCACTGAAATGTCATTTAACATGCCACACTTTCTGCTGTCTTTTTGTGCTTAAATTTGCTAAATTATTGCAAAACCCTTTGATTGTTTTGAATTGCGGTATAAACTAAATACATGATTAGTGACTTTTATAATAAAATACAATCGGTTTGCCCCGACAATTTTATAGGAACTCGCTAAAGTTCGCCCCTATAAAATTGTCTAAGGCTCACCGATTATATTTTATTATTAAAGACACTAACCATGTATTTACTATATAACACAATTATTGGAGTCCAAATCAGAAATCATGTTAGTTTTGTTTGTATTGGAGTTTAACAGCCCAGTCAACACTATTTAGGTCATTTTTGAGCCGGTCAGTTTACCTATCCACACTTTTCCTGGCAGGCTTGTATGTAAGCGGTTAACATGTTTTTAAATGTTGAATTGGGTAATAAAACAGTTACTAGATGGCTGTTTAGAAAATAGTCAAATCTTCGGCACCCATCTGATGCACTATTGCCCTCAGCCTTCAGCCTTATGCTTTAGGTGGTCCAGAACATCCTGGGGCAACAATTTTGTTTGTTGTCTAAACAGCCATAAAATAATTGTACATGTATGTTGAATAAAGAGGTTGTAGTGTCTCGTATTTCAAAGGCAGACCCCTTTCCAGATATGTCTGGATGTACTGTCTCCCCTGTCATAGCAGCAGTTAAAGACACATTTTTTTCCTTATATAAAAGGGGTGGCCTGTCTAATGATCTCCAATAAATATTTCATTCGGACCATAGTGCACATCAAAGGCTTATCTTATCTAAGTGATTATGAGGTGATTATGAGCAGATTTCTTGTTTAATAGGGGGCTCAATAAGGGTACTTGAGTGATAGAATAATTTACTGAGATTGTTTCCAAGAACATATTATTTAAATAACTTCTTTTTTATTTTAAAATAAAGTAAAGAAAAACACTGATATCCATTGTTTCCTTTACTCAAAAGTGCAAAGAAGTAAACAAACATGGTAAATGAATTGATTAACCTCAAAATTTAATCAATCAATTTACCTTTATTTATTTATTTATATTTATTTATTTATTTATTTTGGTTGAAAGTATGTGATACACAAAACATATAATGTCTAAAACATTAGCATTTTATAGTTTCAGTCAAAATGGAACTATAAAATGTTATTTGTTTTAGACACAATCATATCAGAAAAGAGAAAAGAAAAAAGGATTTTTTTAAGATTTTATTTTTCACCTTTTCAAGTTTAAAACTATTAAAATAACAAACACAATTAAATTTATTTTTCTTATTTATATTGCAAACATAGGTTGTTGTTGCTCGTTAGAGCCGCCTCATTGAGGCGGTTCAAACGAGTACACACAACCTATGAATCAATGAGACGATTCCAACGAGCACCCGCAACCTATGACTTGGAGCAGAAATAAGGAAAATAATGTATACCCCTTAAACCCCCATTTCTCTATAGAAAGTGGGGTTTAGGGGATGCTCCTTTTTCCTCAAAAACATATATTGTGTGTCCTCGTTAGAACCGCCCCATGGAAGCAGTTCTAATGAGCAGTCACACTGTAAAAACAAATTGTGGGTACTCGTCTGAACCGCTTCATCGAGGTGGTTTTAATGAGTACCCACAATATATGTTTATATGTTTAGAGCAGAAATAATAAAGTTATCAGGATTTTATCTGAAAAAAATCATTTTTGGTGGAAAAAATTTACCAATATATTTGAATTGGCATTTTCTGTAATTATTATAAATAATGGCTACTAAATATAAAATTGGAAAAAAAGGTGCTAATGATTCTTCCATGCCAATTAAAATAAGGACTTAGGTGTATTCGTAAATGAATAGATGTCATTTGTCAAAGTCATATCCCTAGGTAATTTATTACCCTCTCTTAGTCCCCTACCTGTATGACAGCCTGAATACCCTAAGTGTATTTTATCTCAATGCTCGATTCTTTAATAAACGGTCATTAGGATGTTATGTAATCGAAAAATGTGTCTTTAAATATTTAAGGTGTATTTTTCAGCTTTCTGTAATGATACTAAGTATTGGGACAGATATGCCAAAGCAAACAGTGCAAACCCAGATCAGTCTGATTAGGGTCTACACTGTTTGCCATTCTGCCTGCACCTTTTGGACTCTTTGCTGGATCGTGAAACAAACTTGTCCAAATTTTAGGAGAATTACAGCAAGTCCTTCATGTGAATTTATAGGATTTTTATGGTAGCATAAGCATACCAGTGTTTCACTGTTAGGTTGGATGAGTTCCGCCGGTACTTAGCCAATTAAATTTTAGGATATATCCATAATTACTTACCATCTCTTTTCATTGGTCGCAGAACACAGCAGGCACTGATCCAATCAGGTGTCACTCTAGAACTGAGAGTATAAAGGATCTCAAATGATGAAGGATCTATGATCAGTATTTCAGGATAGTAACCATTACACACTAGTCGTATGTCCTTGGTGGCAGAGAAATGGTAAGCCTGAAGAAGCAATTTTCATTGACATAGCTCTACATAAGGAGTAGCAAACAGGATAATCAAATTATTTCTATATTTCTTGTAAGAAATATATGTTGTGGGTACTTATCAGAATCATCTTGTTGAGGCGATTCTAAAATGTACCCAAAAACATATCATTTAACCCTTGTCCTACTAATCCCGGATATGCCTTATCTTTGAAACAATGTAGATCCAGATCAGATGGCTTCTGACGAAGCCATCTGATCAGGATCTACATTGTTTGCCATTCAGATTGTGAACTTGTTGTAATAATTTGCATCAAGTAATCTGATTGGTAGATAATCGAAAGTGGGTGTGGCATATATGAATATTCAGCAGAACAAGGGTTAACTGAGAAATAAGAAAATCTATCCCAACATTCCCTTGTTAGCACTCCTTACATGGAGCTATGAATTAGTCTAACAATCCAATGAGCCACTCAAGATAAAAGATAAAGAAGCTTTATTTAATGTCACATTCACCATATTTGCATTATTTGCTGGCCCCCAGCTTGCACATTGTCAATATTGGAAAAACAGGTAACCAGAGTCCCCTGACCTTTCAAGGTCAGGGGGGTCTGGTTACCTGTTTTTCCAACACTGATAACCTTCAGACTAGGAACTAGCAGATAATGCAAATAAGGTGAATATCTGAAACAAATAACATAAGAACCTCTGTAGAGCTTTAATTGTGACAAAGTATCCTTCAACAAATACTTACTTGCCTTCATTTATCTTCCTAGGGTTACCCCTGATAGTGTGAGCATCACCCAAGGGAGCACCTAGTACCATTTTTACGACCACTGAGCTATCAGGGCCGGACAGAGCTATCGGGGCCCATGTTCCAAGTAATGCATCCAGTGAAGACTCAGATCAGCCGGCATATCTATCCAAGCAATTCAGGCTTTACTAGGTGCTTTGTGGATGACCTTTTGTCCACAGCTTTTTCACGCAGTAGCTAAAAGCTGTGAATTGATCAGTGGATGTTTGTTGGTTTGTTTGAAGTTTAAGCCCAGTTCATGTTCAGCCAGTCAGTTTACCTACCCACACTTTGCCTGGATATGCTTATACACACAAGCAGTTAACCAGTGTAAAGCACATTCTTTTGCCAGAAACTGACAACTGCCCCTCTTGAACTAGACTATGAAGTGAGCATATGCTCACTAATACCCCCGGCCAAAGCCATCGGTAGCTTAGTTCCTGAAAAATCTTCACAAAATTTAAGGTAACTCACAAAATACACATCTCAGTAGCAAATATAACAAAGAGGAATAACTCTAAAGCACCTGGCCCCACAGCCCAAATTTTCTTTCCCACAATACAACTTGTTATGCATGTTGTTTGTACCAAATTTCAAGTTTCTAGGTGCAGTAGTTCCTGAGAAATCTTTGACACAAAATTTAAGGTAACTCACAAAATACACATCTCAGTAGCAAATATAACAAAGGGGAATTACTCTAAAGAACCTGGCCCCACAGCCCCAATTTTCTTTCCCAGAATACAACTAGTTATGCATGTTGTTAGTACCAAATTTCGAGTGTCTAGGTACAGTAGTTCCTGAGAAATCTTTGACACAAAATTTAAGGTAACTCACAAAATACACATCTCAGTAGCAAATATAACAAAGGGGAATAACTCTAAAGAACCTGGCCTCATAGCCCCAATTTTCTTTCCCACAATACAACTAGTTATGCATGTTGTTTGTACCAAATTTCAAGTTTCTAGGTACAGTAGTTCCTGAGAAATCTTTGACACAAAATTTAAGGTAACTCATAAAATACACATCTCAGAAGCAAATATAACAAAGGGGAATAACTCTAAAGAACCTGGCCTCACAGCCCCAATTTTCTTTCCCACAATACAACTAGTAATGCATGTCGTTTGTACCAAATTTTAATTTTCTAGGTAGAGTAGTTCCTGAGAAAAAGGGGAATTACTCTAAAGAACCTGGCCCCACAGCCCCAATTTTCTTTCCCAGAATACAACTAGTTATGCATGTTGTTAGTACCAAATTTCGAGTGTCTAGGTACAGTAGTTCCTGAGAAATCTTTGACACAAAATTTAAGGTAACTCACAAAATACACATCTCAGTAGCAAATATAACAAAGGGGAATAACTCTAAAGAACCTGGCCTCATAGCCCCAATTTTCTTTCCCACAATACAACTAGTTATGCATGTTGTTTGTACCAAATTTCAAGTTTCTAGGTACAGTAGTTCCTGAGAAATCTTTGACACAAAATTTAAGGTAACTCATAAAATACACATCTCAGAAGCAAATATAACAAAGGGGAATAACTCTAAAGAACCTGGCCCCACAGCCCCAATTTTCTTTCCCAAAATACAACTAGTAATGCATGTCGTTTGTACCAAATTTTAATTTTCTAGGTAGAGTAGTTCCTGAGAAATCTTTGACACAAAATTTAAGGTAACTCACAAAATACACATCTCAGTAGCAAATATAACAAACGGGAATAACTCTAAAGAACCTGGACCCACAGCCCCAATTTTCTTTCCCACAATACAACTAGTTATGCATGTTGTTTGTACCAAATTTCGAGTGTCTAGGTACAGTAGTTCCTGAGAAATCTTTGACACAAAATTTAAGGTAACTCACAAAATACACATCTCAGTAGCAAATATAACAAAGGGGAATAACTCAAAAGAACCTGGCCCCACAGCCCCAATTTTCTTTCCCACAATACATCTAGTTATGCATGTTGTTTGTACCAAATTTCAAGTTTCTAGGTATAGTAGTTCCTGAGAAATCTTTGACACAAAAAAAGTTTACACACACACACACAGAAAAGTTTACACACACACAGAAAAGACAAAAATTATATACCCCTTCGGCATACATAGTATGCCGGGGGTATAATCAGTGGCAGAGAGAGAATGATCATAGAAAAAAAACAACTTCATGATCAATCTCCAAAAAAGAATGTTGCCAGACCTGATCACCAATGCCTATCTGACTAAGCTGCCAAGTGTTGATGATCAGTGATGAACATGCCACTTTTTGTCCAACACAATGGACTGTGCACACTCTTATTTGAAGGAACAGCTTTGCTTGGCTAACTCTTTGCTAACTCTTTTAATAGAGATTACATCACTAACATCATAAACAGTATCATTATGTAATAACACAAAACTGTATGATCACATGATTTATATCACTTCTCAAGATTTTTTTTTTTGTGAAACAAGGGTCCCTGCATGCATGCAGGGACCCTTGTTTCACAAACAAACTGCCCATATTTCGAAGTTTTCGTCCTCAGGTTTCATGCAAGGATGGCATGCATTGGCTGCATTTTGTAAATATGCAAATAGCACTATGTGATATAAAAATTTACTCTGTGATATATGTATTTCATTTCTTATTTTAGTCGCTTATTTCTCTGTTGTACAAACTGTGATATTTTTTATATGTTAGTCGGAAGAAAAATCTCCTAAGAGCTTGAGTTCCAATGTTTGTAAAATTGATCCGACGTTAAATAAATATTACTTGACTTAACTTGAAGAATAATGTACCACAACCTCTTTATAGTACTATTGTTGGGGTAAAAAGCTGAAAACATACTAGTTTAACAGCTGTGTTATATTCAGACAAAAATGCATCTACTTTTATACAGACAGACAAAAATGTATCTACATATATACAGACTAACATATTGGGGATAATATTCTTATATAGACTAAAGGTATGTTGTGTGTAGTCATCTGAATAGCCTCATCAATGTAATTCCTTTGAGTACACACAACATATATGTTCGAGATAAAAGAATCTCTCTGAATTACCCAGCACTTTTTCATGTTTAGAGCTACCACAATGATCCTAAGTATTTGGACAGACTGGCTAAAGCAAACAGTGCAGACCCTGATCAGACTGCTCTGACTGGTCCTACTGGAGCAGTCTGATCTGGGTCTGCACTGTTTGCCATTCTGTCTGCACTTTTTGGACTCTTTGCTGGATTGTGAAACAAATTTGTCAAAATTTTATGAGAATTGCAGCAAGTCAATAATTTTTAAGATTTTAAGGTATATGAAGAATTCCCTGTGGACTGAAGAATGGGTTTAATACATCCGTGGTAAATGAGCTATTGGTGTATGAGTCAGTAAATTTTCACTGTAGTTAGTAACAGTTGTTAAAATAACTATAATGGCAGCATGCGTGTTAAAACCACATGAAAATGCTAGATCACCTGCATACAGCTGTGTGTGTAAGACAGCTTTGTTGTTTCTACACATCTTCCATCAGAAATGTCCCATAAACACATCTCTCTGAAATAAAGACACATTCTGTAAGAACCATTGTTTCATTAAAATACTTGGACATGGAAGGCATAAGGCCCATATCAGACTAAAAGGGAAGTGATCCTAAGTATTAAGGAGCAGTCTGATCAGGTCTACACTGTTTGCCATTTTGTCTGCACCTTTTGAAGCTCTTGCTGGATCATGAAACAAATGTTAAAATTTTAGGAGAATTACGGCAAGTCCTCAATATGTCTGAACTTTTAGGATTTTTACAGTAGTATTATGTAATAAATAATAAAGGTAATTCATTTAATGTTCACTGAAGTATGAACAATATCAGCTCACAAGCAAAGTTTCTGTGAACAATTTCGGGTCCACATACTTTGCTCGTGGCATGATGTTATACAAACTTCAACGAGAATGTAAACAGAGCGCGGACTGTCGTCTGATCAGTTCTTTGTTCTGCAATATATGGATGGCTGTGGACATGTTTGCCAAGCAAGGACTGTCATCTGATCTGTTCTTTGTTCTGCAATGTATGGATGGCTGTGGACATGTAAGCAGAGCCAGGACTGTCATCTGATCTGTTCTTTGCTCTACAATGTATGGATGGCTGTGGACATGTAAGCAGAGCCAGGACTGTCATCTGATCTGTTCTTTACTCTGCAATGTATGGATGGCTGTGAACATGTAAGCAGAGCCAGGACTGTCATCTGAACTGTTCTTTGTTCTGCAATGTATGGATGGCTGTGGACATGTAAGCAGAGCCAGGACTGTCATCTGATCTGTTCTTTACTCTGCAATGTATGGATAGCTGTGGACATGTGAGCAGAGCAAGGACTGTCATCTGATATCTTCTTTGTTCTGCAAGGTATAGATGGTTAAGGACATGTAAGCTAAGCAAAGATTGCCAACTAATCTGTTCTTTGCTCTGCAATGAATGGATGGCTGTGACAATGTAAGCAGAGCCAGGACCCTCATCTGATCTGTTCTTTGCTCTGCAATGTATGGATGGCTGTGGACATGTAGGCAGAGCCAGGAATGCCATCTGATCTGTTCTTTGCTCTGCAATGTTTGTTTGTTTGTTTGTATTGGAGTTTAACGGCCCAGTCAACACTATTTAGGTCATTTTTGAGCCGGTCAGTTTACCTATCAACACTTTCCTGGGCAGGCTTATACGTAAGCGTTTATCCAGTACAGTGCACATTTTTTCGCCAGAAACCGACAACTGCCCTTCTTGAATCAGCGGAAGGGAGAGAATGACCGTATAAAAGATTTCATGATCAATCTCCACGAAAGAATGTTGCCGACCCCGGCGGGAGACGAACCCGCGACCTCCTGATCACCAGTCAGACGCGCATCCGACTGAGCCACCGAGGCCGGCTGCTCTGCAATGTATGGATGGCTTTGGACATGTAAGCAGAGCCAGGACTGTCATCTGATCTGTTCTTTGCTCTGCAATGTATGGATGGCTGTGGACATGTAAGCAGAGCCAGGACTGTCATCTGATCTGTTCTTTGCTCTGCAATGTATGGATGGCTGTGGACATGTAAGCAGAGCCAGGACTGTCATCTGATCTGTTCTTTGCTCTACAATGTATGGATGGCTGTGGACATGTAAGCAAAGCCAGGACTGTCATCTGATCAGTTCTTTGCTCTACAATGTATGGATGGCTGTGGACATGTAAGCAGAGCCAGGACAGTCATCTGATCTGTTCTTTGTTCTGCAATGTATGGATGGCTGTGGGCATGTAAGCAGAGCCAGGACTGTCATCTGATCTGTTCTTTGCTCTGCAATGTATGGTTGGCTGTGGACATGTAAGCAGAGCCAGGACTGTCATCTGATCTGTTCTTTGCTCTGCAATGTATGGATGGCTGTGGACATGTAAGCAGAGCCAGGACTGTCATCTGATCTGTTCTTTGTTCTGCAAGGTATGGATGGCTGTGGACATGTAAGCAGAGCTAGGACTGTCATCTGATCTGTTCTTTGTTCTGAAATGTATGAATGTCTGTGGACATGTAAGCAGAGCTAGGACTGTCATCTGATCTGTTCTTTGCTCTGCAATGTATGGATGGCTGTGGACATGTAAGCAGAGCCAGGACTGTCATCTGATCTGTTCTTTGTTCTGCAAGGTATGGATGGCTGTGGACATGTAAGCAGAGCTAGGACTGTCATCTGATCTGTTCTTTGTTCTGAAATGTATGAATGTCTGTGGACATGTAAGCAGAGCTAGGACTGTCATCTGATCTGTTCTTTGTTCTGCTATGTATGGATGGCTATGGACATGTAAGCAGAGCTAGGACTGTCATCTGATCTGTTCTTTGCTCTGCAATGTATGGATGGCTGTGGACATGTAAGCAGAGCCAGGATTGTCATCTGATCTGTTCTTTGCTCTGCAATGTATGGATGTCTGTGGACATGTAGCCAGAGCTAGGACTGTCATCTGATCTGTTCTTTGCTCTGCAATGTATGGATGGCTGTGGACATGTAAGCAGAGCCAGGACTGCCATCTGATCAGTTCTTTGCTCTGCAATGTATGGATTGCTGTGGACATGCAAGCAGAGCCAGGACTGTCATCTGATCTGTTCTTTGCTCTGCAATGTATGGATGTCTGTGGACATGTAGCCAGAGCCAGGACTGTCATCTGATCTGTTCTTTGCTCTGCAATGTATGGATGACTGTGGACATGTAGCTATAGCCAGGACTGTCATCTGATCTGTTCTTTGTTCTGCAATGTACGGATGGCTGTGGAAATGTAAGCAAAGCAAAGGCTGCCATCTGTTCTGTTCTTTGCTCTGCAACATATGGAAGGGTGTGGACATGTTAGCAAAGAAAAGACTGCCATCTGATCTGTTCTTTATTCTGCAATGTATGGATGGCTGTGGATGTGTAAGCAGAGCCAGGACTGTCATCTGATCTGATCTTTGCTCTGCAATGTATGGATGGCTGTGGACATGTAGGCAGAGCTAGGACTGTCATCTGATCTGATCTTTGCTTTGCAATGTATGGATGGCTGTGGACATGTAGCCAGAGCCAGGACTGTCATCTGAACTGTTCTTTGCTCTGCAATGTATGGATGGCTGTGGACATGTAAGCAGAGCCAGGACTGTCATCTGATCTGTTCTTTGTTCTGCAAGGTATGGATGGCTGTGGACATGTAAGCAGAGCTAGGACTGTCATCTGATCTGTTCTTTGCTCTGCAATGTATGGATGGCTGTGGACATGTAAGAGCCAGGACTGTCATCTGATCTGTTCTTTGCTCTGCAATGTACGGATGACTGTGGACATGTAAGAGCCAGGACTGTCATCTGATCTGTTCTTTGTTCTGCAATGTATGGATGGCTGTGGACATATAAGCAGAGCCAGGACTGTCATCTGATCTGTTCTTTGCTCTGCAATGTATGGATGTCTGTGGACATGTAAGCAGAGCCAGGACTGTCATCTGATCTGTTCTTTGCTCTGCAATGTATGGATGGCTGTGAACATGTAAGCAGAGCCAGGACTGTCATCTGATCTGTTCTTTGCTCTGCAACATATGGAAGGGTGTGGACATGTTAGCAAAGAAAAGACTGCCATCTGATCTGTTCTTTATTCTGCAATGTATGGATGGCTGTGGATGTGTAAGCAGAGCCAGGACTGTCATCTGATCTGTTCTTTGCTCTACAATGTATGGATGGCTGTGGACATGTAGGCAGAGCCAGGACTGTCATCTGATCTGTTCTTTGCTCTGCAATGTATGGATGGCTGTGGACATGTAAGCAGAGCTAGGACTGTCATCTGATCTGTTCTTTGCTCTGCAATGTATGTATGGCTGTGGACATGTAGGCAGAGCCAGGACTGTCATCTGGTCTGTTCTTTGCTCTGCAATGTATGGATGGCTGTGGACATGTTAGCAGAGCCAGGACTGTCATCTGATCTGTTCTTTGTTCTATTTGTATGGATGTCTGTGGACATGTAAGCAGAGCCAGGACTGTCATCTGATCTGTTCTTTGTTCTGCAATGTATGGATGTCTGTGGACATGTAAGCAGAGCCAGGACTGCCATCTGATCAGTTCTCTGCTCTGCAATGTATGGATGGCTGTGGACATGTAAGCAGAGCCAGGACTGTCATCTGATCTGTTCTTTGTTCTGCAATGTATGGATGGCTGTGGACATGTAAGCAGAGCCAGGACTGTCATCTGATCTGTTCTTTGCTCTACAATGTATGGATGGCTGTGGACATGTGAGCAGAGCAAGGACTGTCATCTGATCTGTTCTTTGTTCTGCAATGTATGGATGGCTGTGGACATGTAAGCAGAGCCAGGACTGTCATCTGATCTGTTCTTTGTTCTGCAATGTATGGATGGCTGTGGACATGTAAGCAGAGCCAGGACTGTCATCTGATCTGTTCTTTGCTCTACAATGTATGGATGGCTGTGGACATGTGAGCAGAGCCAGGACTGTCATCTGATCTGTTCTTTGCTCTGCAATGTATGGATGGCTGTGGACATGTAAGCAGAGACAGGACTGTCATCTGATCTGTTCTTTGCTTTGCAATGTATGGATGGCTGTGGGCATGTAAGCAGAGCTAGGAATGCCATCTGATCTGTTCTTTGCTCTGCAATGTATGGATGTCTGTGGACATGTAAGCAGAGCCAGGACTGTCATCTGATCTGTTCTTTGCTCTGCAATATATGGATGGCTGTGGACATGTTGGCAGAGCCAGGACTGTCATATGATCTGATCTTTGTTCTGCTATGTATGGATGGCTGTGGACATGTAAGCAGAGCTAGGACTGTCATCTGATCTGATCTTTGTTCTGCTATGTATGGATGGCTGTGGACATGTAAACAGAGCTAGGACTGTCATCTGATCTGTTCTTTGTTCTGCAATGTATGGATGGGTGTGGACATGTTAGGAGAGCCAGGACTGTCATCTGATCTGTTCTTTGCTCTGCAATGTATGGATGGCTGTGGACATGTAAGCAGAGCCAGGACTGTCATCTGATCTGTTCTTTGCTCTGCAACATATGGTAGGGTGTGGACAAGTTAGCAAAGCAAAGACTGTCATCTGATCTGTTCTTTGCTCTGAAATGTATGGATGGCTGTGGCAATGTAGGCAGAGCTAGGAATGCCATCTGATCAATTATTTGCTTTGCAATGTATGGATGGCTGTGGACATGTAAGCAGAGCCAGGACTGTCATCTGGTCTGTGCTTTGCTCTGCAATGCTAGGATGTCCGTGGACATGTAGGCAGAGCAAGGACTGTCATCTGATCTGTTCTTTGCTCTGCAATGTATGGATGGCTGTGGACATGTAGCCAGAGCCAGGACTGCCATCTGATCTGTTCTTTGCTCTGCAATGTATGGATGGCTGTGGACATGTGAGCTAAGCAAAGACTGCCAACTAATCTGTTCTTTGCTTTGCAATGTATGGATGGCTGTGGACATGTAGGCAGAGCTAGGAATGCCATCTGATCAGTTCTTTCCTTTACAATGTATGGATGGCTGTGGACATGTAGGCAGAGCTAGGAATGCCATCTGATCAGTTCTTTCCTTTACAATGTATGGATGGCTGTGGACATGTAGGCAGAGCTAGGAATGCCATCTGATCAGTTCTTTGCTTTGCAATGTATGGATGACTGTGGATGTGTAAGCAGAGCCAGGACTGTCATCTGATCTGATCTTTGCTCTGCAATGTACGGATGGCTGTGGACATGTAAGCAGAGCCAGGACTGTCATCTGAACTGTTCTTTGTTCTGCAATGTATGGATGGCTGTGGACATGTAAGCAGAGCCAGGACTGTCATCTGATCTGTTCTTTGCTCTACAATGTATGGATGGCTGTGGACATGTAAGAGCCAGGACTGTCATCTGATCTGTTCTTTGTTCTGCTATGTATGGATGTCTGTGGACATGTAAGCAGAGCTAGGAATGCCATCTGATCAGTTCTTTGCTTTGCAATGTATGGATGGCTATGGACATGTAAGCAGAACCAGGACTGTCATCTGATCTGTTCTTTGTTCTGCTATGTATGGATGTCTGTGGACATGTAAGCAGAGCCAGGACTGTCATCTGATCTGTTCTTTGCTCTTGAAAGTATGTATGGCTGTGGACATGTAGGCAGAGCCAGGACTGTCATCTGATCTGTTCTTTGCTCTGCAATATATGGATGGCTGTGGACATGTAAGCAGAGCCAGGACTGTCATCTGATCTGTTCTTTGTTCTGCAATGTATGGATGGCTGTGGACATGTAAGCAGAGCCAGGACTGCCATCTGATCTGTTCTTTGTTCTGCAATGTATGGATGGCTGTGGACATGTAAGCAGAACCAGGACTGTCATCTGATCTGTTCTTTGTTCTGCAATGTATGGATGGCTGTGGACATGTAAGCAGAGCAAGGACTGTCATCTGATCTGTTCTTTGCTCTGCAATGTATGGATGGCTGTGGACATGTAAGCAGAGCTAGGACTGTCATCTGATCTGTTCTTTGCTCTGCAATGTATGGATGGCTGTGGACATGTAAGCAAGGCAAAGACTGCCATCTGATCTGTTCTTTGCTCTGCAATGTATGGATGGCTGTGGACATGTAAGCAGAGCAAGGACTGTCATCTGATCTGTTCTTTGCTCTGCAATGTATGGATGGCTGTGGACATGTAAGCAGAACCAGGACTGTCATCTGATCTGTTCTTTGCTCTGCAATGAATGGATGGCTATGGACATGTAAGCAGAACCAGGACTGTCATCTGATCTGTTCTTTGTTCTGCAATGTATGGATGGCTGTGGACATGTAAGCAGAGCCAGGACTGTCATCTGATCTGTTCTTTGTTCTGCAATGTATGGATGGCTGTGGACATGTAAGCAGGCCAGGACTGTCATCTGATCTATTCTTTGATCTGCAATGTATGGATGGCTGTGGACATGTAAGCAGAGCTAGGAATGCCATCTGATGTTCTTTGTTCTGCAATGTATGGATGGCCGTGGAAATGTAGGCAGAGCCAGGACTGTCATCTGATCTGTTCTTTGCTCTGCAATGTATGGATGGCCGTGGACATGTAAGCAAAGCAAAGACTGCCATCTGATAAGTTCTTTGTTCTGCAATGTATGGATGGCCGTGGACATGTAAGCAAAGCAAAGACTGCCATCTGATCTGTTCTTTGCTCTGCAACATATGGAAGGTTGTGGACATGTTAGCAAAGCAAAGACTGCCATCTGATCTGTTCTTTGTTCTGCAATGTATGGATGGCTGTGGATGTGTAAGCAGAGCCAGGACTGTCATCTGATCTGTTCTTTGCTCTGCAATGTATGGATGGTAATAACGCCATATTTTCGATAATCCACTAGTGGATTAAATATGCAAATTAGCTAGATACATCCCGTAACGTTACATATATGATGTCCTTGACGACGTCGCGTTTACTAAAGGCGGAATATTGACATTTTTGTAAACAATCGTGAATAAAATGCGTTTTAAATGTTATATGATAAATAGAATCTTGCATTCGTGATCATGTATTATTGAATTTATTAAACTCGTTGAGGAAAAGGGATAAAATGCTCGGCAAAGAGCCTCGCATTTTATCCCTTTTCCTCAACTCGTTTAATAAATTCAATAATAAATGAGCACTCATGTGAGATCCTCTATATTCAATATGCTAAATATGGATTACAGTTTCTTTGTACTTTTTGTGATGCAAATTCTTGTTCTGCATGTCATTGTGTTTTGATGTGTTTGCACTTTAATGAACTGATGACAGATGTCGTATTGCTATACTGCTAGTTGCGCGGTTGTATGATGAACCATGCTCTAAAGAGTTTTTTTTTTATATACAATCAGACATAAAAGGGGTCAAATAACTGCACATCATAATTTGTAGTGACCTATAATACCTTCTACTAACCTATAATATGTATATTTACTATTTATAGAATGTACCTATTTTTCACTAGTTTTCAGGTACCTCATTTGCAAGACTTAGTTTAAACAATAACATGCAACACTTTATACCCAGAAAAACAACCAAACTGCAAGTTAATATCTTTGCTATATCTAGTTAAACAATTTTATGGAAATTTTAGCTAGATTCTTAGATGCACACCCCTTGATTTTTTTAATTACGGTACAAACTAAATACATGATTAGTGTCTTTAGTAATAAAATATAATTGGTTTGCCGTGACAATGATATAGGGCTCACTAAAGCTTGCATCTATAAAACTGTCCAAGGCCCACTGATGATATGTTATTGTTCAAGACACTAACCATGTATTTACTGTATATATATTTGTTATCTTGTGTCATGACTAAAACTCCATGGAGACTGAATAGGGCTGGCTAATCGGAGCTGAAAAGAAAATCGATTATCAGTCATGTCATTGCGATCGATAATCGATTAGTAATCGCTAAGATTTTTATCATTTTTTTACCTGTCTGGCTTTCTGTCTGAGCATGACTCTTACCATATGTTGCACTTTACCATATGTATATTTGAACAGACGGGCCTGAGCAAACAGTGTAGACCCAGATGAGGCGCCGCATAATGCAGCGTCTCATCAGGGTCTGCACTGTTTGCCACTCATCCAGCTATATTAGGCATAACTTTGGGTAGTAAATTGCACCTATCAAGTAATCGATTAAAAGCAAATCAGAAATGATAATCATTTTTGTGGAATTAATCGATTATAGGATTAATCGTGGCAGCCTTAAGACTGAAGACTGAGATTGAAATCAGCCATGGCAAAGAAGCCAAGTGGTCAAGTGGTTGAATTTTCACTGTATACCTCATGGACAAACAGAACTGAGCAAACAGAAATGTTGACCAAGATTAGGTGCCCTGGAATGTGGCGTCTCATCAGGGTCTACACTGTTTGCCACTGATTCAGATAGCAAGTTGTACTTGCTCAAATTTGAGAACAAGTCTGATAAGGAATTGAGGTGTCCAAGTTCTTAGGATAAATACGGTGAAGTCGGTAATTTATAATGATTATACTGTCTTACCCATTCTCTGAAGCACTGACAATATAAGTACTCTCCAGCTGTCCTGACCCGGGCGCTATACATGTAATGGCAGCAGTGTGACCAAACAGCATGTGACGAGGGTAGATCTGGAAAAAAAAAATAGACAGAATGACAATTTTGAAGAGTATTCTCCCATTAATTCTGATACATCCTTCAGGGGTGGCAACTCTTTCAATAATATTTAAGACTCACATTTCAGTAGGAATCTACTCTTAAAGACACATTTTTTTCTCTATATAAAAGGGGTGGCCTGTTACATAATCTCCAATAATCAAGTCCTTCGGACCATATTGCACATCAAAGGCTTATCTTATCTAAGTGATCATGAGGTGATTATGAGCAGAGACTCTCTGAGAGATATGTTTAAAAGGGGGCTCTATAAGGGGAACTTGTGTGATGGTATATTTTTTACTGAGATTGTTTAAAAAAAAATGTTGTTTTAAAGTACTTCTTTTTTAATTTTTATTTTTAAAAAAAGTAAAGGAAAACTCTGACAGTCATTGTTTCATTGACTCAAATCTGAAAAGAAGTAAACTTAATGAATTGATTAATTCAAGATTGTGTTTGTTCGTTTCATTTGAGGTTTAACATCCCAGATAACATTGGTTTGGTCATTTTGGAGATGCTGCTTTCAATTTTTTGGGGACTTTTACCCGACACTGAGATGAAATGACATCTCAAGCCCTGTTGCCCAATAAAACCAATAGGGTTTATAAGCATGGACAGTCCGGCTTGCACCGCGATTTAATCATTCAATGAACATTTATTTATTTGGGGTTTGGAGGGATATACATTATTTTTCTTATTTCTACTCAAAAGCATATATTGTCCTCTTTAGAATCCCCTCGCATAGGCATTTTTTACGAGTACTCACAATGTAAAAATATTGTACAGTAAAACTGGGGTTTAGAGGGGATACATTATTTTTTTAATTTCTACTCAAAAACATAAATTGTGGTTTCTCGTTAGAAGCACCTTAACAGTGCGGTTCAAACAGGTACCCACAATATATGTTTTGAAAACAAATTGTGGGTTCTCATTAGAAGCGCCTCCCCGAGGCGGTTCTAACAAGTACCCACAAGAAATAAAAAAGTTATTGCCTGGACACAAAAATAAAACTTTTTTTTACCTCTGACCTCTTAGTAAGACCTTGACCTTGGAGGTACCGATCTGGGTCTAGCGTGCAACACATCGTCTCATGATGGTTAACATTTCTGCCAAGTAATTTCATAATCTATCCAGAAATAAGAAAGTTATTGACTGAAAACTAAAAAAGGCCCCTTTTTTGTCCTTTGACCTCTTAGTACGACCTTAACATTGGAGGTACCAACTAGGGTCATGTAAGCAACATATCGTCTCATGGTGGTTAACATTTCTGCCAACCAATTTCAAAATCCATCTAAAAATAAGAAAGATATTGACCAAACACGAAAAAAGGCCCCTTTTTTACCTTTGACCTGTAAGTATGACCTTGACCTTTGAGGTACCGATCTGGGTCATGCATGCAACACATCATCTCATGGTGGTTAACATTTCTGCCAAGCAATTTCAAAATCCATCTAAAAATAAGAAAGTTATTGACCAATCACGAAAAAAAGGCCCCTTTTTTTTACCTTTGATCTCTATGTATGATCTTGACATTTGAGGTACCAAACTGTATCATGCATGCAACACATCGTCTCATGATAGTTAACAGTTTTGCCAAGTAACTGCAAATTCTATCTAAAAATAAGAAAGTTATTGACAAAACACAAAAAAAGGCCCCTTTTTTACCTTTGACCTCTAAGTATGACCATGACCTTTGAGGTACCAACCTGGGTCATGCTCACAACACACCATTTTATGGTGGTTAACATTTCTGCCAAGTGATTTCAAAATCCATCCAAAAATAAGAAAGTTATTGACCAAACACGAAAATGGGCCCCATTTTTGACCTTTGACCTCTAAGTATGACCTTGACCTTTGAGGTACCGACCTGCCTCATGCGCACCATACATCATCTCATGGTTGTTAATATTTCTGCCAAGTAATTTTAAAATCCATCTGAAAATAAGAAAGTTATTGACTGGACACGATTTGCCCATACATTCATACATACATACCAACAAACTTCCAAGGGAGATAATTCAACTAGAGCTGCCGCCTAACGGGCGCCAATTATACCCCCGCATGCGTTGTCAGACAAATTTTTGCAAGTATTTGACCTTGAGGAAGGTCAACGTAAAGGTCAAGGTCAGGTTTGTGTATATCAATCTTAAGTTCTAGTGGCAAGGTGTGTGATGTGTGAATATTAAAGAAATCTGTCAAAGAATAAGGAAGTTATGAGCAATGTTAAAGTTTTTTGTAACAGACTGACGACAGACAAATTTTTACAAGTATTTGACCTTGAGGAAGGTCAACGTAAAGGTCAAGGTCAGGTTTGTGTATATCAATCTTAAGTACTAGTGGCAAGGTGTGTGATGTGTGAATATTAAAGAAATCGGTCAAAGAATAAGGAAGTTATGAGCAATGTTAAAGTTTTTTGTAACGGACCGACGACAGACGAAAAGCTGACTCCTATATACCCCCTTCAAACTTCGTTTGCGGGGGTATAAAAAGTATGAAAGCGAGAGTTATAGTTCTTGCGCACTACACGTCGTCTAATATTGATTAATATTTATATGAAGTTTCGTGAAGATAGCTTGAACGGTTTTCAAGTTATAGAGCGGGCACGAATGTGTGACAGACGGACAGACAGACAGACAGAAACATAATTAACAAAGAAAATATTTCAGGAGCGATCTCCTGCGACCTCCTGATCACTCTCAGATGACAACTCTCGCTTTTATACTTTTTTATACCACACAGATAGTGAAATTTTCCCTCAGTCTCTGGGCTACACTCCTTTCAGGCAAGACAGAGAAAAAGACGCAATGGGGGGAGGAGTCTTTGTACTTGTCAAAGACTGTTATCTTGCCACAGAGCAAAAACAGTTTAAAACTAACTGTGAAATTATCTGGGTAAAGATCAACTTTGCTTCAGCTAAATCCCTTTATGTTGCAGCATATTAAAGGCCGAAAGAAGCAGATGCCCATGGTGCTGAGGATCTATGGCGCTCTCTAGAGTTGGTGCACAAGACTCAAGGTAATGTCTGGATCCTGGGGGACTTTAATTATCCAAAGTTCTCTTGGGATGCTGACCATACACCCTCAGTAAAGCCTGGATGTAATTTTCCCAATTTATACGATGATTTCACCTCATTACTTGATGATTTTAGTCTGACCCAGATGGTTACTGAGCCTACAAGATATGAGAACGTCCTTGACCTTTTCTTGACTTCAAACCATACTTTAGTTCAGAAAGTGGAAACTTACCCTGGTATTGCTGACCATAATGTTATGGTCGCAAGTGTAAATGTCAAACCTAAAGTAGGACGCCAGGAACCACTATCTGTACCCTTATATAGGAAAGCTGATTGGGAGGGCTACAGATTTTGCCTCTGATTTTATGATTAATTATGAAAATCTCACTGTAGAAGAACTATGGAATTCTTTTAAATTTGTTATAAATCAAGGCATTTCAAAGTTTGTTCCTATTAAAAGGTTTGGCGTGAAGAAGAGCCTCCCATGGATCACCCAAGAAATTAAACGTCTCATACGAAAATGCGACAAACTTTTTAACTTGCAGAAGAAGACAGGGAACACCAAGGACAGACATCACTTTAAACAGGTAAAGAATTTAGTACAGACTAAAATTAGAAAGTCTTACGATCACTATTTGCAAGATTTATTAGGTTTAGCTGCTCAAAATGCAGATAAAAATTCCTCTGGCTTTATACCGAAGAAACTTTACTCCCTTATAAAGAATGCAAGGCAGGACTCGCAGGGAATCCAATCACTTTTTGATAAAAAAGAAAATACTTTGGTTACTGAAAACACATCTAAAGCTACCCTCTTAAATTCACAATTTCAGTCCGTTTTTTCGCAGTTGAATCCAATACGTTTTGGCCACTTTTGCATTGATAAAGTCCAAGAACTATTTGAAAACATTTCAAAAAGCCTCTATCCTCACATGCCCGAAATTATCATAGATGAAAAAGGAATTTTGAAATTACTGTCAAATTTGAAGGTTGATAAAGCTGCAGGTCCGGACGATATCAAACCTATTGTTTTAAAAGAACTAAGAAATGAGATAACCCCTGTGATCAAAGTTCTATTTGAGAAGTCGCATGAGACAGGCCAACTGCCAAAGGACTGGACAACAGCCAGAGTTAGTCCTCTTTTTAAAATCGGCGACAAGTGTGATCCCGCAAACTACAGGCCAATATCTTTGACCTGTATTTTGTGCAAAGTTATGGAGCACATTGTCGCCTCAAACCTAACCCGGCACTTGAACGAAAATAATATACTATATGGCTTACAACACGGCTTTCGCGAGAAACGTTCTTGCGAAACGCAGCTGATAGAATTAGTAGAGGAACTAGGAAAAAACTCTCTGATGGTCACCAAGTCGATTTAGTTTTGCTAGATTTCAGCAAGGCTTTCGACAAGGTAAACAAGGCTTTCGACAAGGTAAACCACTTGAAATTGCTTTTTAAACTTTCAACCCACGGGGTCCAAGGCAGAACCCTCAAATGGATCAGCTCCTTCCTAGGGGGTCGAACCCAGGCTGTAGTGCTCGAGGGGAAATGTTCATCAGAAGTACCCGTCACATCAGGCGTGCCACAGGGCTCAGTCTTGGGCCCACTTCTCTTCTTGCTCTACATAAATGACCTCCCGGAAAACATTCAATCCCAGGTCAGGTTATTTGCTGATGATACAGCAGTTTATCTCACTGTGAGAAACCAAAATGACAGCTGCATTCTCCAAAAGGATCTTGATACATTACAAGAATGGGAACGAACCTGGGACATGGAATTTAATCCAGATAAATGTCAAGTTCTGCACATTAGCAGAGCTAGACAGCTTATCCACTCTCAGTATACCCTCCATGGCGAGATATTGGAGTCTGTAGACTGCGCACGCTACCTTGGGGTAAGTATCTCAAAAGACCTGACCTGGAACACACATATCAAGGAAATTACTACTAAGGCTAATCAAACTTTGGGATTTGTTAAAAGGAATGTAAAAACTAAATATCAGTCAGTAAAAGAATTAGCCTACAAAACACTTGTTAGACCAAAAGTTGAATATGCCTCCACCGTGTGGAGCCCCCATACCAAGAAAAACATAGATCAGATTGAAATGGTTCAAAGGCGGGCCGCACGGTGGGTTACAAATAGATATTCCTCGTACGATAGTGTTTCTGCGATGCTGGGCAACCTCGGTTGGCGCTCCCTTGAGTATCGTCGTTGCGATTCACGTCTCGCGATGTTTCATAAAATACAGTATGGCCTTGTAGCAGTGCAAATGCCCTCATATTTTGAGCGTCCCAGGAGAATCACTCGCCACAGCCTTCAAAATCCGCTAGGTTTCCGCCAGGTATATGCTTCTGCTGATTATTACAGGTGTTCGTTCTTTCCGATGACGGTAGTTTTGTGGAACAGGCTCCCTGCAGAAATTGCTCTTCTAAATGATTTTGACTCCTTCAAGAGAGAAGTGAGCAAGATCGATTACTTAATGCCGTAGAAAGTAACATTGTTTTTATCTTGCTTTTAATCTCACTCTTACTAACACTCTAACGCTATCATCTTTTTCATTCCTCACTATTACTCTTTTAACTCTCACTATAAATTTCTTACTTTTAGCCTCGCACGCATCCCTGCGCATAATACTCAGAAATGAGGGTGCCGCAGTATCGATAGATAGACAATCAGACTAAGCCCAACATTCGTATATACTAGTTAGAAAAGTCACATCAAGGTAGTGCTTTGTAACAGCCATAGCATTTGTTATATTTTCATCCCATAATCCCATAATCATGTTCATCTTATTTATCTTCTTTATCTAAAGTAATGAAAAATTAATAATACATGTACAGTGAAATTTCTATCCATATACCACCTATGGGACTGTTCATAAGTGGTCTTTAAGACCACTTTTGAACAGTCCCAAAGGTGGTCTCTTACCTGAGGACAATGAGTGTAGAAAAGAGATAGAAAGAAAAACTGCAACCTTTTAAATAAGCTTTTAAGGGGAATGGGAACACCTGGCAGAATTTTTTTTTTGCCATTTTTCAAAGGGGGACAACTTTCGGGACTTCCTGTTCACTTTTCTATAAGTCCTGTCCCAATGAATAAGGGGTCTACTCTTAAAGGAAAGAATTTGCTCCTCAGGAGCAAATTCTTTCCTATAAGAGTTCAGTTGACCCCTATTGATATGGGAGACAATAATACTTTTGCATGAGTTGCCTCCCATGAAGGTGTTCCCATTCCCAGTAAAACAAGAATTAATCTTATTTTTAGCTGGTCTTAATAACAGAATTTCACTGTATATTTTGTGTGCCACATGTACTGGAACTTACCTCCCAATTCTCTGACAAATCCCAAACACAGATCTGTCCATCATTACAAGCAGTGACAATATTCTTGTTGTCCGGTGTCATCCATATTGCAGATATACAGTGGGTAGGGGCTTGTTTACCCCACAGCACTACTGGCACAACTAAGTTAGTCCCCACTGTCATTTTAACCTGTTTTCTTCCCAGTAACAAACATCTGGAAAGTTAAACGAAACATGCACTTAAAACCTTAACCCTTATCCTGCTGTCCACGACAACCCCTACCTTTGCAAACAGTGCAGATCCAGATCAGAAGGCTTCTGAAGAAGTCTTATCCTGCTGTTCACGACAACCCCTACCTTTGCAAACAGTGCAGATCCAGATCAGAAGGCTTCTGAAGAAGTCTTATACTGCTGTCCACGACAACCCCTAACTTTGCAAACAGTGCAGATCCAGATCAGAAGGCTTCTAAAGAAGTCTTATCCTGCTGTCCACGACAACCCCTAACTTTGCAAACAGTGTAGATCCAGATCAGATGACTTCTGAAGAAGTCTTATGTCCATGACAACCCCTAACTTTGCGTACAGTGTAGATCCAGATCAGGGGTCCACGACAACCCCTTACTTTGCAAACAGTGCAGATCCAGATCAAATGGCTTCTGAAGAAGCCATCTGATAAGGATCTACAGTTTGTCATGCAGTTTGTGAAATATATTATGTCAAGTAATTTGACTGGTTGATAATCAGCAACGGGAGTGGCTTAATTAATTTATGCAGTGGGATAAAGGTTAAGAGTTCATTTTCTTCTTCTGTGGTTGTGTTGGTTTGATTCATCTGAGTCCAAAAACCATTAAATGGAAATTGTTAATGGTAATAACTCTGTCAAATGTTAACGCATTTTGCCTATAAACAATCCAAAACCTGCTTCTTATGGTGGTCTATATTATATCAGTGAAGTTTCATACATATATTCCATTTAGTAAAGGAATAAGAGCCCAAAAACTATTTAATGGGAATTGTTAACAGCCATAACTCCGTTAAATGCTAACGTATTTTGCCAATTAACAATCCCAAACTACACATACCTAATACCAATGTATATACAAAATTTGAAGAAAATCCGTGAAAAAAAATGTTCAAGTTATTGATCGGAAATGCCCAAAAAACCCTTATTTTCAACTAAAAGGGCCGTAACTTTGTCAAATGTTAACGGATTTTGCCCATTGACAATCACATACCACTCATTCCCAGTATAAACATATATGCAAAATTTGAAAAAAAAATCTGTGGAAAAATACTCAAGTTATCGATCGGAAATGGTACGGATGGACGGATGTACAGACGGACAGACACTTAACGGTATATCACAATACTCCACCACTATCGTGTGGTGGGGTATAAAAAGGAGAACATTCTGGTAAAGTTTCATGAAAATTGAAACAAAACTGTGGCCTCTAAGAGGGTGAACAAGGTGATGATGGAAGATGCACAACGAACGCGTGTTCACAATAGCTCACCTTAAATAATAATAATAATCAACCTTATTTATAGAGGGTAAGACATTTAGTACTAGTACTAATCTTCCATGTGGCCCGCTTTTCCTGGGTAGAAACCAGTACTAAGCAATGTGGATAAAGTTTCATGCTCAAGGAAACAACACGAGGATCGAACCGGCTACCCCTCGATCTCAAATCCGATGCTTTACCACTGCACCACAGCGCTCCACCTCCACTTCATGCTCAGGTGAGCTAGAAATTAATACATGTAAATAAATTGGTACAGGTATATATGACACAATCGTTTAAAGTGGCAACTCTGCTATTAACCCATTTGGTACCGGAAACCCCAAAACGGGTACCCTTGCAAACAGTGAAGACCCAAATCTGACGCAGCAGAATGTGGCTTCTGATAAGGGCTTACACTGTTTGCAAAACATTCAGCCATTTTCCAAATGAATTTTGAAGAAAACACAACCTGACACCCCTTAATTATCCCCACACTTTTCGAAGAAAAAGTGGGGATATTGTAATTGTCTTTGTCGTCTGTCCGTCTTACCGCATAACTTCTCCTAGACGGTTATAGATAGAAACTTTGGGAACTGATAGATCTTTGGTCTGGGGAGTGCATGACACTTTCAGAATTATGATCACACCCCTAGGGGTGGGCCCAAGGGGTGAGGCCCGCGAGGGTCAAAAATAAAAATTTCCAGAACATGGTTGTGTAACATATCAAAGCGAACAACATGATGAGTAGATTATGTAGTGGCGTGGGGATATGCGATCAACTGCGCAATTCTAGTTTTGAAATGACCTTCTCCTATATATAAGGAGGAAGATTCCATTTGGTACAAAAAAGGTTAAAGTGACAATGAAAAAATGTATCAGCATTGCTAAAATTGCTTGACAAAAAATGAAAAGGTCTAGGTGAGAACCATAGAAGATCCAAGACTGTATCTGGGCAAACATAACATATGGTATGGCCCAAATATGAAATATGTCACTGGCCTTTTGATGACACTTGAAAAGATCTCTTTTAATACACGCTGTTGAGAAAAATGCTATCGGTTGCAGACATGGTCGCTGAGTATGTGCAGATGCAGAATTTTCAGGTTCACAGTGACATAAATTATCACGCAATCACAGAAGACATGGGACAAAAAGAGCATTAGTATGTATGAAAACTCCTTGACTTCGACTGTCATTAGGCTTCATTCAATTTGATTCATATATGAGGGTAGGCTAAAAAGTTCTGAGCCTGATCAAGAAGGCATTGAACAGCCATGAAATTTTGTATTCATTAAATCCAAACCTTTATTACTTGATTGACTCAAATGAGTTCAAGTTTACCTGCAATAACGTAGAAATTCTAGACTTTGAAAATTGATACTAGCACGTTTTTGAGAAAACCGACAAAATCTGGCATCGTGGTGTCATCAAGCTCCAATGGTTTGTCCATGCTGAAAAGGGGTTAGCTCCTAAGGACATTCATGCCGATTTGGTTGCTACATTAGGGGATGATGCTCCTTCTTGCAAACGTGAAAAGGTGGGCAGCAAATTTTAAGATGGGCAAGGACAGCCTTGAAGATGATGACCGATGTGGACGACCCACAACGGCAACAACTGAGGAAACCATCAGCCAAGTGCACAGGGCCATGATGGATGACAGGCGTTTAACTGTGAATCATTTAGCTACATGTAACACTGTTGGCCTCTCCCGTGAACGAGTAGAGAGCACTCTACACAGTGAATTAGGAATGTCAAAGGTTTTTGCCAGATGGGTGCCACGGCTTTTGACGCCTGACCAAAAGTTGACCAGACTGAACCTGTCACAAGCCAATTTGACTATTTTTGAAGCAGACCAAGATGGTTTTCTTGACCGTTTTGTCACTCAGGATGAGTGTTGGGGTCATCACTTTGAGCCAGAGACCAAAAGACAATCCATGCAATGGAAGCACCCTGGCTCACCCCCTCCAAAGAAGGCAAAGGTCGTCTCCTCTGCAGGGAAGGTGATGGCATCAGTGTTCTGGGGTGCCAAGGGTATAATATTCATAGATTACCTTCAAAAGGGCAGAACAATTAATGGAGAGTATTATGCAGATCTGCTAAAACAATTGCGAAAAGCAATTAAGGCTAAACGACCTGGAAAATTGACAAATGGGGTCTTGTTCCATAAGGACAATGCGTCTGCTCATAAATCGGTTGTCGCAATGGATGCTGTGCATGACTGTGGCTTCACACTTGCCGATCACCCTCCGTATTCACCTGATCTAGCTCCATCAGATTATTTCCGGTTTTCAAACATGAAAAAGCACTTGGCTGGGCAGCATTATCTGTCAGACGAGGAGGTGATAGCTGCTGTGGAGGAGTTTTTCAGGGACCAAGATGAGACCTTCTATACCACTGGGATCCAAGGACTCCAGCATCGCTGGAGGAAGTGTGTAGACAGGAAGGGAGACTATGTTGAAAAATAAGGCACTTTCAGCATGGACAAACCATTGGATCTTGGTCAGGCTCAGAACTTTTCAGCCTACCCTCGTATGACAATGGAATCTTCCACCGATTTATGGACATCTCGGCCCCTAACAAACTCGGCCCCTGACAAACCCGGCCCCTGACAAACTCGGCCCCCATTCAACTCCGTCCCTAAAAACTCAGTCGCTAGCAGCATTTAGGTCCTAAAATACAATGCTTTTGCTTCCGAGAATCAATTTGCAAGGTGGATAGGTAGTTTCACATAAAGTTTGAGCATATTTATCATAATACGAAACCTTATCCACGATAAAAGATCGCGGAAACCCATGCTGTAATTGGGACGGTGTTGGAATTGAGTGTGGCATCACGATAACATGCCTATATAATTTTGACCACCTGCAACCACACTTTCATATAGTAAAACTGGGGTTTACAAGGGTTTATATCAATTTATTTTTTCTTCTAAAAAACATAGATTGTTGGTTCTTGTAAGAACCGCCTCGTCGATGCCGTTTTTACAAGTACCCAAATCTGTTTCCTCAAAAACATAGATTCGGCTCCCAAGTGTTCGAGAGCGATTCAATAAGCTTTAAGCTTTCATCGCAATCGAACTAAAATAAATTAGTATAAACTAAACTAAGGTTCTGTGAGGATTGTTGGTACTTGTTAGAGTCGCCCTGTCAATGTGGTTCTAACAAGTACCCAAAATCTATATGTTTATGGCAGAAATAAGAAAAAAATATGTTCATGTTTAATCTGAAAATTTTCATATTTGGATGGTGAAAAATTCAACATTTTAGAATATAATTTTTTTGTGATATGAACATTTTCAGTGTAAAACCAAATGTAAACCTATAGAAAACAATATTCGTCCCCGCCCATCGGGCTTGGAGAAATAGTTTGGGCTGCATGATGCTTCCATGCAGAGCTGAATCTGACCACAAACGAGTACTGGTAAACTGCTTAGAAGGACTAAGCCTGCCCAGGCAAAGCGGTGAGTCAGATCGTCCAATGCATATAGTTCATGATATACGTGGTTCTCCACGATCTGATTGTGCGTTGGCGACGTTCATTACAAAAATACTCATGTACAAATACATTGTCAATTTTTTTGCCAAATATGGAAATTTTAAGATAACAAATTGTGATATTTTTCTTATTTTTGCTCAAAACATAGATTACGGGGGCTCGATAGAACCGCCTCGACGGTTCTATCAAGTACTCACAATCTGTTTTTTGAGCAGATATAGGAAAAATAATGTTTTAAGGAAGAAACTTATTTTTTCTGCCGTTCATGAAAGTATGAATGACAGCGTAGCGCTAGCATAGTTTATATGAACCCCTTCGGTGTTTAGTTACTTTGCAGGCGATCCGCTGCTTTCATACTTTCATGATGATTTGTTTTTGTTTGATTTGAGGTTTAACATCCCCGTCAAGACTGTAAAGTTCATTGTGGATACGTTGCTTCCAATTTTGTGGGACTTTTACCCGACATTGAGATGAAATGACATCTCATGCCCTGCCACCCAATGAAACCAATAGGGTTCATAAGCATGGTCGGGCCGACTCGCACCGCTTTGTCTGGGCAGGCTTAGATCCTCTAAGCGGTTAACCAGTACTCGTGTGCGGATCGGTTTCAGCTCTGTGTGGAAGCAGCATGCAGCCCATATATTTCTGCAAGCCCCGATGGGCGGGGGCCGTCATACGTTCATGAACAGCAGAAAAATAAAATTCATTTCTTAAATGAACACACCAGTACCTCATGGGTTTAGGTCGGGTAAAAATCGGAAGCAACTTTTCCAAAATGACCGATACAATGTTGACGGGGGTGTCAAACAATCAAAACTAGAATTTGTTTTTCTACAAAAACACAGATGTCTCCCCCGTTTTTGACTGCTAAGTATAACCTTGACATTGGAGGTATTGAGCTGGATCTTGTTTTTTAACACATCATCTAATGAAGATGAACATTTCTGCATAGTAACTTTAAAAATGTTCATAGAAAAATAAAAAAGTTATTGGCTGTAAACAAAAAAAGCACTTTTTTACCTTTGACCTCTAACTATGGCCTTGACCTTTGCGGTACAACACATCGTCTCATGATGGTTAACATTTCTGCCAAGTAATTTCATAATCCATCAAAGAATAAGGAAGTTATTGACTGTCCTTTTTTTACCTTTGACCTCTAGGTATGAACTTGACATTGGAGGTATGGACCTTGGTCTTGCACATGACTCATGGTCCAACTTTCAAGCCTCTAGCTCCAACAGTTTTTGAGATATCTTGTTGACAAGATTTTATTAAAAAAATTCAAAGGGCAATAACTCATGAAAGGGGCATAATCCGGATGAGAAAAAAATACCTGTCAGCTTATTTTCCATTAGGAATGCATATATGAAATTTCAAAACCATAGCATACACAGTTCTAAAGTTATGCTATGCATCACTTTTAGGATTCATTACAATGGGCACAAATTACCAAAATGACAAAGGGCCATAACTCGCAAAGTATTTTTCGGAATTTTGTCAAAAGTTAATCAGTTCATATACTCATCACCATCAATATACTCAACAACTTTCAAGGCTCTAGCTCCAATAGTGTTTGAGATATTTTGCTGACAAGATTTTATTAAAAAAAATTCAAAGGGCAATAACTCTTGAAAGGGGCATAATCCGGAAGAGAAAAAAAAATATGCGTCAGCTAATTTTTCATGAGGAACCCATATATGAAATTTCAAAACCCTAGCATACACGGTTCTAAAGTTATGCTATGCATCACTTTCAGCATACATTACAATGGGCACAAATTACCAAAATGACAAAGGGCCATAACTCACAAAGTATTTTTTGGAATTTTGTCAAAAGTTAATCAGTTCATCTACTCATCACCACAAATATATTCACCAACTTTCAAGCCTCTAGCTCCAATATTTTTGAGATATCTTGCTGACAAGATTTTATTAAAAAAAAATTCAAAGGGCAATAACTCTTGAACAGGGCATAATCCTGACGAGAAAAAAAATACGCGTCAGCTTATTTTCCATCAGAAATGCATATATGAAATTTCAAAATTATAGCATACACTGTTCTAAAGTTATGCTATGCATCACTTTTAGCATACATTACAATGGGCACAAATTACCAAAATGACAAAGGACCATAACTCACAAAGTATTTTTCGGAATTTTGTCATAAGTTAATCAGTTCATCTACTCATCACCAACAATCTATTCACCAACTTTCAAGGCTCTAGTTCCAATAGTTTTTGAGATATCTTGCTGACAAGATTTTATTAAAAAAATTTCAAAGGGCAATAACACTTGAAAGGGGCATATTCCGGACGAGAAAAAAAATACGCGTCAGCTAATTTTCCATGAGGAATCCATATATGAAATTTCAAAACCCTAGCATACATGGTTCTAAAGTTATGCTATGCATCACTTTTAGCATACATTACAATGGGCACAAATTACCAAAATGACAAAGGGCCATAACTCACAAAGTATTTTTTGGAATTTTGTCAAAAGTTAATCAGTTCATCTACTGATCACCATCAATATAATCACCAACTTTCAAGGCTCTAGCTCCAATAGTTTTTGAGATATCTTGCTGACAAGATTTTATTAAAAAAAAAAAAATTCAAAGGGCAATAACTCTTGAAGGGGGCATAATCCGGACGAGAAAAAAAATACGCGTCAGCTAATTTTCCATGAGGAATCCATATATGAAATTTCAAAACCCTAGCATACACGGTTCTTTAGTTATGCTATGCATCAAAAGCGTAATGGACGGACGAACGAACCAGAACCAATATGACCCTCAAACTTTTTCAAAGTTGGGGGTATAATAAGAAAGTTATTGACAGAACACGAAAAAGGCCCTTTTTTTACCTTTAACATCTATGTATGACCTTGACCTTTCAGGTATTAAACTGGGTCATGCGTGCAACACATCATCTCATGGTGGTTAACATTTCTGCCTAGCAATTTCAAAATCCATCTAAAAATAAGAAAGTTATTGACCAAACACGAAAAAAGGCCCCTTTTTTACCTTTGACCTCTATGTATGACCTTGACATTTTAGGTACCAACCTGAATCATGCATGCAACACATCGTCCCATGATAGTTAACATGTTTGCCAAGTAACTTCAAATTCTATTTAAAAATAGGCAAGTTATTGACAAAACCTGAAAAAAGGCCCCTTTTTTTACCTTTGACCTCTAAGTATGACCTTCACCTTTGAGGTACCAACCTGGGTCATGCGCGCAACACATCACCTTATATTGGTTCACATTTCTGCCATGTGATTTCAAACTCCATCTCAAAATAAGAAAGTTATTGACCAAATACGAAAAAAAGGCCCAATTTTTGACCTTTGACCTCTAAGTATGACCTTGACCTTTGAGGTACCGACCTGCCTCATGTGCACCACACATCGTCTCATGATTGTTAATAATTATGCCAAGTAATTTTAAAATCCATCTCAAAATTAGAAAGTTATTGACCAAATACGAAAAAAAGGCCCCTTTTTTGACCTTTGACCTCTAAGTATGACCTTGACCTTTGAGGAACTGACCTGCCTCATGCGCACCACACATCGTCTTATGGTTGTTAATAATTAAGCCAAGTAATTTTAAAATCCATCTCAAAATAAGAAAGTTATTGACCAAATACGAAAAAAGGCCCCTTTTTTGACCTTTGGCCTCTAAGTATGACCTTGACCTTTGAGGTACCGACCTGCCTCATGCGCACCACACATCGTCTTATGGTTGTTAATATTTCTGCCGAGTAATTTCAAAATCCATCAAAAAATAAGAAAGTTATTGACCGGACACAATTTGCCCATACATATATAGATACCAACAAACTTCCAAGGGAGATAATTCAAAAAGTATAAATGCGAGAGTTATGGTTCTTGCGCACTGCACGTCGTCTAATGCTGATTAATATTTATACGAAGTTTCGTGACTATAGCTCTAAAGGTTTTCAAGTTACAGAGCGGACACGAAAGTGTGACAGACGGACAGACGGACAGACGGACAGACAGACAGACAGACAGACGCCCGGGGGAAAAACAATATGTCTCTCCGAAAAAAATTTTTTCGGGGGAGACATAATCATTGGTATTAATTGAAAAAAGGCTAATGGCTTTGGAATGGTCAAACCCTGCAAATGGTAATTAAAACAAAATGGTTCAATTTTTGTAAGTGCGCAACAGAACATAGTAAAGTTACTAATCTCTTTTAAGTGGCAGGGGTGTAATTACACCAAATCAATCAATTAGTTTATTAATTACATCGGAAGGTGAGTGACAGTGGACCCACAGCAGCGTGTCATACACTGGTTCAATCAACGGCATTAGGTTCATTTAACTCATATGAGATGGGTTACTCATACTTTCATCAAAATGAGTTCAAAATGTAACTAGAGAAAGTGACCAGTGGGTCACGTATACCCCCGGCCAGCGTCACCCTCTGATATCTTTCGAGCTTGTATGTGATATGAATGAAGTCAAGAAGCTATAAGAATCTACATGTATAAATGTGCTTGTAAAAGCTAAACCCAAACATAAAATTTCTAAATGGACCAAGGGAGTGAGGGCATCAAATAGAACATACAGGCATCTATAAACTTTGACATAAAACTTTAACCAAATGCAAAAATTTCTAAGTCTGTGACCTTGAGGTCAAGGTCACCATGGGTGGGCGAAGGGACATGCATCATGAAATCATTTATCAAAAATGAAGAGAATCTAACATGTGGTTACAGGGATATCAGCCATGAAAAAGGTTTAACACAAAACTTTGACGTAAAAGTAGATGAACAGACAGACAGACAGACAGCCCTACCAGGGGCTTGACCCAGAGGCTTAGATATTCCATATGAAAGGTAATGCTATAGAGATATCCTTTACAAAACATGAAGAGAATCTAACATGAGGTTACAGAGATATCAGCAATGAAAAAGGTTTAACACAAAACTTTGACGTAAAATTAGATGAACAGACAGACAGACAGCCCACCCAGGGGCTTGACCCAGGGGCTTAGATATTCCATATGAAAGGTAATGCTATAGAGATATCCTGTAACAAACATGAAGAGAATCTAATATGTGGTTACAGAGATATCAGCAATGAAAAAGGTTTAACACAAAACTTTGACGTAAAAGTAGATGAACAGACAGACGGACAGACAGACAACCCACCCAGGGGCTTGACCCAGGTGCTTAGATACTCCACATGAAAGGTAATGCTATAGAGATATCCTGTACCAAATATGAAGAGAATCCAACCTGTGGTTACAGAGATATGAGCAATCAAAAAGGTTTAACGCAAAACTTTGACGTAAAGGTTGACGAACGACCGAACGAACGTACGAACGAAAATACGAACGAACCAACAAACGGACGAAAACTATATACCCCCTGACATACTTCGTATGCCGGGGGTATAATTAGGCATATGTGCATTAAAAATATGTGTAATAGTTTGATAATAAGTGAACTCCAACACTAATATATACATATACTAATTTTAGGGGCCGAGTTTGTCAGGGGCCGAGTTTGCTAGGGGCCGAGTTTGTCAGGGGCCGAGTTTGTTAGGTGCCGAAATGTCCTGTCACCCTTCCACCTAGTTAGTTTGGGGTGGTCCATTTTCAATTATAGAGATGTCAGGTTTGTTTGCGGCAAATTTTACAAAAATGGATAAACTTTAAGGGGTCCATAGAAATACCAAAACGCACCAAAACACCAAAACGCACCTGTATTTACCAAAACGCACTGCCAATATTGGATTCTTCTATGTAGGGTAGGGTGAATTCAGCATTTGTTAAGAGGATTAGACACCTAGAAACAAATATATATATCTATATATAATACAAATATATAGATTGATAAATTGATATAATATTAACATTTGAGCCAGGGCATAGCAGTTCCTATCAAAACGCTATCAAAACACACTGTCGATATTGGATTTTTCTATGTATGCTAGAGGGAAATTCAGCAGTTTTTTAAAAGAGAATTAGAAATATATATCTAATAATAATATATTGATAAATTAATATACATGTTAACATTTTAGCCAGGGCGGTTTACCAGTACTAGTGTGCGGGCCGGATTCAGCTCTGCGTGGAAGCATCATGCAGCCCATATATTTCTTCAAGCCTCTATGGGCGGGGCCCGAATTATTATATATTAGAGGGTTATTGGTTTCTTTTTGTCACAGGGTTGTGAATAACGTGAACCTTTTAATACTCAGATGTTCATTTTGGGTTGTAGATAATGTATCTATAATGCACATTAACTGATATTTCTAGTGCGTTTTGGTAATTGTTTTTGTTGAGTTGCGTTCTCTTACTTGAATGGTGTAAAGATGTCAGTGAAATAGCATCTGTATTTACCAAAACGCACTGCCAATATTTGGATTTGATGTGCATTGGTAAGCTTACCTTTTATCTTGAACTTTAATACTCAGATGCTCCTTATGGGCTGTAGATATCCCAGCCAGCAAAGCATGTCGAGCCAACGTCAGGCCGACAGTGTCATATCGCTGACTGCCCGACGTTGGCCCGCTATTTTGTGCTAGCTGGGATAATGTATCTATACTGACCGGAAATAGAAACTATACACTTTTAAATTGTTTTTAAATTGTCTCGCCTGACAAAACAAGTGGATAATTCAGTTGAAAGTTACTGATTAAGGATTTGACAAACTATCGACATGAATCCTGTAACAATTTAAAGAACTCTGGTGTTCAAAATAACTGTTTTGGGGGAAAATGTAGAAAAGTGCATTTTTCACAAAATCTGTTTGTAATCGAATTTTGACTTCAACATTTTTGCGTGTAGGTAACAAGTGAAAAGCAAGAAATAAAAAAAATAACATAACATCTGAAAATTATCGAGAAGCAAACATTCTATTGAAATCTCAGAAATTGCTTTTTTCCGCGAAATTTTCAAAGTAATGTTTCAAGCCAAAAAATCGACCAAAAAGTGCCTTGAATCGTCTTCAGCTGTGTCTTAAATATTGATAAAAACAAAAACCGCACTCAGAAATGCCATACTTTTCGCTCACTTCCGGTGGTTTGGTCCAATATTTAAACGTCGATAACATTTCAGCCATTTTGAAAATTTTCATTTTGTTAACAATATTTCCAACGTTAGATGATGCGTAATAACTGGTAAAAATGGGAATCACATTCGCGACACAAAATGTTTGACTCAATGGAAACTTTAACAGCAAGATTTGGACCCTTGCTTTGTACCTGTGGCTCTACCCGAAAAATCGTACTTATCATTAAAAAATTTATTCGATAAATCAGACATGCCAGTGATGATACGTTATATAATTGAAATTCTATCTATCTATCTATCTTCTTATACTGAGTCGGTCATATCTGGCCATTACCTCAGTTGATTGGGTGGCTAAATTTAGAATTTAGCTGAAAAAAAAAAAAAGAGAGGCACTGGATGCGTCCTTAAAACTATTTACAATCTGCATAACAGAGGTATCCTAAAACGCATACCTCTGAGACCCAATCTTACACTGTGCGGGCTTTGAACTCTTCTGCGGACTTGGCATTCACCGCAGAGGAGGGAAGACTATTCCATTGGGGAATAGTTCTAGGAAAGAACGAGTTCTTCAGGGCATCACTATAGGACTGGTATCTACGATATTGTGAGTCGTTTAATTTTGATGCCCTTGTTTGGGTCGACAGTGTTACAGGGGTCAAGTACCTATCTTTATCAATAGACACTGAATCAGAGTGTATCTTGTAGAAGAAGGTTAAAGAGGACTGCTCACGACGGGCCTCCAGGGACGGCCACTCTAGCTCATTAAGCATGTCACCGACGCTACTTCTATTTCGCCATCGCCTACAGGTCCATCGAGCAGCTGTCCTCTGCACCTTCTCCACCTGCTGAGTCTGAGTTTTAACATAGGGGTGCCAAATGGGTGATGCATATTCGAGTTGAGGGCGAACCAATGTTTTATATGCAACATCCTTTGTCTGCCTAGGTGCAAAAGCCAAGTTCCGTCTAAGGAATCCCAAAGTCCTAGTTGCTTTAGATGTAATCTCTGAGATATGTTGACCCCAATCATTAAAATGTTTCGCCAGTGACAACTCAAAATTGAGTGTATAGTTTCTATTTCCGGTGAGTATAAAATGCACATCATTGTTTAGGCCGAGTTGTGTTCCGTTTAGCGCAATGTAACTAAGCAACATCGGGTCTTCATTTTGTTTGTATTGGATTTTAACGAGTACCCACAACCTATGTCTTGGAGCACGGAAATAAGAAAAAAGTGTCTACCCCTGTAAACTGCAGTTATCAGCGTATAACGTGGTGTTTAGAGGGGTGCTTAATACACAGACTTGTTAACATGATGGATCAGACTGCATTCCTGAGACTATGACCCTGATCTTGTACACTTGACGGGCATTCTGAGACCAATAAAAACTGCGGCATTCGGAAATACTTTATCCGCATCAGAGTGGCGTTCTTAGAAAAATCCAATATTGACAGTGCGTTTTGGTAGGCACTGCTGGGCCCTGGCTCAAATGTATAATATGTATAAACGCCTACAGTACAGGCAACGAGACATTCCTATAGACCTCGACCGTCACCATGGCAGAATTCTCTGTCACCGTGTCGCTTCCACTTGTCACCGAGACGAACGAGACAGCTAGCGAGACGCACAGGTGTTCTCAGCGCGACAATGTAGCGGTACACTGAGCGAGACAATAATCCGTCCGAGAATTTTATTGTCTTTCACAGAGACGCAGCGAGTCACAGCGCGACATTTATGACCCTACAGACAAGCCCTTTTTACCTGTTTTGGCAATGCTCATATTTAATGAAATTTACAAACATTGTTTTTTTTTTGTTTTTTTTTTTTTTGTTTTTGCCATTTACCGTTCAAGAGAAACAAATATCATTAAGACGTTCAAGCTATATTTTTTCTTGTTTTAACAGTGTTTTTCTTTTTTAACAGAAAAGCAAGATAAGGGTTAAAATGCCAACAGTTTTGAAGTTTATGAGCGGAACAAATTTCGTGCTCGGATAAAATAAGCATGTGTGTGTGTTGGGGGGGGGGGGGCACCGCGGACCCTAGTCTTGGTTTTCGCATGCCACATGTACATGTATGCGTGTTGTTCTGCTTCTGAATTGCTCTGCTTCGGGTTGCCGTTATTTTTTTGTGTAACATAGTTGGCGTGGTGCATTGCTTGTGTGCGACGTCATCTATGTTTTTTTGTTTTTAATATGAAGAACCGATGATGGCGAAACGTTGATGTTGGTTGGTTGGTTGGTTGATTTGAGGTTTAACGTCCCCGTCAACACTGTAAAGGTCATTTTGGAGACGTTGCTTCCAATTTTGTGGGACTTTTACCCAACATTGAGATGAAATGACATCTCAAGCCCTGTCGCCCAATGAAACCAATAGGGTTTATTAGCATGGACGGTCCGCCTTGCACCGCGGTTCCTGGACAGGCTTAGATCCTCTAAGCGGTTTACCAGTACTAGTGTGCGGGCCGGATTCAGCTCTGCGTGGAAGCATCATGCAGCCCATATATTTCTTCAAGCCCCTATGGCCGGACGTTGATGTAAAAGCATGACAAAGATTATTTCGTGTTGGTGTTGATTTACTATACAAAATTACTTCTTTCACTTTAATGAAAATCTATCAAAGGGGTCCGGCCCCGCCCATTGGGGCTTGAAGAAATTGATAAGCTGCATGAGCTGTAAACGACCGCACAAGAGTACTGATAAACCACCAAGAGGCAAAGTGGTGCGAGTCGGACCGCCCGTGCTTATTAACCCTATTGGTGTCATTGGGCCACAGGCCTGAGACGTCATTTCATCTCAGTGTCTTAAAAAGGTCCCACAAAGTTGGAAGCAACGTCTCCAAAATGACCTATACAGTGTTGATGGGGACGTAAAATCTCAAATCAAACAAACTATCAAAGGGTTCAGTTGATATGGAGCAGAAAAGAATTCATTGCTCAAACTCAAGAACACACAACTGTGACAATGGCCTTGAGTTGACAATGCCGCATGGTTGTGTTATTGGTTCTGCACATCATCTCACTTCTATGCCAAGATCTGACCAAAATGTAATGGCGTTAAGGAGCTACATGTATGCAGCGGACAGAAACTGTTATCAACGGACGGACGGCCATGGACGGAGGAAGGTCATTCCAACAATCCCCTCTCCACTTCGCGGCGTGGGATTAACACACCCACAAAAAACGTACAGAATCAAACAGAACCAAAATATACTACTCAAAGTTTGATAGGGATCACTTTTTATATACCAAATTTTGAACTGAAAATTTAAAATTTCTTGACAGAATTTATACTCGGTATATTGATAAATATCTTAAGCAGAAATTCATGTGCAGTGCAGTACTCATAAAAGTGCACACTTCTCGCACTTCGCAAATGAGTTCATGCACCCCCAAAATCTTGCCTAGCACTGCTTTCCAGCAGTCTAATGAAACTTGTCAGTGTTCCTCTACCAAACGCAAAAAGGACTTCATTTGATTTGTGAAACACTAAAATGCCTAGGGGGCAATTAAGAAACCATCTGAGCCCCGAAGAAATGAATCATGGCGTCGGAATGATGGAATCCTGCGTCTCTGAACGCCGTGCTGCTGGGATTCTGAATGGTCTCAGAGCGTGGTTTCCCGAATGTGGAGTCGGTGTCTTACCTACGGAAATCCTTCACACAGACACGACGGGGTCGAGAAATGGCTACAACTGAACGTCAGGTCCGTTTCTTGTTGATTCGCTCTCGACGTGAACGGTTCCTGAACGCTACGCGTTTGCATAACGAACTAAGGAACAGAACTGGAGTACGAATTTCTACACAAACTGCCGGAAACGGGCTCCACGAGTTCGGACTTAATGACATGAGGCCTGCTGTACGTGTTCCGTTGACGAGACAGTATGTGCTAGACTGGTTGGACTTTGCCAGAACTCACGTCAGGTGGACGGTTCGTGACTTGACGCCAGTACTGTTTACTGAGGAGTCCAGATTCTGTCTAAACTTCACTATAAACGTCAATTAGTGTGGCAAATGTCTAAAGAGCCATTCGATGACTTGAATGTGGCAGAGCATGATCGCTATGGAAAGGGGTCAGTTATGGTTTGGGCTGGGATAAGCGTGAACGGTAAAACTGACTTGTGCGTCGTTGTAAACGGAACGTTAATGGTAGTGAGGTACTGTAATGAGATTCTTGATGAGTTTTTGAGACCATATGCAGATGCTAACGGCCCGGACTTTATTCTGATGGACGATAATGCCCGCCCCAACCGTGCCAACGTCACTGATTCCTATCTGGAACGTGAGACAATCGTTCGTATGGACTGGCCTGCTCAGTCACCGGACTTAAATCCGATTGAGCATGCGCGGGACATGCTACAGCGTGCTGTTTCAGTCCGACCTGTGCATCCGAGGACTTTAAAGGAGCTCAAAGATGCATTGGTTGCTGAATGAAAGCCGATTCCACAAAACCGGATACAGACTCGGATTACGAGCATGCGCAGGCGATGTCGCACTGTAATTGATGCCCGTGGACGCCATACACGTTATTAGGCACGTTTGTCTAAACAAATTTGGAAATTTGTGAAAAATCAGTTGTCCAAATCCCTTCGTGTTACGGCAAATTTTGGGGGTGCCAATACGGTTGCTGTTGTCACGCTTGAATGCAGTACCAGTGGACAAAATTAATCACTAGGTTTTGTGAAGGATACGTTTTCTATCATTATGTATAACATTTGGATTCAGCTGATTAATTCATCCAAAAATTATTTTGCAATAAAAAAGTGATCCCTATCAAACTTTGAGTAGTATATTATAGCACACAACCTGAAACAAATCTATGTAAAACAGCTTTTTCCGAGATGGGGGCTACTCTTAAAGGTAAGAATTTGCTCCCTCGGAGCAAATTCTTTCCTTTAAAAACAGCCCATATGATATATGTAATGGAGAACTCTATTATTTTGGTGCTTTCTCTTTACTGCAAATATTTTTCATTACGCACATGCGTAATGGGCGTATCTTCTATGAAAGATCCCTTCCAAAACGAGTTATAGCATATTCCTGTAACGACCTTTTCGTATGCTACAACCGCTCGTGCCTAAATGACGTAATTGTATCTCAGTGACTTCACGTGCTGCTGTGAAAAACGGGAAGACTCTCTTAAAGGGGCGCTTCAGCTATCAGAGAGGCACATTATCAATGAGGCACTGCATGCGAAAAAGTGCACATCACAAAATGGAAAGAACTGTTAGCGCTAAAGAAGACTTCAAGAGACCCGGCATAGATCGGTAGAAGCATTGCGACAAGGTCAAATCAAACTGGTCAGCTCAGCTGCATGTATTAGAGAAGTAAACTCGGTATCATGCTGCCCAAAGCTGACCAGACTGTGCGTATGCGCAGGCTGACTGGTCTCTCGCAAACAGTCGAACGGGTTTTACCATGGCGTGGCTCATGCTTGCTGTAAAATGCTGGGGTCTTATTGTTTCACTGCCACATTTGTAACGCCTCGGTGAGTCGAGTCTATTTTGAAAGAATTTGCTCCCGGGGAGCAAATGCGTCTCTAACTGTAAACAGGTTTTCTCATCCTCGCCGTAGTCAGCTGTTGAGCGGCGGCGTCAAATGAAACTCGGTATCAAGCTGCCCAAAGCTGACCAGACTGTGCGTGTGCGCAGGCTGACAGGTCTCTCGCAAACAGCTGAACGGGTTTTGCCATGACGTGGCTCATGCATGCTGTTCAATGCTGAGACCATATTGTTTCACTGCGTCGTTTGCGAGTTCACATTTGTAACGCCTCGGTGAGAAAGGAAACAATTTGCTCCCGGAAAGCAAATGCGTCTTTAAGTGTAAATTTATTGTCTCTGATGGGAGCTGTTTTCTTTTTCTTTTTTCTTTTTTGGCAGGTGCACATTTGAAACGCCTCGTTTCTTGGTCCTTAAGCTTTTTTATCAATGATGCCTTATTCCCTGAAAATAAACGGGCACGTTCCCGTGCTGCACAGAAACCGGGGTAGTCCCTTTCATTGTTCGAACACCGGACTGCCTCAAGAACGCTGAAAAAGTATGTGATATTTTGGTACTTGGTCATTGCCAGGTGGGTAGGCCCCCGTCCATATGGGCTTGAAGAAATATATGGACTGCATGATGCTTCCACGCAGAGCTGAATTCGGCCCGCACACTAGAACTGGTAAACCGCTTAGAGGATCTAAGCCTGTCCAGGAACCGCGGTGCGAGGCGGACCGTCCATGCTAATAAACCCTATTTGTTTCATTGGACGACAGGGCTTGAGATGTCATTTCATCTCGATGTCGGGTAAAAGTCCCACAACGGCTCCAATATGACCTTTACAGTGTTGACGGGGACGTTAAACCTCAAATAAAACAAAAAAATCAAAATCATTAGGTCTCTCGTCACTGTGGATCGAGTCTTGCTCGAGTCATATGTGAGACGCTTTCTACAACGGAAGGTTGTGTGTGTGTTTTGTTGTTGTTGTTTTCTGCTCTATCACGAACGGGGAGTTTGGACGCAATATATCATTTTGTAATCAAAGCAGCGAGGCATCGGCGACGGCGCTGCGTATAGACGTAGCGCCGACGTCGAGGTACCCTGGATGCTACTGTCTAAAATATTTAAAAGGCGGAAGGCAGCGTGACATCGGCGTCGGTGCTGCGTAGAGACGTAGCGTCGGCGTTGGCGTACCCTGGATGTTACTGTGTCTGAAAGGCGAAAGAAATTTCTGTAAATTCATTTTAGTTTGAGAGTAGCGTGACATCGGCATCTGCGCGACGTGGAGACGTAGCGTTGACGTCGCTGTATCCCGAAAGGCGGAAGTCATTTATGTAAATTTCCTTGATATGTCCGCTTTGAGAGCAGCGTGTCATCGACGTCGGAGCAGCGAAAAGTCGTAGCGTTGACGTCGATGTATCCGGGACGCGGCTTTACCTGGGATGTATAAAATAAGGAAGTCATTTCCGTTGGGTTTCACTGATGCGTTTGGTTTGACATAAAAAAATGGTTCTCTTCAGTAGGACTGGCCGTTGACGGGGACGTTGAACAACAATAAGACAAACAAAGTTATGGCGCCAACGACGCTGTTCCACTGCCAGTAGGAAAACTGCGTGCAATTGTTTTGAGAAATAATGTAATGTAGATATCAATATTTAAGTAATCAAGGTATTTTTTAACGTTCATCTAATTAAGATGAGCAAAATTTAAGAGAACCCCGACGGGGCTAACAAACTTTGCTCGTGACCCGATGCTGTTCATACTCCGATGAACGTTGACTAAATTACCTTCATTTCTTAAATAATTTTAATGATACGTTTGCTTTGAGCGCAGCGCGACGTCGGCGCTGCGTAAAAACGTAGTGTCTACATGTACGTCAATGAGATATTATCCTCAGAGTGTAATTGAACCTGAGTAGTATCAGAGGTGTGAGGCACACTTTCTATCACTATTTTTAATTATAAAGTTTTGCAGTATTTACATATGCATGATCTTAGTGTCTTATAAGTCGACGATAAACCTCAAATCAAAAAAGCAAATTACATCCTCAAGAACCGATGATGGTGAAACATAGATGTTAATACATGACAAAGTTTATTTCGTGTTAGTGTTGATTTGCTATACAAAATTACTTCTTTCACTTTAATGAAAATCTGTCAAAGGGTTCCGGCCCCCACCCATTGGGGCTTATAGAAATATATGTCCTGCATGAAAGGGTTCAGTTCATATGGAGCAGAAAAGAATTCAAGGCTCAAACTCATAACCTACAACAGTGACATTGACCTTGAGTCGGCATGGTTGAGTTATTGAATCTGCTCATCATCTCACTATAGTGCCAAGATCTGACCAAAATGTAATGACGTTAAGAAGATATGCAGCGGACAGAAACGTGTTTTGAACGGACGGATGGACATGGACGGAGGAAGTTAATTCCATCAATCCTCTCTCCGCTTCGCGGTGGGGAGATTTGAGGGTCAACGTCCCCGTCATTACAGTACAGGTCATTTTGGAGACGTTGCTTCAAATTGTGTGGGACTTTTACCCGACACTGAGATGAAATGACATCTCAAGCCCTGTCGTCCAATGAAACCAATAAGGTTTATAAGCATGGACGGACCGAATCGCACCGCCTTGCCTGGGCTGGCTTAGATCCTCTGAGCGGTTTACCAGTTCCCGTGTGCAGCCCAATTATTTCTTCAAGGCCCGATGGGCGGGCTGGGGGACGACGGGGGATTAAAAGACAAGGGCGTAACCAGAACCAAAATAGTATTACGCACAACAAGAAAAAATCTATGTAAAACAGCTTTTTCCGAGATGGGGGCTACTCTTAAAGGAAAGAATTTGCTCCGGAGGGAAGCAAATTCTTTCCATTTCTCCCGAGGGGAGCAAATTCTTTCCTTTAAGAACAGCCCATATATAATATGTAATGGAGAACACTATTATTTAGGCGCTTCACTTCACTGCAAATATTTTACATTACGCACATGCGTAATGGGCGTTACGCCTATGAAAGATCCCTTCCCAAACGAGTGATAGCATATTTGTGTTTGCCAAGCCTGTAACGACCTTTTCGTATGCAACAGCCGCCCGTGCCTAAATGACGTAATTGTATCTCAGTGACCCCACGTGCTGTTGTGAAAAGCGGGAAGACTTCAATGAGGCACTGCATGCGAAAAAGTGCACATCACAAAATGGAAAGAACTGTTAGCGCTAAAGAAGAGACCCATAGATTGGTAGATTTGTTTGTTTGATTTGAGGTTTAACGTCCCCGTCAACGCTGTATAGGTCATTTTGGAGACGTTGCTTCCAATTTTGTGGGACTTTTACCCGACACTGAGATGAAATGACATCTCAAGCCCTGTCGCCCAATGAAACCAATAGGGTTTACAAGCATGGACGGGCCGACTCGCACCGCTTTGCCTGGGCAGGCTTAGATCCTCTTAAGCGGTTTACCAGTACTCGTGTGTGGTCGGTTTTAGCTCTTGTTTTGTTTGTTTGATTTGAGGTTTAACGTCCCCGTCAACACTGTAATGGTCATTTTGGAGACGTTGCCTCCAATTTTGTGGGACTTTTACCCGACATTGAGATGAAATGACATCTCAAGCCCTTTCGCCCAATGAAACCTAATAGGGTATATTAGCATGGACGGTCCGCCTCGCACCGCGGTTCCTGGACAGGCTTAGATCCTCTAAGCGGTTTACCAGTACAAGAGTGTGGGCTGGATTCAGCTCTGCGTGGAAGCATCATGCAACTCATATATTTCTTCTAGCCTCTAAAGGCAGGGGCCGTGGTTTTAGCTCTGCGTGGAAGCATCATGCAGCCCATCTATTTTTCCAAGCCCCGATGGGCGGGGGCCGCAAAGATTGGTAAAAGCATTGCGATGAGGTCATATCATACTGGTCAACTCAGTTACATGTAACAGGAGTAAACTTGGTATCAAGCTGTCCAAGCAGCAAATTGGAATGCTGACCAGACTGTGCGTATGCACAGGCTGCCATGTCTCTTAGTTGCTCGCAAACAGCCGAACGGGTTTTGCCATGACGTGGCTCATGCTTGTTGCATGTTGGGATCATATGGCTGAGAGTGCCTCGGTGAGTCGAGTCTATTCTGAAAGGAAAGAATTTGCTCCCAAGGAATAAATGCGTCTTTAAGGGTAGACTAAGGGTAGACAGGTTTTCTCATCATCACCGTAGTCAGCTGTTGAGCGACGGCGTCAAATCCTTTTTCTGGTGCACATTTCTTGGTCCCTTAGCTTATTAACCAATGACGCTTTATTCTCTGAAAAAAAAATGGGCACGTTCCCGTGCTCCGAAGAAAACCAGGGTAGACCCTTTTATAGTTCGAACACGAAACTGCCTCAAGAATGCTGAAAAAGTATAGGATATGGTGGTACGGTCATTGCCTGGTGGGTAAGAGCGCCGATTCTTAATCATTAGGTCTCTCATCACTGCGGTTCGAGCCTTGCTTGCGTCATATGTGAGACTATATTCTACAAAGGATGGTCGTGTTTTTTTTCTGCTTTACCACGAACGGTGACATAGACGCTATAAATCATTTTGTAATGAGAGCAGCGAAACATCGGCGACGGCGCTGCGTGTAGACGTTGCGCCGACGTCGAGGTACCCTGGATGCTACTGAGTCTAAATTGTTTAACAGGCGGAATTTATTTCTTTAAAATTTATTTTGGTTTGAGTGCAGCGTAACATCGGCGTCGGCGCTGCGTGGAGACTTAGCGTCGGCGTCGATGTACCCTGGATGTTACTGTGTCTCAAATGTTTAACAGGCGAAAGAAGTTTTTGTAACGTTCATTTTAGTTTAAGAGCAGCGTGACATCGGCGCGGCGTGGAGACGTAGCGTCGACGTGTCTAGGATTCTATTGTTAAAAGGCGGATGTCATTTATTTAAATTACATTGATGCGTCCGGTTTGAGAGCAGCGTGGCATCGACGTCGGGGCTGCGTAAAGACGTAGCTTTAAGTAATAAAGGTAATTTTTTTTACGTTCATCAAATTAACTTACACCGGGTCACGAGCAAAATTTCAGTGAACTGTTGTTTTTTTTGCTCGTGACCCGATGTTGTTCATACTTCGATGAACGTTATATAAATTATCTTCATTTCTTAAATAATTTCAATGGTACGTCGCAGCGTCGGCGTTGCGTAAAGACGTAGTGTCTACGTCTATGAGACGTTATCCTCAGTGTGCAATTGAACCTGAGTAGTATCAGAGGTGTGAGGAGCTCTTTCTAGTCACCAATTTTTAACAGCATTATAATATTATAATTTTCTTACATGATCTAAGTGTTTTTAAAGTCGACTTGGCTGGGTGTCGATATTATCTTGCGATTTTTTTTTATATACAGGATCTTACACGAGTGGTCATGTCATATGAAACTAATGAAAGGAGCCTTCGGCGAGTTTCATAAATTTCATATGAATTGACCACGAGTGTAAGATTCTGTTTATCATATGACCACTTTAAATTGGATTTCATCGCCTTTAGATTTGACAAATTTTCCACAAAAAATGCTTTGTTGACATTGACGTCGACATGACATTACTTAATCCCCCCAAAGTGTTATTACACGTGTGGTCATACGATATTTTATTACACGACGTTATCCACTGCTTATCAACGACGTCATATGATAAAGTTTTAATATGCACATGTAGATACTGACACAATACACTTGAAGAAATTCCTTCCATCCTTACTGTCAGTGTAGGCCCGAACAGACTGCTTTCTACGGCGTCTGATGTGCGTCTACCTGTCAAGATCGATTCTTCTGGTAACCCCTTTACACAACGCTGAACCATTAAGAATGTGCAGCTATAAGACACAAATCAGCCTTCACAATCATGCAGTATGAAAAGTATTCGCCTACCACAGTATAATGCACCTTTTGTAGCCACAGTGCTATTCATTGCCACTTGCCTCAGACAGTGGATGTTGATCCGATTCTTTGCAGGCCACTGTGTGCGACCAACAGAAGCTCAGCTCAGCCTCCTCATCCAAGTAGTTTGATCAGTCTTACCCAGCCACTGGGATATCGTTACATACATATACAAATACGAAACTCTGGTTGTGAATGTTGATCTGAGCAATCACTGAATGGCCAGACTGAGAGAAGGCGCAGCTCGACATGCGCATTCACGCAGTTTCATCAGTATTTACCGACTTTATGCAACTTCTCTAGCCTCAGACCAGCAGAGACGTAGCATAGCGTCTCATCCGTGCAATATGATAAGTATGCAAAGTGCAAGCTCGGCCTGTGAATCCGAGTAGTCTGATCAGAGTCTCACATAGCCACCGCCGGTAAATTGCAAACTCCGGTTGTGCATTTTGATTTGAGTATACGCAGGTAGTTGAACGACCACTGAAGACGCATGTCGGCATGCGCATCCATGCATTCTGATCAGTATTCGCCAATCATCTGCCTCTTCTGCAGCCACGGTGATACTGATCTGATCCCTTGTATGTCAGACAGGTTTTATGATAAGTTTTGTCGTGCGCTAGCTCATATACTTTATGGTCAGTGAACAAGACATGTCTTGAGTTCCGGGTATATTGATGAGCCTTAGCTACCAAGATATGGATATTTTATGCAGTCTTGTATTTCTAGTCTAAATTTAGTTTTGGATGCTCGTTAGAACCGCCTCATCGAGTACCCAAATATGTTTAGAACAAAGAAATCTCAATCCCACGTAGGGATACTCAATACACGGACTTGTTAACGTGATGAGATAGGATAATGTGGCATGGTGCACAGGACACCGCCGTTTTGCATTACACATTGACCAAAACCAGGTAGTTAATTGTTTGTCTGTTGTGAAAAGATTCTTTTATCCACAACTTATACGTCGGCGCACGTGCTTAATATAGCGAACTTCTAGTACGAGAAACATCATTATAAATTGAGTCGGGGCACAGCATTTCCTGCAGTTTACATGTGAGCCTAGCGAAGACTCAGATCAGCCTGCACATCCGCGCAATCTGATCAGTCTTCGTATCTGCGCAGTCTGATAAGAGTCTTCGTTGTGCGCTTTGAGGATAATTAAGGGTCCAATGTTCCTTCCTGCAGCAAGAGAAGTCTCTGGTCGCACTACATGGATTCGGAGGCTGAGATGATTCTTCGTAATTTGTTGGAACTGCTGTGACCCTGCACACTGTCGATATTTCAGGTTGATTTAAAGGCGCGCATCTGCTATCAAAGAGGCGCCCAAGCAGCGTGTTAGAAATACTTGTTGCGTAAGCGAAAAACAAAAGCTATTGAAGAAGAGTAAAAAGAAAAAGAATGGTTGCTGCGTCTAAGCTATTTTTGACACTCGCAAAGAGCGCAGGCCGAGATCAGCCTGTGCCGCGACATATGGTCAGGGCCTTCACTGTTTGTAAAAAATGGTTGTTGCGTCTAAGCTATTTTTGACACTCACAAAGCGCGCAAGGCCGAGATCAGCCTGCGCCAAGACATCTGGTCAGGGCCTTCACTGTTTGCAAAAAAAAAAAAAAAAAAAAAAATCAGCCTTTTTCTCATTGAATTTCTAAAGGTAACTAATTAGGGTACCCCTAAATTTGGAAAATAATAAGGACAAAAACGTTTTTTTTTTTATGTATATAATATTACTTATATGTTTATTTTTTTAAGAAAATATAAATTCAAAGATATTGGGAAGACCCGGATTTTTTTTTTTTTTTTTTTTTTAATATAAGTTTTTTTCCAGGTAGATGGAGCTCGGGCGTAATGATTACATAACCATGCAATAAAATGTCACGCTGTGTCTCGCTGGGTCGCGGTGTGTACCGCCGAGTCATCGGGACAATTTCACCTGTCTCGCTGCCTTGAATCTTGTCACCGCGACAGGGAAACTGTTCAGCGAGACATGAGGCTTTGTCACCATGACGGATTGTCACCGGGAAACGACACAGATAGGAATGTATCGTTGACTGTACTGTATATTTATTTATATCCTAAATATATATATTATATATACATATATATATTTGTTTCTAAGTGTCTTATCCTCTAATTCACCCTACCCTACATTGAAAAATCCAATATTGGCAGTGCGTTTTGGTAAATACAGGTGCGTTTTGGTGTTTTGGTGCGTTTTGGTATTTCTATGGACCAAACTTTAAGCAAACAATGTAGACACAGATCAGCTGCCTCGTTCTGTCCCAGAAAAGGGCTGCTAGGCATATATGGGTTAAATGCACATACAGGAAAATCTACTATTAGACAGGTCAGGGGGGTCTGGTTACCTGTTTTTCCAATATTGACAATGTGCAAGCTGGGAGCTAGCAAATAATGCAAATATGGTGAATACCACTTCTACAGCCTTACTGTCACAGGTTCTTGGCACGTTGTTTTGCCACAAATGTGCGAAATATGTGAGCTAGCTCTTAGACCCATATATTGGGAAAATTTCTGAAATTGCTTATTTTTGGTTGATTTTGGTTATTTCTAATATTTCGCACATTTTGGCAAAACAACGTGTGCTTACTGTAGGAGCCGGCTCTTTTAGCGATGCGGGTAGAGTGGTTGGCTTATTCACGAAGTTAAGCAACGGATATCACGGTTAGTACCTGGATGGGTGACCGCGTAGCTTAACTTCGTGGACGACCCGGTACACACTATACATACTTTTGTCACCAGATGGGGCCAAATGACTGCGATTTGACACAAACTTACCGAAAACGAAACTACCAAAAACTTAATGAACAGGCAGAGCTTAATTAATCGATATGCGTTGAGAAAATTGCAGTTAGGTTCAGAAGAAATGAATTATATTTTCCCCATCCATGACTGCATAATTTATGAAACCGGAAGTGCCTAGCAACAGCCTTTCAATATTCTTGCGCATTAACAAATAGATCAAGATCGTAATGCTTTATTTGCAATGACATTATCAAAATTACCAGTGCATCACATACAAATACTTATTGCAATTTGAGAATTTAAAATTGAGATAATAAAGAATGACAGCTTCAAATATAAATATTCCGCGCAATAATTTGTAGAGTAATGAGAGTAATCCGAACCGAGTACCCCCAATCGGAAACAAGACGTTTCGCCCCCAAGACGTTTTCCCCCTGGTCGCCCCCTCCCCCTAGTGAATGTGTGAGTCTTTGAGTTTCAGAACAGAACAGAATATTTCTATATTGTTGAATATTTGAAACAAATCAACATAAGCCCTGTAGGGCTTTTATTTCGACAAACAGGGGTATATCAACAATGAGGTTAAATATCACAGAGAATGTAAAACTATCACAGACAACTTTGTACACATATACATATATCTGAAATAAAATGTTGATATTAAGACATTGACAAGTTTAAAATTAATGATATTATAGCTATAGCATTTGAAAATCCCATTATGTTGGATAAGATACAAGATAATATTCTGTTAATTAAAATAATGAAGCATTACAGTTTTATATGTCATGCATAGAGAGGTATACTTCAGTCATGCTCAGAGAACGGGTGGTATCCAAGTTCAGCTCGTTTGCTACACAAGGATAATAGTCACCAGCCCCATAAGCATGACTAGAATCCACCAGTCCTGTTCCCAGGGAATATCATACTTCCCTGTGGAACAGCCATCCTCTCAGAGAAGAGTCTGCCCTGAATAGACTTACAGCAACTGGACCCGGGAGGAGACAAAGGGTTTGTGTGTGAAGGTATTTATGCCTTGTCATGCCCCTTAACTGGTGGATATGGGGAGGGGTCGAAAGCGAAAGGTTTGGAAAAACAAGCTCTCTTGACAACATTTTATTGCAAGAGTCTTGTGTCGAAAAGCAAAATACCAGTTAGCGAGCAAGAAAAGACATAGGAAGCTTGTAACATCAGTTCAGAAAATAAACCAGATTGAACCACGGTAACATACAACATGCACAGATCTTCATCTAGAACATGAAGTACACTTACAGTCGTAGCCGTCCCAGGAACGAAGCAGTCTCTTGAACTGAGGATAGTTTTCAACCAGCCTAAATTCAATAGGGAGACTATTCCATACCAGGGCAGCCCCGAACCGGAAGGACTTCATCCCATATTTTTGGTATTAACTTGAGGAACATCAACATGTTTTTGGTTCCTCAAGTTATATGTAGATACTTTCTCAATGACTAAGTCTTGGATATAAGAGGATGCAAGTTTGTTTAAAATTTAAAACACCTCATTAGCCATTAATTTCAATCTACTTATATGTAAAGGTGTGGTGTTGTTGTTCCTTAAAAGTATTTTAAAAGGAGAGGAGAAATCATCGTTAATAAATCTTAAAGCCCTCTCTTTTATCTTTTCCATTTTGTTGGTACTTGCTTGGCTACAGAAATGCCAAGTCAGCGGGCAATAGTTAAAATTTGACATGATAAAAGATTTAAAAATGGTAAGTTTGCCTTGTTTGGTTAAAAATTTACCTAACCGCTTTAAAACTGCTAGCTGCTGTGATGCCTTCTTGCAAATGTCGGACATGTGGTCATTAAAATTTAACATAAAATCTATGTTTATTCCTAAAAGTGTCACATTATCTTCACATTTGATGATAGTATCATTTAAGTGGAAAAAGGAAATAGCATCATGTGTTTTTTACCTATGCAGATGGCTTGAAATTTGTCGGGATTTGCTTCATAAAATGTTCTGAAAACCATTCAATTAGTAAAATACTTTCGCTTTGTAGAATTTCCTTTAAAATATTAAGACATTTATGAATGTAAGACAGTGTGTTGTCATCTGCATAGTTATCAGTGGGCCCCGGCGTGGGGGCATTTTTTGCCCCAGGGCTATAATTTGAACAATCTTGGTAGAGGCCTACTAGATAAAGCTTCAAACCAAATATCAAAGACCTGGGCTTTCTGGTTTCAGACAAGAAGATTTTTAAAGGTTTTCCCTATATAAGCCTATGTAAATCCAATGAACCCTGGTGAGGGGGCATTTTTCGTCCTAGGGCTATAATTTGAACAATCTTTGTAGAGGTCCACTAGATGAAGCTTCATACCAAATATCAAAGACCTGGGCTTTCTGGTTTCTGACAAGAAGATTCTTAAAGGTTTTCCCTATATAAGCCTATGTAAAACCAGTGGGGCAGAGCCATTTTGGCCCCATGGCTATAATTTGAACAATCTTGGTAGAGGTCCACTAGATGAGGCTACATACTAAATATCAAAGACCTGGGCCTTCTGGTTTTAGACAAGAAGATTTTTAAAGGTTTTTCCCAATATAAGCCTATGTAAAAGCAGTGGGCCCTGGCGCGGGGGCATTTTTGGCCCCAGGGCAATAATTTGAACAATCTTAGTAGAGGTCCACTAGACCTGGGCCTTCTGGTTTCAGACAAGAAAAATTTTAAAGGTTTTCCCTATATAAGCCTATGTAAAACCAGTGCGCCCCGGCCCAGGGCCATTTTGGTCCCTGGGGATATAATTTGAACAATATTGGTAGAGGTCCACAGGATGAAGCTTCATACCAAATATCAAGGACCTGGACCTTCTGGTTTCAGAAAATAAGATTTTTAAAGGTTTTCCCTATATAAGCCTATGTTAAACCAGTGGGCCCCGCCCCAGGGCCATTTTTGGCCCCAGGGCTATAATTTGAACAATTTTGGTAGAGGTCCATTAGATGAAGCTTCATGCCATATGTCAAAGACCTGGGCCTTCTGGTTCCAGACAAGACGATTTTTAAATGTTTTCCCTATATAAGCCTATGTCAAAACAGTGGGGCCCGGCCAGGGGCCATTTTTGGACCTGGGGCTATAATTTGAATAATTTTGGTAGAGGTCCATCAGATGAAGCTTCATACCAAATATCAAGGACCTGGGCCTTCTGGTTTCAGACAAGAAGATTTTTAAAGGTTTTCCTCATATAAGCATATGTAAAACCAGTGGACCCCATCCGGGGCCATTTTTGGCCCCAGGGCAATAATTTGAACAATCTTGGTAGAGGTCCACCAGATTAAGCTTCATACCAAACATCAAAGACCTGGGCCTTCTGGTTTCAGACAAGTAGATTTTTAAAGGTTTTTTTTCTTATTTTCCTCTTTTCGTTGCCATGGCAACCAGAGTTCTGCTTGGAACAGAATTCTTTGAAAAATTTTGAGAGAGGACCACCCAAGGATAATTTCTGCCAAGTTCAGTTGAATTCTGCTCAGTGGTTAAGGAGGAGATCTCGTTTTAAGAAATTATGGACGGACAGGTGGACGGACGACGACGACGACGGACGGTGACCGATCACAAAAGCTCACCAGAGCCTTCGGCTCAGGTGAGCTAAAAACACTGAAAAACCAACAGTTAGAATTCGATGTGCCCGCCCAGAGACAGAGCAGGCACCAGCCAACATTACATAAAATTAAATGCTAATTCTCAGTAAGCGTTTACGCTGGAACCGTTCATACAATCTGATGCCTGACCCACCGGCGTGCAATTAAACAGGGAAGCAAAATTGAAGTGCAGACAATGATTAGGAACCACAGCTCTCATCAGAGACACCGAAGGGAAAGAAACACAAACATGAAACAAAAAAGACTCTGATGGAAACATCGATAGCGGAAAGCCAAAAGTATAGTTACTTTCCTAGGTTGTCAACCGTGATTGGGTTAACTACCACGCATGCAGTCTGTCGTATAACATTTATGTTGAACCCAATGTTTTTATATCGAAGAATGATTTTACGAAATTGGGTGCTGAAGTCATTGCAAGTATATATTTATCTGAATTTATATACTAAGTCACCATAAAATTCGGGTTCCGGTAGATCTTGTTGCAGAAGAGATTTAAGTCCAACATTGAATTTTGAAATTAAATCTGAATGGCGTCTATAAAATTTCGAAAAGGCTTTGCGTAGTTTATGATACCGATAACCCTGATTAAGATGTTAGAAGCCTCTGTGGTGTAGTCGTTACGCTACTCGCTTTGTAAACCAGGGGTCGCAGGATCGCTCCCGGGCTCATCCAGACTTTCGGATGAGTCTTTAAACCGAGATCCCGTCTCTGTATGACCCTAACTGTTGGTAAGGCTGACACGATTAATCGTATAATCGATCGATAAATTCCACAAAAATGATTATCATTTCTGATTTGCTTTTAATCGATTACTTGATAGGTACAATTGGCTACCAAAGGTATGCATAAAATAGCTTGATGAGTGGCAAACGGTGCAGACCCTGATGAGACGCCGTATTCTGCAACGTCTCATCTAGGTCTACACTGTTTGCTCAGGCCTGTCTGTTCAAATATACATATGGTTGTTACATGTGGGTTTACGGCGTCCCGCAAACCCACATGCTGACAAGACAACCGAGCGTGATCTCTGACAGGTGTACGGGGAGCTGTGGGGTAAGGCACAAGAAAGATATTAGATGAATGACATGAATTATTTACAGTATCTATAAACAACACTTACTAACACAAAACATCACAATTTGTTGCTTCTGTAGCCAACTCACGACGTCCGCTCCGAAGGCAAAACAATGTTCTGTGCTCGGAACGGGTGACGTGAATAGCTACAGAAGCAAACAACAAAAACAACAACAAAAACAAAAAAGAAACAACTCAAGACGCGACTGGCCAGTTTATAACTTAGGGTGAATCCCCCTCTCGCGTGAATCTTCCTCTCGCGAACTAGTGTAAACTAGTCTATCGACATAGTTGCCGATCACAGGATGATATGTATTATTTAGCGATCGCACTAATCTGATTCGTCTGAATCACCTGCAGGTTATTTAATTGACCTCTTTCATTTGAATGGTCTCACATTTGTTCCCAATGGACAATGGTATGCGCTGCTTACGGTGGTCTGTCCGCCCTTGCTGGACCCTAACCCCCAGCGTCGTACCAGTACCTGCTGCTATAAGGCAGGGAGCAGCAGGTCACCACACATTGTTGTGCCTGCAAATTACGATAACTGGACAAAGACATAGTTCACAAAACATACATGCTATATCATGATCCCCCTCCCGGAGAAGTAAGAATATATTCATGCATATACCGTTATTGCGCATGCGCCGACCAGACATACAGGCTGATTAGTGCATGCGACAAATAACCGTACAGCAGAACTCAACTTGACTGTGCATCAATTTATCAGCACCCAGCGCTTGACACAATAATACTCAAAGTTCATGTTTCCTTACTGAGCACTACAGAAATCAATTAATGCTCACTACTACTGAGCATAATACTCATCAAATTTGTGCTCACTACATTATCACAGTAAGAGGCAATTGAACAGACCACGCCTTTGCGCTACCTGGTCAGCCGCCAATTACAGGAAACATAACAATCTCTATTTCATATCCTTCTCCGCGACACGGCTCACAAATATAGCTATTCACAAATTCATTACATTAACAACAGATAGAAACTACAAACAGAAAGATTTTCATCTATAATCCACGACATTTGTTAGTGTCTCATAAGGGCCAACACTGTTTGTCGTAAATTCTCTCTGTATTTGGTAGGCACCCCGTCACAACCGTCCTCGCGACGCCGATGACGCCGCTGACGTCATCCCCGCCGCTCAGGCCGTTATGACGTGTGGCGACCAAATACTCCCACTTATCATCATCACGTTCTTTATATGTACATACATGCACAAACTGAGTTATCAGACAAAACGGCATCATTACAAAATGAACTCGAAATTCTTCTTGAACAAAATTATTTCTAATCAACGTGAACACGCTTGTAAAATAAAATTCATTACGGTTCATCATCACGGATAACCCGACAGGCTCTTGTAAGAGTTGCCCTGATGATGAAGATATGGTTAAACCCGTCTTAAGTTTACGTCCACTCTACACCTAACATCATATAGAGACGGGACCACGGTTTTCTAACCACAGCTAGTCAAAAGTCATGGGTCAAACAAATGACCCGGCGTTTATTAATTACATTCTACAAAAGGGGTCTAAAAGCCTAAATGAATCTAGAATGAGCGGGTGTCCAAACTTTACGTCTCACCAACATCCAGGGTCAGAATGAGACAGGACCTCACTTAGAAAGACTCATTCTACTACTGGAGAAGCCTGTGATCGATCCTGCGACGTCTAGCTGGCAAAGCTAGTAGCCTAATCACTACAGGCTTCAACAGTGAATTCAGAATAGGCTTCAGAAAGTTGGGGTATACTACAAGTAAACCCCTCCAAAACCTACAAGCATGTTCATACAAAAATAATACTAAACATAGATTTAACATACCTTTCAATATACTTTCAATTTCCCGACACAATGTTGTGTATACTCGTTACAACTTGACCTGCTGCTAAAGTGTTCGTTTTTCTCAGGGTTTTTATATCTATGAATACTACCAGAAAATTATGCATACTCATATTAGCTTGCTAAAATCGTGGCGAGGTGGAGATACCGTCCACAATTGAAGCTAGATAGCAAAAATCGAGTATATAATGGATTTGCGTTCAAATAGTATATTTCCCATAGGAAAAATTGATGAAACGACCCTATAAATCAATGCCATGACTCCTGTCAAAACGAACACCCACACAACACGTGACGGGAATGAAAATCATATATGGCACAATTTGGCGGTTGGCGATTTTTAGGCAAATTTTATAGAATTCAGCCTTATAGCGGCCCCCTGTATTGTAAAAACAGATCTCCATAAACCACTCATGCATACATCGTATGATATGTGCATGACTTGTGCATGGAGCAGCACATTTTGCCTACCACATTTCACCTAAAATATTTTACTTGCACCGCCCTACCATATATCTACTAAAATAATTTAGATGTGCATAAGCACCAGAGAGGTTTCCTATTCCATCTCGTAACAATGGTAACGTGCAACATATGGTAAGAGTCATGCTCAGACAGAAAGCCAGACAGGTGAAATTATGACAAAAACCTCAGCGATTACTAATCGATTATCGATCTCAATGACAGGACTGATAATCGATTATCTTTTCAGCTCCAATTAGCCAGCCCTTACTGTTGGTGGGATGTAAAACCCCAAACATTTAGCATTTAACAATTTATTACGAGTGTTGAAGTCAGTTAGTAATGATCCGGCTATAAGGCGGATTTTTTACCGCCAGAATACCCCCTAATTTTTACACCCGTCTTATAACCGAGATCTCGGGCATCCTTGAAATTTTCGGCAAAGAACGGAGGGAAAATCACGTGCGGTTAGTACATGTGTATTCCTGTTGCGTAACTATGGGTCTGTGAAGTGATGAGCGGGAGTGTGATTCCAAATAAATAATAATAAACATCGGTAAAAGAAACCAAAAGATCGTGAAGAACAGTTATAATTCAAGCCTAAAGGTTTTTATCATAATTGGATTAATTCCCATGCGTTTTCAATGGATACATTCCTCGGAAGGTGCCCCGGAACATAATAAGCACGCGCGAATTTTCATTGGTTTATGATAATGAGTTCATAAATATTAATGAGGCAAAAGTTTCACTCCATTTGCATAAGAAAATAAGTTGATGATGCCTTCCGTTTTTTTTTTATTATTGTTGTTATATTTTTCCCTAAATGTCCAATGCAGCAAAAAAAAATCTCCGGTCAAACATTATGGATGCACAGGCTATTCTGTCTCTTCCTATATCACTCTTGATTAGCAATGGCCTGTTTTTTTAATCTATTTAATCTCTTATGTAAACATACCAATTATCCAATAACACCTGCAGAGTTAATCACCTTATTAAGTGTCCGATAATGTTTACACGCGTCAGCAGTTCAACACAGGTGTAAATCGTCTGACGGTCAACCGCATAGGTATTTTACTGTGGTAAATACTAGAATGGTCGGGCGGCGAAATATTTCTAAAGGAAAATTGTCCTGTCCGGAGATTGGGGCCGTTGGGCGGAAAACCGGGAGATAGGGTTCGAAATCCTGTTATCCCGATGGAATCGGGAGATATCAAATGTATGCCGACGCACATGTATAAAACTGTAGAAAATGCCAGTTACGTGTAGTTGCTTCCCTTATTTACCTGTCAATCATTTTACTTTCCTTCCTTCATTGGTTTATGATAAGGAGTTCATGAATATTAATGAGGCGAAAGTTGTCACGTTAATAAACTCAAATTTCAGACACAAAAAAAAAATAAGTGATTACAATTTCTAGGTAAGAAAATTTATTCAGGGACTTCCTAGGTATCTAAAACTATCTGTTTATCATTGAAGTCGGTCTAATATAAATTTTATTTTAGTAAAGTCGTCACTGCCATTAGATTTCGCGACCGCAAAACACCGAGCGATCTCACTCTGATATGTTCTGCACTTTCTACATTGGCGCAACCCCCGTCAGATTGTTAGAATTTATTCCCGTCTTATAGCCGAGACTTAGCAAAAATCACCCAAAGAATAGCCAAAACATACCCCCCGTCTTATAGCCAAATCGTCTTATAGCCGGATCATTATGGTACATGACTAGACACTCTGGCAAATCGAATTAATTGCGAAATATAAACTTTCACGGGGAGAGGGGGGGGGGGGCTTAAACCGACCTCACACGACCACAGTCATCGCCACCGGCTCCGTCGTGGTTTAGACAACAAAACAAAATCGTCCGCGTGAAGGATTTCTAACTTTTTAAGACTAAAGGAATTTTTGTTTATAAAGATTTTGTTCAAATTATTCAGTACTGATAAAAAAACAACTCTTTCACTGTCCATTGTTTATTACATTAAGCCAATATACGCATACCTTCCAAAAACGGATATTAATGAATGACATAACAGATCAGGCGCTGCTTTACACAAGTTATGATCTGTTTTTAAACTGTAAACAAACAGAAGAAATCTGACGCCCTTAAATAGGAAATATAACTGTCCAAAGATCCACAATTCCTTACTGACCGGCCCAAATAGACATTCTTGTGTGTGTGTGTGTGTGTGTGTGTGTGTGTGTGTGTGTGTGTATATGCCTACTTCAATGTTTCAATAGTTTGTTTCAGACACGAGTTCTATCGGGGTCTTCATCGTGTCAAACTCCTTGGCCAAACATGTTGAATGGATCAGACACAATTGAGTCACTGCCTTCCCAGGTATAAATATGTCCCCCGGCTATTATACATTTTTCACTGGGACGGTGAATGGACTTAGGAGCTGGAAATAGACTTTGACCGTTTCAACACTCGTAATAAATTATTAACGGCTAAACTCCTTAATCAGGGTTATCGGTACCATAAACTACGCAAAGCCTTTTCAAAATTTTATAGACGCCATTCTGATTTAATTTCAAAATTCAATATTGGACTTAAATCTCTTCTGCAACAAGGTCTATCGGAACCCGAATTTTATGGTGACTTAGTATATAAATTCAGAAAAATAGATAACCGCAATGACTTCAGCACCCAATTTCGTAAAATCATTCTTCGATATAAAAAGATTGGGTACAACATGGATATTATACGACAGACTGCATGCATGGTAGTTAACCCAATCACGGTTGGCAACTTTGCTTCCCTCTTTAATTGCACGCCGGTGGGTCAGGCCTCAGATTCTATGACGGCTCCAACGTAAAGGCTTATTGAAAATTAAAGAGATAATGTTGGTTGGTGCCTGATGCTCTGTCTCTGGTTGGGCTCATCGGAGTCTAACTGTTGGTTTTCTTTTGCTCCAGCATTTCAGTGGTTTCTTGCTGTCGAGTCCTCACCGTTGTCTCACCTCTGTGGTTCTTTGATTTCTGTGTTCACGGAGATGTTGCACTGATGAGTTAGGAGGCCTTCATGCGGACTGAACAAATTATTTGTCTAAATCGCGACGGAGGCGAGGATTGTGGCCACGTAAAATCGATTTAAGCCCCACAGTGGAAATCTTCCACTGACCGTTCCAAGGCGGCTCTTCTGTGGCGATTTATTTATGTTGTTGTTTGTTACTTACTGTGTGTATCACTTGTGTCTTTTAATTTTGGATGGCCATATGGCCATTTTGTGGGAATGTAACTGTCCATATGGCCTTCCTTTGTTTAGGTTTCCATTATGGTCTGGTCGCTTAATGTTTGTATTTCTTTCCCTTTGGTGTCTTTTATGGATGGAGTCAGTCAATTGTATCAATTCCTGATCTTTGTTTTACTTCTACTTTGATGATAATGATGATGATGATTTCGAGTTTAATGACACACCAACCCTCTTTGTGGGTCATAAGCGTTAATCTGTTAATGATCAAAAACTATGCAGAATTATGAGGATATTAAAAGTTGTAAAAGTGAGAATGATAATGTATAAAAATCTTAAACAAAATTAAATCTTATGAAAAAGTCCAATTTGTTTTAAGAATAAGATAACATTATCAACAGGTACATCTTGAAACAATTGTTGCAAAAGTGCCAGCTTTGAAGTATAAGTTACGGGGACTGTGAAAAGTCTACACATTCAATTAAGATATGTTTAACAGTGAATGGCTGATCACATCCTACACAAGAAGGCTGATCATTACAATTTAAAATAGAAGAATGAGTAACTCTAGAATGGCCAATGCGCAGTCGCGTTAATACTACATTCTCTTTCCTGGAAAACTGTGGAGGAGAGCCTTTTGTTCCAACGACAGGTTTAAAGGCAAGGAGTTTGTTATTTATTGCACGGTCCCATTCGCCTTGCCATTCCGACAAGATGTATCTGTTGATAAATGGTTTAAAATTATTGAAAGGTAATTTAAAAAGAGATGGATCAAGATTGAGGGATTCTTTTGCTTTCTTGTCAGCATATTCATTTCCGACAATGCCAATATGGGGAAATGGACTTTTTCCCTTTGGTGTCTCTGATGGGAGCTGTGGGTTAATTGTATCGATTCCCGATCATTGCCTCCACTTCTACTGTATCAGCTGGGATCATCTCAACGTTATTTGTTCCTATATCTAAAATGCTTATCCCGTTGAATAGAAGCCACTGATGAAATTTTTGTTTTTATTAGTTCTACGGCCCTTTAAAGATTATTTCCCTAATTTAGCGCCGATCGCAACCAGAGGAGGGCGAAAACCAGAGTACTCGGAGTAAAGCCACCTGACCCTCCGTTGCAGAACTTGGCGTCTCACATGAGAATCGAACGAGGCTCGAATCAGGCTACAACGGTGATAGACCTACATCGATGAGAGACCTGATGATAAAGAGGCAGTGCTCTTACCCACTAAGCCACTGAGGTATGTTCACTACAACAGACAAGAAAAAAAAAGAGAAAGAAAAAATACCGATATACAATTCTGTTCCCAGGTCCATTGTGGTTCTGTCAAAGAATCGAACCTAAAGGCGATCTTCCCTGATTGCTTCTGAAATTCTCTAAATGGCAGATTGGGAAACAGCGTTTTCAAGAATAAGCGGTTGAATTCTGGTTCTTTCTAGACCAAATTAGTTCGATCACAATCAATGCAATACGAATCGAATCGTTAGCATTCGATAAGAACTTGAAGACAATTTAACCAGAATCAGAATCGGAATTGTTACTGGTTACACGTCAGACGACATTCATACAGCAGGAAATGTGATATGGGAAGTTAGTCCCTCAGAATTATTACTGGTGACATGTCAAATGAAATTCATACACCAGGACCTGTGATATGGGAAGTTAGTCCCTAGCTCTAACCAAAGAGGCAAACTTAGCTACACAATCCTCAGCACCTTCAGCCGTCGAAATAATCGAATCGGGAATGGCATTCCCATCTCTAATGGTTCGGGGGAAGAAGGATTCTTTATAAATGTCCGTTCTTGCAGTAAGGGTCTGAAACGTCATTGAATGGTGCTTTCTGCAGTGCCTAGCTGGGGGAACAAGGCCATCTGTTGGAATGCTGGCAGCACCCTTTAGACCTTTGTGTAAGAGTATGAGCCTACTGTCCCTTCTCCTTTTCTTGAGAGACTCCCATCTTAATTTTCCTAGAATTCCAGTCACGCTCCCAGTTTCAAAGTAGAAGTAAAACAAAGATCAGGAATTGATACAATTAACTTACTCCACCCATAAAAGACACCAAAGGGAAAGAAATACAAACATTAAGCGACCAGACCATAATGGAAACCTAAACAAAGGAAGGCCATAAGGACAGTTACTTTCCCACAAAATGGCCATATCAAAGCAGTAATTTCCAGTTACAAATCTAGCAGCTCTATTCTGAACTTTTTCAATTTCTTCATTGAGGGTCACCCGCTTGGGTCCCAGATGCAACTACCATATTCCAAGATTGGGCGAACAAGTCCACTGTATGCTTTCTCTTTCACATCCTGAGGACACTGATGAAGATTTCGCCTCAGGAAACCAAGTGTTCTATTCGCCTTTGTACACATGTTTCTAATGTGTGTATTCCATCTCAAATCGTGAGTGATTGTCACACCAAGGTACTTAATGGAATTCACATTTTCAAGGACCGTTCTCTCTAAAGTGTAAGAAGGCTCAATTTTATTAGATTTCTTCCTAGTTATCTGCATAATATTGCATTTAACTGGCTGAAATCTCATGCCCCATTTTCGGGCCCAACATCCTAATTTATGTCAGCCTGAAGTTTCAGTGAGTCATCTGTATCTCTATTTCCCGGTAACAAACACAGTCGTCTGCGAACAGTCTTATTTCTGAGTCAATGTCAGCGGAGATATCATTGGTGTACAGGGAGAACAATAGAGGACCAAGATCAGTCCCTTGCAGGGCTCCAGACAAACCTGGCGCCCATACTGAAGATTCACCATTAACAACAACCCGTAACAACATTAACAACAACGTTTTCTGTAGCAAAGGAAGGAATCTATCCATTTAGGGTCTTTCCTCCATTCCTCCAATTCCATAACCAAATAATTTGGATTTAAGCAGATCATGCGGAGGGGTGTCAAAAGCCTTCTCGAAGTCCAAACTAATTGTGTCCACCTGCCCCCCCCCCCCGCCCCCCCCCTCCTTTGTCAAGGATTTTTGCCCAATCATTAGTAACCGTGCTCAACTGAGTTTCGCAACTATGCCTTTTCCTAAATGCATGTTGTCTGACTGAAAAAAGTTTATGTTCATCCAAGTCCCTAGCTCTAACCAAAGAGGTAAACTTAGTTACACAGTCATCAGCACCTTCAGCTGTCTAAATAATCGAATCGGCAAGGGCATTCCAATCTCTAATGGTTCGGGGAAAGAAAGATTCTTTATAAATGTCAGTTCTTGCAGTTAAGAGTCTGAAACGCCAATGAGTGGTGATTTCTACAGTGTTGTCTGACTGAAAAAAGTTTATGTTCATCCAAGTCCCTAGCTCTAACCAAAGAGGTAAACTTAGTTACACAGTCATCAGCACCTTCAGCTGTCTAAATAATCGAATCGGGAAGGGCATTCCAATCTCTATTGGTTCGGGGAAAGAAAGATTCTTTATAAATGTCAGTTCTTGCAGTTAAGAGTCTGAAACGCCAATGAGTGGTGATTTCTACAGTGTTGTCTGACTGAAAAAAGTTTATGTTCATCCAAGTCCCTAGCTCTAACCAAAGAGGTAAACTTAGTTACACAGTCATCAGCACCTTCAGCTGTCTAAATAATCGAATCAGGAAGGGCATTCCAATCTCTAATGGTTCGGGGAAAGAAAGATTCTTTATAAATGTCAGTTCTTGCAGTTAAGAGTCTGAAACACCAATGAGTGGTGATTTCTACAGTGCCTATGTAACAGAGTCGAAATTATGCTTTGGCAGTCTGACGCTTATCAGAATCATTGAAACTTGGCGAATTATATCCTTGATAATGTCTAATGATTTCTGCCAGTTGTTGTAGCAGAAATTATTGATCAACCCTCGTTTAAATTCATTGTCCATAAAGCAATGTACCGCTTCATTGCACTTTCGCCATTTTCCTTGAATTGTAAAGATATTCACTTTACATATCATTTGTGATTTTGATGTTCTAAAGATGTATTTTCATATATCTTTATAGGTGATTCACTGCAATTTATTGTTTAATTAGTGTATTTCTCAATGACATAGATTTCAGTATTTTTACAAGGCTGGAATTTGTATATTTTGAAGATGTCATTGATCCATTATCCATTTGTGTACCATTGTTATGTAACAGTGTGCTGTATGAATGAGTGTGGTATATTTGTGTACTATTTGTAAATGTCAGATTGTCGATTTCATTGCACTTTCGCCATTTTCCTTGAATTGTAAAGATATTCACTTTGCATATCATTTGTGATTTTGATGTTCTAAAGATGTATTTTCATATATCTTTATAGGTATAGAATCATGAATCATCGTTGCTCATATTAAAGTTGATGAAGCTGTCACTGGTGCGTTGGCTCTATCGAACCCTGTAGAAACCTTCCCGGTTACACCTAGTTGGGGAACATGGTCATCTGTTGGAATGCTGGCAGCACTCTTTAGACCTTTGTATAAAAGGATGAGCCTGTCTTTCCTCCTTTTCTTGAGAGACTCCCATTTTAATTTTCCAAGTATTCCAGTCATGCTCCGAGTTTCAAAGCAGTAATTGCCAGTTACAAATCTAGCAGCTCTATTCTGAACTTTTCAATTTCTTCGTTAAGGACCACTCCACTGGGGTCCTAGATACAACTACCATATTACAAGATTGGGCGAACAAGACCCTTATATGCTGCCTCTTTTACATCCTGTGGGCACTGATGAAGGTTTCGTCTCAGGAATATAAGCCTATGTAAAACCAAAGGGCCACGAAGCGGGGGAATTTTTGGTCTCAGGGCTACAATTTGAACAATCTTGGTAGAGGTCCACTAGCTGAAGCTTCATACTAAATATCAAAGACCTAGGCCTTGTGGTTTCTGAGAAGATGATTTTTTAAGATTTTCCCCATATAAGTTTATGTAAAACCAAAGGGCCCCGGAGCGGGGGCATTTTTGGCCCCAGGGCTATAATTTGAACAATCTTGGTAGAGGTCCACAAGAGGAAGCTTCATACCAAATATCAAAGACCCGGGCCTTGCAGTTTCAGAGAAGAAGATTTAAAAAAAATCCCTAAATAAGCCCATGTAAAACCAAAGGGCCCCGGGGCGGGGGCATTTTTGGCCCAAGCACTATAATTTGAACAATCTTGGTAGGGTCCACTAGATGAAGCTTCAAACCAAATATCAAAGACCTGGGCCTTGCGGTTTCAGCGAAGATTTTTCAAGTTTTCGGTGAAAAAAAAAATCTATATGTGCAACGGACCGGAACCATTTGAACAAATTTGAAAGGGGACAACCTAAGGATCATTCCTGTGAAGTTTGGTCAAAATCCAATCAGTGGTTTAGGAGATGTCGTTTGAAGAAAAAGTTTTACGTCCCAACAACAGCTATATTATAAGGTCATACGGAGACGGGACCTCGGTTTAAAGACTCATCCGAAAGTCTGGAGAAGCCCGGGATCGATCCTGCGACCCCTGGTCTACAAGGCGAGTAGCGTAACCACTACACCACGGAGGCTTCTTTTACTTCTCTGTAAACTAGGTTGATGACTTAATTGAACCGTATTTCACCTACTTTTTATTTAAAAGAATTGCGGTAACAGGCAATTGTCAATTCTGGCTCTTTTACTGTCATTCATTGCATAAAACTGACACAAAACAAAATTTAGGCATATATATAAAGCTAAACATGTATGATGTATTGTTAAAATTGGATAGAAATTTTTCTTTGCCTTTTTCATTCAGAAGAAGACGGCTGCTAGTCTATAAAATTTTGAGTCATCAGTGTTCATGGCTTTCTGAATGGAATTCCTTTTCGATGTTGTAAACTCAGAGTTTCTGTAGTATTTTCATTGATAAAATATCCAACATTTGTGAAAGATATGAGTATTGATATAATTCTCAGATGATTTAATCCAATTATGAATTAGCTTTAGCAATCCAAAATGAAGAATAATACACAGAATTTTAACAATATATCCACATCTCAGAATATAAGCACGTATTAACACAAGAAGCAGCACTTTACGGCCCTTAAACACTACTGAAGCGATAAGGAGGTTTCGAGGTTCGACCGGTTCTTGTTTTATATGGTGATTTTCCCGAATTTTCTGGTATATGCACTGCTTGATCAGGCTGTTGTAATGTTGGTGATTCAAACGATTTTCTCGAGCCGTTGTATGAACTCTCATTACTGTTCGACGTCGATTGTTGAGGTTTATCCCGAGTTGGTACTACGATTTCCTCTGGCTCTGAACGTGTTGGTACTGATTTTGTTGGTCTTAGGTGTTTTCTGTTTCGTCGATACTTCCGCCCGTCTGGTGTTTTGACAACGTATGATCTGGGTAAAGTAGAAGTAAAACAAAGATCAGGAATTGATACAATTAACTTACTCCACCCATAAAAGACACCAAAGGGAAAGAAATACAAACATTAAGCGACCAGACCATAATGGAAACCTAAACAAAGGAATCATGTTTTCGTTCAATTGTGCCATGCTTCCATTTATTTTCGTGTCGCATGACCACATTTTCCCCTTTTCAAGAGGTTTTAGATCATTTTTCAAAGCATGCCTGCCATGATGTTTTTGTTTATGCTGTCAATGATTGAGACTTTTTCTTATTCCTTATTTCCTCCGTATTTGATGGTTTTAGGAGTGGTGTTGCTGTTGGTAACTTTGTTTTTAAACGTCTCAAATATAATATCTGTGCAGGTGACAAAGGTGTATCTGCATCAATTGAAATTATGGAGATCAAGAAGTGCCACGTAAGGATCATTAGCCTTCTTGAAGATGTTTTTCACTGTTCTGACAGTTCTTTCGATTTGACCATTACTTGACGGAACTCCTGGAGATGACGACGTCACATGCTTAAACCCATATTCTTTTGCGAACTGACTCATCTGTGAATTCGCAAATTGTGGCCCATTGTCACTTACTAGTTTATCAATTAGCCAATGTCTAGAAATTTGTCCCTTCATGTATTGAATTACATTCTTAGTTGACAAACTGTCTAGTTTGCTCACTTCTGGCCACTTTGAAAAATAGTACACTGACATAAGATAGTGATGTCCTTTGTACTCGAATATGTCTATTCCTATTTTACTCCATGGCCTGTCTGGTACATCAGAAGGAATTAATGGTTCTTTTGGGTTCATTGGCTGATTTACTGCGCAAGTAACACATTTTGACACCTTTTCTTCAATGTAACTGTTCATAGATGGCCAAAACAATACTTCGCGTGCCCTGGATTTGTGCTTTACTATTCCAAGGTGAGGAGAATGTATAATATCAAGCATTTCATTTCTCAGTTTTTTAGGAATTATAAATTCCAATCCCTTGAACATTAATCCGTCTATGGTATCAATTTCATCACGATAATTCCAGTAAGTTTTCAGTTCTGGCGGTAGGGTATATTAGGTCTCAGGCCAGCCATTGATTGTGGCATCTTTTAATAATGACATTTCTCTATCTTCCCTTGGCATTTGTCGTATTCCATCCCTTTTTTCAGGCGATACTGACATATATGACAATCTAAATACGATCTAGAGAGATGGTAAGGTAAAAACATTGTTTTGCCAGGTTTGAAAACTATGTCTATGTCATACCTTTGTAACTGAAACATTAAGTTTTGCAGTCTAACTGGCATTTCATGTATTCCCTTTTCTGTAAATGGATTGTGATGGCTTATGGTCGCTTTCTACAGTTACATTTTGACCATATATGTATTGGTGAAATTTTCTACACCCGAATACAATTGCTAATGTCTCCTTTTCGAATTGGGAATATCTTTGCTGTGTCTCAGTTAATGCACATGAGGCATAAGCAACAGGTTTGCCCTCTTGCATAATTGTTGCTCCCATTCCTTTGGAACAACTATCCACGGAAAGAAAAATATGTTTATTTTTGTCGAAGTACGCTAGTACTGGTGCATTTACACACATTTTCGTGAGTGACTGAAAACTAATTCTCTCAATGGAGCTGATACCTCTGACACGTTTGGAAGAAATTTTGCAAGGTACTGAATGAATCCAAGCAAATGCTGCAATTCTTTCATGTTTTCATGTGCTTTCATTTGTTCTTCAGCCCTGAGTTTCTCATAGTCTTGTTTGAGTCCATGTTAACTCAGCACGTGTCCAACGTAGGTGACTTCTGACCTTCGAAATTCACATTTGCAAAAGCTTCAGTTTATACTTTCGAGCTTTTTCTATGACTATTTTCAGTCTCTGATCATGCTCTTCTAATGTATTGCCCCATACTAATATGTCATCCATAATAACTTTGCGCCTTCTATATCTTCAATCTTTTCTGACATGACTGACTGATACAGTTCACTGGCACATTTTACTCCAAAAGGTAATCTGCAGTAACGATATCTCCCGAAAGGAGTATTGAATGTACACAACTTAGAGCTTTCATGGTCTAGTCCAAGCTGCCAAAATGACGATGTACAATCTATTTTACTAAATATCTTAGCATTTGGCATCCGAGATACGACTTCCTCAACTGTCAAAAGTGGAAAGTGTTGCCTTTTTATAGCTTTATTCAGATCTCTAGGATCAATACTAATTCTTATGGATCCTTTGGTTTTGTAACCACAACCATACTGCTGACCCAACTTGTAGGTTTCTTAAACTTTTTAATGATTCCTTCTTTGACCATGCGTGACAGTTCAGTTTTTACCTTATCTCTCAATCAAATATGTATTCTTCTTGGAGGATTTACGACAGGAGTGATACTTGGGTCATATGAATTTTATGTTTACCTGGCAAGTGTCCAATTCCTTGAAATAAATCTGAGTAATCCTCTTGAAAGTCATTATTGTCCACCTGTTTAGTTGGTTTGTCCAGTTTGTACATTCTTTAAACTAAACCTACTTTCTGGCAAGTCTCTGAGCCTAATATCGTTGGTGTGATCTGTGCAATTACCTGAAATTCTATGTCATGAATATTATTATTGAAATAACAAGGTAATCTAATGGAACCTATTGGTTTGATTGTGTGTCCACTGTAAGATCTTAATTTGGCATCTGTTCCTTTCAAAGCTGTTTGATTTGCATTTGTTTGAGAACAATTTGACTGATAACGCTACATTTTGCCCCTGTGTCAATTTGCATGGAGACTTCATTGTCATAGATAATACTTTTCACTGTCCAATCATCTGATAATTTATGTATTTCCATTTCATCTGACAACATTTTCACATAAACCAAATCACTGTCGCAACTGTCATAATCCGTACTGTCACTGCTGTTAGAATCATATTCATAATCTTCAAGAGAGTTCACACCTTTTCGCTGCCTGTCATTCTTTTGTCTTCTTGCTAAGCACATTTTGCTAAAATGATTCATTTTCCGGCAATATCTGCACATTTTACCCAGTGCTGGACATGATTTTCCAGCATGAATGTAACTACATTTCATGCATTTTACTGCATGTGTGTCATGGTTTGTCTTGTCTCTGGTGCTTTTCCTGTTACCCTTGTATTTTGGAATACGTTGATTTGTCCGAAGTTTGCTTTTTCTTGCACATACATTAGGGTCTTCACCAGAATTCATAGACTTCGTTCGTCGATATATAAAGATTTGGTACAACATAAATGTTATAAAACAGACTGCATGCATGGTGGTTAACCCAATCATGGTTGGCAACTTTGCTTCCCTCTTTGATTGCACACCAGTGGGTCGGGTTTAAGATTATATGACGGTTCCAGCGTAAAAGCATCAATGGAATTTTATTTTAGTATTCTTTATGTTGGTGGGCGCCTGATGCTCCGTCTTTGGTCGGGCCCTTCGGAGTCTAACTGTTGGTTTTCTTTTGCTCCAGCGGTTCTGTTGTTGTGTGCTGTCGAGTCCTTGGCCTTGTTTCATCTCTGTAGTTTTTTATTTGTATGTTCTCGGAGAGGTTACACTGATGAGTTAGGAAGCCTTCATGCGGACTAAACAAAATTAGTGTATACCGCGACAGAGGTAAGGGCGAGGATTATGGCCATGTAAAATCGATTTAAGCCCCCCAGTGGAATTCTTTCCACTGACAGATCCAAGGCAGTTCTTCTGTGGCGGTTTTTTTTTGTTGTCGTTTGTTACTAACTGTGTGTATCACTTGTGTCTTTTTATTTTGGATGGCCATTTGGCCATTTTGTGGGAAAGTAACTGTCCTTATGGCCTTCCTTTGTTTAGGTTTCCATTATGGTCTGGTCGCTTCGTGTTTGTGTTTCTTTCCCTTTGGTGTCTTTGATGGGTGGAGTAAGTTAATTGTATCGATTCCTGATCTTTGTTTTACTTCTACTTCAACTGCTTTTGAGACAGTTCATATGTTCGTGCTATGTCCATACATTTTTCAAGTGTTAAGTCATTGCCTTCACTGATGAGCTTTTCTCTTACCTTTGATGATTTTATTCCAAATACGAGATGATCCCTTATCATGTCATCATGTACTGTTTCAGCATATCCACATTCCTTGAACAATAATTTTATATCAGTCACAAATTATTCAAAAGGCTCCTCTGCTTCTTGAATTCTTGATTTGAAAATGTATCTGGAATAGATCTTATTTAACTTTGGTATACAATAACTTTTAAATTTTTCATAATGTATCAAAAGGTTCCATTTCTCTTCCACTGTAAGATTCCATGTTGAATAAATGTTTCTTCCTTTTTCACCAGCCTATAACATTAAATAATTGCACTTTCCTTCTTCACTTTTGGCTTTTAAAGGTCCACCAAACAAAGTTGCAGTGCTCTTTAAAGGATTTGAATGCCGTGTCTCAAGTCTTTTGCATCCCAGTTCATGTATGGATATCTAGCATTTTGTTAATCCATTTTGTGTGATTTATTTCACTTATTATCTTTTAAAAATAATCTAACACTTTCTTTTCACAAAATAGAATAGTCAGACTTTTCCTCTATCCTTTGAAAATAGAGTAAATCTGTAGACGTAAGGCCGCTCCGCTTTCTGACACCATGTTATGTTTTGTTGGTATAAGACAACAACAAGTCAGTCTGCTGGGCAGTACACACACTGTTTAATTTGCATAAAGCTAGCCCTTTAATACTACAGACAAAAAATACATACAATGAATCACTTTGATAAGAATTAGTGAGTAGGTGTATTGCAACAATTCTTAAATACATAACAGTATGTAAGTGTGTGAAGTTTCATAAGAGAAAGGCAAATACTTTTGAAGTTATGACCGAGGTTAGGCTTTTTAGTTAAAGCAGAATGTGGGTCTTTTGATGGTATGTGTATGAAGTTTCAGGAGAGTAGGGCAAATACTTTGGAAGTTATGGCCAAGGTTTTTTTGTTGTTTTTTTTTCGGTTAAAGCGTGACAAACAATATAGCTATGGCCCTTTGTCAGAATGTAGGTCTTGTAATGGTTAGTGTGTGTGTGAAGTTTCATGAGAGCCAGTTTTGTTTGTTTGATTTGAGGTTTAACATCCCCGTCAACACTGTAAAGGTCATTTTGGAGACATTGCTTCCAATTTTTTGGGACTTTTACCTGATATTGAGATGAAATGACATCTCAAGCTCTGTCCCCCAATGAAACCAATAGGGTTTATAAGAATTGACGGTCCGACTTGTGTGCACCACTTTGCCTGGGCAAATTCTACATCTAGATTCAAAATAATCAAAAGACATGAAGCTGAACTGAAATGGATTAAATTTTTACAGACTCCTTTTCCACTGGCATTTAATGACAACATTTATCATGAGGGTAATATTTCCAGAATGCCGGACTTTGATATTTTCTCACTCCTGGAATGTCGAAAACGCAGAACTAGATCTCACGGCACCAGGAAAAATGGTAACTTTAAACGTAAATCACGTGCGATTAAACGAAACAATACTAGACTGAAGTGACTGTCAATTATATTATTAAATCATGGACGCCACTCTATGCTTTCATTTTTAAGTTCATTACCCGTTTCTGTTTTACGTCTTCTGGACACCGAGGCGAATAAATTCTACGATAGTTCTCATCAGTTATATGATGCGGCTCTCTTAACTAGAGGCTATACTCAGCATACTCTCCGTCCTTACATTGATTCTGAAATTAATCATAAACGCCATTTCTTCAAAATATCCTTCATTAATAAGGGTATGGATTTTATAGATTTGCCCAGTGTCTTCCGTGAGAGATCGGTACTTCCTTCCATTCCTGCTTATTTTCAAAATACTGAAACACCTATAATTTGCTATAAATATAACAAACCTGTTAGATCTATCATTTTTAATTTCAATAAACTTGTTTCAGATCTTGATATTGATACTAATACTCCTGATTCATGTGATTGTAAAAACTCAAAGTATTGCTATCCTGCTGCTGGTCATGTAATTACTGGCAATTTGAAAATTATTACTGATTCTAGGATAAGGAATATAATTTCTAAAGGACCGAAATATTGGTTTCCTTCTAAAATTGATTTCAGTAAATGTAGAGATGAAATCGCTGCTTCATTGAATGAATTCGGTAATCGATGGTGTAAGCGAGAGTATGTTGAGCATAAAGCCCTTAAGGACTGGAAACTTAGCATTTTAAAACTAGTGAATAAACGCATTTCTTTCTATTCTCAAAATACTAACTTATTACCTCCTAAGCCCAAGACGTCTTTACGTCATCTTAAACTAGGTATTCAAGAATTTCAAAAGAAGTTTGTTTTGGCCCCTGCAGACAAGGCCGCTAACAACGTCGTCGTTGTGTGACGGCTCCACTATGTTAACACGCTTAAGCAGGAGCTTGGTGGTACTAAGGCCTATGAACTTCAGCCTGTAGCTGAAGAGAGAGCTATAGTAGATAAACATGTTTGTCTTTCAGCCACCAAGTTTGCTGTGTGTGTTAACGAAGGCCAAGACAAGCTTCCTACGCTATACTGGTTACCAAAACTTCATAAAAAACCTTACAAAGCACGGTTTATTGCAAATTCTAGCTCTTGCACTACCACTGAACTTTCTAAATTATTAACTTCCTGTCTTACTGCTATTAAAACGCATGTAATTAAATATTGTGATAAAGTCTTTGAAAGATCAGGAAGAAATCTGTTTTGGTCTATAAAAAATTCGAATGAGGTTTTAAATAAATTGAAATCTAGACATTTTCGTGCTTCTAGTCTGTCTACCTACGATTTTTCCACTCTTTACACTACACTTCCTCATAATCTTATAAAAGAAAAGCTTAATGATTTAATTGAATGGGCTTTTCACAGAGAAGATTCTCTCTATCTTGCATGTTATATCAGAAATGCATTTTTCACTTCTAAAGAGCATAAGAATTATACACTTTGGTCATGTCAGAAAGTGTGTGATGCCCTCACCTTTCTACTTGACAATATTTATATTAGATTCGGTACTAAGTTATTTCAACAGATTGTGGGTATTCCGATGGGTACTAATTGCGCATCTCTTGTGGCTGATCTGTTCTTATATTGTTAGGAAAGAGACTTCATTTTGTCGCTTTCCATTGATAACCAATCTGAAATTATTGAAGCTTTTAGTTCTACTTCTAGATATTTAGATGATTTATTAAATATTGATAATACCTATTTTGATGGTTTGATCAGTCAGATTTACCCCCTAGAACTTCAGTTAAATAAAGCAAATTCTTCTGATACCGAGGCCCCGTTTTTGGATTTACATCTATCTATTGTAGATGGATTTGTTTCGTGCAAAATTTATGATAAACGCGATGACTTTGATTTTGAGATTGTAAATTTTCCTTTTTTGGATGGTGATGTTCCTCGTGCGCCATCCTATGGCGTTTATATTTCGCAATTAATTCGATTTGCTAGAGTGTGTAGTCATGTAACTGACTTCAACACTCGTAATGAATTATTAACGGCTAAACTCCTTAATCAGGGTTATCGGTACCATAAACTATGCAAAGCCTTTTCAAAATTTTATAGACGCCATTCTGATTTAATTTCAAAATTCAATATTGGACTTAAATCTCTTCTGCAACAAGGTCTATCGGAACCCGAATTTTATGGTGACTTAGTATATAAATTCAGAAAAATATATAACCGCAATGACTTCAGCACCCAATTTTGTAAAATCATTCTTCGATATAAAAAGATTGGGTACAACATGGATATTATACGACAGACTGCATGCATGGTAGTTAACCCAATCAGGGTTGGCAACTTTGCTTCCCTCTTTAATTGCACACCGGTGGGTAAGGCCTCAGATTCTATGACGGCTCCAAAGTAAAGGCTTATTGAGAATTAGAGAGATAATGCTGGTTGGTGCCTGATGCTCTGTCTCTGGTCGGGCTCATCGGAGTCTAACTGTTGGTTTTCTTTTGCTCCAGCATTTCAGTGGTTTCTTGCTGTCGAGTCCTCACCGTTGTCTCACCTCTGTGGTTCTTTGATTTTTGTGTTCACGGAGATGTTGCACTGATGAGTTAGGAGGCCTTCATGCGGACTGAACAAATTGTCTAAATCGCGACTGAAGGGCGAGGATTGTGGCCACGTAAAATCGATTTAAGCCCCCCAGTGGAAATCTTCCACTGACCTTTCCAAGGCGGCTCTTCTGTGGCGATTTATTTATGTTGTTGTTTGTTACTTACTGTGTGTATCACTTGTGTCTTTTAATTTTGGATGGCCATATGGCCATTTTGTGGGAAAGTAACTGTCCTTATGGCCTTCCTTTGTTTAGGTTTCCATTATGGTATGGTCGCTTAATGTTTGTATTTCTTTCCCTTTGGTGTATTGTATGGGTGGAGTAAGTTAATTGTATCAATTCCTGATCTTTGTTTTACTTCTACTTTAGATCCTCTAAGCGGTTTACCAGTACTCGAGTGAGGGTTGGATTCAGCTCTGCGTGGAAGCATCATGCAGCCCATATATTTCTTCAAGCCCCGATGGGCGGGGCTGTCATGAGAGTCAGAAGGGCAAATACTTCTGAAATTCTGACAAAGGTTAAGTTTAAGGCATGACAAACACACAGACAAAAGCAATATAGTTATGGCTGGTATGGGGCCCTAAAACCTGCGCTACTCCACATCATGGTCTAACTATATATCAAGTTTCAGCTTGATCAAATGTTAAATGTAGGATAGTTACAGAAATATTCAAAGGGGCATAACTCTGTAAATATTTGGACTGTATCCTCGAAACAATATGCGCTACAGCACCTCATAGTCTTACTATCTACCTAGTTTCATCTTCATCCGATGAAAACTGTAGGAGGAGTTATCCAGAAACAAAATAGTTTACAAAATTTTCAAAGGACACAACTGTGTAAATATTTGGTGGACCGTAACCTGGAAACAATATGAGCTACATCACCTCATAGTCTATCTACCAAGTTTGAGCTTCGGCCGATGAAAAACTTTAGGTGGGGTTATCTGGAAATGAAACAATTCACAAAATTTTCAAAGTGGCATAACCCTGTTAATATTTTGCAGAATGTAACCTCCAAAACACCTATAAGTCTTACTATCTACCAAGTTTCAGCTTGATTGGATGAAAACTGAAGGAGAAGTTATTCCCAAACGAAACGTTTACAGATGGACAGATGGATGGCCAGACAGACAGATGCTGACCCCATACCATAATAGGACTATTTTACAAAACATGCCTATAAAAGGGACTTTATGGAGGTTATGTTTGGATAGCTATTTGGCCATTTTGTGGGAAAGTAACTGTCCTTTTACCTTTCCGCTATTTGCGTTTCCATTAGGGTCTGTTGTTTCATGTTTGTGCTTCTTTCCCTTTGGTGTCTCTGATGGGAGCTGTGGGTTAGTTGTATTGATTCCTGATCATTGCCTTCACTTCTATTTTTGGCGACTGAAAGTGCTATTCTTTAAACAAACACGATAATGGTATCATTTAGATTCCACTTTGTAGGAAATGTAAGACACTCAACTGAATTATTATCAAGCCAACTAATTTGCATAAAAAGACATGTGCAAAATTCGAAATACTGTAGCATGTCAACACAGTTACACACTTCTAGATGAAGCATTTGAAAAGAATATTGCCCCTGGATTTCAAAGATACATGTATTGTGTTTGTAAAAATAAGTTATGTACAAGGTGAGATAATTCAGTTTAAAACTAGAAATGTGTCCAAAGTACACAGATGCCCCCGCTTAGCACATTAATCTTTAAGTGGTGCAAATACCAATCTGTGCGAGTTTCGGCGTTCCACCAATAGTGACCTTGACGTTAAAAGTCGAAATCGCTCGAGATATTGTCATAAGGAACATTTGTGTGAAGTTATTTTGAAATCGGTGAAGAAATGTAAGCGCTAGAGGGGTGACAAAGTTTTTCTAAAAATAGCCACAGTGACCTTGACCTAGAAAGTGGAACTCGCTAGAGATATTGTCATAAGGAACATTTGTGTGAAGTTATATTGAAATTAGTCAAGAAATGTAAGCGCTAGAGCGAAGACAAAGTTTTTCTAAAAATAGCCACAGTGACCTTGAACTTGAAAGTCAAAATAGCTTGAGATATTGTCATAAGGAACATATGTATGAAGTTATATTGAAATTGGTGAAGAAATGTAGGCGCTAGAGCAATGACAAAGTTTTTCTAAAAATAGCCACTGTGACCTTGACCTTGAGGTGATGACCTTGAAAGTCGAACTCGCTCAAGATATTGTCATAAGGAACATTTGTGTGAACTTATATTGAAATCAGTGAAGAAATGTAGGCGCTAGAGCAATGACAAAGTTTTTCTAAAAATAACCTCTGTGACCTTGACCTTGAGGCCATGACCTTAAAAGTCGAACCTGCACGAGATATTTTTATAAGGAACATTTGTGTGAAGTTTATTGAAATTGGTGGTACAAATACCTTAACCAAAGTCTTAAACATTAAAAATGTTCTAATTCTATGACCTTGACCTTGAGGTCATGGGTATGGGTGGGGGTATTGCTGAATAAACCATTGGACCTATATGTATCATCATAGTAAATATAAACCAAATCCATTGTATGGTTATGAAAATATGAGCTCAAGTTCTACCTGGTACAAATACCTTAACCTGGGTCTTAAACATTAAAACTTTCAAGTCCATGACCTTGACCTTGAGGTCATGGGTATGGCTGGGGGTATTGCTGAATAAAACTTCAGTCCTATATCTATCATCATACCGAATATGAACCAAATTCATTACACGGTTTGGAAAATATGAGCTCAAGTTCTACCTGGTACAAATACCTTAACGTGGGTCTTAAACGTTAAAAATTTCAAAGTCCACGACCTTGACCTTGAGGTCTAGGGTATGGGTGGGGGTATTGCTGAATAAAACTTTGGACCTATATCTATCATCATACTAAATATAAACCAAATCTATTGTATGGTTTGGAAAATATGAGCTCAAGTTCTACCTTGTACAAAAACCTTAACCTGAGTCTAACAGGATTACGTACGTACGTACGTACGTACACACTTTCGTACGTTCGGAAACCGTACGCACGTACGCACGTACCCACGGACGCACGTACGGAAAACCGAAAAACTATATGCCCCCGGCATCATACGATGCGGGGGCATAAAAATAGCTAATTTGCATAATTTATGCAAATTTGTGCACATTATTTAGAATGTAATCCAAAATTTCTTGGCGACTCAACTTTTACTTTTTTACTTTTACTTTCATGCTACACTATAAAGAAAAGAGAATACTTACTGAAGCAAAGTATTTTGATTTACATCTGAATGACGCCTATATCTTGACTCATCACGTTAACATGCCTATATAAATTTTACCCCCTTGAACCTCATTTTTACATAGTAAAACTGGGGTTTTCAGGGGTGAACCTTATTTTTCTTATTTCTGCTCTAAAATTTAGATTGTGGGTACACGTCAGAACTGCCTTTTCGAGGCGGTTCTAATGAGTACCCCCAATCTATATTTTGAGCAGAAATAAGAAAAAAAAATATCACTATTTTTCATCTTAAAATATTCATTTTTTCGGTGATAAAGTTTACAATGTGTTTGTAATAGGCATGTTTTCATAATGTGGCTCAAAAGTTAGCACTTTCAGACACCAATACTTTCACTTTTTCCCTGATGGTCATATTTAAAAAATGCAAACTAGAAATCTGATTTTCATATTATATTTACCTGTAGAAAATAACATTAATATACATGTATTTAATATTCAGTAGCTTTAAATCATGTTTACTGAAAAGAACAAAATCCGGTATCAGTGAATAAAGACAATATAAAATATAAATAAAATAAAAAAAAATAATAAAAAAAATGTTGTTTTTTCTATACCGAAAACTTTTATGCCAAAAATGAAGCTTTGAAACTTAAGAACCTTGCAAAAATACACCAATCACTTGGAAACTAAATACAGATACATCTGTTTTTACAATTTTATTTTTAAATATTACATTCAATTTTTGTAGTGCTCTTGTTAATTTTTTCACATTGAAAATGTATGCATCTGCATCTGGGTAACCATCACGAAAACACTCATATATAATTTTAACCCCCTTGAAACTGTGGTTTACAGAGTTAAACCTTATTTCTGCTCTAAAACATAGATTGTGGGTACTCGTTAGAACAGCTTCTGTGAGGCGGTTCTAACAAGCACCCACAACCTATGTTTTGAGCAGACATAGGAAAAATATCGCAATTGTTCATCCTAAAATTTTTTTTTTTTTCGGTGGTAAAATTTACACTGTATTTGTATACTTGTGTTTTCGTAATGTCAGTCAGATGCCAATCTGACTGGTGATCAGTAGGTTGTGGGTTCGATACCAACTGGGTCGGCAACATTATTTAATATTGAAATATTTTCTGTGGATATTTTCTTCCTGTCCCTGATTCATGAAGGGCAAATGTCAGTTTCTTGCAAAAGAATGTGCACTGTACTGATTCATCTGATAGGATCTACTCTGTCATGTAGTTTGTGAACTGAACCAAAACATTAATTTGATTGCTTAATAGTCAGGAATTGGTGTGACTTAATTAAATTATTCAGCAGTATAAGGGTTAAGAGTAGACACTATTGATATGAGGGTAACATATATTTGGAAGAGTTGTCTTCCTTGAAGGGTAACTACGCTTCAGTCCATGAAGCTGGAAGTGAGTTATTAAAACAGTTTTGGGATTACCTTTTGGAAGACTTGGTTGACTGGTGTGTAGTTTAATGTCCAATTCAAAACTATTAAGGTTGTGCCAAACCAGTCATGATTAGCTAACCACATTTTCCCAGGGACAGGCTTATAACAAGCAATTACCCAGTACACTGCACATTCTTCTGACAGAAAATGTCATTCTCCCTTCTGAAATGACCTTAGAAAATATTTCATCAATCTCTATGAAAGGAAGTTGCTGGACTTGTCGGGGATCAAACCTGCAACAATATTCCAGTCCTACATATGATGCAATAGCAGAAGCAATTTCAGCAGCAGAAATAATGAAATGAAACAACATTTATAATTATAAAATGATAATGAAAAACGATAAAATGAAAAGACAGCCACTGCTTAACCCTTATCCTGCTGAATAAATTAATTTAGCCACACCCATTTCTCCCTATCCACCAATCAAATTACTTGATAAATTGCATTTGTTCAATTCACGAACTGCATGACACATCACGTGGACAAGTTCGTGAAATGAAGACCCCCCTAAACCCCACTTTATATAGTGAAAACTGGGGTTAAATGGGGTATTCATTATTTTTCTTATTTCTGGTCCAAGACATAGGTTGTGGGTACTCGTTAGAACCGCCTCAATGAGGCGGTTCTAACGAGCACACACAACCTATGTTATGAGCATTAATAAGAAAAATGTCAAGGGTTTTCATCAGAAAAGTAGCTATTATGGAGATGTGAAAAATGCACTAAGTCTCATGGGTGTGTTATCGTAATGAAACAGTAAAGATCTTGATCTGGATCTACACTGTTTGCAAAGGTAATGGTTGTGGTGTTCAGCAGGCTACAGGTTAATTTCAATCACGTATTTCCCATATATGCCTAGCATCCCATTAAAAGGACATCAACAATACAGACCCAGATCAACTGCCAAAGAATGCAGTGTCTGATCAGGGTTGGCATTGTTTCTGTATAACGCAAAAAATGAAATTAACCAAACAACAAACACCCCTTAAATTGTTAAACAGACCTGCTCCAAGCTTTCAGACAGTAAATTCTGTTGTCATATATGGGTGTTAGAATCATAATTTAACCCCTATCTTGCTGAATATTCAGTTTAGCCACACCCATTTCTGACTTTGAACCAATCAGATTACTTGATGTAATTTATTCCTACAAATTCATAAACTGAATGTCAAACAGTGTAGATCCAGATCAGATGACTTCTTCAGAAGTCATCTGATCTGGATCTACACTGTTTGCAAAGATAGGGGTTGCCGTGAACAGCATGACAAGGGTTAAGAAGTGATAAAAAAAAGACACTATTGCATACTGCACAGTCTTGACAATACTAGGAATTAGGATAATACATTCACTTGACATAATAAATTCTTTCATGGCTCGTGCAATGTCATTTTTCAGATGAAAATTTGGAATAATTTTATTTGTGTTGGAAATATACATTATGAATGCATTAAAACCTTATTGACCACATACTAGGTTTTTGAGCAAACGATAGGGAAAATCATGTATACTCATGTAAACCTCTGTATCAACATACCGCATTTACCCTATGTTTTTTGGCCACCTCAACTCCTTACAATATCTGTTCAAAATTTGAACAAATATACCCCGATGCTGTGTCTAAAAATAGCTGGATGAGTGGCAGACATGAGACCCTGATAGGCACCACATTCTGTAGCCTCTCATCTGGGTCTACACTATTTTTTTTTGCTTAGGCCTGTGTCCGAATCTATATGATGAATACTGTAGTTTTTTTTTTTTTTGGTGTTTGTTCCACAGACTTGTTGATGTGATGTTACTGGATTATACTACTAACAAATAAAATTAATAATACTTCAAGCATACGAAATAAAAAAAAATTCAATAAAATGAAAAGGAATACTTTGTGCGAAAAGTATACACCAGTTTAAACTGATCCCACAAAAGCTGTGATCATGGTCAGCACTATGCAATTTTTTGCAAGTTAAGGGTGCATGAAATTTTGTTATGGTTTGTCTTTGAGTGGGTGTATCGCTTGTATTTTTTTTTGTTTTGGATAGCCAATTGGCCATTTTGTGGGAATGTGACTGTCCTTTTGGCTTTCTGCTATCGATGTTTCCATTAGGGTCTTGTTATTTCATGTTTGTTTTTCTTTCCCTTTGGTGTCACTGCTGAGAGCTGTGGGTTAATTGTATTGATTCCTGATCATTGCCTTTACTTCTATTTTTAGTACTTGTTATTTGAAGTTTTTCGCCCAGTCAACAGTTATGTCAGTCGGTCAGTTCACCTAATGACACTTTTCCTGGGAAGCCTTACAGAGGGTTGGGTGTGGCAAAGGTGATGTGTAACTTGCATAACTAGGGCAGCTTACGGTTGAGTAAGGCCTGCTGTCCTTGCAGAAGTAAGGGTAGAGGTCGGGGAGGGGTGTTATTTCTTCTGTATCTACACTTCAATTCATTTTCCTCTTTCTCCCCTGCCCTTCACTTTCATCTCCTACACTATCTCTTCTATATCTATTCTCCCTTTCTCTGGAGATGGCCAAAAAAAAATGGCCCACAAGGGTTGACGTGTCTGTTTAAATCTCAAATCATCACCTCCACTATCTCTTCTATGAGCCCCGCCAAGCGAATTTGTGTCTTCGAGCATTCCGTCATGACAAATTTTAACTGCGCATGCCCAGCCATTCAGAGGGGTCAGGGATATGGCTTTCTGTCTGAAGGTTTCTCTTGATTCACTGCTTGTATGAGCGAGCAGCGAAGGTTCTGGCGAGACTGCGCGGATGCGCAGGCTCGCCTGAACCTTCGCTGCTCGCATAGGCGATAAGTACCAAAATCGCTTGACAGGCCTCTATATCTATTCTCCCTTTCTCTGGAGATGACAAAAAAATGGTCCACAAGGGCTGACGTGTCTGGTTCAACCTCAAACAATCATGAGAAATAGTGCTTATCTGTAAACAACACAGATGTAAAGAGCCTGTGGAAACAAAGTGGAAGTTGTCACATGCAACCAGAACAGAATAAGATCAGCCTGGCCATCTGCCTAGCTTAATCAGACTTTCCAAGTCACAAGAGCCGATGCACTGATACAGTGTAAACTGAAGTGACTGTTGGGGGGTGGGGCGGGGTCAGAAGCATGGCCGAGGTTATTATCCTTTTTTCAAGCTCAACTCACATAAAATATATCCTGCTCCCAATTTAAAAATGTAAACAAGTGTTTATGTATAAATATTTGTGAGCAGTATAAACAGCATTCTCTGCTGATTTGAGCAGGAAAACTGCCTCACTTGTTTGTATTTTGTCTTTTATGAGCATTACAAATTGCTTTATGAGCATTACAAATTGCATGCTCATAATAGTTTTATAACCTTGGGGCCTTATTTCAATTTTCTGCTGACTGCACATGTCAAGATGACCTGCTGAATAATTAGTTGAGACACACCCATTTCTGACTTTGAACCAATAAGATAATGATGTAATTCATTCTAGCAAATTCACAAACGGAACGTCAAACAGTGTAGATCCTGATCAGATGGCTTCTTCAGAAGCCATCTGATCTGGATCTGCACTGTTTGCTAAGGCAGGGGTTGTCGTGAACAGCAAGATAAGGGGTTAAGAATAAACTGGCTCTTATAAGAAGGCAGACAAAGCAGCCACAGATCTGGCCCCCAGCAAAGGTCATGCATACATCATTTGTCAGAGTACTGTTAGCTTCAAGGGCTTCAACAGACTGAACACCTTTCAGACCATGAAAATTTGTTTGAGATAGGGCGAGTTTGAGCTATTAATCCTTATCCCACTGCATAAATTAATTAAGCCACACCCATTGCTTACTATCAGCCAATCAAATTGCTTGATATTATATATTTGTTCAATTCACAAACTGCATTACAAACAGTGTAGACCCTGATCAGATGGCTTCTTCAGAAGCCATCTGATCTGGATCTTCACTGTTTGCAAAGATAAGGTCGTTGTGTTCAGCGGGATAAGGGATAAGGCTTAATCCTAGCATCCGGTCAGGATGCCTAAAGGAACATCCTTTAGATTTTCTTTAAAATAAAGGAATGTTGTGTAAACTTATTAGAATCACCTCATAGAGGTGATTCTAATGAGTACACACAACACAGATTTTCAAGACAAAGTAAGAAAATTATCTCCGAATACAGAAATATCTGTAATTATATGAACTTTTTCATAGGCACTCAAGGAGGAGTTTGGAACAGCTGTTGTCATCATGTTAACAGAAGTCCGTGAAATGAACACCCTTCCAAACCCCACTTTATATAGGGAAAACTTAGGTTTTCAGGGGTATACAATTTTCTTCTTTCTGCTCCAAGACAGAGATTGTGTATGCTCGTTAGAACCGCCTAATTGAGAAGGTTCTATCAAGCACCAACAACCTATGTTTGAAGTATAAATATGAACCATGTAACAAATTTCACCCAACTAGTAACCATTTTACTGATAGGAAAGAGAGCGATATCATCCTGGTGAATGAATGCCATTTGACGTGTCACCAGTAACGATTCAGATTCAGACATGGGTGTGTTATCATAATGTAAATGAGTCATCTCTGTTTGAGCCATCTAAGTGTCACTGTACATGTATACTAAATACCTGTTTCTCATTTTGTTGTCCATAAAGCAGTAAGAATATATAATATTTGAAAACACGTCTGAAATGGTGGTAAACAATTCATCAAAGTATGATTGCAATACATGTATTTTTGGTTTCCAAATGTTAAAATAGAAATATAAAGATCAGAGGAAGTAGTCTTTCAACTCTTGAGACCGAAGACAAGTGTAAGGAACTGTTCATAAGGGATTGTTATCCAGCCATCTTGGTCTGTATCATGCATCCTGAATGCGGAAGTCAATGTCTGAAAATAGAAAAACTCTTATTAAAGAATATATCAGATTTTAACCCATTTAGTATCAGAAACCCCAAAAAACGGGTAGCTGGCAAACAGTGCAGGCCCTGATCAGAAGCCGCAGAACGGGGCATCTGATCAGGGCCTACACTGATTGCAAAAAGTTAAGCCATTTTCCAGATAAATTTTGAAGAAAACACAACCTGACACCCCTAAATTTTGAAATGGAATCCTGCTATATATAAGAAGGAAGATTCCATTTGGTACAAAAAGGGTTAATTATAAGCCTCTGTGGTGTAGTGGATACGCTACTCACCTTGTAAACCAGGGTCGCAGGATCCATCCCGGGCTTCTCCAGACTTTGGAATGAGTCTTTAAACTGAGGTCCTATCTCCATATGACCTTAGCTGTTGGTGGGACGTAAAACTCACTCACTCACAAAAAGGGTTAAATGGTAAACCACAAAAAGTGAAAATGGTAGATACTGTATTTACCATAAATATTCAAACACCTCAACACCTTACCATAGTTGCTTTAAAATGTGAAAAGTTACAATTTACTGCCCAATGCTTTGACTAGAAATAGCCGGATGTGTGGCAAACAGTGTAGACCCTGATGAGATGCCACAGAATGTGAAGTCTCATCTGCATTTACACTGTCTGTTCAGGGCTATCTGTCCGAATACATATGGGCCCCGTCAAGCGATTGTGGTACTTATCGCCTATGCGAGCAGCGAAGGTTCAGGCGAGCCTGCGCATCTGCGCAGTCTCGCCAGAACCTTCGCTGCTCGCTCATACAAGCAGTGAATCAAGAGGAACCTTCAGACAGAAAGCCATATCCCTGGCCCCTCTGAATGGCTGGGCATGCGCAGTTAAAATTTGTCATGACGGAATGCTCAGACACAAATTCGCTTGGCGGGGCTCATATGGTAAATATGGTAGTACAGACCAAAACAGAACACAGTATCAGATCAGGGCTTTCACTGTTTGCAAAATGTTCTACCATTTTCTGAATAAATCACCTAACACCACTAAAATTTGAAGTGGTCTCCTGGTACATATACAGCAGGATATTCTATTCAATACACAATACATCATAGCTCATCTGGAAAAGTGTCTTAATCTTTGGCATAAAGGCCATGGATAGTGTGGAAGTATTCCTGAAAACATACGAATCATATCTATGAAAACATCAAATATAAACCTAATCCACTGTGGTTTGGAAAATATGAGCTGTAAAAATGTTAAATGTTCATCATCTTGACAATAATATACCATAAGTCCTTAAGGTCATGGCTAGATACTGGTTTTCATACCAAATAGAAACCAAATCCCATCCTAGGGTTTAAGACTAGAAATGTGTCCATTGGACACAGATGCCCCCACCTGGAACTTGTGACACTGATGAAAATCTTAAACGCAAATTGCTAATTGCATCATGAAAAAACTTGAACACAAATTGCTAACACCATCTCAGACAGGATGGAGACAGACGGTTGGACTGGGGTTAACACTATATCAGTATAACACTGGGAGCAGTCTGCTCTGGGTCCACAATGTTTGAAAAGTTTTCGAGAAGATTCAGCAGACGACAAAAACAGATGACATTTGAAGGTATTTTTTCTCAACAGCCTAGGGTTAATATAAAGACAAACTTCATGGGGTTGAATGCCCTTTGGACCATGAAAAGTTTCAAGTCTGAGGCCACAGAGGGTTACACATAGTGCCATGTCATGAGATATACAGTCAAACTTGATGGCTCGAATACCGATGGCTGGTTTACCATGGCTGAGTCGAACCCGTTTTTGAATCCCTAGGGTATTCCTCTGCATAAGAAAAAGTGTGAGACAATTACGAAGATTTTCCTCTTATGTCTTGCAAATGTATGCTGTGTGTACTCATTAGAATCGCCTCAATGAGGCGATTCTAATGAGTACACACAGCATACATTTATGTTACAGAACACCGAAAAGAAGTCCAAAATTACCCCCGTTATGTTTCCTGGAAGTATGTTGCATGAGGCTCGAACTTCCACTGTCTCGAACAAATTTCCATTGTCCCAAAGGGGTTCGAGCCATCGAAGTTCGACTGTATTTTCAATCTTCTACAAAATAAGGTAAGTTGTGTATACTTATTAGAATCACCAAGTGTCAAGGTGTTTCTAATAAGTACATATAACATATTTTCATGACAGAATAATAAAAGTCTCCAGATATTATCATTCATTTTTTTTTTAGCTATCAGAGGAAATTCTTCAAAGATCATGTTTGAGTCAGCCATGCAAACTGAGCCAACCATGTTCAAGCTATGAAATTTTACTCTATCTTTCTTTTGAAACTATCACATGTTTTCATGATCATGCACTGTAATTCTGAAAGAAGAATAAACATCTGGGCTATCTTGTTGTTCAAAGCATAGTTAGCCTAACAAGCACATTTGTAAGTGATCAAAAGATTTACCTTTCTGACAAGTGCAATGTCTGACAGTCTGGTGTTTTTGCACAAATAATGAATGCAATAGTTACTCAGTTTTTTCACCAGAAACATAATCTTTTATTTGGCTAATTAAATGATCAAACTTTTTATTGTCTACACCCATGGGCGTAGACAAAGACATCAGGTATAACAAGGAGGTACAGTAATAAATTACCTACAATGCCTGTTGACCTTTATATTTTTGCAAAAACAAGTATAAGTTTTCACAAGAAAACACTCCATAACAAGTGAGTGAGTGTTCGAGTTTTACGTCCCACCAACAGCTAAGGTCATACGGAGACGGGACCTCGGTTTAAAGACTCATCCGAAAGTCTGGAGAAGCCTGGGACTCCATAACAAGTATAAGCTTTCACACAAAAAAGAGAACCACAGGCAGAGTGGTCAAAAGATTTACCACCTTTCTGACAAGTGCAATGTTTGATACTTCTCTGGCACAGAACTGCTATCACATTTGTACAAGCCCATATGTGCAGTCATATTTGCACAGGCTAATGCAAAATATACATCTGCAAACTCTCGACCACAACGGACCACTTCCTATCCTATAAGCTCCCCAGGAGACTTGGGCTCTGGTGAGCTAAAATAACTTGTCTAGCCGTGAGCAAAAGTTTTGGGTTAATTTTCAATTAGTCTTCTTTAAAGTGAAGGAAATCCGTCTACTTTACTTCTCCAACAGTTTGCAAGCATTCCCGCTGGTAAGCTGTTACAAGCATAATTATTGAAGTTGCACATGTGCCTTTTTAATGATTTATGATGGGTCACCTGTCAGTTTTCACTTAATGACAGATAATAATTTGGGGTCAGTAAAACTACAAGTACTCTTTGTTTTCTTTTATTATCTCTATCTTTATTCCTTCTTTATATTTTGGCTAAATGGGACCAGCTCAGTCATTGGCCCAGAAGTCCTAGTTCAGACTGTGTACCAGTGTCATTTGTACTGGGCCTGACACTGGCCACGCGGTATGTGGACCATGCTGAACCAGGGGGACATACTTTTCAGTAGCTGCTGATAGAATGTATCATACGCTCACAAACATGGCACTTGCTCTGATCAGTGCGGCTGGCACAGTGCATTTGCCATGTTGGCGATACTTGCATTTGGCTGGAAAAAATGATAATGCTGATTCTCAGTCGAACTACTCAGCCAGTGTGAGTAGCTATCCAGTCAGCCAGTGTGACTGGTCTGCAGTTATCGTCAGTCTAGCTACTCAGCCAGTGTGAGAAACTATCCAGTCAGCCAGTGTGACTGGTTTGCCTTGAAATCCAGCTACTCAGCCAGTGTGAGTAACTACCCAGTCAGCCAGTGTGACTGAGTGTGAAGCAGCATTAACATGAAATTGCAAAGCATCCACAGTCTCTTGCAGCTACATGAAAAGTGATAAATTGTAGCAGGCTGTTGTAGCCTGGTGGAACTTGGGGATAATTTGATGAATGTTTGGTAAAATGAAATGGAATTTCCCCAAAATGAAGGAATGAATATCATGACTGAATGGTCCCCAAGCAGGGCTCGAGAAAATATCGGTTTCCCGGTTCTGGACCGAATTTGCCCTCCATAAACCGATTTTGACTTCAGAAGAAGGTTAAAAAATCGGTCCATAATTCTATAACATTTTTAAACTAGAAATGTGTCCAGACGACACAGATGCCCCCGCCAAGGGCCCCGCCTCACCCCAAAAATCCATGTTGCAACAAAATTTTCTAAGTGTGTGACCTTGTCATCAGGAACATTTGTGAGAAGTTATATTGAAATTGGTGAAAAAAATGTAAGCGCTAGAGCAATGACAAAGTTTTTCTAAAAATAGCCAAAGTGACCTTGACCTTGAAAGTCGAACTCGCTCGAGGTATTGTCATAAGGAACATTTGTGTGAAGTTATATTGAAATCAGTGAAGAAATGTAGTCGCTAGAGCGATGACAAAGTTTTTCTAAAAATAGCCACAGTGACCTTGACCTTGAAAGTAGAAATTGCTCGAGATATTGTCATAAGGAACATTTGTGTGAAGTTATATTGAAATCGGTGAAGAAATGTAAGGGCTAGAGCGATGTCAAAGTTTTTCTAAAAATAGCCACAGTGACCTTGACCTTGAAAGTGGAACTTGCTAGAGATATTGTCATAAGGAACATTTGTGTGAAGTAATATTGAAATTGGTGAAAAATGTAAGTCTTAGAGACATTACAAAGTTTTTCTAAAAATAGCCACAGTGACCTTGACCTTGAAAGTCAAACTCGTTCGAGGTATTGTCATAAGGAACATTTGTGTGAAGTAATTTTGAAACCAGTGAAGAAATGCAGGCGCTAGAGCGATAAAAAAGTTAAAAATAGCCACAGTGACCTTGACCTTGAAAGTCGAAATGGCTCGAGATATTCTCATAAGGAACATTTGTGTGAAGTTATATTGAAATCGGTGAAGAAATGTAAGCGCTAGAGCGATGACAAAGTTTTTCTAAAAATAGCCACAGTGACCTTGACCTTGAAAGTGGAACTCGCTAGAGATATTGTCATAAGGAACATTTGTGTGAAGTTATATTGAAATCGGTGAAGAAATGTAAGCGCTAGAGTGATGACAAAGTTTTTCTAAAAATAGCCACATTGACCTTGACCTTGAAAGACAAACTCGCTCGAGATATTGTCATAAGGAACATTTGTGTGAAGTTATATTGAAATCAGTGAGAAAATATAGGCGCTAGAGCTATGTTGTGCGAGGGGATAATTAAAATTTTTTAAGTCTGTGACCTTGACCTTGAGCTCATGGGCATGGGTGGGGGTATCGCTGAATAAAATGGACAGGTATCTAACAACATACCAAATATCAACTCAATCCATCCCACGATTTGGAAAATATCAACTCTTAAAATATCTAATTAAAAATTTCTAAGTCTGTGACCTTGACCTTGAAGCCATAGGCATGAGTGGGGGTATTGCCAAATAAACATTTGGACCTGTATCTATCATCATAGCATACATAAGCCAAATCCATAATATAGTTTGGAAAATTTGAGCTCTTTAAAATCTTTCACATTAAAATTGTCTAAGTCTGTGACCTTGACCTTGAGGTCATAGGCATGGGTGGGGGTACTGTTGAATAAAACATTGTACCTATATCTATCATCATATGAACCAAAGCCATCATAAAAGTTCAGGTTCTACCAGGTACAAATACCTTAACTGGAGTCTTTAACATGGAAAATTTCTAAGTCCATGACCTTGACCTTGAGGTCATGGGCATGGGTGGGGGTATCGCTGAATAAAACTTTGGACCTATATCTATAATCATACCAAATATGAACCAATTCCATCAAATGGTTTGGAAAATATGAGTTCTAAAATGTTCAAGTCTACCTGTTACAAAAACCTTAACCTGAGTCTTTAACATTGAAAATTTCTAAGTCTGTGACCTTGACCTTGAGGCCACAGGCATGGGTGGGGGTATTGCTTAATAAAACTTTGGACCTATATCTATCATCATACCAAAGATGAACCAGTTCCATCAGATGGTTAGGAAAATATGAGTTCTAAAAGTTCAGGCTCTACCTGTTACAAAAACTTTAACCTGAGGTTACAGGATCACGTACGTACGTACGTACATACGTACACACACACGTACAGACGGAGGTACACATGTACGCACGTACGGAAAACCGAAAAACTATATGCCCCCGGCATCATATGATGCGGGGGCATAAAAATCGGTTCGAAAATTTCGCTAAATCAATATGTTGACCGTTTGCCACTGATAATCCAAGCATGTATATAAAAACCGCCTACAATACAAGGTGTTAGACCGGTTCATTATCTAACTAGGTGAAAATTGGACAAGTCCACGTCGGGTTCTTTGATCTTATCGCAGCGAAATTTGACCTGTGTTTCAAAATTATTAAACCGTGAACACTGGCCTCAGGCGTTATCGGCAAGCTGGCAAGGTGAGAAAATAAGGTCAATCAATGCAGGACATACGCTAGTTTGTTTACACAAGTCATTAATTTATGGCTTACTACAGAAACGGTATTTGAATATAAAATTGTGTGTGTGTGTTTTTTTTTGTTTTTGTTTTTTATTCACAGGGCGCAATTTTCAATACACACCTGTAATGTCTGAACAATGCCTTCGAGGGAAAATGCCTTATTTCACCCATTTTAAACGATATTTTTATTAAAGAAATACGCTCCATTGAAACCAATAACAAACCACGTGTGTGAATAAATTAAAATGAAACCGCATGACGGGATTTTCCGATCACGTGGCTTCAATATCGGTCGTCATTAGTAGACAAAGCTATTTGTTTCAGGCTTGTGTAATCGTGAAATATGTATTTATATTCTTTAGAACTCGGTTCGGCCATGTAAGATTTTCAATGACTCTCGTTAGGTCATGTTTTGGTTCGAGATTAAAGAAATGTTTTTTTTTTTTCGATTTTTTAACCCATTCAAAGCGATTGCTTTTAGAAATACGCCCTATTAAAATTTGTGACATAAAACAGGTGCGTGTGTTACGCCCTTGGCTGCATTAATTATACCCCCGGCATACGGAGTATGCCATGGGGGTATATAGTTTTCGTCTTTTCTGTGTGTGTGTGTCTGTGTAAACTTTTTTTTGTGTCAAAGATTTCTCAGGAACTACTATACCTAGAAACTTGAAATTTGGTACAAACAACATGCATAACTAGTTGTATTGTGGGAAAGAAAATTGGGGCTGTGGGGCCAGGTTCTTTAGAGTTATTCCCCTTTGTTATATTTGCTACTGAGATGTGCATTTTGTGACTTACCTTAAATTTTGTGTCAAAGATTTCTCAAGATCTACTGTACCTAGAAACTTGAAATTTGGTACAAGCAACATGCATAACTAGTTGTATTGTGGGACAGAAAATTGGGGCTGTGGGGCCAGGTTCTTTAGAGTTATTCCCCTTTGTTATATTTGCTACTGAGATGTGTATTTTGTGAGTTACCTTAAATTTTGTGTCAAAGATTTCTCAGGAACTTCTGTACCTAGAAACTTGAAATTTGGTACAAACAACATGCATAACTAGTTGTATTGTGGGAAAGAAAATTGGGGCTGTGGGGCCAGGTTCTTTAGAGTTATTCCCCTTTGTTATATTTTTTTTATAAAATTTTGTCAGCAAGATATCTCAAAAACTATTGGAGCTAGAGCCTTGAAAGTTGGTGAATAGATTGGTGGTGATGAGTAGATGAACTGATTAACTTTTGACAAAATTCCGAAAAATACTTTGTGAGTTATGGTCCTTTGTCATTTTGGTAATTTGTGCCATTGTACTGTATGGTAAAAGTGATGCATAGCATAACTTTAGAACCGTGTATGCTAGGGTTTTGAAATTTCATATATGGATTCCTCATGGAAAATTAGCCGACACGTATTTTTTTTCTCGTCCGGATTATGCTCCTTTCAAGAGTTATTGCCCTTTGAAATTTTTTTAATAAAATCTTGTCAGCAAGATATCTCAAAAACTATTGGAGCTAGAGCCTTGAAAGTTGGTGAATAGATTGGTGGTGATGAGTAGATGAACTGATTAACTTTTGACAACATTCCGAAAAATACTTTGTGAGTTATGGCCCTTTGTCATTTTGGTAATTTGTGCCATTGATCTGTATGGTAAAAGTGATGCATAGCATAACTTTAGAACCGTGTATGCTAGGGTTTTGAAATTTCATATATGGATTCCTCATGGAAAATTAGCTGACGCGTATTTTTTTTTCTCGTCAGGATTATGCCCCTTTCAAGAGTTATTGCTCTAAGAATTTTTTTTTTATAAAATTTTGTCAGCAAGATATCTCAAAAACTATTGGAGCTAGAGCCTTGAAAGTTGGTGAATAGATTGGTGGTGATGAGTAGATGAACTGATTAACTTTTGTCAAACTTGATGGCTTTGAATTGCCAGAAAGTTACTGATGGCTTTGGCCGGGGGTATTAGTGAGCATATGCTCACTTGATAGTCTAGTGTGTATTGTGTAAACGGAAACCGTATGACGTCATTTTCCGACAACGTGGCTGCAAAATCGGTCGCAATTTGTAAACAAACCAATTTGGGCAAAATAAAATGCGTGAAATAAGAGAAATATTTTAAAGGTTTATATAGTGACCATCGAACTGGTCTTTGACTGCCCCAAGTCGGTTGTTTCCCTTTAGCGGTCTTCAGGTTGTATGCTAAGTGACCCGGATATTGGGAAAATGAAAGTAGGTGAAATCTGGCGTAGAAAATGAAAGTAGATGAAATCGGAACGATGTGAGCAATAATTGCTGTTAATAATCGAGATACTGGTGCTCATATCCGTTGATAAGTGTATTGGTATGTCATTCGTTACGCTAATAACACATTTTGAAATTGCAAATCGCCAAGGACGTTTACGGAAATTACCGAAACCGATCGGCAATTTCCGGAATTTTTGGCGAAATCTGGCTGGACCGATTTGGATTCTTCAGTTTCTCGAGCCCTGTCCCCAAGTAAAAGTATATTTTGACAAAATCAAGTTCAGCATTTGCAACTTTAACATTTCAGAAATTATTCTTCAGTCAGCAGGATCCTGGGTGTAGACTGGCAATTAAAATATTGCCAAAGACAGTTAATTGTATAAAACACATTTCTGGGCTATAACTGTTGACATTCACATTTAATATGTGCTAAGCGTAGACCTAGCTTTTTGAAAAAGCTATATTTGTGGTATGTTAACTAATGACATCATTGGCTCCTGTAGTGTGTTTTTCTCTTCCAACTGCAACTTTAATAACAGCTCTATTTATCAACAATAAAAGATCAAGAGAACGACAATCTGGGACAACTTAATCAAAACTAACAATTTTGTTACTTAAAATACTGTTAACATTTTGATCCTTTAATATGGTATTTATACTAAGATTTTTTGCTGAAAATATGTGAGTAGCTTTTGCATTTTTAGAACACTTAACATTTTGAACACAAATGAGCTCGTAAACCAACAATGCTTTGAACAATCAAAGCCTGAAGATACTTGTACCTGCATAACTACACAGCACTGGATAAAATCATCAAAGGCCACTGTCCCTCGCCCCTGTCGGTCAAACTTCTTGATTAAAATATCATAAAATCTATCAGATAGTCTGTAACCTGAAGATAAAGAATTCAAATGTGAATGCCTACTTCTTTAAATGTATGTACAGGAGAACTTCAATGGCTCGAATACCTTTGGGACCTCGAAAATCTGTTCGAGACAGGGGTAGTTTGAGCCACTCAGGGTTACTGCCAGGGGGCATAAGGAGATCCTTTGTGACATCTTTTCAGTGTTATATAATGAGTACACACAGTATAAATTTTCAAGTAAGGCCAAAACAAACTATATGTGTGGTTCCTATTACATGGTTTTCAAAAATAGGGTAGGTAGGTAGGAAAATTATTTTATTTTTTATTTTTATTTTTTTTTCTCACCTTCTATACCATGCTACACACTGCACTTATTTTTGTTATATTGTTTTGCTTCTGTTGTATAATTGTACTTGAAAACATTGTAAACAAATAAAAGTATAATAAATATTGCTTAGTTTTCATCCATATTGTCCTAATTGTTACAAAAATAAGGGTTTTCTTCAGTCAGAACAAAGTATTTTGATTGGACGTCCTGTGTATGTGTTCGCCTTTTACAAAAGGTCAGCCTTTGGGACTTGCTGTTCTAGTGAAGGTTGCTTTATCTTGAATAGTGTTGTAACTGTTATTGTACCATATATACATTGAAGATAAATGTAAAAGTTCAAAAGATCAAGATGAAATGACAGAGTAAACGGATATCAGAAAGTTTCTTATAACGGCTTAATGCTGCAAATTAAACATCCACCAATTGGCACCAGCAGAAACTATTTTATTTATAGTCTTTTCAAATCGTAGTCCTTGTTCCATTTGTATCTGTCTTACTTGGTCCTTAAGCTGAACATGATAGATAGATAGAGAGATATATATATATATAGAGAGAGAGAGAGAGAGAGAGATAGATAGATAGATCTCACAATGATTCTGAAAACAGGAGTCCAAAATCCTTCATTTTGAAAAGTTAAGTTCCTGATCTTGATTGTACAAAAAAAACATAAACATTTCTACACACGTGTACACTACATCATAGTTGCATGTTTCCCTAACTGCCTCTTTCATGACTCTAATCCAAACTTGTACAGTGTGGAAACTCAATAGAACCATGCCATTGAGGTGGTTGTAATAAGAAACCACAACGTACATGTATGTTCTGGAGCTGAGATTGGGAAAAATATATCCCCAGTTAAGTCTGCTTTCCCCTTTAACTAGGGGCATGCAACGGTGAGCAGGGATAAATAAGTTCTGAATAGTTAGATCCTCCGGAAGCAAAGAATACACCAAATAAACGAAAATAGCAGACTCGGTTTTATTGAGTCTGTTCATCTCAATGTCGGGTAAAAGTCCTACAACATTGGAAGCAATGGCTCCAAAATGACCTTTACAGCGTTGACGGGAACGTTAAACCTCAAATCAAATGACCAAAATATAACAACGTCATGCCTGTTTAAAGAATGGAGAAAATGGATATTTTAGACACTTTTTTAGCAATAGATTGTTGCCTGTTTGATTGTTTACCGCTAATCCCGCTGTTTATTGTTCCAAATTATCTCACTTTAAGATTTGATGACCAGTGTACATGTAAGTGATACCAATTAAACGATTAGGTGTGAAAATTTACCTGACCAGTGTTATCATGTGCATATGCGGCCAGTCTGATCGGCGAGTGTCTAAACTTTCCGAGAAATGAAACCTTGTGAACAATAAACTCAGATCAGACTGTGCAGAACTTCAAGCTGATCTGAGTCTTTTCTGTGTGCGCATACGCATTCAGTGCATTTCGCGGAAAGCATTTCTGATGTCACCACCATATGACACCCTAGCTCATTAACTACCGTCTTTATCGGACATATATTACAACAGGTTAAACTGCTTCCTGCACTCACGAAAAAAATCTTTTAACGTAAGATCAGCCTGCACATCGAGCTTTTCGTTTGCTGCTCTCTGCATATCGCAGAAGCCATACTACATCAGGTTTGGACAAAGAGCAAAGACTGATAAGACTGCACAGGCTGATATGTGACTTCACCTGTCGCACAGTTTACTGTCATGTTTTCCAAAAATTGGATGCGAAGACCGTGTGTGCAAACTATCGATGACGTGTTATTGGAAAACGTGGGAAAAATTCAGACTGCAACAAATGCACGTTAAAAATGACGGCGGGAAATTAAGCGCGGCATGACAAAAACTATATATGTGTGACCAGCGAAGACTACGATCAGCCTGCGCATCTGAAGAGGCTTAGCTTTCTGTTCATGGAGAACGTGAAAATACTTGAGAGATTCACACAAGCCGTCTGCATTATTTATGTTTGTTGAAGCGTGCACACTTGTCTGATTATTGCTACAGGTGGTAAAACATAATTTGGATTATTTTTATTGTCACAAAAGTAATATGATTATTGCGAGGGATCATACCGTCACGGTCTGCATACCGCAATAAATGTGCGCCATTGTCCTTTTTTATGCGTCCGAGACATGGGTTTATGCATCTTGCGCTTCCGAAAACAAATTGCATTCAAAATTTGTGGGTTCCGACCGCTTCCTAATTTTGCCTCTCTTACCGGTCCATGGAAAATACCTGTTGATCACAGGAGACAACAGACGTTTTACCCTCTGGTAGTAGTTTTTTTCTTATTTATTTTGTTTCCGGTGGTGGTTCTATTGGCTTGCATGAACGGTCTTGAATGTGCTAAGTACTGGAGATTTTGGATTATAATTATGGGTTACTTCAAAGCGTCGGCTTCTTCAGAAGTAGCCACGTGCCATATCCCTGACCCATTTGAACTGTAACTGGCTAATTGTTATTGATTAGCACGGGCCATGCACTTACCGTTAACTGGCAGCTCGCGGCAATTGATAAAAAAAAAACAGCTTTTAAATAGCGATGCTTACGATATGCATTGTTTTTCTAGGCTCACAGTTATTTAGAGACAAACACGGATGTTTTTGATGTTGTTTTTTTTGTTGTTCTTTGGCAGACGCACACCATTTTCATGCGTTAATACGACCAGATTGTCCTTTAATGAAAGCGCTTTTTAATGAAAATGTACTAAAATACTTTAACCATGAAAAATTCAAAGACCATTTTTGCACATAAAATGTTTGGAATATTCATGATAAAAAAATAATTAGGGTCGGCGGGAAAAAGCTAGGCACGGTCGGGTAACCAGAACCACACATATATTTTGTTTTGGCCTAAAAAGGCGAAAATCTGTTGAATTATCCCCACTTTTTCTTACGTACAGGATTTCTCAGGGTTCAAAAATGGGTTCGACTCAGCCAAGGTAAATGAGCCATCGTTGTTAGAGCCATCGAAGTTTTACTGTATAATAATATATTTTCAACAAGTACCCACAACATGTTTCAAACAAGAAATAAAGAAAACCATCAGCTAGTCATCCTTGTTACTCCACTCATTACTTCTTTTCAGTTTTGTGTTGTATGGCCCTTTAGAAGACTGTTTCACTCATTTTGAGCCGATAGTTAACCCTTATCTTGCTGAATATTCATTTAAGCCACACCCATTTCTGTCTATCAACCAATCAAATTAACTGATGTAATTTATTGCTACAAATTCATAAACTGAATGCCAAACAGTGTAGATCCTGATCAGATGGCTTCTTCAGAAGCCATCTGATCTGGATCTACACTGTTTGTAAAGATAGGGGTCATCTTGAACAGCAAGATAAGAGTTAAGCAGAGGTGGACGAAAACCAGAGTACCCAGAGCAAAACCAATTAACCTTCCGTTGCAGTACTAGACATCTCAGAAGCCTCCGTGGTGCAGTGGTTACGCCACTCGCCTTGTAAACCAGGGGTAGCAGGATCAATCCCAGGCTTCTCCAGACTTTCGGAAGAGTCTTTAAACCGAGGTCCCGTCTTATGATCTTAGCTGTTGGTGGGACGTTAAACTGAAACACTCACTCACTCACTAGACATCTCACATGTGACCAAGGGAGGCTTGAACCACAACTGTGGGAGACCTAGTGATTAAGTGTCAGGGTTCTTACCCTCTAGGCCAGGGATGCCCTACACTATTGCCTATTAGGTGTAAAAACAAGAGGCCCATGGGCCACTATGCTCACCAGAGCTCAGGTGGGCACTGCCCATCCTGCCCAATGGCAGCCATGTATTTTAACATGATATCATTTTAATCCACCAAATGAACCCCCATGTCCAAATGAGCACCCATGTGGACTCAGCATCTGAAAAGTTAGGCCTTTTATGAAGTAGAGGGGGTGGGGCATGGACCCAATGGAGCCCTGGTTGGTATCACTAAATGCGTCTTATCATAAGAAACAAAAAATATATATGGTTTAGCAGTGGGGATCTGTAAGGCCTCTTTAACAGTTGATGGGTTGGGGCATGCCCTGTTGATCCCAGGAAAGCCCAAACTGTTGTCCCTAAATGTGTCTTATCATAAGGACCAAGTATATATATGGTTCAGTGCTGGGAATCTGACCGGTTTCAGAGATTTGAGGCCCTTTTATGAAATAGGAATGGCCCCTGCGGACCCCGCTACAGTAGGTGTGCTAATAATAAGGAACAAGAACATATATGATTATGGGGTGGGGATTTGAATGGTTTCTGAAATATAAAGCCTTTTATGAAATGGAAGGGCGGGGCACATTGCCTCAGCACAAAGAGACCTCCAGGTTGGTGTGATTGAACGAGTCTTATCATAAGGAACAAGTATATGGTTTAGGGGTGGGGATCTGAACTATTTCTGATATATATGGCTTTTAATGAAGTAAAGCGGTGTGGCATGGCCTGGGCGTGCCCCGGGGACTCCCAAGCTGGTGTCACTGAATGCGTCTTATCATAAGAAAGATGAATATATATGGTTTAGGGTGGGGCTAAGAACATTCTCTGAGATATAAGGCCTTATGTGAAGTGGAGGGGTGGGGCAAGGCCCAGGGAGACTCCCAGGTTGGTGTCAATGAATGTGTCTTATCATAAGGAACAAGACTATATATGGTTAAGGGGTGGCCATCTGTAGGGTTTCCGAGATATTGTGATATTATGAAATGGAGGGGGTGGGGCATGGCCCCAGCATATCCCTGGGAACCCCCAGGTTGGTGTTACTGAATGCGTCTTATCATAATGAACAAGAATATATATGGTTTAGGGGTGGGGATCTGAACAGTTTCTGAAATATATGGCCTTTTTTGAAGTGGAGGGGTGGGGCAAGGCCCCAGCGCGTCTTTGAGGACCCCCAGGTTGGTGTCAATGAATGTGTCTTATCATAAGAAGCAAGCATATATATGGTTTATGGGCGGGGATCTGTAAGGTTTCCGAGATATTGGGCCTTTTATCAAATGGAGGGGGTGGGGCATGGCCCCGGTGCATCCAGGGGACTCCCAGGTTGATGTCACTGAATGGGTCTTATCAAAAGGAACAAGAATATATATGGTTTAGGGGTGGGAATCTGAATGGTTTCCGAGATATTGGGCCTTTTATAAAGTTGAGGGGGTGGGGCCTGACCTGTGCGCATTCCTGACGACCCCCAGGTTGGTGTTACTGAATGCGTCTTATCAATAGGAACAAGAATATATATGGTTTAGGGGTGGGGATCTGAACAGTTTCTGAGATATATGGCCTTTTGTGAAGTAGAGGGGTGGGGCAAGGCCCCAGCGCATCTCTGAGGACCCCCAGGTTGGTGTCAATGAATGTGTCTTATCATAAGAAGCACGCATATATATGGTTTAGGGGCGGGGATCTGTAAGGTTTACGAGATATTGGGCCTTTTATGAAATGGAGGGGGTGGGGCATGGCCCCGGCGCATCCAGGGGACTCCCAGGTTGATGTCACCGAATGGGTCTTATCATAAGGAACAAGAATATATATGGTTTAGGGGTGGGGATCTGAATGGTTTCCGAGATATTGGGCCTTTTATTAAGTGGAGGGGGTGAGGCATGACCTCGGCGCATCCCTGAGGACCCCAAGGTTGGTGTTCCTAAATGCGTCTTATCAATAGGAACAAGAATATATATGGTTTAGGGGTCGGGATCTGAATGGTTTCTGAGATATATGGCCTTTTATGAAGTGGAGGGGGTGGGGCATGGCCCCGGCACAACCTGGGGGACCCTCAGGTTGGCATAAAAGCATATGGCTGCAAGAATTTTACTCAAGAAACATTTCTATAAAAGTTTTGTCCAAATATCTGCAATGACTTGGCAGTAAATGCCATTTTTCAATTTTCCCCATTATAAGTCTATGGAAACTCTAAGTTGCCATAGCAACCAAACTAATGGGCCGATTTTCATAAAAAACACAAACTTTCAATCCCCCTGCCCAAGGATGCTACAGATAAAATTTGGGCTGAATCAGTCCAGTGGCTTCAGAGAAGAAGATGTTTGAAAGTGTTGACGTCAGACGACGACGACAACGACAACGACGACAACGACGACGCCGGACAACTGCCTATCCTATAAGCTCCCCCGGAGCCTTCGGCTCTGGTGAGCTAAAAATAGCTGTGTTTCCTCTAACATGCTGAAAAAAAATTTGGTTGGTAGGTAGGAGAAACTTTTATTATTTTATTTTTTCCCCCCGAAAAAAACAGGGTCGGACCTGTATTTTTTATGTGTTTTTGTTTTTGTACATGGTTTTTGTTGAAAAAATTGTCATGTTGAGACTTGCACTATATATCATAATTCATTTTAGAAGTCCGCTCTGTAATTCGGAAGGTACTAAATGCCAAAAACTACAAAAATGTACTTAAAACGCGAAATTACTATGGGAAAATGCAGACGACACTGGGTAGGGTCGGAAATTGAAAATGGTAGGGTTGATGTTTTAATTTTTATTTTGATCTTTTTCTGATAAAAATAGTAGAGTCGGGGGGTCTGAAGCAGGGTCGGTCGGGTTAGCGGAAACACAGCTATATTTTTTTAGGCCTTACACAGTGGTCTAGCATAATTGATTTCCTTAAAGTTTGCAATTCCAGGAGTGTAAAACAAATAGCAGAAGCAATTTACTGCATATTAGTGGCATTCAATTTTTTTCATCACATTGAAACATAGTGTTTTAAGATAGCAGAAACATGTTTACAATTACGAAATTGTGATTCAGAATCCTTTTTCTGATTATGGTAAATCAAACATGCCCCAGCTTCTTCTGCATTCTTTTTAGACCAGACCAATGGTAACAAGAGCAGGCCCGTACTTAAGTCTTTATATATAGACTGTTATTTAGGTAATAATTGTACTCGATATTGTCATTTGGTTTTATGGTCCAAACTTTCCTTTAACGGCGCCATGCCAGCAGAGCTGAAAAATGGCCTTTGTGACCGTAAAACTGACGATTTACCTCCCCAAATGACAATGTACAATACATTCTAATGCACTTATTGGGTTGTTTTGTTAATAACTGTACTGTTTTGCACAAAGTGACAGGCACTGAGGTGCATTAAACCAAATGCTACCCAATGAAAAGTGATGTTATGTGGTGACGTCGTATTTCCGACAGTATATCACAGAATATACTGTTGCAAATTTTTGAAGTTATCCAATCAGACGTCAGTTAGCATCTGCAAGTACATTAGAATTTGTTTACACCAGATTATATACACTGCCTTTCCTCAAGGTTTTTTCACTCTTTTTAAGGATTTACTTACCAAATGATGTCAGGGCTGTTTTCAATTCATTTTTATCAATGGAACCAGAGTTATCTCTGTCGTAACTACGGAAACAGTTCTGCCAGTCTGTCACATACTTCCACAAGGAACTGAACTCCTGGAAATTTATAGTTCCTGAGTTGTCTCGATCAAACATACCTGAGGAAAAATAATATTTTTAATATCAGTTGAGACATAAGCGTTTTGCACTACAGTAAGTGAGTTTCAGAAGTGTAATCAGTTTTACTTGAATATCTTATGTAAGTTCAGCAATACTTCAAATACAACCGGCCCCGATAGCTCAGTTGGTAGAGTGTCCGCTCGGGGGAACGGGAGGTCTCGGGTTCGATCCCGGGCCATGACATACCAAAGTCGTTAAAAATGGTACTAGCTGCTCCTCGCTTGGCACTCAGATTTACGGGGTAGAGCTAGGACTGGTCGATCCAGTGTCAGGATAATGTGACTGGGTGTGGTATCATGTAATGTGCCTGGGACATGATACTTCAGTGAGGCAGCACTATAAACGTGAGCATTGAGCTCCCTGTAGCAACCAGACACCGTCGTGATATGACTGAAAAATTGTTGAAAGCGACGTTAAACCCGAATTCACACACACACACTTCAAATACTAAAACATGGATAGCTTGTCTACCCTAATGATTCTAAGTATTGGGACAGACATGCCTAAGCAAACAGTGCAGACCTAGATCAGACTGCTCCTGAAGGAGCAGTCTGATCAGGGTCTATACTGTTTGCCATTCTGTTGGCACTTTTTGGACTCCTTGCTGGATCATCTAGGAGAATTACAGCAAGTCCACAATAGCTAATTCCATCTCACAATGCAGTGTCTAGAGAATTCTTTCAATAGCTCCAAATATCCATATATTAAGGATCATTTAGGGAGTCTTGGTATTTGGTACATAGAACATTCCTTTTTCAGACCCAAGCCCTTCACCAGTATTCAAGTTGGGTCGGTTTCAGCACTGCCCGTAAGCACCATGCACCCCAGTCTATTTCTCCAAGTTCCGATGCACAGGAGTGCTCAGGAACAGATGTGGTTTGTGGTTTGAAGATTTTCAAGATGGCCACCATGGTGATAAGCAAACAACAAAGCAGACAACAACTGCTGCGATTGGTGGGCTTCACTTTCAACAATATTTACACTTCCCTTCTATTCTAAAGCATGGGAATTTATTCTTAAAACTAGAAACAAGTTCAAAACACACAGATGCCCTGCCTGATAGTGCAATTAAGAAAACTTAAGGGGAATGGGAACACCTGGCAGATTTTCCGCTATTTTTCAAAGGCAGACAACTTTCGGAACTTTCTGTACACTTTTCTGTAAGCTAGGTCCCACTGAAAAATGGGTCTACTCTTAAAGGAAAGAATTTGCCCCTCAGGAGCAAATTCTTTCCGTTAAGAGTTGTCCCCTATTGACTTGGGAGACAAAAATACTTTTGCAGGAGTTACCTCCCCTCAAGGTGTACCCATTCCCCTTAAAAAAGCAAACTGCTTATACCATCTGGGACACGGACGGTGGATTTGTTTGATTTGAGGTTTAACGTCCCCGTCAACACTGTAAAGGTCATTTTGGAGACTTTGCTTCCAATTTTGTGGGACTTTTACCCGACATTGAGATGAAATGACTTCTCAAGCCCTGTCGCCCAGTGAAACCAATAGGGTTTATTAGCATGGACGGTCCGCTACGCACCGCGGTTCCTGGACAGGCTTAGATCCTCTAAGCTGTTTACCAGTACTAGTGTGCAGGCCGGATTCAGCTCTGCGTGGAAGCATCATGCAGCCCATAAATTTCTTCAAGCCCCTATGGGCGGGGGCAACACGGACGGTGGAAGGGACGGGGGCAACACTATATACCTTTTCCAAGATTCTTCACAATTTATGAAGGCACCATTCTTTGAATAGAGGGATGCATAAAAACAAATTTCATTAATGGTGCTTATGCTTGTGAGGAAAAGTGTATGAGGTAAATAACAAGTTTTTATAACACTATTTTTCAGATCCATAGCAGAAATTGTGTAAGTTAACCCTTATCTTGCTGTTCACGACAACCCCTATCTTTGCAAACAGTGTAGATCCAGATCAGATGACTTCTGAAGAAGCCATCTGATCAGGATCTACACTGTTTGGTACTCAGTTTATGAATTTGTAGCAATAAATTACATCAAGTAATTTGATTGGATGATAGACAGAAATGGGTGTGGCTTAAATGAATATTCAGCAAGATAAGGGTTAAACAGTGATGTTATATCCAAACACATGAATTCTGCCCTTAGTCTGTAGCGTCAGTGGTAGTGAAACCTTCACAAAACCAGTGAACCATGAAATGAAGGTCAAGGTCAGCATTAAAGTTGCCATCCCTAGATGCAAGTCTGTACCATGTATCAGGAAATGGACTTGAACATTAGGGAGAAAGCTTGGGTTATCACCAATTTTGTCTGTTTGACGAACGAACGGACGAAAAACCTGACTCCTATACCCCACCATGCTTAACCCTTATCTTGCTGTTCACGACAACCCCTATCTTTGGAAACAGTGTAGATCCAGATCAGATGGCTTCTGAAGAAGCCATCTGATCAGGATCTACACTGTTTGACATTCAGTTTTTGAATTTGTAGCAATAAATTACATCAAGTAATTTGATTGGATGATAGACAGAAATGGGTGTGGCTTAAATGAATATTCAGCAAGATAAGGGTTAAACAGTGATGTCATATCCAAACACATGAATTCTGCCCTTAGTCTTTAGTGTCCGTGGTGGTGAAACCTTCACAAAATCAGTGAAAAATGAAATGTAGGTCAAGGTCAGCATTAAAGTTGCCATCCCTAGATGCAAGTCTGTACCATGTATCAGGAAATGGACTTGAACATTAGGGAGAAAGCTTGGGTTATCACAAATTTTGTCTGTTTGACGAACGAACGACCGAAAAACCTGACTCCTATACCCCACCATGCTTAACCCTTATCTTGCTGAATATTCATTTAAGCCACACCCATTTCTGTCTATCAACCAATCAAATTACTTGATGTAATTTATTGCTACAAATTCATAAACTTAATGCCAAACAGTGTAGATCCTGATCAGATGGCTTCTTCAGAAGCCATCTGATCTGGATCTACACTGTTTGCAAAGACAGGGGTTGTCGTGAACAGCATGATAAGGGTTAAAGCAGGCATGACTAAAATTGTATAGACTATACAGAATAAAATTGTCACCAATGGTCATTAATCTATATAACCTATACCTTGTTGGGATCCATCTTTTAAAACAGTGTTGCCGTAATGATCTAAAGTATTGGGACAGATAGGTCTAAGCAAACAGTGCAGACCCAGATCAGACTGCTCCTGAAGGAAACAGTCTTATCAGTGTCTGCAATGTTTGCCATTTCGTCTGCACCTTTTGGACTTCTTGCTAGATCATGAAAAACAAGATGTGTTTGTGAAACACTGATGCCCCCGGACAGCGCATGTTAAATATGAAAGCAGTATCACTAAGCAATCAAAAGGTATGGCCAATGTTCAAGTCTTAAAAAAGTAAGTCAAGGTCACAAGGTAAAAAATTATGGGATTGTTGAAAAGGTCTTGTGACATAGTATGCACATGTGAAATATGAAAGCCATATCACTTACCAATTAAAAGGTATGGCCAATGTTAAATTTAATAAAAAAAGGTCAAACATCAAGGTAACAAGGTAAAACTAGAGTGATGACAATGTTTCTCTAAAAATAGCCATAGTGACCTTGACCGCGAAAGTAGATCTTGCTCAAGATATTATCATAAGCATCTTTTGTGTGAAGTTATATTAAAATCTGTTAATAAATGTGAGCGGTAGAGCGATGACAAAGTTTTTTCTAAAAATAGCCACAGTGACCTTGACCTTGAGGTCATGACCTTGAAAGTCAAAGCAACTTGAGATGTCATCATAAGAAACATTAAAATCCATCAATAAATGTAGGTGCTAGAGCGATGGCAAAGTTTTTCTAAAAATAGCCACAGTGACCTTGACCTTGAAAGTCAAAATCGCTCAAGATATTGTCATAAGGAATATTTATGTGAAATTATATTGAAATTGGTGAAAAAATGTAAGTGCAAGAGCAATGACACAGTTTTTCTAAAAATTGCCACAGTGACCTTGACCTTTAAAGTCGAACTCGCTCGAGGTATTGTCATAAGGAACACTTGTGTGAAGTTATATTGAAATCAGTGAAGAAATGTAGTCGCTAGAGCGATGACAAAGTTTTTTCTAAAAATATCCACAGTGACCTTGACCTTGAAAGTCGAAATCACTTGAGATATTGTCATAAGGAACATTTGTGTGAAGTTATATTGAAATCGGTGAAGAAATGTAAGCGCTAGAGCGATGACAAAGTATTTCTAAAAATAGCCACAGTGACCTTGACCTTGAAAGTGGGACTCGCTAGAGATATTGTCATAAGGAACATTTGTGTGAAGTTCTATTGAAATAGGTGAAGAAATGTAGTCGCTAGAGCGATGACAAAGTTTTTCTAAAAAAAGCCACAGTGACCTTGACCTTGAAAGTCGAAATCACTAGAGATATTGTCATAAGGAACATTAATTTTGTGTGAAGTTATATTGAAATCAGTGAAGAAATGTAGGCGCTAGAGCGATGACAAAGTTTTTCTAAAAATAGCCACAGTGACCTTGACCTTGAAAGTGGGACTCGCTAGAGATATTGTCATAAGGAACATTTGTGTGAAGTTATATTGAAATTGGTGAAACAATGTAAGCACTAGAGCAATGACAAAGTTTTTCTAAAAATAGCCACAGTGACAATGACCTTGAAAGTGGAACTCGTTCGAGGTATTGTCATAAGGAACATTTGTGTGAAGTTATATTGAAATAGTGAAGAAATGTAGTCGCTAGAGCAATGACAAAGTTTTTCTAAATATAGCCACAGTGACCTTGACCTTGAAAGTCCAGATCGCTCGAGATATTGTCATAAAGAACATTTGTGTGAAGTTATATTGAAATCGGTGAAGAAATGTAGGCGCTAGAGCGATGACAAAAGTTTCTAAAAATAGCCACAGTGACCTTGACCTTAAGGCCAAGACCTTGTAAGTCGAACTCGCTCGAAATATTTTTGTAAGGAACATTTGTGTGAAGTTATATTGAAATTGGTGAAGAAATGTAGGTGCTAGAGCGATGACAAAGTTTTTCTAAAAATAGCCACAGTGACCTTGACCTTGAGGTCATGACCTTGAAAGTCGAACTCACTCGAGATATTGTCATAAGGAACATTTGTGTGAAGTTATATTGAAATCAGTAAAGAAATTTTGGCGCTAGAGCGATGACAAAGTTTTTCTAAAAATAGCCACAGTGACCTTGACCTTGAGGGGGGGGTGTGTCTGGATGGACAAAAATTATGGTACCACTAGAAAGGTCTTGTGACAAGGAGTGCACATGTGAAATATGAAAGCCCTACTACTTACCAATCGAAAGTTATGGCCAATGTTAAAGTTTATAAAAGTAGGTCAAACGTCAAGGTCAAGGTCACAAGGTCAAAAATTATGGTACCACTAGAAAGGTCTTGTGACAAGGAGTGCACATGTGAAATATGAAAGCCCTACCACTTAACAATCGAAAGTTATGGCCAATGTTAAAGTTTTTAAAAAGTAGGTCAAACATCACGGTCAAGGTCACAAGGTCAAAAATTATGGTACCACTAGAAAGGTCTTGTGACAATGAATGCACATATGAAATATGAAAGCCCTATCACTTACCAATCGAAAGTTATGGCCAATGTTAATGTTTTTAAAAATTTTGAAAAAAAATAGGTCAAAGGTGAAGTTCAAGGTCACGAGATCAAAAATTATGGTACCACTGGAAAGGTCTTGTGATAAGGTATACATACACATGTGAAATATGAAAGCTCTATCTATTACCATTCAAAAGTTATGCCCAATGTTAAGGTTTTTGTAGACAGACAAACGGCCAAACGGACAAACAGACAGACAGACCAAAAACTATATGCCCCCGAATCTCTTAGATTCCGGGGGCATAAAAATAAAAAAAATCGGAGAATGACCGCAAGTTCTCAAGGTGTCGAATTTTAAGATTTTTATGGTATATCCGTAACTATGTTGTAATGAACAGTGTTACCGGTATACAGAGGTTGTTCTGTACTCCGTATTCATCATGTAACAAACAATAAAATGCCATACATACCAATCATCAGCCTTACTGTCTCTGGATTGAAAGGTGTCCAGGTTCCTGTAAAACACAGGTGAAAACATGTACAATATCACTTATTTGTTTTATTTTGTGTTTTTACGGCCTTTTCAAGATTATTTCACTTATATTCAGCCAACTGTTACTCAGGGGCGGGTTAAAACTGGAGTACCCAGAGAATCGGCTGACCTTCTTTAGCATAACATGGCATGACTTGAGCAAGGCTTGAACCCACATTGGTGAGAAGCCTAATGAGTAAGTAAGAGTCAGCGCTTTCTTTCTGGAAATGGCTTCTCCAAACATACTTCCTGTCATTTTTGCAAATAAAATCCTTCACATGGAGCAAAGGTCTCAGTCTGAAGATATGCATATGCTTTTTGTTTATTCATGAAATAGTTTTTTTGTCATTTTTCTCCAGTTTGGAATTAAGGTAGTCTTTTCTTATTTTCAAGCTAAAATAGTAATGCTTTTGGAGAAAGTGGGTGCCTTGAGTGTTCAACTTCTCTTACAGTAGCTGACCAATTGTTCTGAAACTTTGCAGATGTTTTTCGCACATATGATTTAGGAATAATCATGAAATCATTTATTTGTCAATTTATTTCGCATTTTGAACTTAAGTCTTTTTCCAACCTAAAATAATGCAGTACTGTCTGTAAAGAAAGTATCCTGTGTGCAAAATTCCTCTTACAGTAGTGGACCAATCATTTTGAAGCTTTGCAGGTGTTTCTTCGTATGGTCTGAAGCTTTGTATATGGTTCTGGTAATTGAAATTAAATTTTGTCACTCTTTTGACATTCTGATCTTTGTCAAAAACAGCATTGTGCTGGTATAGAAACTAGGCCCTTGTGTGTGCAACTCCTGTTACTGCAGTGGAAGATTCATTGACAAAACGGTATCTTGGGCCTCACTTGTGTGCAGTGTGGAGAGTTCAAAACAAAAAAGGCGGGGGACATAAATTCCCCATTGAATTCATCGGGATGGCTTATTCTACTGACAGTAAAGTATGTATTTTGAATGACTGAGTATTTAGACAAATTTTGGGGTGATAGGGTGATATGTCAAAGTTTCAAAATGATGTCCACTGCTGTGAGAATTTCACACAAGACAAATACTATCCAATTCAAATTACAGAATTGCAGATGTTTGTTTTTTTGTTTATTTTGGAGTTAAATGGACTGGTCAACAGTGTTTAGGTCATATCAAGCCTATCTGTTACCTAACAACATTTCCTGGGTGCAGTTAACCAGTTTAGTGCACACTCTTTTGCCAGAAAGTAACAAACTGCCCTTCTTGGATCAGTGAGGGGCAGAGAATGAACATAGGACTGATTTCATAATCAATTTCTACAAAAGAATGTTGCGAACCCAGCAGGTATGGCATCTCTGACTAAAGAAACAGAGTTACATAATAATGGTACACTCAAAACTACAAATACCATAATGCAGGCCTCCTAGTGACCCACTTTGAAAATATAGGTTTTTAAATAGGTTCCTCTTACTCAAAATAAAGGTTATTTACAGGCTTTAAAAAAAAAATACAGGTTAAAAAAAGAGTCTTCCAAACTTACATAAAGATTTAAAACTGAAGAAAAATATTAGATGAATTTTTGTGCCACAATTACTCAGATAAAGTTGATCTGAATTTTACAAAGTCCGAGCGAGCGAGGAAAAAAATTTCAATTTCTTGACAGTTTTCATTACTTTTTATGGGACTAAAAAGTAAAAAATAGTAGTGCATTTTGAAGAAAAGTTAGGGTTGAGTCGCAAGAAGGTTCAAAAAGTGAAAAATATAGTTTTTTTTCATGAAAATACAGGCTTTTTATAGGTTTTATGAACAAAATAAAGGTTTTATAGGTTTGGCACAAAATTATAGGTTATTATAGGTTTTATAAGTTTTGCTAGGAGGCCTGCATAATGGTACTTAGAACTGGGACAGATAGGCCTAAACAAACAGTACATACCCAGATCAGACTGCTCAGGAGCAGTCTGATCAGGGTCTTCACTGTTTGTCATTCCGTCTGCACCTTCAGGACTCCTTGCTGGATCGTGAAACAAATTTGTAAACATTTTAGCAGAATTACAGCAAGCTCTCAAGGTGTCCGAATTTTTATGATTTTTATGATCATGTCCCCTTGCTTTTCTTTGAAAAGGCAGGGGACATTTTTAACCCTTGTCCTGCTAATCCCGGATATGCCTTATCTTTGAAACAATGTAGATCCAGATCAGATGGCTTCTGACGAAGCCATCTGATCAGGATCTACATTGTTTGTCATTCAGATTGTGAATTTGTTGCAATAATTTGCATCAAGTAATCTGATTGGTTGATAATCAGTAGTGGGTGTGGCATATATAAATATTCAGCAGGACAAGGGTTAAGATTCTGATCAGACTGTGCTGGTTGATATCAACTAAGTGTGATGTGCAAACTGAAGGAAAAAATGTTGCAGTAACAAATCAATTAACCCTTCTCTTGCTGAATATTCAGATAAGCCGCACCCATTTCTGACTTTGAACCAATCAAATTTCTGGATGTAATTTATTGCTACAAATTCATAAACTGAATGCCAAACAGTGTAGATCCTGATCAGATGGCTTCTTCAGAAGCCATCTGATCTGGATCTAAACTGTTTGCAAAGATAGGGGATGTCGCGAACAGCAAGATAAGGGTTAAATTCCTAGATTTTTTTTACATCCTCACTCACTATTTCAATCTCTGCTAGAAATTTTGTGGTCGAAACGTCAACATACTTTTCAAGGGTACAAAAATATGAAAAGGATTTAACTAAAAAACTGGAATGATTCACATTCCAGTTATTTGAAAACATCATTGGCTTATCAAACTTGTTAAAAGTGGGAAATTGTTAAATGCTCTTGCAAGTACCTATCTGATACACAATACTTGTTGCTGGAAAAAAATGTGAGCAGCTTCAGCTAAAATATTAGTATAACTGCTTTTCTTAAGAAATAGATCAGCTCTAACTGTGATTTGTTGAGTAATAAATCACAGTTTGGAGGTCAGTTGTAAAGTAGATCAAATCACAAGCGCGTAGCGCGCGTGATTTGTCTACTTACAACTGACCGACAGACTGTGATTTATTACTCAACAAATCACAGACTAGAGCTGATCTATTTCGATTCTAACACGCTGAAAATCGGCAATTATGTTGTTGATTCCTTCAAAATCTCACAACTTTTCGCCATTGTTAGAAGAAATCCCGCTAAAATTATCGACTGAAACACATGCATTTATATCCTTTTCTAACGTTTTCGATACGAGAAAATGACGTTACACCGTCTAACGTCAAGTAAATCGACTAGTGACGTCATAAATTAGCAGTTTTAAATGACGTCACTTGTCACGCTCTTCCGAGCTGTGATTTGTTGCAGAATAAAACACAGCTGTTTTCCATTGCCTATATAGGCGCGCACTGTTAGAATAAATGATATAAGTTTTTATTATCTTAAATAACACATAGGCTAGCCTTGAACAACTAAACAACATCATTTACTTTCTCAATTTGCACATTAATACTTTTAACCCATTGCATGCGGGAAACCCCTAAAGGGGTACCTTTGCAAACAGTGTAGACCCAGATCAGGGCCTGCACTGTTTGCTAATAGGATTTTCTGTCAAATAGAAGAAAAACGAAAAAAAAATAGGCCTAACACCCCTTATATGATAAATGGACTTGTCCAACATACAGCAATGGAAGAGTCCACCAGCATACAATGGGTAAAAGATCCAGATGATAATACAACATATTGATCATGACAAGCAGAAGGCATTTTCAAAGCATTTCTTTCCTTGTATTTTCCAGAGAAATAAAGGGGAATGGGAACACCTGCTGAGAATTTTTTTCCGCCATTTTTCAAAGGGAGACAGTTTTTGGGGACTTCCTGTTCACTTTTCTACAAGCCCTATCACACTGAAAAAGGGGTCTACTCTTAAAGGAAAGAATTTGCTCCTCAGGAGCAAATTCTTTCCTTAAAGAGTTGACCCCTATTGAAAATGGGAGACAAAAATACTTTTGCAGGAGTTGCCTTCCCTGGAGGTGGTCCTATTCCCCATAAAGCTTGGCATTATATGTGAATCTTGGCAGACAGTTAAACTGAAAGATCAAGACTACCTTTCTCCAAATATGAGAAAACAACAGCTGTCGCATGATAGCAAAGCTCGCCTGTTTTGCGACTTCAAGATATAAGTTAAAATTTACGAACCATGAAATATAGGTCACACTCCGGCCCCCGCCCATAGGGGCTTGAAGAAATATATGGGCTGCATGATGCTTCCACGCAGAGCTGAATCCGGCCCGCACACTATTACTGATAAACCGCTTAGAGGATCTAAGCCTGTCCAGGAACTGCGGTGCGAGGCGGACGGTCCATGCTAATAGACCCTATTGGTTTCATTGGGCGGCAGGGCTTGAGATGTCATTTCATCTCAATGCGGGTAAAAGTCCCACAAAATTGGAAGCAACGTCTCCAAAATGACCTTTACAGTGTTGACGGGGACGTTAAACCTCAAATCAAACAAACAAACAAATAGGTCACACTCACCTAGATATATTTGAGATCAATAATAAGGTCACATGGAACATATATTCCAGATATTACATTTCAGAATAATCCAGGTATGTCATTTCTCTCTCAAATACTATTCAAGATAATAGACAAAATCACTGAACCATGAAATATAGGTCATACTGACCTAGATATATTTTGAGGTCAATAATGGGGTCACATGCAATTAATAACCCAGGTATGTGTGTGTGTGTGTTTGAGTTTTACGTCCCACCAACAGCTAAGGTCATACGGAGACGGGAGCTCGGTTTAAAGACTCATCCAAAAGTCTGGAGAAGCCCGGGATCGATCCTTCGAACCCTGGTTTACAAGGCGAGTAGCGTAACCACTACACCACGGAGGCTTCTAATAATAACCCACGTATAACATTTCTCCATCAAATAGTATTCAAGATAATAGACAAAATCACTGGACCGTGAAATGTAGGTCACCATGACCTAGATATATTTTGTGGTCAATTATCGGGTCACATGGAACTAATAATCCAGGTATGACATTTCTCCCATCAAATAGTATTTGAGATAATAGGCAAAATCACTGAACCATGAAATATAGGTCACAGTGACCTGGATATATTTTGAGGTCAATCGTGGAGTCACATGGAACTAATATCCCAGGTATGACATTTCTCCAACGAATAGACTTCAAGATATAAGGCAAAATCAATAGACCATGAAATGTAGGTCACCATGACCTTCACCCTTTAACATTTGAACCAATGTCACTTGATTGGCTGATGTATAACCAATTGTGTCTATAACTTGTTAGTTTAATGGAAAGGTATACAACAAATTACAAAGGTGTTCTGGATTTTGACCCCTAGCCCCACTCCATCCCCACTCCCAGGCATGAACCCAGGGGTGTGTTGTCTTGGAATCTCAGAAGACACTCTCAGGTATCCAAGTTGTAAATATGAATGCTTTGTGATGAGTGACTGTTGAGATATAGGGTAAGCATTTCAAAAACTTTAACACAGAATTACAAGGTGTTCTAGATTTTGACCCCTAGCCCCATCCCGGGGCATGAACCTAGGGGTCTGTTCTCTTTGAACATCAGAGGACCCTCCGAGGTACTTAAGTTCCAAATATAAGTGGTCTGTGATGAGTGACTGTTGATATATAAGCATTTAACAAGAATTCCGCAGAAGGCGGCGTCACACCTGCAGGGGGCAAAAGTCATAGGAGCCACAATCAGAATGTTGTTATTAATTAAGTAAATTTCATTCTTAGCAGTTGATAGTTGATGTAAAATGTGTCAAATTCACTGGACCAAAAAATATAGGCCATGGTCAACAGGTCAAAGTACATGCCAAATCAGTATATTGAGGAGAAGCACTTTTGCAAGGTTTGGTGGCTGTAGGCCATTTATTTTAGGACATACCAAACATTGACGTAAAATGTATTAAAGTCACTGGAGTGCATAATACAGGTTATGGTCACCAGGTCAAGTTACCCGCAGAGTCAGTAAATGTAGGAGAAGCACTAGGCAAGGTTTGGTGGTTTTAGGCCTTGTAGTTAAGAAGATATGGAATGTCGACCTAAAATGTGTCAAAGTCAATGGAGTGCAAAAAAATAGGTCAAGGTCACCAAGTCAAGGTACCTGCATAGTCAGTACATCTAGGAGAACCACTATGCAAGATTTGGTGGTTGCAGGCCTTTTATTTGAGAAGATCTGGAACATTGATGCAAATTGTGTCAAAGTCTCTAGAGCGTAAAATATAGGTCAAGGTCATTAGGTCAAGGTATCTGCAGAGTCAGTACATCCAGGAGCAGCATTATGCAAGATTTGACAGTAGTAGGCCTTTTATTTGCAGACATCTGGAACTTCGACGTAAAAGTTTGTCAAAGTCGCTCGAGCGTAAAACATAGGTCAAGGTCACCATGTCAAGGTACCTGCAGAATCAATACATCTAGGAGAAGCACTATTCAAGATTTTATTGTTGTAGGCTTTTTATTTGAGAAGATCTGGAACATCGACATAATTTGTGTCAAACTCACTGGAGCATAAAATATTGGTCAAGGTCATTGGGTCAAAGTGCTTGCCTAGTCAGGAGCTCAGGGTGATGTTTCATGAAAGGTTTGATGGCTGTTTAGTCTTATAGTTGATTACAATACAAACTTCGACGTAATGTCGAACTTCGACGCAATGGTCAAAGTCACTGGAGCGCAAAATATAGGTCAAAGTCACTGGGTCAAGGTGCTTGCCGAGTCAGGAGCTCAGGGTGATGTTTCATGAAATGTTTGATGGTTGTGTAGTCTAATAGTTGATTACAATACAAACTTCGACGTAATGTCGAACTTCGACGTAATAGTCAAAGTCACTGGAGCGCAAAATATAGGTCAAAGTCACCAGGTCAAGGTGCCTACACAGTCATAAGGTCATTGAGATGTTTCATGTAAGGTTTGATGGTAGCTGAAAGTTGTAGTTGACTTAATAAAAAACTTCGACGTAAATGTTAACAGACGGAGACACGGACCAACGGAAGGAAAAGCGGACACCTATGCCGCACCCTGCTACAAGCAGGTGCGACAAAAAAACTTTTATGCAGTGTGACGGGAATGCAAACGCAAACACCAACCGAGGTGACAACAATAGTTCTCCATGTACGAGGACTATTCAAATATGAATGCAAGTAGAACGTTTTCTCATGCACTAATGCAAAAATCACCTGCAAATAAATATCACAGCGTAGAAAAACATTTTACCTATACATTGATACCAAACCTGTTAAAATCCGTACACTTTAGCCATGTATACCGTTCGATAAACACTGTCTACTCTTGTATACTAATACAAAACATGGTTGGAAGAAGGTCAGAGTACGCCGTTGAAATACGGTCCTATATTAAGAATCGTTGTATTCTTGGTATACGGTGCAAAGACATTTTTGATGAAATATGTTTGGTTTATGGGCATAATGAAATGTCTTTTCCGACAGTTTTTCGTTGGTGAAAGAAATTCAGCTGTGGGCTACCGGTAGGCTCAACAGAAGATGCAACACATGATCGTCGGCCGAAAAGAGCAACATCTGCCAAGATGGTTGTTAGAGTGAAAGAAATAGTTGCTACCGATTCACGATACACCACTAGGGAAATAGCTAGTATGGTTGGCATCTCATTAGGAGCAGCTCATACAATTCTGAAACAGGATTTGAAAATGAGAAAGATCTGTGCTAGATGGATTCCCCATCTGTTGACAGATGAGCAGAAAAAGACACGCGTTCAGTGCGCCAAGAAGTTGATTAAAAAGTTTCCAAATTACAATGCACGGTCTTTCGCTAATGTCGTCACAGGTGACGAGACATGGGTTCACTTTTTTGAGCCAAAACGAAAGATTCAGAACAAAATATGGGCAACAAAGTATTGCAAAAGACCATGCATTGCAAAGCGGACCATGAGCGTCAAGAAGGTAATGTATGCCATATTCTTTTCAAATCAGGGCCCTGCTATTCAGGTTGCTGTGCCTAAAGGCAAATCTGTAAATGCGAAGTTTTACAAGAATAAAGTTCTTCGAAAATTGAAGAAATATTTCAAAGAACGAAGACCCGCAACTGGTTTGGCCAATGTCAGATTGCTACATGACAATGTGTCATCGCACAAGGCGTTCATTGTGCAAGACTATCTGAAGCAGGAAAAGGTTGTTGAACTCCCTCACCCCACGTATTCCCCTGACCTTGCCCCATGTGACTTTTTTTGTTCCTGCGGCTGAAAAATACCTTTCTGGTCGAAAATTTGTACAGCGCAAACACCTCGGTTCGACAATATTCCAGTGCCTTCATAGTATACCTCGAAAAGACTACCAAAATGCATTCAATGATTGGATCAGAAGACTGAAAGTTTGTATATCTGTTAAAGGGGAATACTTTGAGGGGACAAAATAAATTTTCATCGAAATCTTTCACGGAATCATTTTTATGTGCTTTGTTGCATTCATATTTGAACAGTCCTCGTACTTCCTACAGGCGAGCTAAAAATAGTTTGTCATGTGTTCAAAAATGATCCATAGTGCTTGAAGGTTAAGAATTATTGACAAGTTCTAAATGTCTTGGAAATATGATTCAGGTTTCAAGTCTCAAGAAATATAAGCCAACTAAATTGAAAAGACTCCGAGACTGAAGGGTAATGGATACACATGGATTTTTTTTTTTTTTTTTTTACAGGGTACAGGGAGGCAACTTTCGTGGCTTCCTATTTGCTGATCTGTAATCTGAGTCCCACAGAAAAAAGGGTCCGTTCTGAACGCAAAAGAATTTGCTTCCACCGCCTATTGGTAGTAATATTTTGTACCGGAAACCCCTAAAGGGTAATTGGCAAACAGTGCAGGCCCAGATCAGATGCTGCAGAAAGCGGTGTTTGATCACGGCCTCAACAGTTTGCTGAAAGTTCAGTCACTTTCCAAATAAATTTTGCTGAAAACACAACCTGACACCCCTAAATTTTTAAATTGCCACCAGCTATGAGTGAGTGAGTGAGTGTTGAGTTTTACATCCTACCAACAGCTAAGGTCAAGCAGAAGAGGCCTCGGTTTAAAGACTCATCTGAAAGTCTGGGCATGTACATGTATAAGGAGGAAGAAAAAGTGTTAAAGAAAGACAAAAATCATCATCTCAGATAAGAGGGGGTTTCCACATATATTTTCTCATTTCTGCATGAAAACATATGTTGTTGGTACTCATTAGAAGTGCCTCGTACCTACAACATGTTTTCTTGTAGGAATAATTTCTCATGAAAAAAGTGTCTTATCTGGGGCTATGAAAAATGTTTTCAGTTTCCTCTCCTGAATGTTTATCAATTTCCCTTAACCCATGTTCTGCTGAATATTTAAATATGCCACACCCACTACCAATTATCAACCAATCAGATTACTTGATGCAAATTATTGCAACAATTTCACAATCTGAATGGAAAACAATGTAGATCCTGATCAGATGGCTTCGTCAGAAGCCATCTGATTTGGATCTACATTGTTTCAAAGATAAGGCATATCCGGGATTAGCAGGACAAGGGTTAACAGCTGTGTGATTATAGAGATTGTAACCTTTAATTCTTTTCATACCAAATGGAATCTTCCACCTTATATATAGCAAGAGTCCATTTTAAAATTTAGGGGTGTCAGGTTGTGTTTTCTTCAAAATTTATTTGGAAAATGACTGAACTTTTAGCAAACAGTAGAGGCCCTGATCAGACGCTGCGTTCTGCGGTGTCTGATCTGGGCCTGCACTGTTTGCAAATTACCCGTTTTGGGGTTTCCGTTACAAAAAAGGGTTAATACCTGCTGAACCATGATAACCCGTCTTTTCAAACACCATAGATCCAGATCAGATGGGGTCTGATTAGGATCCATAAAGTTTCTTTTTCAGCTTGCCAATTGAATGAATACATTATATTAACCTCTATCCTGCTGAATAAATTAATACAGCCACTCCTATTTGTGACTATTAAACAATCAAGTTACTTGATATAATGCTGACAAAGAGTGTCGATCCTGATCAGATGGCTTCTCTGACCTGGATCTTCACCATTTGCAAAGATAGGAGTTGTCATGTTCAGCAGGATAAGGAGGGGGGGGGGGGTCTTGAAAAATTAATTTATTCAGCAGCACAAGGCCTAATCCCTATGTGACAAGTAGAACATTCCATATAACAACTATAAACAGGCTCATTTCCAATTTTAGGGATGACTAGATTGTTTTATCTCATTCTGTTACAAGTTTAACTCTTTTCATGCTGTTCACGACAACCCCTATCTTTGGAAACAGTGTAGATCCAGATCAGTTGGCTTCTGAAGAAGCCATCTGATCAGGATCTACACTGTTTGACATTAAGTTTATGGCTTTGTAAGAATAAATTACATCAAGTAATCTGATTGGTTCAAAGTCAGAAATGGGTGTGGCTAAACTAAATATTCAGCAAGAGAAGGGTTAAACTCAGATGCCAACAACACTATTTTGTGCAAATTGCTTTTATAATGACCAAAATATGTCAAACTGAAATACATGCAGTCATATATACTGGCCAATTTGAAAGTTACATTGTAAAATGGAAAGGCTGAAATGTGCAGCTACATTAAATGCCGTGTTAGGCTTGACATAGGTTCAAGTCAGATATTTGATGAATTGTGTGCCATATATGAACCTCTTGCCATTTCAAAGCACACAGCTTATCAGTGGGTCAATGCATTTAAAGCTGGTAAATCATTGGTCAAAGATGATGCCCCTGTTGGTAGGCCCAAGACCTCCATCACCAAGGCAACAATTGCTGCTGTAAAAGCAGCAGTCGAAGAAGATGTGGGACTGTCAGTGAAAGAGATAGCTAAATGCACTTGCATATCAGAAGGCAGTGTGCATACCATTCTGACAAAGAACTTGGGCTTGAGAAAGATTTGCACAAGGTGGGACAGGTCCAGGGTGCCCCATTTGCTGCGGAACAAAAGAAGCAATGCCTTAAATGCCCCCAACAGCTCTAAAAAACAAAAATACAAAAACTGTACACCCAAGTTATTTCTATCTAAAACCTGGGTGGACATGTTTGACACTGAGAAGAGCTGATAACAAACAGTGGAAGCGCAAAGATCAAAAGCGCCCCTGTATTGCCAAGAGAACCATCAGCTCCAAGAAGATGTATGCAATCATATATAGATAGTGCCGGTTTTGAGGTAATCTGTTAAAAACCCTCACAAATCACCTCTTCAACCAGCACTATCCATATATAAACACATCTTACCACATATATATTTTACCGTAGTATATATATACTACGGTAATACTGCAGAACAACAACTAACTCTGTCTGTTGAAACAATCGATTGAAGATTACGCTGTAATCGGTGATATATTTGTCTATATATCAAAGACAATTACGCGTAATCCATTTTGTTGAGACTTTTTATTGATGATTACGCGTAATCCATTTTGTTCATTGAGAAAAAAAGTACTCACCTTTAGAGACAGAGATGCGCAGAACAAAAAAAAACACCCACTATAGGGGCCCCTCAAAAAATTAAAAAAAAATCAGTCCGCGGACTCCGGCATGGGGTGAGGAATTCTACCTAAAATGTTTCACAGATTTTAAAAATCAAATCAAAATTTAGCAAAAGCCGCATCTGTTACAGCACTTTTTAACCACCCGGCACTGGGCAGAATTCTTTACACACACACCCCAGCACCGGGTAGTGGCTGCCAGCCCCCTTTCTTAAGAACTCCTGCCTGTAGGCTCACGACAAGCTCTCCGCCCCAGGGTCACCTTTAACCCCATATTCCCAGCCTAGCCGAAACGAACAGCTAGACCGGTCTGAGGTAAGGTGAGCACAATGCATTGTGAATGGCGACCTCAACGGGGAGAATTCTATTTGTGCGCGCGCAACCCATCAAAGTCACCCTTCACAAATGCATGGCATCGAGCAAGCCATTTACCCTTAAACAGACAGGTGAGCGTCATACTCAGAGACCAGACAAACCATGCTGTAACAGACACAACCAAATATTGAATGTGAGTCTCTTATATATATACATAGCACTTACGAATATCATTAAAAAATGGGTTTTAAATTTGCATATTTTTAACAAATGTATCTTTTTATTGTGTTAAAATGTGTACTTTTTGTTTCACTATCTAAATTGTCAAGAAAACAACTCACCATAAAACTTCCTTCTAAAATAAATATCCTTGAATATAAATGTTTTAACACCATAATAAAACGAGGAAGTGAAAATATGGAAGTGAAAAGATAAATGCGTACTTATTCTATATATAGAACGAGCATGATAAATACCAGTCCAATTACAAGTTTTAGCTTTTATCAATAGCCATACTGTTAACTATTGATAAAGGTATCTTTTAGCATTTATGAATAGGGAAGACCCTGACCAGACTGCGCACCCTTATAGTCCGAAAGTCGTTACGGATATAATCAAAGTACAGAAAGGCCTGGAAGTCGTTACGGATATAATCAAAGTACAGAAAGGCCTGGAAGTCGTTACGGGAATAATCAAAGCACCGAAAGGACCGTGAATCACCGTAGCTTTTAACAGTCGGTAAAAGAAATTTGTATATTTAGTTTACGCTCCTATAAATAGGTGTTGGGTCATTATTTACTATTAAATAAAATCAAGCATCCCCTATTTTTTTTTTACCTCAGCTAAAGCCTGGGCCTTTCCTTCCTCAATAAGTTTTTTTCTTTCCGCCTCACTTAATCCTGTTTGTTTTGAGTGTATGCTATCTTTCAGTTTATTATATTTGTCTAATTCATCTAAAATCAATTTCAAAAAAGGGGGCGTGTTATTATCACTTTGTACCGCAAAACATAATACGTAATACCTTCCCACGATAAACCACTTACACAGATAATGAAGGGACTATTTTACTTAAGTGTATAAATATTTGATAAACCTTATCAAAAATGTGTGATGCGTCTCAGTCAGTGTTCAGATAACAATAATTAGAGGTGATATTAAAAATCTGCTCCGACAAAAGTCGCGGATAGACACTATATAGAAACATATTAAAAAGAATTTTGAAAATTCCACTTTGGGGCAAAAACTTTAACCCCTCCTGAAAGTGCCTTTACATAATCCAATGACCACCAGATTTTGCACATATAACAAGACTTTAAGGCTGTATAACATATTAAAATTCCAAGTTCCTATGACAACTTTTGGAATTTCTGAAAGTCTTTGAGTCTTCCTAAAAGTGGAATCCCATCAACCGATTAGTCTCAGATTTTGCATATGTATTTGGGTTGCATATATACATATTATCACAAAATTTCAAAGTTCTAGCATCATTTTGGAATTTCCTGCAAGTCTTTGAATTGTTGTAAAATAACATTGGTTCAACTAATTACCACCAAACTTTGTACATTTGTTTCAACATACAAAATGCACATTCTTATAAAATTTCAACATTGTAGGCCAACTGGAAGTGAAGCAAAAAAATATTAACTTTCATATTTCGGTGGTGGGTCATTTACTATTGTAATTTTATTGAATAAAATCAAGCATTTTCTATCTTTTTTTTCATTTCATTCTTCGCTTGAGCCTTGCCTTCCTCAATAAGTTTCTTTCTCTCACTTTCACTCAATCCTGTTTGTTTTGAATGTATATTGTCTTTGAGTTTATTATATTTGTCCAACTCATCCAACACAAGTTTAAATTCATTCTCAGATATCTGTCCGTCTGTCAAAGCCTTAGAAATCAAATCCTTTATACTATTCAACTTACTATCAGCAATAGTTTTAATCTCATAATGTTTCTGTGCTTTTGAAGTCATTTTACGCCTAATTAGTTTAACACACACACCCAAACTCCCACACACAACAGCACCAATCTCTAAAGGCAACATAATTGGAACAGTTAATCCAACACCTGCCAAAATAACACTTGTTGATATCAAACCAGTATCAACTCCATCAGTAATATTTATTCCACGTTTGTATTTTTTGTATAATGCTTTTCTCACATCTCTCTCATTAATTAACGTCTTCTCTATCTCAGATATCTTCTGTAATCTATAATTTTGCCCATCTTCAATAGGCAACTCTGGATATAGCGGTGCATTAGGTTGTTTCATTTTTTTCTTGATAACATATATTTTTTTTATTCAATAAATAATTCAATTATCATCGAAGCCACAGTATTGACACACGTAGCATTATTAGTCTGGCAAACAAAATCAATTGCATCACCAGCTTCAACCTTTAACGGTGTATCAAAGTTATCGTGTTTCCTTAAAATATTATTCAATAATATACCATATCCTGCTTGTGGATTTCCATTTATAGAAACAACAACAGATACATCACCTTTTGTTCTTTTACTCGATAACCCCACACCCAATATTTGACCCGAAAAGTTCATCACATATCCAACACCTACCTCTCTACCACCATTACCAAAACTAAACACGTCATTCTTCTGCAATGGTCCTTTGCTCTCTGCACAGATGCTTATCAATTTTTTGTCTGACGTATTTTCAACTTTATTGTATAACAACCGATGATTGAGATGTATATCCCGAACTCTATCTTGAAGTTCTGTATGTCTATCATTCAATGTATTTATTTGTGTAAATGCTTGACTTCTCATATTAAATATTTCTTGTTTCAGCCCCAATGCATCTACGTGTTTTCTCTTAGCACCAAATATACTCATTTTTTTATTATAATTATATAATTTCCAAAACGCAATTAATTGGTAGATGATTAATTACCTTGTTGTTATTTTCATCCCTGATTTCTAATTTCAATTCTGCTATAGCATCATTCACCAAACACTTATATTCTGGATGCTCAAATCTCACTGTTGTTATCTCTCCAAACTCTTTATTTTCCACTGGAACAACAGCCAACACAGTACTCGGCATACCATCTAAATAATTATTTGAAGTATTAATCTGTTCCAAATGAACATACAATGATTTATAAACAGCAAAATCTACAGCTCTCTCACCATAATGAGTTTCATTAACAGCAAACTTTCGCTTATTTCCAAACCCCAACATTTGTTTTAAGCCCTTGCTTATCTTCAATTCATCCGGTGTAATTAAAGAAGCAATTCCATTTGTTTCATTTACAGATAATGTAATATTATTACTTTGAAATAAATCTGCTATTTGTTGGAAACTACAATAACCATCTATAATCTTATGAGGTCTCTCTTTAGTCTTCTGCAAATATTCATCAACAACATTATACCATCCAACACCATATGTTATAGATTTCAAACCAATACGTTTATTCCCATCTCTGTTATCAATGTATTGTTGCAAGTTTATTGTCTTGTCAATATTCGAAATTGTATGATACATTTTTATTTTTTATATATAATCAATAATAAAAATGATACCTAAAGAATTCAAGTACAATTCCAATGCATCATATAACCCCAATACTAAATATACCGAAAAGAATATTGAACTTATAAAACAAACGATTTATGTTAATAAAGATGACCATTTTCCAGTAACGTTTCCCGACTTATTTCAAAACTATCAAAATCCAACATTACACACCAATGAACCGTGGAATACATGGCTTCATTCATCATTTGACTGGTGGCAATGTCAATTAAATTTTGCTGTCTGGTGTGCCACTGCAGGATGTGGAGTAAGTTATCAAGACCATTTGCAAAACACTTCAGGACTAACTAAAACAGTATATACATTTCATGTTTATTATTGTATTGCTCGTATTTTGAAAGAACTTCAAACACCTTTACCAACAGATGCATCATTTTGTTATTACAAAAACCCATACGACAAAGCAACCTATCAAAAGTTATGCAATGAATTCAATGTTTCACCTAATACAGATTGGCGTCAAAAATTAGAAAGTAGTTCTAAATGCAGTGGTCTAGGGAGTTACACACAATATTTTAAACCAAGTGGAAAATATAGACAAGATCATAGAAGTGATGGACCATTCTTTAATCCAAATGATAAAATAGCACATACAGTAGATATAAGTGACGCCTGGACAATGTTTATATTAGACAAATCAAAAGGATTAACAAAAACAGGTATTGAACGAATTAACGAAAGTATTAGAATGTTTGTATGGGCTCTATTAGGAGCACAATCTCAAACACGTGTAGAAATACTAAAAATAGGCACAGGATTTGATGCTCAGAAACAATTTCTTGCTAACATTGAAGACGCTATTAATAGTCCAGTTGATTTACCAAGTCAAATACAAAGATATCAAAACACACTCAAATATGCAAGAAGTAAAGTAGATTTTGTTTATGGTATTGGATTATATATGTCTCCCAGTAATATGATTTTACAAATTGGCACTATCGCTGGATATAATAATAAAATTGTAATTGCAACAGAAAATCAAACACTTGGTTTCAATAGTGATGTAAATGTTAAACCTGTTGCACCTACTACACAACCTGCAACTATACAAGGCACACCAACAAAGAAATCTCTACCAGAACCAAAACATCAGGAAACAAAGAAATCTCTACCAGAACCAAAACATCAGGAAACAAAGAAATCTCTACCAGAACCAAAAATCAAATCTCTACCAGAACCCGTTGAAAAAAAAGAAGCAATACAACACGAAGACAACAAAACAGCATTAATAGTTGGTAGTATTGCAATTGGACTATTAATTATGTATGAAATTTATTAAGTTCTTTTTTTTTCTTATAAACTCTCTTGCAGATGCATATAACAATCCAGCAACCAATACAACTAATGCCCATAGATGTTCTCCAAACCAATTAACAACTTTACCCGCAGAAGACAACAACCAAGACACAATAGAACCAATAATACCTGGTAATGCTGCTGCTACTTTTCCTGCAAGGGTAGAAAGTAATTTACCAAGATTTGATAATTGTTTCTTAACCCAATCTTTTACACCATCTTTAGGAGGAGGCTTTGGTGTAGTTCCACCACCAGTTGTAGGAATAACAGCCTCAACAATAACAGCAATAATCATTCCAAAAGCAGTTAAAACACTAACAATTGTAATGCCTTGTTCTCTGAATAATGTTCTAATTCTTTCACCTAATGTAGTGTCTTCTTTTAATACTTTGTTTATAGTTTCTTTTATTCTATTTACCTGACTACGTAGTTTTTCTTTATTAACATTAATAACTTCCAATCTTGCACTTCTCTCACTTTCTAACTCTTTGATTCGACTACTTATCCTTTCTATTTGAAATTCATCATTGTCTGCTTTGGCTTGTTCTAATTTGGTATTTTCTTTTGCTAACTCTTTATTTGTTTCATTTAGTTTAGCCAATTCATTTGCTATCTCTTCTTTGACTGTTGTCATTGCATTTGCTATTCCATCAATCTCTCTTTTTGTCCAATCTGTTTGTGTTCCTGCTTCACTATTAACATTTTCAATGAATGATGTCTCTAATGTTTTCACAGATGTTTCTGCATTATTTGCAGTTTCTAATAGTTCTTGTGCTTCTTGTTGTGATGATACATCATTATCAAGATTCTTGAATTTTTCTGATAATAAATCAGATTGTGTCTCTCTCAACCGAGTATCTAATAAAGCTGTGAGTGCTTCTCTACCTTCTTTAAGTCTTGTAGCAGATGGTTTAAAATCATCTATACCTAATACATTCCTAACAAAATCAACACCATATTTCCTTTGCAAAGTATTAAATGATAAAAATGTTGCTATTTCATCAGGGTTGTTAGATTTATACCATGTTAATGCAACATCATCACCAGCTTCATCTTTAATATATAACATTGGTCTTCCAAACTTATCCTTCTTGAGAGACAAACCTTTGACTTTGCGTGTAGGTTCTTCATTCCTTTCGTAAAATCTATTTAACATTTTTTTACCTATGCTAATACGCAAAGTTTTCCTATCATCACTGGTTAAATCATCTACACTAGCAAACTGACTATTTAATGTTCTCTGAAACTCTTCTTCATCTGTAAAAGATGTTTCTGCTTCTTCATCATAATCCTCCCTGTCATACTCAGGATTTTCATATTCAGCCATTATTTATTTATTATTTAAAAATATTTTTTATCTTTTAATAAAAACATGTCAGCTTACGGAGATAAACTAAACCCTTACAGAAAATTAAGAGAACCACGTGGTGTAAAAGGCATTCGCCAAAGTGTAGTAATAACAAATAACCCTTCAACTATTGACCTAAATCAACAATTGTTAGTGAGATTTCCTAATCTAAGTGGTAATGATGTTATTGTTCCCGGAACAGTCAGATTAGCATTTGAAATTGAACTAAACTCTAAAGATGCAAATGCAACTATATTTCAAAACATAGGAAGAGCAATAATTAAGAAAACAACAATTAGAATTAGTGGAAATGAAGTTATGTCCATTGACGATAGTGACATCTATCATTGTTATATTGATTTATGGAAGACTATTACAGAACGTGTAAATATGGCATACCAAGGCATTGGCAAAGAGAACATGTTGAAACATAGAGTGGGTGCAGGAAACGCAACAGCGGATAAAGAAGATCAAGCCATCGCAAAAGCATATGGAAACAGGTTTTGCATCCCACTTGATTTTGAATTATTGGAAACCCATATGCCTTTTTATCAAGCTGGATTAGGAGATAGACTTGAATATGAACTTACATTCAATGATTATAATAAAGTAATTAAATCAGGCGATGCAACTTCATCTTATACAATCAAAAATATTTGTTTGGAATTTGATATTGTTTCTGATACTGAATTAGCAAGACAAATAAGACAGCAAGTTGATGGTAAAATGGTTATTTTGTATGACAGAATACTAAGACACAGAAAAATACCTAAAAACAAATCTGATACACTATGGAATATCAATCTAAATGTTCCTGCAAGAAGTATGAAAGGAATTCTTATGCTATTCGAAGATCCTGAAAGGGCCAGCACAGAAGAATATTATAATCCAGAAATTACAAAAGTGGAAATGACAATAGAAGGGATTCCGAATCAATTGTATAGTCAAGGAATGAAGTCCCACCAACACTGGGACGAAATAAATAAATTCTTTGCTTTGAATTCAAAAAGAAACAAAGAAACAAGTATGGTCGTTAAAGATTTATATTTTACTGATACAACAATAGAAAAATATCTAACGAACAGGTATGCTTTATGGTTGGATTTACGTTCAACTGATGATAATACACTTCATGGTTCTGGAAGAAGAATTGAAAATGCATCAGAAGGTATCACAATACAAATAACGAAAGAAGCAGGAGCAGATGAACCAATCAATCTTTATTTGTTTGTTATACAAGATGCACAAATCAACTTTGAAGATGGTAGATTTAAAGAAGTCAGTTATTAATATTTTTTTTTTTTTACAAATAAAAATGGAACTACCAAAATATCCTCATTGTGCTATTATATGTGGTCAAACTGGATGCGGGAAAACAGAGTTTGTCCTTGACCTTTTGGAAGAGGAATATCGTCAAGTATTTAAACATATTGTTATACTTTGCCCAACCATTCAATGGAACAAGGCTTATAAAAATCGTGAGTGGATTGGTGATGTTAGAAAGCCTAAAACAAAAAATATAACAATTGTTAATCCTATTGTTAATGGAGAAGAAAAACTACAAGAACTACTAAGAATGTTCTTTAATAAATATGCTGGTCATTCTACTCTCTACATTATTGATGATTGCAGTGCAACGAAAGAACTAACAAAGAAAAAAGATATGTTATCAGAATTAGCATTTTCTGGTAGGCATGCAGAACAATCAGTGTGGGTTATTTCGCAGAGATATAATTCTGTGTTAAAAGATTTAAGAGAACAAACAAAATGGCTATGCATGTTCTACACAAAAGATAGAGATAGTTTTGAAAATTGTTTAAGAGAGAATGATGTTATTCCTACTTTGGAAGAACGACAGAGAATAAAAGAAGAACTGAAAAAAAAGAAGCATCGTAAGTTAATTTTGAAGACTGACCAGCCTACTGGTTATCGGTTGGTTGATTGATTATTTTTTTTAGCAATGATTAAGTAATGTTTATGCAATGCTATAGCAAATCTTAAGTAATGCTTATGCAATGTTTTAAGTAAAATAGCAATACTAAAAAACAATGCTGTTAGAAATATTATCAATCACTGCAATCTTATCAATAATCATAACAAACACTGCAATCTTATTAATAGTCGGATATGCGATGTTTTATTTTTTAAAAATAAAAAATAAATTACATAAAATAAAAATGAATGCTGAAGAATTATTACAAGACATTGAATGTGAAAGCACAGAAAATAATGAACAAGAAACAAAACGTGAGCGATTATCAGCCATTGTTGCTGGTGGTGGTAGTAAGCAGTATCTTGGTAAAGACTTACAACTATCAGACATTGATACAATGACAGCAGAACAAATAAACAAACTTTACTGCAGATATGAAGCAAGATTGGGAGCAAGTATGACTAAGACATTGGGTAATTCTTTCATTAGCTTATACGTGATGGGTGTATCAAAGTATTTCAATGTTGTTAATCCACCTAAACTGATACAAGACTTAGAGGAAGACCCTTCTATCAATCACGCTTTGACAAGTTCGTGTTGTGAATTGTACTATAGATATGGAATGTATCTTGCTCCTTTAACTGCAATGCTAACAACAGCAAGACATATTGATTTTAATAAAAAAGAAAATATCTCCTTAGAAAAAAATGAGTGAAGTTAATGAAAAGATGAGTGAAGTTAATGAAACTGTTAAAACAAAAGACCCAAGACGAGTATCTGCTGGTAAGAAAGGTGCAGAAGCAAGAAAAAGAAATGCAGAATTAAGAAGAAAGGAGGCTGATACTATAAAGAAAGAAAACATGGAATTAAAATCTATAACAAGAGATGATGATGATGTGCAAACAAACAATTCACAGAATATAAATATATACAAAAATTATATACCATTATGTATAACAATTGGAGTTGTTGGAATAGGATTGTATATGTACAAGTCTAAACAAGTTGTACCACAACAACCTATGATGCAACAACCTGCACCTATTATACAACAAAAAGAAATTGACCCATTTGAATTTAATTAATTTAAAAAAAATAATATTCTCATTAAAAAATGACAACCTCAATAGACGGAAAACAAATTGCAAACATGTTATATCATGCTGGAGTGGAAACTGTATTAACTGTTGGATATTCAGAACTTGGTAGAAAACTATTGAAAAGACCAGCACCAAAAGTAGATTTTAATATGACAGATATTGGTATGTTGTCCATTGATATATTACTTGCAATGGCAACAAAGGATATGCTTGTTAAGCAAGGTATTATTCCTGCAGATATTATGAAGTAATTTTAATATTTTTTTTTTCCATTATATAAAAATGGCAAGTGCAGTAGCATTAATGGTTGGAGGAGCAATTACAAACGCCGTAGCCTTTTCAGGTAGTAATTATTTATTTTCACATATGGGTAGTAATAGTGATGAAGAGAGAAAGAGGCATGATAAGGCGATGGAACAATTAGAATCAGCAACAACTGCGTGGAATGAGAAGAGAACAGAAAGATTGGATTTTATTAATGAACAGTTAAAAAAGGAACATCATGCTTTGAATGAGTTCAGTGATGCTGATACTGCTATGAAACAATATTATTATATTACAGGAAAACAATTGCCAGATAATTTATCCACACCATTACCACCAAAACCTACATTAAGTGATTTTTACACTCCATCAGAAGACCAGAAAAATAGAGAGATTGCATTTGTTGTCGGTGGTATGGCATTGACAGGATTTGTTGCTTGGAAGTTGATGTAGGTAAAAAAAAATTATTTTTTGACATAATCTTTCTTTGGAAAAACTAAATCATAAGCATGATATTTATTTTTTTTATTATTCTTACATGGTTTCAAACCAAGTGGTCTTACATAAAATGGTGGTTCTTTACCTTCTATCTTCTTTGTGAGATGTGCAGGACTCCATACTTCACCATTGTCTTTGAGAGTTAAAATTACACTCACACCATTGTCTGTGTTAATTTCTCTGTAGTCAGTGATTGTATAAATGTTGTTGATTTCTAAATCAGTCCATTTCTTTGTGTCAAATTGACTTTGTTCCTTTAACAGCTCTTCAAACTCTTCTTTTGTAGGTGTATAGTCATCATCAAGCAATTGTGCTATATTTTGCGTTTGTGCGTTCTTTGACATCTTTTTATATATAAATATTTTTTCTTAAATAAAAATAAATGGAGAAGATATACTATAGTCCAAAAGGTTTCTGGAAAGGACACTCAGCTGTTGGTAAGTTAGCAAAAGAAGCAAAGGTTAGTCAGAAACAAGCATTAGAGTTCTTAAAGAAACAAGCAGTATGGCAAATATATTTACCTGCACCTAAGAAAATAATAAGACCAAAATTTGATGTGTCTGCAGAGAATGAAGTTCATCAGGCTGATTTGTTGTTTTTACCTCACGATACTATTGGTAGGAAGACATACAAGTATGCATTGACAGTGGTTGATATTGGAACAAGATATAAAGAAGCCGAACCTTTGACGTCGAAAGATAGTAAAGAAGTTGCAAATGCTTTTGAGAAGATTTATAAAAGACATTTGAAGTATCCTAAACTATTGCAAGTTGATCCTGGTAGAGAATTTATGAGTTCCGTTTCAACTTTGATGGAAAAGCATAATACCAAAATAAGAAGAGGTAGAAAAGAGATATATAGAGACCAAGGAATAGTAGAAAGATTTAATAGAACCTTAGCAGAAAGATTGTTTGGTTATCAGTATGCTAAAGAGATTGATACTAAAAAAAGAAACAGAGAATGGGTTAAGAGATTATCTGATGTTATTAAAGCATTAAATAAGGAGACGAAAAAACCTCCTCCAATTATAACAAGAAAAGTTGATGCTGAAATTTGTCCTTATGCAAATGTTAGATATTTGTATCAACCTGGAGAATTAGAAGGTGGTGGAAAGAGAAGGGCTACTGACCCAGTATGGTCTGTTGATATACATAAAATTGATTATCACATTATAACGCAAGGCATAAGAGTTTATTATTTGAAATCTCCTGCACCTAAGAGAGGGTTTGTCAAAGAGGAATTACTTATTGTTCCGGCTGATACCCATACGCGTATGTCGTAATGCCATCGTCAGTTATGTATCTTTTTGTGTCTAAAGGAGAAAGTGTAGTCTTATTTACTTTTAATCCATATATGTTGTGATGCATTGAGCGTAGCATGTTCATTGAGTGTGTGTATTTCTTTTTGTTGAATAATGCATCTCTGTAGTTTTCAAAATTGATTTGTTTTTTGATTACATATTTTTTTGTTCCTTTCGCTTTTTTGATGACTTGTTCATCTGCTCTTAATACTGAATATAATTTAGGACGAAGACCAATATATTCTGATATTGGAACACCAGCACATTCATCCTTCATCTTACCTATGACCTTCTTGTTTGTTTCATCGTATAGTGGATGTTCTTTTGGATAATCAGAGAAATCAAATTCATCTTTCATTTCAGACATATCTTTGTAAGCATCTTTGGTTTTGATATCTACTAATAAACTGTCTGTGTCGGTGTATAACAAGGTGCAGTTATTACCATACTTCTTTTTCAATGTATTATAATACCAATCATACATAAGATGTTTTGATAAATCTAAAACACAGAAGCCAACATATATTGGTTTATTTAGAGTTAATCTTGTTTTATTCACTTGAATGGCAGATAACTCATCAGAGAACTTTACTCTACGATTGAAGTTTGGTTTGGCTATTATCTTGCGGATTTTTTCATTTTCACTGCCATCTGTTTTGACTAATTTAATATCAACTCTTTTACGTATGTTTTCCATTGTTTTGCCAAATACTGAGTTGTTCATAAGTTTAAAGAAATCTTTTTCAAATGTAGTCTTTGCTTTTTTACGTAATTCTGTATTCAGACGTATGTAAGGTTCCATCCAAGGTTTCTCATCAAATTCTAATATTCTGTGTATTTTTGTTATTTTCATACCAAGTTGTTTGTATAGTCTTAAGTTTTTGTAATGTACTACATATTTCTTCTTATCCATTAGATTGGGGACAAGTTTTTCTGTTTTTAACATACTATTTTCAATTAGTTCATTTTGATAGTCGGATAACCATTCTTTTTTAATTGCTAATTTTTCAGGTGCAAGTGGATAGTCATTATGTAGTTTATGTAAATGTTTGGGGTATTCTAAATCTACTTCATATATTCTTCCTCTACCTTTTTGTAATTTTGGAAGTTTTCCATCTATTAAATCTTTATTAGTTATCCATTTGAAACCACCAAATGGAAGTGGTTGGCTCATTGAATGACCATATAAATTATTTTCATCTAAATACATTATGTAATTGTCTTCTTCATTTGGATTATAATCTGCTACATATTTATTGTTTGCTTTTGCGTGTCTTTTAGAAACCATACTTATTCCACCTCTCATTCCTTTTTCAATGAAAAGATGCATATCCAAATCTGATAGAAGTTGTAATTCTATTTCTGTGTATTTTAGAAGAGCATCCCAAGATAGACCAGGTGCAGTGTAGTAATGTAGAGGGTCAAGTTTATAGTTATTCATACAGGTTTCTCTAAACTTTTGAAAAACATCTGCAAGTAAGAGAACATCTGTTTTGAGATATAAATCATGATAATCACCAAGTGTTTTACAGTTAAATTGTTTCCATACTTTTTGAGCGTGTTCATAGTCTTTTTGTTTGATACTTTCATCTGTAAGACTGCTGTAGAATTTGTCTATGGGTGGTAGTTGTGTTTCATCAAATCTATCAAAACTATCAATGTATTCATATGGATAGATACCTTTACGAGCAAGAAGATGTGAGTTAGTTGTATGTTTTACAGTTAATGGTAAGTCTGATTTGTTGAGTTTTTTATATCTTGTATTGTGACATTTTTTACATTTTGCTGTTAATAACCAATTTTCATTGATGTTTATTTCTTCTGTACCTTTACATTTTTCACATTCTGTCTTTACACCAATTGCTCCATCTACCAACTTTTCAAGAGAGGAAGCCATTTTATATCTTGTATTGTGACATTTTTTACATTTTGCTGTTAATAACCAATTTTCATTGATGTTTATTTCTTCTGTACCTTTACATTTTTCACATTCTGTCTTTACACCAATTGCTCCATCTACCAACTTTTCAAGAGAGGAAGCCATAAATTGAAAACTGTCTAAGAATTTCAGTTGTCCAATACTGAATGAGATGAATTTCTCTGAATTATTTGCAATACAAGTAATGTTTCCACTTGCTTTGTGTATTTTCTGCATTATTAGATGGCTATCATAACCTTTTAAGTTGTGGAAGATAACTGGAATTTTGGTTTTATTTGGTTTGATTGCAAGTTTGAGATTACAGGATTTGTGTGCTGGTCCTCTATATTCTCCTGTGAAATGACAGTGGTCTTTTACTTTTGGATTCTTTTCATTATTAATTTCTTTTTCACATATCCAACAATGGGTAGCATTTTCATAATCTTGTATGTTCTGTTCTGTTGGCATTATTAATGGTTTAGGATGTCTAAAGATGTTGTTGATGTTATTCACTTCACATTTTAAATGATTTAGAAAAACCTCTGCAACATCTTCACCTCTGTATATTACTGGTTTGTCTGCTTTACCATCATATCTAACAACTTGATATCCAAATCCACACGCTTCGTGTTCGCTTGTTATTTCTGATTTATCTCCTTTTTGTTGTGATTTGGGTTTGATTTGTGCTTCAAAGTCAGCATAGATAACATATGGAACGGGCATTTGATTTTGATGGTTTTTAAACTTGATAAGACCTTTTGATGGTATTTCTATTCGCATTGGAGATTTATTTATGCCTTCACAGTCTTCTTTGTGTTTGATTAGTAGGTCTTCTCTTGTAAAACCATAAAGACATCTATCACAGAAATGTGTTTTATGTTTGTGTTTATTGTTCTGATTGTAAAGTAATCTATTAAGGTTTTTAATAAAACAGTAGTGATATTTTGTTTTTGACTCATCAGGAGGATAGTCATCAGGATTATAATCTTCATCTATCATTTCTTCTTCACTATCATCAATTTCCTCTTCAACATCTTCAGTTATCAAAAGCAGATTAATTCGTTCTTTATCATTTGGTTGATTTGAAATATGATATGGAAATATAGTAAGTTTCTCTGTCTTTTTTGTTAATGTGTATCCATAAACATTGATTGCTATATTATTTTGTTTCTCAACTTTTGGTATTTGTGAGATTGGTGTGGGAAAGTCTATTCCTTCCATATTTAATGTGCCTAAATATTTACGATAACTTGATAACTTACTTGGATTGTTTTTGTTTGGGTATTTAGAAGCAAGTATATGCCATTCTAAACATCTATCATCATCATTTGATAAATTAATTATTGCTTTTTTATTTGCTATTGCACTTGGAAGAGAAATATACGAAGAACCTTTGAGTGGTTCATATTTTGCTATATTAAGATAAAGTTTGATACAATGGTCAATTTCTAAACCCGTTGCGGTATTTGTGAATTTTTCAATCCATGTTTGTATATAAGTTGTTTGTTTGTTATAGTTTTCATCTAAATTATTTCCATCAAGAACTGCACATTGTTCTCCGTGTGATGCACCGGTAACTTCTTTTCTTTCACCATTAAGTTCATCTTTAAAAAACTTTATAGATAACCCAATTGAAAATTTAATACCATTGTATTCTTTAATGTTTTCATTAATTTTATCTATAATGACAGATTTTTTATCATTAAACAAAATATTTGGGTCTTTATATTTATGAGCATCTATTTCATACGCTTTGAAGTAATTGCATAATGGTTTATCAACCAGTTTCAGAACATTTTTCTCTTTAGTATCTTCATCATTAATTTTTTCACTTGTTTTAACAGCATTTTGTTGCTGTCGTTTTCTTATCTTTTTATCTCTACGTCTTTTACGCAGATTTTCCAATGTAGAAGTTTGTTGTAGTGCATCACTCTTCTGTTTCTCAATATCTAAGGATTTAAGACCCTTGTCTAAAGCCTCATCACTAATTCTTCCTTCACTATGCAATTGTATTAGTCTCTCTACAGAACTCATTTTTTTGTTTTCTTTTAAACTATAAAAAAATTTTTTTAAATATAATAATAAAAATGGATATAGAAAAAGCAAAGATGCAAAATATATGTGCTATGTTGCCGTTAGGTTCAAATAAACCATGTAAAAACAAATCAGTAAAGCATTCTATATACTGCAAGGCTCATAATTTTATTATAAAACATAACAAAAGTAAAGTAGTGAAATGTTTGCAATGTGGTAAAGGTACTACAGCAAAATATCAAATCTGTGATAAGTGTGGTGGAAAGAATTTTAGAGAAAAACAGAGATATTTTTACTCTATAAAACCTTTTAAGCAGGAAATTGCAAGATTGAGTATGATAGAGTGTTGAGGATGATAATTTAATTTTTTTTATGCTCAAGTCGGCGACATAGTTTGTATCGTCGTTGGAAAATTGTGGTATATTGGCTGTTCCAATTATGCCACACCAGCACAATATTATGTAACCTCATAATTTTTTTTGTATGTTCTTAAAAAAATGGATTACGCGTAATCATCAATAAAAAATGGATTACGTGTAATTGTCTTTGATATATATGTATAGACAAATATATCACCGATTACAGCGTAATCTTCAATCGATTGTTTCAACAGACAGAGTTAGTTGTTGTTCTGCAGTATTACCGTAGTATATATATACTACGGTAAAATATATATGTGGTAAGATGTGTTTATATATGGATAGTGCTGGTTGAAGAGGTGATTTGTGAGGGTTTTTAACAGATTACCTCAAAACCGGCACTATCTATATATATTCAATCTTCTTCAATTCTAGTGGGCCAGTGGTTCAAGTGGCTTGTCCTTCTGGTCATACAGTCAGTGGGCGATTCTATAAGAACACTGTTCTAAAGAAAGTCAAGGGGTTCTACAGTAAGAAGCATCCAAACAAAGGTTGGTCAGGTGTGCACCTGATCCATGACAATGCCTCTTCTCACAAATCTGGGGCTGTGAGGTCGTATTTGGCTGCTGAAAAGGTAAATCATCCTCCCTATACTCCTGGCCTGAACCCATGCGACTTTTTCTTCTTTCCAAGGCTCAATAAATGCTTTCTGGAATGTAAGTCTAGAAGTGCACTTGGCAGCGCAATTTATCAGTGCCTCCAACAGGTACCCAAAGAAGACTACCAAGCAGCTTTTAGAAATTGGATCCAAAAGAGCGCTTAGGAAATACCAGAGATTCAACCTGCTCCCCATCTGCCCCACACAAAAAAATAAAAGTTTATTTAAGGTAGAAGAAATGAATATAGGGCTTTGAGAAGAATCCATAGCCTATATATGTGAGGTAAAAACTGACTAAGTTCAGAATGTGGAAAAAGTGATAAAAATTGATCCCAAGATAAAGTCAAAACCACATGCACATCCTCATACCATAGCAAAAACACACACAAAGTTTTAAAATGATCAATATAAAACTGTAAGAGGAGTTGCGATGACAAGAGGTACCTATTGTATATCAACTGAAGCTTAAAATTGGCTAAGTTCACAATGTGCAAAAAGTGAAAAAAAAATATTCTGAGAATTATGTCGAAACCACATGCACAACCTCATACCATGGCGAAAGCACACACAAAGTTTCAAAATGATCGGTATAAAACTGCAAGAGGAGTTGCGATGACAAGAGGTACCTATCATATATCAATTGAAGGTTAAAAATGACTAAGTTCACAATGTGCAAAAAGTGACAAAAAATGATCCGACGATAAAGTCCAAACCACATGCGCATCCTCATACCATGGCGAAAGCACACGCAAAGTTTCAAAATGATCGGTATAAAACTGCAAGAGGAGTTGCGATGACAAGAGGTACCTATCATATATCAATTGAAGGTTAAAAATGACTAAGTTCACAATGTGGAAAAAGTGACAAAAATTTATCCAAAGATAAAGTCCAAACCACATGCGCATCCTCATACCATGGCAAAATCACACACAAAGTTTAAAAATAATCAGTATGAAAATGTAGGAGGAGTTGCGATGACAAGAGGTACCTATCGTATATCAAATGAAGCTTAAAAATGGCTAAGTTCATAATGTGCAAAAAGTGGAAAAAAATATTCTGAAAATTATGTCAAAACCACATGCACATCCTCATACCATGGCGAAAGCACATGCAAAGTTGAAGGTTAAAAATGACTAAGTTCACAATGAGGAAAAAGTGACAAAAAAAGATCCGAAGATAAAGTCCAAACCACAAACGCATCCTCATACCATGGCAAAAACACACGCAAAGTTTGAAAATAATCGGTTTGAAACTGTAGGAGGAGTTGCGATGACAAGATACCTAGTGTAAAATGTTGACGGAAAGACAGACGGACAACCGGACGGATGAACGAACGGAAACTTGCACGGCTATGTCTTCCTGCTAAAGCAGGTGCGACAAATACCCCAGTGACAAAACTTGAAGGACCCTAGTATGGAGAGGATCTTACATGATTGTTCATGTCTTATTGAATTTATTAAACAAGTTGAGGAAAAGGATAAAATGTGAGGCTGTGCCGAGCATTTTATCCCTTTTCCTCAATGAGTTTAATAAATTCAATAATACATGAGCACGAATGCAAGATTCTATTTATCATATGCCATTTAAAATGCATTTTATTCGTGATTGTTTAACAAAAATGTCAATATTCTGCCCTTCGTAAATGCGACGTCATAGGACGGTGTAAATGTAATGTTAAGGGGCGTATCTAACTAATTTGCATATTTAATCCTTTAATGGCTTATAGAATTTACTATATGGCGTTATTAGATTCTCAGACGTGACGTCATATGATAAAATACAAAAGTGGACAGGCTCAGATCATACTATTATCAGGAAAACAAATATGAATTGTACCCAAATCAGACAATCTAGAATTTAATCAATTTTGTACCGGAAACCCCAGGGGCCAGTTGTTAAAAACTAACGACGTCGTTAGTTAACGTATCGTTAAAACTTTGATCATTAAATATGGCAAATATGCTGAAATTTTTGCTGAAAAATGTGAGCAGCTTTTGCTGACGCAAAACCAAAATTTACGATATTGTACTTGCTAGAAGAGTTAACAATATGACCACTAACAAGCTCGTTAAGCTAACGATGCTTTGAACAACTGGCCCCAGAACCGGATACTGGCAAACTTAGTCATCCCTAAATTTTGAAAAAAAAAAAATCTTGCTATATGAGACAGAAAATAATTCCATTCAGTATAATTTTGTACTGGAAATGGGTACTTGGCAAACAGTGCAGGCCCAGATCAGATGCCGCAAAATGCGGCATCTGATCAAGGCCTACACTGTTTGCATTTTCCAAATAAAGTTTGAAGAAAACACAAAATGACACCCCTAAATTTTTAAATGGACCTGTGCTATATAAAAGGTGGAATATTCCATTCAGTACAAAATGGGTTAATGGGCATGTCCAAATAATGCAATCACTATTTCACTAGAAAGCCTAAAATCATGCACAGATTATAATAATAATAATAATAATCGACCTTATTTATAGAGGGTAACACATTTAGTACTAGTACTAATCTTCCATGTGGCCCTCTTTTCCTGGGTTTGAACCAGTACTAAGCAATGTGGGATAAAGTTTCTTGCTCAAGGAAACAACATGTGGTGCGAGGATCGAACCGGCTACCTCTCGCTCTCAAATCCGATGCTTTACCAATGCACCACAGATTATCCCAAGCCTGCCAAGATCACACTCAATAAGGACAGCAAGAATGTGCTTAGAAGGACTTAACCTGCCCAGGAAAACTGCGGGTATGTTATCTGTCTGGCTCAATATGACCTTAATAGTGCTGACTGGGCTCTAACAGGAAATAACTCCCCACCCCTCTGGCACAGGGGCGCCTTCAAAGATATTTATGAGGAATCATAGCCCCTAATAAGAGGGGGTATCAATATATTATTTTTCTTATTTCTGCATGAAAACTTATGTCTTGCATACTCATTAGAAGCGCCTTGTACAGAAATAAAATATTTTTTATAACTTCTGAAAGAAAGCATACTCATTAGAAGCGCCTCTATTAGAAGCCCCTCATCGAGTACCAACAACATATGCTTTTGTGCAGAAACAAGAAAAATATCAGTACCTTTCAGATGAAAAAAAGCCCCTCATTTCAGGTGACTGGTCATTTTTAGCTCGGATGTTTTTCAAAGAAAACGACGAGGTATTGTCATAGTTCTGGTGTCATCGTGCAGACATTTTCGTCTGCGTCCTGCAAAAACTTTGACAATTTGTAATATCTCTGTCATTACTGAACATATTTACTTGAAACTCAGACTAGTTGTTCATTTAATATGAAAAGGGGCTGCAGCCAAGAATTGGCACCCGTATGCGGTGCTCTTGTTTTATTTTTAGTGGCTCCACCTCTGCTATATAGTGAGGGAGAACCAATGGTACAAAAAAGGTTAATATTAAATAGTGAAAATGCCTACCATTGGCCAGTGCCTGTCCAAGCTCATTGGCTGATATTGATCCACTGCGATCTTTATCTATCCTGAGTACAGAAATAAAACCTTTCAACAGTACTGTGATTTTATTTATATTTTCATAATCTTATATGTCAAGACCTGTCCTTAGAAAGCACATAATGAAGTCAACAACAATGAAGTCGACATTTTTTGTTTAGAGGTTTTTGCCAGAAAGGTTAGCTACGAAAAAGCAAATCTGGAAAAGAATATCGTTTTGTCTTTCTCTTGTTAATACTGCTGATTAAATGGAATTGTACTTTGTAGAGCCTGGACAGGCCATGACCAAACTACTATTATATAAGGTAAAACCTGCCTAATCTACCACTGAAACTGAAGCTTCAGGCTGCCAGATACAACCCCAAGGGAAGAAATGGGGTCTACCGTTAAAGGAAAGAATTTGCTCCTGAGGAATTGTGTTTTTTTGTTTTGTTTTTTCAGCAAATATAGAAGTAATTTTTAAAAAATCCATCATCTTATAGCTTTGAACGACTGAACACGGCTTACCATTTCTCAACCAAAATGGTTGGGTTACAAGAACTGATACAAGCCATTTTATTTTGTGGTTTGGTTAATTAAACAGGTTTTACTAAACAATAAAGAACTATAAAGAACAAACCAGGGGGCAGCAACTGTACACCAAGGAACTGTACGCTTTAACCCATTGTATGCGGGAAAACCCTAAAGGGGTACCTTGGCAAACAGTGCAGGCCCAGATCAGGGCCAGCACTATTTGCTAACAGAATTTTCCGTCAAAAATAGAATAAAAACGAAAATATATGCCTGTCACCCCTTAACTGACATATGGACTTGTCCAACATATAGCAATGGAAGACTCCACTAGCATACAATGGGTCAACTGCTGTCCCCAAGTTTTAGCTTCTGAAATTCAACCATAAACCTTCTGTAAAAAACAGTATTCCTGCTGGACATTTTTGCTGTTACAAGCCTATTTCATGCACTTCAAGATTAGTGTTCTAAAAATTAACCCTTGTCCTGCTGAGCCCGGATATGCCTTACCTTTGAAACAATGTAGATCCAGATCAGATGGCTTCTGAAGAAGCCATCTGATCAGGATCTTCATTGTTTGCCATCCAGTTTATGAATTTGTTGCAATAATTTGCATCAACTAATCTGATTGGCTGATAATCAGAAGTGGGTGTGACATATTTAAATATTCAGCAGGACAAGGGTTAAGGATGGAATTAAGGAAGGAATTTTGCTGTTATGGTAATTTCATGGCTGAACTATGCTTTTATGAAAAATGAAGCAGTTTAAGGTTGAATGCAAAAGTGTATTACCTAAAACAATGGTCATATTTTGATGTTATCTGAGCAGGACTGCATTTAATAAATCATGAAGACAACAAAGAATCTGATCACATCCAACAGATGCCCACGTGTCTGATCTGAATCTTTAACCCTTCTCTTGCTGAATATTCAATTTATCCACCCATTTATGACTTTGAACCAATCAGATTACTTGATGTAATATATTCCTACAAATTCAAAAATTGAATGTCAAACAGTGTGGATCCTGATCAGATGGCTTCTTCAGAAGCCATCTGATATGGATCTACACTGTTTGCAAAGATAGGGGTTGTCGTGAACAGCATGATAAGGGTTAACCTGAGATTATAAAACTTTTCATGCTCATGAAATTAAGAATGTTTATAATACTAAAAATACCAATATTTGGATGTTTGTGTGGGTGTTTATATTCCTAAAAGGTAATCATTCTGCTGATACATGTAAATATTAACCCTTTTTGAACCAAATGGAATCTTCCTCCTTATATATGGCAGGAGTTCATTTCAAAATTTAGGAAGATCAGATTGTGTTTTCATCAAAATGTATTTGGCTTCTGATCTGGGCCTGCACTGTTTGCCAAGGTACCCATTTTGGGGTTTCTAGTACTAAATGGGTTAAAATGGCAACTACTGTTGGAATTTTCGTATTTATTAGCAGAACAAATTTTATGGTCAGGTGAGTTGAGCATGAAAACATTTTATAACCTTCCTGAAGTCAAATCAGGGCTTGAAAAAATAGATGGGCTGCAAGATGCTTCCACTCAGAGCTGAAACCGAACACACATGAGTACTGGTAAACCACATAGAGGATCTAAGCGGTGCGAATCTGACCATCCATGCTTATAAACCCTATTGGTTTAATTGGGCGACATGGCCTGAGATGTCATTTCATCTCAGTGTCGGGTAGAAGTCCCACAAAATAGGAAGCAACGTCTCCAAAAAGACCTCTTCAGTGTTGACGGGGATGTTAAACCTCAAATCAAACAAACTAATTAGACCATTAACCCATAAGATGCCAATCACAACAATTGTCATCTGCTTTATCATCTGCTGGTAACTTTGCAAACAGTGTAGGAGCAGTCTGATCTGGGTCCACACTGTTTGCCTGTATGCAAAAAAATATTTTGGAAGTTTGCCAGAAGACGCAGCGGATGACAAATCAGACAACAGTTTCAGATGCAATTTTTCATATCATCTTAAGGATTATATGTGTTTCCTTGGGTTTGTTTGTTTGTTTGATTTGAGGTTTAAAGTCCCCGTCAACACAGTATAGGTCATTTTGGAGACGTTGCTTCAAATTTTGTGGGACTTTTACCCGACATTGAGATGAAATGACATCCCAAGCCCTACCACCCCATTAAACCAATAGGGTTTATAAGCATGGTCGGGCCGACTCGCACCGCGGTTCCTGGACAAGCTTAGATCCTCTAAGCTGTTTACCAGTGCTAGTGTGCGGACGGTTTCAGCTCTGCGTGGAAGCATCATGCAGCCCATCTATTTCTTCAACCCCAATGGGTGGGGGTGTTTCCTTGTGTGTTAACCTTTACCACTCTCTGGGCTTATTAAGCAGACAAAAAAATTGTTGATATTTTTTTCAGAAGACAGGACTTAACATCTCATGCAAATTGTCTCCAATGGAGACAATTTGCATTAAATGCCATTGGAGACAATTTGCATGAAATGCCCAATCCTGTTTTCTGGGAAAAATAAGAAAAATACATGTATTTCAAAATATCATCTGCTGATGAAAAATACCCAGCATTCCGAGTGTTAAGGTTTTAAAAACTAGGCCCCGAAGACTTCACAAGCTTTGAATACATGTAAATATTTTAGCCAATCTTTTAGTGAAACATTGTAGGTGTTCTATCAAACTAACCAACATCATCAAATTATGACCACATTAAAAACATGCCAAAATACAAACACAATAAAGCAAACATTTGAAAATGTGGCCAAACAATGTAGCCAGTGGTACATCATGCTTAGTGCATGCTGCGGGTTCGACTTCTCGTTACTCACCATTTGTCAAAGCCTCCCCTAGTTCTTTTGCTGATATCTGACCGCTTCTATCTTTATCCACTCTACAACAGAATGCCCACAGATGATAAAAACTCTATAATTGTCAGAGAACAATGTCAAAGAAAATATGTATATAGATGGATACCAGTTCAATACCAAAACAGTGGCTCAGACTAAACAGTCTTTCAACTTTTGTCCTGGTGACTAAATTAAGATACACCCATTTCCGATGTTCAGCCTATCAGATAACATGATGTTATTTATTCCTACAAATTCACAAATTGAATGTTAACCATTGTATGCAGGAAACCCCTAAAGGGGTACCTTGGCAAATAGAGCAGGCCCAGATCAGACGCCGCATAAGGCGGCGTCTGATCAGAGCCTGCACTATTTGCAAACAAAATTTTCTGTCAAAAATAGAACAAGAGGGCCCTGGATCACTCACCTGATCCATAGGGTAACAAGTGGGACCCTGGGAGGGCCATTATTAACCCCAGGGCTATAATGTGCATAATGTTGAGAGACGTCTAAAAAGGTGAAGCTTCATACCAAATATCAACAAAGGCTATAATTTGAACAATCTTGGCAAAGGTCCACTAGATGAAGCTACACACCAAATATCAAAGACCTGGGCCTTGCGGTTTCAGAGAAGAAGATTTTTTTTTAAGATATTCCCTACATAAGACTATGTAAAACCAAATGGCTCCGGGGTGGGGGCATTTTTGGCCTCAGGGATATAATTTAAACAATCTTTATAGAGGTCCACTAGATGAGGCTTCACACCAAATATCAAAGACCTGGGCCTTACTGTTTCAGAGAAAAAGATTTTCAAATATTATCTCTATATTAGTCTATGCAAAACCAAAGGGCCCCGGGGCGGTGGCATTTGTGGCCCGAGGACTATAATTTGAACAATCTTGGCAGAGGTCCACTAGACGAAATTTCACACCAAACATCAAAGACCTAGGCCTTGTGGTTTCACAGAAGAAGATTATTCAAGATTTTCCCTATATAAGTCTACGTAAAACCAAAGGGCCCCGAGGCAGGGGCTATTTTTGGTCTTAGGGCTATAATTTGAACAATCTTGGTAGAGGTCCACTAGATGAAGCTTCATATCAAATATCGAAGACCTGGCTCTTGGGGTTTCAGAGAAGAAGATTTTTAAAGATTTTCCCTATAAGCCTACGTAAAACCAAAGGGCCCCGGGGCGGGGGCATTTTTGGCCCCAGCAGTATAATTTGAATAATTTTGGTAGGAGTCCACTAGATGAAGCTTCATACCAAATAGGAAAGACCTGGGCCTTGCGGTTTCAGAGAAGAAGATTTTTAAAGATTTTCCCTATATAAGCCCATGTAATACCATAGGGTCTCGGTGCGGGGGCATTTTTGGCCCCAGCACTATAATTTGAACAATCTTTGTAGGGGTCCACTAGATGAAGCTTCATACCAAATAGCAAAAACCTGGGCCTTGCGGTTTCAGAGAAGAAGATTTTCCCTATATAAGCCTATGAAAAACCAAGGGGGCCCCGGGGCGGGGGCATTTTTGCACCCAGCACTATAATTTGAACAATCTTGGTAGGGGTACACTAGATGAAGCTTCATACCAAATATCAAAGACCTGGGCCTTGTGTGCAACGGATCCAAACCATTAGAACAACTTTGAAAGGGGACCACCTAAGGATCATTCCTGTGAAGTTTGGTCAAAGTCCGATCAGTGGTTTAGAAGGAGATGTCGTTTGAAGAAATTGTTTACGCACGCACGGACGGACGCACGATGGACAAAAAGTGATCCCAAAAGCTCATCTCGTCACTACGTGACGGTGAGCTAATAAAAACGAAAAAATAGGCCTGACACCGCTTTTATGACAAATAGACTTGTGCAACATATAGCAATGGAAGAGTCCACTAGCATACAATGGGTTAAACAGTGTAAATTAAAACTAGATATTCTGATCTGTACCTACATGGTTGCAAAAGATAGCACATACCGTAATGATCCTAAGCCACACCCATTTCTATCTATCAACCAATCAAATTACTTGATGTAATTTATTGTTACAAATTCATAAACTGAATGCCAAACAGTGTAGATCCTGATCAGATGGCTTCGGAAAGATGGCTTCTTCAGAAGCCATCTGATCTGGATCTACACTGTTTGCAAAGATAGGGGTTGTCGTGAACAGCAAGATAAGGGCTAAGTAAGATAGGCCTAAACAAACAGTGCAGACCCAGATCAGAGTGCTCCTGATCAGGGTCTTCACTGTTTGCCATTCCGTCTGCACCTGGACCCCTTGGTGGATCATGAGACAAATTTGTTAACAATTTAGGCGAATTACATCTATATCTATCTATATCTATATCAATACTGCATCACCCCCTCGCGGGAATTACGTGCAGGTGCGCGTCAGTGCGATGTTAGTAGAAGAAGTTTAAAATTAAAAGTTTCCGTAAGAACTGTTACAGAGGTGGAATAAAAATGATAGGGTTAAAATGTTAATAGTCAGAAACAAGCTGACAGTGAAAGCTAAAAGATAAAAACAGTGCGCTGGCATTTATGGCATTGGGTGGCTAACCATGCATACTGCCCTTTTGAAAGAATCGAAAGTGGGCAGTAATGCGACGTTGGATGGCAGCCGGTTCCATTGCACGATTGCGAGGGGGTAGAACAAATACTTGCAATAATCTACTCTGGTGTGGATTTGTCGATAAACCAGTGGGTGAGAGTTTTTATGGGAAATCCTGGTCGGGTGCACAACATACGGTGGTAGGTCTATAGCTACAAGTCCGTGGACAATTTTGTAGAACAGGCAGAGCCGGGAATCATTTCTTCTCTGTTCCAGAGTACGCCAGCCAAGGTGGTCTAACATGTCTGTAACACTCGCCTGTCTGTAGTAGTTGTCAAGTGTCCACCTGGCTGCCCTACGTTGGATCATCTCGATTTTATAGATGTTGTTTTGGGTGTAAGGGCTCCAGACAGAGGAGGAGTACTCTACTAGGGGGCGTACCAGTGTCTTGTATGCCATTTCGTGGATGGCTGGTGACTTTGTCCTGATGTTTCCCTTGATGAACCCTAATGATCGGCTAGCTGTTGTGCATGTCTTTTGGATGTGGTTGTTGAAAGATAGGTTGCTGCAGATTTCAACGCCCAGATACTTGGAGCCTTCAACCGATTCAAGAATCTGACCGTGCAGTAGGTATTCACTCGGGACTGGAGTTCGTGCTCGTGTCACGTGTATGACAACACACTTACTTGGATTGAACTCCATGTCCCATTGCAGTTCCCACTCATGAAGACAGTCAAGATCCTTCTGCAGTACTTGAGCATCCTGTAGGCTGGAGACTGCCAGGTAGATGGCCGTATCATCAGCAAACAACCGTACCTTAGATCTGGTCCTGTCCGGTAGGTCGTTGATGTAAATCAAGAATAGTATTGGGCCCAGGACGGAACATAAGTCCATGACCCATTTTGTACCGGAAACCCCTAAACGGGTACCCTGGCAAACAGTGGAGGCCCAGATCAGACACCACAGAATGCGGCGTCTGAACAGGGCCTCCACTGTTTGCTAAAAGTTCAGCCAATTTTCCAAATCAATTTTGAAGAAAACACAACCTGACATCCCTAAATTTTGAAATTGACTCCTACTATATATAAGGTGGAATATTCCATTTGGTACAAAAAGGGTTAAGGTGTCTAAATTCTTAGGAGTTTATGGCATTCTGTTTCAGCAGGACAAGGCCCTAGTACCTGTTGAGGTGTTCTTTTTTTGCTTTTGTTTTCGTTTTGGTTTTACAGTCCTTTTAAGATTATTTCACTTATTTCGAGCTGATCCACAAACACTGGAGTACCCAGAGAAAAACAACCTGACTTCCATTACAGAATTTGGCATCTCACATGTGACCCAAGCCATTCACCAAGACCTAATGATTATGAGTCAGTATTTCCTTTTTTGGACGTTATATCTTTCTATAAAAGCACATATATTGAAACATTCATTTTATGGATAAACCAGACATATATTTAAACCATTAATTGATAAAGAATAAAAATTGAAACCTTTTCATTGGCGCGCTATTTCGTTTGGTGTCTTTAAAAGACTGTAGGGGGTGAAAAACTAGAGCTGTCAGTGAAACTGACTAGGGCCCCGGCAGCGCTATCAGAGGAGTAGGAAAATGTTGATGTTAAAAAAGACGTTTTTTTTTCCCTTTCACCTCTAAGTATGACCTTGACCTTTGAGGTACGGACCTGGGTCTTGCGCGTGACACACTGTCACATTATGGTTAATAATTCTGCTAAGTAATATTTAAATCCATCCAGGTATAAGAAATTTATAGATTGGACACAATAAAAAAGACGCTTTTTTGACCTTTTATCTCTAAGTATGACCTTGACCTTTGAGGTACGGCTGTGGGTCTTGCGTGTGACACTTCGTCACATTATGGTTAACATTTCTGCCAAGTAATATTTAAATCCATCCAGGAATAATAACAAAGTTATTAATTGGACACAGGAAAGACCCTTTTTTGACCTTTAACCTCTAAGTATGACCTTGACCTTTGAGGTACGGACCTGAGTCTTGCGCGCAACACTCCATCACATTATGGTTAACATTTCTGCCAAGTAATATTTAAATCCATCCAGGAATAAGAAAGTTATGGAGGATAAAAAAATTTGTGGACGGACAGACGGACAGACGGACATTCTAACAAATCCGGTTTATGGGCTTTTCCCATTATAAACTCCCATAGAGAAATTAAGCTCCTAAGCCGAAAAATAGCCCCTAAGCAGTAAGGTTTATGAGTTTATAGTGTTATCTTAACGGAATAAACCCATAAGGTTGGACAAAATATAACCCCTAACACTTATATGTTTGTCCGGACGGACAGACAGACAGACAGACGGACGGACAGAATGATGCCAAGTAATATTTAAATCCATCCAGGAATAATAAAAAGTTATGGAGGATAAAAAAATTTGTGGACGGACAGACGGACGGACAGACAGACAGACAGACGGACGGACAGAGTGATTACTATAGGGCACCCACACTTTCAGTGCGGGGCCCTAATTATGACAAACTGATATTTTTACCAGCTTTAAAACTACGGTACATGTATATATTTCATGTTTCAGTACATGTATGTGTATCGTTTCATGTATGACGTTCAGTGTACACTGAAATTAATGATCTGGTGGCTAAGATGCGGCAAGGTCATTGCTACATATGATGACATTGTAAGCACAAATGTGGCCAAATGGGAAAACTTGGTTGCCATGCACCTTTATTCATGCAACTAGTACAAGAGTGCAGTGTGTGACATACGAAAAGCCAGGATTGAATGGCGGGAATTTTTAGCACAAGAAACAGCATAATCTTCAAAGAAGTGTACACTATTGATTTTTCGGTTTGATTTAAAAGGGTGCATATGCTATTAAAGAGGCACTGAAGCAATGAGTCAGCGCATGAAAAATGGGTACTTGTCACACACATGTACATAAAACAACACACTTGAAGGGGCCACTGAGGCATCTGGTCGTGGCCTTCAATGTGTGCCAAAACTTGCCCAGTGTTTGAAATTTTAGAAGTCAGATCAGTCTGTACATCAACACAATCTGATCAGACCATTCGCTGATCATGACAGTTTTTAGCATTGGGCCGTTTTCACATTCATCCCAGTAAGACTATGTTTGCTTTGAGCATCCACAGTTGTTATGTCTGAGACAACCCCTAGATATTTCCAGCAATCATAATCCAGGTCAGCCAAAACACACATATAAGCAGTGGATCAGTAATGGAGTACCAGTAGCCATTGGAAGAGATTGCAAATCCCCTGACCAAAAGCCAATATGGCCTTCAGAAGATTGTTCACCAATAGAAAGTGCACAAGAATTAAACCAGCAATATATCACAAAAGTATTCAAGTTATGGCCAACATATGATTATACTGTCAGGGAATATAACTAAAAAACCAGGGCACTCAGAATTGTGGTTCTTGCGCATGACATGCCTGCTTAAGCTCATGTATATCTTTACTTGAAGTACCATCAATATGTCTCAAAGGGTATTGGAGATATGGTGATCACAAGCTGATCATTGATACGAGAAAGAAAAAGCAAATTTATTTGCAAAATCTTTAACCTGTAGAAGTAAATGTACTTACATGTAGCTCTCTTATGAAATATCCTTGAATGAATCTATTTTCCTTGACCCCACAGAATTCACAGTCCGAAATAAAATATAATAACCTTTAACAATCCAACACAGAATTTAGAAATAACTCTGATTAAAAGCCCAAACATCAAACTCCACAGTCTGACTCAAAAAGAAAAATCAAGCTCTTTAATAGACCCTAAGAATTCTCTAGAACATTCTAGAGGGCTGTGGAACTTTCTGGAAGTTTCCAAAGTACTTTTCCTTGTAAACAAGTTGTTTTCAAATAAAATTAATCTGTGACTCATTTCTTTCCAGAAAGTTCTTAGCATTATTAGGTCACCCAGTGGGGCGAAAGTGGGAATCAGAAAAATAAATTCTTATGCATAACAGTCATACTGTTATATTGAAAGGGTAGATAACTCAAATACCACAGCACCAACAGTTGTGGTTCTTGCACATGACACCCTTTCTGTACCTTGTTTACAATTGTGCCAAGTTCCTTCAATATATCTCAAAGGGTGATGGAATAATGGCCATCACAAGGTTATATTTTCAGGGGAGATAACTAAACAAGAGGCCCATGGGCCACTATGCTCACCAGAGCTCAGGTGGGCACTGCCCAATGGCAGCCATGTATTCAAACATGATATCATTTTAATCTACCAAATGAAACCCATGTCCAAATGAGCACCTATGTGGACTCAGTATCTGAAACATGAGGCCTTTTATGAAGTAGAGGGGGTGGGGCATGGACCCAATGGAGCCCTGGTTGGTATCACTAAATGCGTCTTATCATAAGGAACAAGAATATATATGGTTTAGCAGTGGGGATCTGTAAGGCCTCTTAAACAGTGGAGGGGTTGGGGCATGCCCTGTTGATCCCAGGAAAGCCCAAGATTGTTGTCTTTATTTGTTTAATTTAAGGTTTAACGTCCCCGTCAACACTGTAAAGGTCATTTTGGAGACGTTGCTTCCAATTTTGTGGGACTTTTACCCGACATTGAGATGCAATGACATCCCAAGCCCTGTCGCCCAATGTAACCACCAAGATTGTTGTCCCAAAATGTGTCTTATCATAAGGACCAAGTATATATATGGTTTAGTGGTGGGAATCTGAACTGTTTCTGAGATTTGCGGCCCTTTTATGAAGTGGAAAGGATAGGAATGGCCCCTGTGGACCCCCCTACAGTTGGTGTGCTAATAATAAGGAACACGAACATATATGATTATGGGGTGGGGATTTGAATGGTTTCTGAAATAGAAAGCCTTTTATGAAGTGGAAGGGCGGGGCACATTGCCTCAGCACAAAGAGACCCCCAGGTTGGTGTGATTGAACGAGTCTTATAATGGAACAAGTATATTTGTTTGTTTGATTTGAGGTTTAACTTCCCTGTCAATACTGTAAAGGTCATTTTGGAGACATTGCGTCCAACTTTGTGGGACTTTTACCCGACATTGAGATGAAATGACATCTCAAGCCCTGCTGCCCAATAAAACCAATAGGGTTTATAAGCATGGACGGTCCTACTCTCACCACTTTGCCTTGGCAGGTTTAGATCCTCTAAGCGGTTTACCAGTACTCATTTCCAGGTCAGTTTCAGCTCTGCGTGGAAGCATCATGCAGCCCATCTATTTCTTAAAGCCCCGATGGGCGGGGGCCGAGGAACAAGTGTATGGTTTAGGGGTGAGAATCTGAACTATTTTTGAGATACATGGCTTTTAATGAAGTAAAGTGGTGGGGCATGGCCTGGGCATGCCCCGGGGACTCCCAAGCTGGTGTCACTGAATGCGTCTTATTATAAGAAAGATGAATATATATGGTTTAGGGTGGGGCTAAGAACATTTATGAGTGAGTGAGTGAGTGTTTGAGTTTTACGTCCCACCAACAGCTAAGGTCATACGGAGACGGGACCTCGGTTTAAAGACTCATCCGATAGTCTGGAGAAGCCCGGGATCGATCCTGTGACCCCTGGTTTACAAGGCGAGTAGCGTAACCACTACACCACTGAGGCTTCTAACATTCTCTGAGATATAAGGCCTTTTGTGAAGTGGAGGGGTGGGGCAAGGCCCCGGGAGACTCCCAAGTTGGTGTCAATGAATGTGTCTTATCATAAGGAACAAGAATATATATGGTTTAGGGGTGGCCATTATGAAATGGAGGGGGTGGGGCATGGCCCGAGCACATCCCTTGGGACCCCCAGGTTGTAATGACATAATAAAGCAATGCATGTTTTTATTATTACTTGCATTTATTATTGTCTGCATTTCAAGAGAAAATATTATGCAAAATTTAACAGTTTTAGTTGCTGTAGTTTCTAATAATAAGATCACAAGGATATAAGCTGACCAATATATAAGCTGACAAATCTGACAAGGGTCACAGCATAAAGAAAGAATAAAGTAACTAATAATGAACAGATAGAAAGACAAAAACTATAACCTTTGATATACTTTGTATGCAAGGAGTATAATAAAAACAGTTATCAAATCCTGTACCATATACTATTATGCGATGTATACATGTGAATTTATTCTAATAAATATTGTTTAAACCAAAACAGTTAACACAAAACTTGGAGGTAATTAAAATGCGTAAGTCTTAATTATTGACCCCTAGCCCCACCCAGGGGCTTGACCCAGGAGCTTAGATATTCCATATGAAAGTTAATACTATGGCTATATTCTGTACCAAATATGAAGAGAATCTAACATGAGGTTACAGAGATATAAGCAATCAAAAAAGGTTTAACACAAAACTTTGACGTAAAAGTTGACAAACGGACAGACAGCCCACACAGGGGCTTAGATATTCCATATGAAAGGCTATGCTATAGAGATATCCTTTACCAAATATGAAGAGAATCTAACATGTAGTTACAGAGATATGAGCAAGCAAAAAGGTTTAACACAAAACATTGACGTAAATGTTGATGAACGGACTAAGGGATGGACAGCCCACCCAGGGGCTTGACTCACGAGCTTAGATATTCCAAATGAAAGGTAATGCTATAGAGATATCCTGTACCAAATATGAAGAGAATCAAACGTGGTGACAGAGATATGAGCAATCAAAAAGGTTTAACACAAAACTTTGACGTAAAAGTTTACAAACGGATGGACAACCCACCCAGGGGCTTGACCCAGGGGCAAAGATATTCCACATGAAAGGTAATGCTATAGAGATATCCTGTACCAAAAATGAAGAGAATCCAATATGTGATGAAAGAGATATGAGCAATCAAAAAGGTTTAATACAAAACTTTGACGTAAAAGTTGACAAGCGGATGGACAGCCCACCCAGGGGCTTAGCTATTCCATATGAAAGGTAATGCTAAAGAGATATCCTTTACCAAATATGAAGAGAATCTAACATATGGTTACAGAAATATGAGCAACTAGAGAAAGCGACCAGTGGGTCACGTATACCGCCGGCCAGCGCCATACTATGATATAGCTTTCAAGCTTGTAGGTAATATGAATGAAGATGTCAAGAAGCTATAAGAATCTATAAATGTGCTTGTAAAAGCTAATTTGAATTTGTCTTAGAGTTTAGAACATAATAGGCATCTATAAACTTTGTCATAAAACTTTAATGAATGTAAAATTTCAAAGTCTGTGTCCTTGTGGGACTGTGAGACTGTTGGGGGGGGGGGGGGGGGGGGGACATGCATCAATGAAATCTTAAGACCAGTATGTAACTTCAGCGTAAGTATCAACTAAATCTATCAAAGGGTTCAGAAGATACAATCTCCTAGAAACTGTGATGCAAAACTTTAACCAAATGTAAAATTTCTAAGTCTGTGACCTTGACATCAAGGTCACTGGGGGAGGGGGGGGGGGGGCATGCATCAATGAAATCTTTAGACCAGTATGTAACTTCAGTGTATGTATCAACTAAATCTATCAAAGGGTTCAGAAGATACAATCTCCTAGAAACTTTGACGCAAAACTTTAACCAAAATGTTAACGGATGGACGGACGTTCTCACGGATGTATACTTATGTGGCTATTTTTGGCAGGATTGATACTTAAGTGGCTACTTTTAGCCACTGAAAAGAAGTATTTTCGGTGTCTAACAGAATAAATCCCATAGACTTAAATTGATTCTGTCCATTTACATAGCCACCTAACTATACATTTGTTGGTGCGGACATACTGACAGACGGACGGACGAACGGCAAAACGAAAACTATATACCCCCATAGTATACTTCGTATACCGGGGGTATAATCAAAAAGGTTTAACGCAAAACTTTGACGTAAAGGTTGATGAACGGCGGGACAGACGGAAGTACGAACTAACTAACGAACGAACGAACTAACTAACTAACGAACGAACCAACGAACGGACGTAAAGAGGAAAACTATATACCCCATGACATACTTCGGGTGTATAAAAAGATAGGCCCCATGCCAGTGAATGATTTCTACAGCCGTAAAAGACATTCATAGTCAAGATCACATGGTAGGAAGTATGAAGGGTCAAGAAGGTTAATGTCATCGTCAAGAAGGCCAACCAGACCAAGGTCAAACTCCAGGGGTTAAAAGTCAAAACCACCCACAAGACAGCATATTAAGCCAAGATTGGAGACACCTTCTAGAAGGCATAGAAGGTCCAGCTCACCTTCAGGAAGACAGAAATTGTCAAGGTCACCTAGGAGGGAAGGTCAAGCTCACCTTCAGGAAGACAGGAATTGAAAATTGGAGTAAAAATGCAGTCCTCCAGAAAAAGTTGGAGTTTTACTATACTTTTCAAAAAGTTTGGAGTCAGAAATGAAAAAAATTGGAGTAAATTACTCCAAATTTGAAATTAACTAGAACTCTGTTTAGCCACAGTATTGTTTACCAGTTATCTTGGGTACTATCTTCTAGGCAAGATTCTGAAAATGAGAAAGGCTCATTCAAGTTTAACATGGTTTTTAATGTTGATGGATCCTCAAGGGTCAGCTAGCTCAATGGGTTGAGTGAGTGAGTGAGTTTTAGTTTTACGTCCCACCAACAGCTAAGGTCATACGGAGACGGGCTCAATGGGTTGAGGGATTATCCCAATAAAGCTTAACATTGAAATACAGACAGTTAAGGAATTCAGATCCTCTGATGCCATGTGCAGCATACCGCACATGAGTACTAGTAATCTACTTAGGGGGTCCGGACCTGCCCGGACGGGGTAGTGCAAGTCTGACTGTCCATGCATATAGGCTATGCTGGTTTCCTTGGGTGACAGAAATTGAGTTGTCATTTCATCTTGGGTAAGGATCACACAGGATTGGGGACGGCGTCTCCTGGGTGGCCTGGGTGGTGTTGATGGGGACGTTGGGTCTCGGGGTCAGGTAAACAGAAAATGTATCTATCTGACACACAAGCTGTAGTTTTGCCCTGCTGTGGTTGCCATTACTGCACCAGGCCAGATGTTTAATGGGTCAGGTTCACGGTAAATGTGGGTGGCTCCATTCAGGTACAATTAGCTGGGCAGGAAGGAAAAAATAATGGGATATGCCATAAGGAGACAACCACACAGATGAAGGCAGGGCCCAAGCTAGCCCAAAAAATTTGGGAGAAGTGACTTCTCCCTCCTGGGAAAATAGGGAGAAGTTTGCTGGGTCTAGGGAGAAGTGGGTGCGGCTTAACGCCGAACAACAACAATGTAATGAGTTCTCCTGTAAACCCCTATTTGGAGAGTGTGTTTTATAGGGGTATCAATCAATTCCACTATTGAGACCACCTGAAATGAAGACTAATTCTGCTTTAAAAAGCTTATTTGGTTGGCTGCAATTATTCTTTCTGTTTTCTGCATACAGTGACCCCTGATCAGAGACCACTTTTGGGACTGTTCAAAAGTGGTCTTACAGACCACTTTTGAACTGTCCCAAAGGTGGTCTTAATATAGTAATTTTACTGTATTTGGGCAAGCTGTAACTTTTGTTATATCCAACCATGTTATAGTGAAAGGTGTTATAAAGTAAAGATGTTTCTATGTAATAGATCAGTTCACTAAGTACCTGTCACAATTGTATTTGAAACAAGGGGGAACATCCTCGCTAGATGAAAATCAGTTGTTATTTTTTATGAATTTGGATAATTACTGAGTAACTGAATATTTACCGGCAAGTAATAATTATTTTCACTTACAAAATAAAAAATTGCTACCTACTTTTGTTGTTGTCCATAAAAAAAATGAAAACGATTGATGGATGCAAAAGTAATGTACAAACAAATCAATGGCAAATAAACCATCTATATTTAAAATTTACTAAATCCTAATGCAGTGTCAATGTTACCGGTCAGATTAATCTTATTACGACATACAACAGTACTTAACAAAGTACGCCCGCACCCGGACTTTGGCACGAGTTAACGGTACAAATATACCTGTATAAGTTACATAATCTTGTGTAATCTTAATTGGCTCTTAATGCAATAAAAACTTTGTGCAATCAACCGAGATAGACTTATGACAGTACAAGACTACTAAGCGTGTTGCAAGTGGCTCGAGCTGCATGAGCTAACGGTTAGAATTAAATTACATAACAGTACCAAACTGCAACTGGGACGAAGTGCAGAATAAACAGTTAGCTTTGTTCAGTGCAATATTACTGAAATTTCTGACACTAGTGGATCGAAGGATTATCGTCACCTTGTCAGTTTACCGTTACTGTTCACAAGGAAGACACAAAAAACGGGCGAAATTTCAGGGCGAAGTTTTTTTCGCTTTCATCGCCAAAGTCGGCGAAGTGAGCCCCAACAGGGCGACTTCTTCGCCCGAGTCGCCCTCTAGCTTGAGCCCTGTGAAGGACAAATTATTACTAGAAGATGCACACGGATAAAGAATTACAAGGTAACCAATAGGTATATTGATTACTTAAGTTCACTGGTTAACAAATTGTGCTGATGTTTTGGAAGTATCCACTAAGAATAAAGGAAAGATTTTCTAGATCACACAGATCCAGAAATGTGTCTTCTAGACAAGTCTATCCGTGGATTTCTGTAATAGTCCACTAAATGACATTGAGCTTCTAGTTCTGTCAAGATTACTGGACTTCTAGTTCGAAATCTGTTGGACTTAACAAGATGGCCACACAGCAAATTGAAAGTGTGTCTTCTTTGTCCGCTCAAGCTGTCAAATAACAAGCTAGACAGCAGCTTGCAAGTGAGGCTTCTTCGCCTCCTTCAAGCCAGACAATAGACGGTGAGACTTTTAGTCTCGCCCAAGCCCAAAGTGACAGAGGGACATCAGTCTCACTCAAGGATGAACCTGGCAGCTGGTGACAAGGCCTTCAAGATAAAGTGGGGAGGAGTGTTGTGTCGTGAGCTACCCAGAAATGACGACCACTTCGGTATTCCATGGTTTATCTATCTATATATCCTGCAGCACCTTCTCGCGAGAATTATGTGCAGTGCGCGCATCAGAAAAAGGAAAAGTGTGATAGAAGAAAAAGTATTAGATTTTTGGAGAATTGAAAGTAAAAACAGTGTTAGTAAAGTAGAGATTAAAAGCAGATAAAAACAAATGTTTCACGGTTCATGGCATTGGGTGATGGAGGGTGCATATGGTCGATCTGAAAGAATCCAGATTGGAGCACACAACAGCATGAGGAGGAAGGTGATTCCATTGTACCACAGCCAAGGGAAAGAAACTGTATTTATAGTAACTGGCAGTAGTAGGGATTTGAATGTAGTGCATAGTATGCATGTTTTTGGTAGTTCTGATTGGATGTCTGATGTATGTAGAGAGCGGAATCTCGACAAGGCCATATACTATCTTGTAGAATGATAGGAGGCGAGCATCTGCCCCCCCTCTGTTCCAATGATCTCCATCCCAGGGTATTAAGCATCTGGGTCACACTACTATATGAAGAGTAGCCATGTTTGACCCATCTAGCTGCTCTTCTTTGGACTTGCTCAACCTTGTTTATATTTGACTGGGTATATGACAATTTAGGTTCAACACTTTAACAGTTCTCTTAGTTAAGAGGCGGCCAATCATGTTTGATGCACTTTTGACAGGTCTGATTTCTACGGTTGGGGAGGGTTCTTCGCTCAATACTGAAAAATGGTTTTCGGAAGTTACTGATGCAAAGAGGTATTTGTACTATGAGAGAAGTTTGTTTCAAAACAATTCAGACATGTCCATAAGAAGGAAGTTTCAAGAGAATAAGTATCATAAGTGTCCTCACCTATGCCTTGGCATCTGATATGAAACAAAGAGCAACAATTATCACATTCAATGGTACCCGGGAAGCGAGAAAAGCATGCAGAAGAGACCACGCTCTTCAGTCTAGAAAGGCCTCTTGAAGAGACAAGACCAGGGTATTGCCAGGGGAAAAGCAACCATTTACCCAGGTAAGACTTCTTCCCTGTCCCGTCCCCAGTCCTGGTCCCACATACGGGTTATTAAAAATACATTACGGACATGCTAAAAATGAAATTGATTTTAATATCTATTATACAATTTGTGAATATGTTTTTTGGAAGTTAAGGTTCCTCAATACATTTGCACAAGAAAAATATAGGTGTGAGATTTGCATGTTAATTTTTCCCAAAATATGATCCTGATTTCCTTTTAAAGTGCCTGTCCTAGAAGAAAAAGGTCTGGAGATACCAACAGTTATTTTAGCAAGTACTTTCTTGCACTAACTACATCTCTGTGCCTTTAAAAATAAATGCAATTCTGTATTTTTCACTTTTACCAGGAAAAAAATGAAACTGCTTTCTAGACTTTTTACAAGTTACTAAAATAGCTGCAGATCAATAGTTCACATCAAATACTAGTGACTCGGACCAAGCTTTCTATCAAAAAGCTTACCTAAATTGAAAACCAGAAAAAAAACTTTGACATGATTTTCTTCATTGGCGCCGCCATCTTCTTTTTTTGCGGTAAATCTGAACTGCTCAGAATGCTCATCATTTATGCATTCCACATTGAATTATGCCCATCATCAAGGAATATACCTTGAAAATTCAGCTATGTAGCCTTCTCCCTGCATACAGCATTATGACATCGCCTATCTTGGAAGTCTGTCAGCACTGATAAAGCATTGGAGCTGTCAAATTGAGGAGATAGCCATCTTGCCAACTAAAATTGTATTTATTCGCCTTGGAACTAATTTCCCAAAAATAACAATGGTACACCACTGTTTTTAATTTAAAACGTAATATTCATATTTGAAACTGTCTTGCAACTAATTTTAGGTACTTTCTAACATAATTTGTTTGTTACTTTATGAAAAGTATGCATTCATTTTCCAAACTATTTTTATGTGTAACATTGTCCGGATTGTGTTGTTCGGTCCAGCTACAGTAAACACACTGAAAAAAAAAGATTTCAAGCTTTTTTCATCAAAACATATTACATGATGCAGTGATTTTTTTAGGCGTGCGTCCTGCGTCCTGTACGCATAATTTCGCCAGAGGACGCATAGAAACATCGTCGGCGGGTCCTGGGATGCATAAAAATTATCGGATGAATGTACGTTTGCTTTATGAACTCTTACTTTCGTTTTCGGAATGCAAAAACGGTGTTTAAGTACAATATTTGAAAAAACCCAGACGTCTGATATGGATTAATAAAACTGTTTGATAATTTATAACGGTTCAATTATGACACTATTGTTAATCCCTGTCATATAATTTCCACCCTGCGGTGCGTGTCGATAAGGTGTGAAAATATGGTCAAGTTATGTCTCTAGTTTGCGTTTATTCCCCAATCATAAAATTTAATCCGCAATCAATGTGAAAATTATTTAATTGCTCCTAAGACGAGTAGCTACGACTATTCTGCTATCTCGTGAATGGTTATGTTTTGGCGCCAAATAGCAGACGCTTGGCGAGAAAAGTTGAACGCTTTAATTTGTTTTAACACATCTATATGTTGTTGTTGGTTATTGACACAGAGCTTACAGAAAGCGGTGTTTTCCACCACCGTTTTGCTATCGAGAATTTTTTTACCTTTACCGTTTCCAAACATTTTTTTTTATGAAAGAGATACGCCCCATTTAGATAAAACAATAGACACGTGTGGGGTTGCTGGGGTCCGATGACGTCATTTACCGATCGTGTGCAGGAAAAAACTAGCGGTGGTTTGTGGGCCGCAGTTTGGATGCCGGAATTCGATGTTCGCATTGAACTTGCTTATTTATTTCATTTAAAATCAGAGTTTTAGGAATAATACTCACAAAAATCGGGCTTGCTTAGTAATGGAGATTGTTACATTACTCGTGTAAGTAAAATTGAGTGAACAATTATTCAATTGAACGTTATTTATGTCGGGAATTGTAAAAGGATAGAGCATAACATGAGATGCATCGTATTTTCAGCTGACAAAAGTAAAAATAAAATGGTCCAAAAATAATTTAGGCAGGTTACCCGCACCCTGAACTTGGGCCTGTAATTTGAGGAAAAACAAACTGCGGTAATACACGCCTGAATACGGTATATACACAAGTTTAGATAAACTGACAACGGGCAATGATCAGGAATTGCTACAATCCAGAATTCATGCATTCCAGACTACAAGACTTACTCTAGGGTGCAAAAAAAAAAGTTTCACAATGGGTCCTGGGTTGGATGCATGGTTTGGGTCTGGGATGCATTAATTCTGGACCCAGTGGGTCCCAGGACTCATAATGACAAATTTGTAAAAAAAATAACTGTACATGCATTGGGCTTCTGTGAGTTTTAACCAGCCTACACATTGGTAAGTAGGTGACACAACAGATCATTTAAAAGATTAGATAAATATAACCTTTGTGTTGTCCAGAAGTTCACCTGTCAAAAAATCACTGATTTGTTTATGGTGGCTCGTGTGAACCAATGTAACAAACCAATGGGTAAAAATCATTTCTATACCATTGCAGTTATTGGCAGTTGCACAAAGTTTCTGGTGCTGAACAAGCTGCTTTCAGTCCTTCAGTTCAAATATGGGGATAGACTGTTGGCTTCTCTTAATTTCAATTTTTTGTTTTTGATTTATCAAGTATCAAATCACCCATCCTGTAAACACAATCAGTAACACAGTGAAACTTTGGTGCAGTGATTGCATGAATTGTTATAAATTGCATGACTGAAATATATAAAATGAATAACTGAAAGCACCAAAGAAGGGCAATCATTTTACAAGCTAAATGCAAGAGATTTCAACACCTCAACCCAATCAATGAGCTTGTTGCCAAATTGGTAGAACTGGTCATGTTTGGCTACCATACACTGAATTTAAAATAGTACCAGGTGAGATAATTACATTTTTTTAATTTTTGGGAATCATTAATTTTCAGTACTGTTTAGGTATTTTACTTGAAATTCCTCTGTTGCAGTACCTAAAGGCAACCTTGAGCCACATTTCTATGATAGTATTTTACACATTGTGGTTCTGTGGATTGAGATATCATTTTTTTGCAAAACCAAGGAAAAATGCAATAAATTACTAAAATGGTGACTTTCGAATAAAAATCTTTGGCTTCCATATTCTTACATTTACATGGACTACCATCATTTTGGGTAATTATTTGCAAAGATGATTTTTTCAGTACCTCAAATATAGCTAAGTAACTGTATTGAGGAACCTTAACAGTTTCTAGAAATGTTGTTTTAACCATCACAACATTTTCAATGCATAATTTTGCACAGTTGCTGTACCAGGAGGCAAAGTTCAAAGGTCACCATTTCTGGTCAGTTGCAATTTCCTGTTTTGAAATATGAAGGTCAAAACAATGGCTGCCTCCAACCCACTACTGGTGTTTTGAAAACACAATTTGTCAGGATGGAAAGGCAATAAAACAAACAAAAGATGAAATGCAGTTTTTATTTATTTGTAAGGCATTTAATCATTATACAAAAGAAAGAGCATATCATTGCTTCTAGTCTCACAAAACATTTCAACCAGAATGACATTTTATATGACCTTCAGCATGGCTTTCGAGAACGAAGGTCATGCGAAACCCAGCTTGTACAGTTGATTGACGACCTTGCACGAAACATGACAGAAGGTAAACAGACAGACCTTATATTGCTAGATTTTAGCAAAGCTTTTGATAAGGTCAACCACCTCAAACTATTATATAAATTGCAGGTACATGGCGTGCAGGGCAGGACACTTGGATGGATTGACTCTTTCCTTTTAGGCAGGAGCCAGACAGTTGTCCTCAATGGGGAGAGCTCGGATGAACTTCCTGTCCTTTCGGGAGTTCCCCAGGGGTCAGTTCTGGGTCCTATCCTGTTTTTACTGTATATAAACGACCTGCCGGAAAACTTACAGTCACAGGTTCGTTTGTTTGCAGACGACACTGCAGTATACTTGGCAGTGCAGGGCCCGGGGGACTCGAAAAAACTTCAGGATGATTTGAATCTGCTTCAAGAATGGGAGAAAGAGTGGGATATGGAGTTTAATCCATCCAAGTGTCAGATCTTGCATATAACCAGATCTCGTAGTCCTACCAGGTATAACTACACCATGCATGGTCAGACCCTTGATTCTGTTGAGAATGCCCGGTATTTAGGTGTCGACATATCCTCGGATCTGAGCTTCGGTCACCATATCAACAGAATTACCACTAATGCACAAAAAAATCTTGGTTTCTTGAAAAGGAATATAAAAACTACCCATTCTGGAATTCGTGAGGCGGCTTATACAACTATTGTTCGACCCCAGCTTGAGTACGCCTCTACTTCTTGGAGTCCACACACAAAAAAAGACATTCACAAAGTTGAGATGGTGCAGAGAAGGTCGATTCGTTGGATATGTCACTCGTACTCCTATTATGACAGTGTTAGTCGTATGCAGTCAAACTTAGGCCTCAGGTCACTGGAACAGAGGAGAGCCGATGCGAATGTCATACTGCTATACAAGATAGTCCACGGCATCGTTGCCATTCCACTTCCAGCGTACTTTGAGCAACTTACCAGACAGACACGACATAGCCATCCCTATGCCTTCCGCCAGATACACACTACTGCTAACTATTACAAGTATTCATTTTTTCCATTGTCTATAGTTTACTGGAATAGTCTCCCATCCGAGGTTGTCATGCTGCCTACACTTGACCAGTTCAGTGTGGCAGTTCGGTCCCTGGACCATCGGCTGCCATAACACAACAATAAAGCTGTTTTTAACCTGTTTTTAAATTCTGCACTTTTCTTTTAACACTGTCACCTTTCACTTTTCTTTTTCTGTCCTTGCATCGGATTTTAAGTCGCAATCAACCTGCACATAATCCTCGCGAGGGGGTGCTGCAGTATGGAAAGATAGATAGAGCTTAGAAACACTGAAACTGGTCACTCAACGATACTATCGTTATCTCTTTTAATGTATTTACTATTTCTGCTTTTGTCTCAGATGCACATTCCTGTCCTGAATTTATCTTCAGGTTCAGATTCTTAAGGACACAAAATGCACAGGGGAAATAAATTTCGGTGACTGAACTAAGTGTCACCGAAACAGGTCAGTCACCATTTCTGGGCCTGCTTGATGGTCTGGTTCATTTCTGTGAAATCATTGAAAAGAGTTACTTCGAAATCGTATCCAAACACAATCTATGCCGCCCCTCCCGGTTTTCGACGATCAATTTTTTACCGCTTATGTACCGGATTAAAAAAAAAGAATTTGCTTTAACTCTGATGCGCTAAAATATGCAGGTACACTTGTTATACCAGCCGCAACCAGCCGATGTTCGGTTCATGCTGTTTATTTTGCTATCGGACTCCATATTTGATCACCTGACATGTCAAAATGGCATGACGTCACCACTCGGTTTTCGACGATGGCCAATTAGTGTCATTATTTAAGTGGAAAGAAAAGCGGAAAAACTAATCTAAAGTGATATTATGACAGAACAACTTCTTATCTTTATACATTGGGTTATTTTATTCTCATTCATTAAAAATGCATTGTCTTGTACAAGTTGATATTGAACTACCGTGTAATAACTTTCACCCAATTAAAACCATTAGCAGTGTACATTAACTAAAGTAATTTAAAAATGGTACTTCTGAGAATTCACTTTTTTTCTTACATTTCAGTAGTTACTGACAACAGGGCCAAAGGAAAATATCACATTCTTAAAAAAATACACTTGTGCAGTATGTTAGGTGTGTCCAATACCCCCCAGTCTGAACACTGGGCTCATTTAAAAAAATATGACACACGAATCAAGAGTACTTTCTAACAATTTTTGGGCAATTCTGTGCTTCCATACTTTTTATTTTTGGGCAAGGATTCCCCATATATGCCAACTGATCAATTCCAAGGGGCTCCAAATGAGTGCCTTTTGTGGAAAGGCATCGTCTGATGGTTTGGATACTGATGTTTGAATGGGCATGTATGTGTTTTTGGCAGAAACCAATTAATGAAGCAATTAAGTAAATGAAAAGTGAAAATATTTATTTAATACTTACAGGTTTGAAGCACATTTTGGTCATTGTCAAGGATTGACAGATAGAATTTCCGGAAGTTAATATTAGAAAGATTGTGACGTCGAAATTCACGTGAAAATCTCGCGGCTGCTTATATCGTCGAAAACCGAGTGTAGGCGAAAACCGGGTGGATGACCATATTATAAGAAATACCTTTGAAAGACATTCCAGAGGAAATTTGGGTCAGAGAACTGTGAAGGAGGCTGTTGACCATATCCTTGTTGTTGTTGCTGACCGTAATACGCCATCTTGCTTCCGTGTCCCAAGCTTGTTTTGTCTTAGCGGCGTACGCGGTCTCACTATTAAGGGTCTAAGAAGTGACAAGAGGTGACTTGAGCTATAGTATGGTGACAAGAAACTTTCTAACAAATAAATTAAACGATATTATTGCTTAAAATGATAAATTTTATATCATTCTTGAATAAGAAATTAATTTCGATTAATTTCAACGACGTTTGGAGGAAAATGCAACATTATCTATTCGCATATACCGAAAAGAAATTTCTCTAATAAATTCAGGCTTACATGCAATGTAGCCTCATTTTATAAGCAGAAAGGTAGGGTTTATATGGGTACAAGTGACTTTCATACATGTATTTTTATCATTATCTCAAAACATAGACTGCGGGTATTCGTTTTAATCGAGGTTATAAGAAGGAGGTTAACCACATTTACCAACGAGATTTCTCAAATAAACTCTGGCATCTCATTTTATGAGAAAAGTGGGGTTAACCAGGATTCATGTGATTTTCCTGCATGTTAAAGCCCACTTTATTCTACAATGGGAATTAGAGAAATTCCATATTCAGGACTATGAAGGATCATCTCAATGAAACAAAATTCCAAGCAGTAGGGATAGAAACCTTTCTTCCTTCCTTTCTTCCTTTATCGTACCGTCCTTCCTTCCTCTCTTAATCATACGTCCGCCACTCATAAAGATAATTGCTGTCACTAAATTTTGAGTTTTTTCGGTTGATTAGTTGATTAATCACAAGCTTATGTTATTAGCATTTATATAGTGATTCCGCTTGTTAACCATAAATACATAGCTTTGACACGATAAAATAAATAAATAAATAAATAAATAAATAAATAAATAAATAAACCAGTAACTTAAAATTTGTAACAAATTAAATCTTATTCTGAGGATTATATTCTTTCTTTTTTTAAATACGCACGCACGCTCATTCGGACGCACACTCGATCCCTCGCACGCACACTCTCTCTCTCTCTCTCTCTCTCTCTCTCTCTCTCTCTCTCTCTCTCTCAGCCAACCAACACTTTGAAAAGCACTGCAAAATCTAAATTAAAATTTGTTGACCAGAAAAATGCGTCTTCGAGCATGATTGCCCAGATCAGGATGCACATCTGCGCAGTCTAATATCTAAATATCTCCTGGGCATTATATTTATTTTATAGTAATTTGATGTGACACTGAAATATGGTCGGTCGACGCATATATGTACATTCTCTTGTCACCCCCTTGACCGACAAGAAAATCTGAAAAGGCACTAAAGCGTCTTTGAGTATCTGTGTCCATTTAAGCCCACTGAAGACATGGTTCAGCCTGTGCAGTCTGATATCTGAATCCCTTTGGGAGCTGTATCCATTTTATAGAAACTTTATGTGACACAGAAATAGAGAAGATCAACACATACATGTACATTCTCTTGTCCCCGCTTGAGTTAAAATTCCTGAGAAGAAAATCTGAAGAGGCACTGAAACGTCTTCGAGCATATGTGCCCAGAGGAGACTCGGATCAACATGCGTGTTTGCGCAGGCTGATATCTGAATATCAGCCAGAAGCTATTTACATTTTATAGAAACTCCTTGCTTCCAAAGGATAATTCTTTTATAGAACATATTTAACTTCACTACAGCTGGTGTGTGGGAATGTGTGGCGGCGGTTAAACGTCTTACTGCCCTACATCATAGTGTAGATTATATTTTCTTGTCCTTTGGGATCATTGATTCCATTTTGGAATTTCGAAAATATCGTAGGGTCACTGACGAGGCCTAATTGGCCGAAACTAGCTAGTCTGGCCCAGAAAACATGTACACTCCATATTTTTCAGTTCTGTGGTGTATTCCTTGCTTCCAAAGGATAATTCTTTTATAGAACACATTTAACTTCACTACAGCTGGTGTGTGGGAATATGTGGCGGTGGTTAAACGTCTCCCTACCCTACATCATAGTGTAGATTATATTTTCTTGTCCTTTGGGATCATTGATTCCATTGTGGAATTTCGAAAATATCTTAGGGTCACTGTTGAGGCCTAATTGGCCGAAACTAGCTAGTCTGGCCCAGAAAACATGTACACTCCATATTTTTCAGTTCTGTGGTGTATTCATTGCTTCCTAAGGATAATTCTTTTATAGAACATATTTAATTTCACTACAGCTGGTGTGTGGGAATGTGTGGCGGCGGTTTAACGTCTCCCTGCCCTACATCATAGTGTAGATTATATTTTCTTGTCCTTTGGGATCATTGATTCCATTGTGGAATTTCGAAAATATCTTAGGGTCACTGATGAGGCCTAATTGGCCGAAACTAGCTAGTCTGGCCCAGAAAACATGTACACTCCATATTTTTCAGTTCTGTGGTGTATTCCTTGCTTCCAAAGGATAATTCTTTTATAGAACATATTTATGAGACTGAGAAATTTAGTAGATCAACACATACATGTACATTCTCTTGTACCCGCTGTGGGTTGATTGTATCGATTCCCGATCATTGCCTCCACGTCTATTTTATTCCCGACAAGAAAATCGGTATGTAGGGGCACTGATACGTTTCTGTATGTTGGGTCTAATGGGGCTCTACTGACCGTTCCAAGGCGGCTCTTCTGTGGCGATTTATTTATGTTGTTGTTTGTTACTTACTGTGTGTATCACTTGTGTCTTTTAATTTTGGATGGCCATATGGCCATTTTGTGGGAAAGTAACTGTCCTTATGGCCTTCCTTTGTTTAGGTTTCCATTATGGTCTGGTCGCTTAATGTTTGTATTTCTTTCCCTTTAAATTTGGTGTCTTTTATGGGTGGAGTAAGTTAATTGTATCAATTCCTGATCTTTGTTTTACTTCTACTCTAGTGACTTGTATGAAATTCATTTTAGATATGAACGCATCATTTACCTAGTCATTACAGGAAATAATTTGGTTTAGGACATGGATGTAGTCATAATTATACAGGCTGTAATGTGTAGCGAGCATTTGCGTTTCTCTGGCTTTTCATTTTTGTCCTACTTAGCTGCAGGGCACGCTAGAAGTCAACAAGGAATTCAAACACTTGCAAAGATGTTTAATATATCATATTTTACTTTAAAAATGCCGCAAATGCGTTTTAATACTTTCAGCTGGCGAGATTTTGACTCCTGTTTTGCTCCAACCTAATTGAGGTTATAATGCTAAGATTTTCTAAATAGAAGTGAAGGCAATGATCGGGAATCGATGTAATTAACCCACAGCTCCAGTCAGAGACACCAAAGGGAAAGCAACACAAACATGAAGTAACCATAGCATTATGGAAACACCAATATCGGAAAACAAAAAGGACAGTAACTTTCCCACAAAATGGCCAATTGGCTATTCAAAACAAACAAATAAACAACAACAACAACAACAACAAACATAAGCGATACACCCACCCAAAAACAAACCATAACAAAAGTAAACCGCGATAGAAGAACCGACTTGGAACGGTCAGTGAGACGAATTCTATTGGGGGGGGGGGGGGGGGGGGGGGGGCTTAAATCGATTTTACGCGGCCGCAATCCTCGCCCTTACTTCCGTCGCAATTTAGGCAAATAATTTTGTTCAGTCCACATGAAGGCCTCCTTACTCATTAGTGCAACATCTCCGAGAACACAAAAATCAAATAACCACAGAGATGAAACAAGGGCGAGGACTCGACAGCAAGAAAGCACTGAAATGCTGGAACAAAAGAAACCCAACAATAAGACTCCGATGGGCCCGACTAGATACAAAGCATCAGGCGCCAACCAACATTAAATACAATTAAATTCTATTCTTATTCTCAGTAAGTCATAGAATCTGAGGCCTGACCAACCGGCGTGCAATTAAAGAGGGAAGCAAAGTTTTCAACCCAAACCTATTTTTACTTTGCTAGCCAAATATTTTTTAAAAAATATTAAAGCTAGAATCTCAAAACCTCATGGATGGATCCGTAATGATGAGTTGAAGAGATGATGAACTTTGCAACAATTTCTTTTTTTTTCTACTTACGTTATGGCCCTTATAAAATTTCAGCATTTTAGCCTTGTAAGCAAGATATCACCAAAATAGAAGTGAAGGCAATGACCAGGAATCGATACAATTAACCCACAGCTCCCATCAGAGACACCAAGGGAAAGAAAGACAAACATGAAACAACTAAACCCTAATGGAAACACCACTAGCGGAAAGCCAAAAGGACAGTTACTCTCCCGCAAAACGGCCAATTGGGTATCCAAAACAAAATAATATAAGCAATACACACACTCAAAGACAAGCCATAACAAATATAAACCACCACAGAAGAACCGTCTAACTGTTGGTTTTCTTTTGCTACAGCATTTCAGTGGTTTCTCGCTGTCGAATCCACACCGATTTTCATCTCTGTGGTTGTTTGATTATTTGTGTTCACGGAGATGTTGCTCTGATGAGTTAGGAGGCCTTCATGCGGACTGAACAAATTATGGGTTTGCGACGGTAATCGCGACGGTAGTAAGGACGAGGATTTTGGCCACGTAAAATCAATTTAAAAATAGAAGTGGAGGCAATGATCAGGAATCGATACAATCAACCCACAGCTCCCATCAGAGACACCAAAGGGAAAGAAACACAAACTTGAAACAACTGACCTAATGGAAACATCAATAGCGGAAAGCCAAAAGGACAGTCACTTTCCCACAAAATGGCCGATAGGCTATCCAAAATAAAATAATATAAGCGACACAAACACCCAAAGACAAACCATAACAAAAAATAAACGGCGAAAGAAAAACCGCCTTGGAACGGTCACCGGAAACGAATTCCACTGGGGTCGGTGGGGGGAGGGGGGGGGGGGGGGGCTTTAATCGATTTTAATCGATAGGCCACAATCCTCGCCCTTACTCCATCGCGATTTAGACAAATAATTTGTTCAGTCCGAATGAAGGCCTCCTAACTCGCAAGACTAGACCGTCCACGGCTGGCTGACCTTCGGCCTGCGAGGGTCTTCTATAATCTAGTTTCCAAATCTGCCCGATGTTTTGCCTTCTATTCGTTCGGGGACGTGAGAGGATGTGTTGATTTGACCCCCCCACCCCCCAGTGTAATTCGTTTCCGCTGATCGTTCCAAGGCGGTTCTTCTGTCGCGGTTTATTTTTGTTATGGTTTGTCTTTGGGTGTTTGTGTCGCTTATATTATTTTATTTTGGATAGCTTATTGGCGATTTTGTGGGAAAGTAACTGTCATTTAGGTTTTCCACTATTGATTTTTCCATTAAGGACTGTTGTTTCATGTTTGTGTTTCTTTCCGTTTGGTGTCTCTGATAGGAGCTGTGGGTTAATTGTATGGATTCCTGATCATTGCCTCCACTTCTATTTTCCACTGGGGGTGGGGGTGGTGTGTGTGTGTGTGGGGGGGGGGGGGGTTAAATCGATTTCACGTGGTCACAATCCTCGCCCTTACTTCCAAAACGGTTTTGACGATTGCCTTGAAACTTTATAGGCTGATAGGGGATGAAGGGTAGGTGACCTGAGTATCTTTCTAAAAAGTTTCTTCTTTTTTCTTGAGTTGCTGCCCTGTGAAAATTTCAGCATTTCAATCCCGTAAGAATGCTATCTCAAAATTATTAGGTGCAAGCAGTGTTATGGTCAAGTAGATGGAGGTATTATGTTTTATAGATACCAGCTGTAATTACAATATAATTGATACCATCTTCATTTTATTCGCTGTGAATTTTGTATCAAGATCCGTACTTTAAAAAAATATAGAAGACATTTATCAGGCGTCATATTATATGGCCACTGATCAGGATGCTCACTGTTTATATTTACCGGTAATCTAATAAAGACGATTGGTACTTATAGGTAAATGAGCTGTTTCATTTGTACGCATTTCGTGAGAGGAATTAGTCATAGTTCGAAAAAGCGACCGATCAGGGTCTATAATAATTTTAATGAAGTTTAATTCTAAGTTGAATTCTAATGAAATTCTAATGATGCTCTGTCTCTGGTCGGGCCCATCGGAGTCTAACTGTTGGTTTTCTTTTGCTCCAGCATTTCAGTGGTTTCTTGCTGTCGAGTCCTCAACGTTGTCTCACCTCTGTGGTTCTTTGATTTTTTGTGTTCACGGAGATGTTGCACTGATGAGTTAGGAGGCCTTCATGCGGACTGAACAAATTATTTGTCTAAATCGCGACGGAAGTAAGGGCGAGGATTATGGCCACGTAAAATCGATTTAATCCCCCCCCCCCCCCAGTGGAAATCTTTCCACTGACCGTGCCAAGGCGGTTCTTCTTTGGCGGTTTATTTGTGTTGTTGTTTGTTACTTTCTGTGTGTATAACTTGTGTCTTTTTATTTTGGATGGCCATATGGCCATTTTGAGGGAAAGTAACTGTCCTTATGGCCTTCCTTTGTTTAGGTTTCCATTATGGTCTGGTCGCTTGATGTTTGTGTTTCTTTCCCTTTGGTGTCTTTGATGGGTGGAGTAAGTTAATTGCATCGGTTCCTGATCTTTGTTTTACTTCCACTTTAAATAAATTGAAATCCAGGCGTTTTCGTGCTTCAAGTCCACCTACTAATGATTTCTCCACCCTTTACACTACACTTCCTCATAATCTTATAAAGAAAAACTTAATGATTTGGCGGTGTTTGTGTTGGATTCGGTGCTGGGTTGTTTTGACGGATTGTAGGCGTTCCGGTGGGTGCGGGTTGCGCACCTCTTGTGGCTGATCTATTCTTGTATTGTTATGAAAGAGACTTTATATAAATATAACAAACCTGTTAGATCTATCATTTTTAATTTCAATAAACTTGTTTCAGATCTTGATATTGATACTAATACTCCTGATCCATGTGATTGTAAGATTTCAAAGTATTGTTATCCTGCTGCTGGTCATGTAATTACTGGCAATTTGAAAATTATTCCTGATTCTAGGATAAGGAATATAATTTCTAAAGGACCGAAATATCGGTTTCCTTCTAAAATTGATTTCAGTAAATGTAGAGATGAAATCGCTGCTTCCTTGAATGAATTCGGTAATCGATGGTGTAAGCGAGAGTATGTTGAGCATAAAGCCCTTAAGGACTGGAAACGTAGCATTTTAAAACAAGTGAATAAACGCATTTCTTTCTATTCTCAAAATACTAACTTATTACCTCCTTAACCCAAGACGTCTTTACGTCATCTTAAACTAGGTATTCAAGAATTTCATAAGAAAAGTAGAAGTAAAACAAAGATCAGGAATTGATACAATTAACTTACTCCATCCATAAAAGACACCAAAGGGAAAGAAATACAAACATTAAGCGACCAGACCATAATGGAAACCTAAACAAAGGAAGGCCATATGGACAGTTACTTTCCCACAAAATGGCCATATGGCCATCCAAAATTAAAAGACACAAGTGATAAACACAGTAAGTAACAAACAACAACATAAATAAATCGCAACAGAAGAGCCGCCTTGGAACGGTCAGTGGAAGATTTCCACTGGGGGGCTTAAATCGATTTTACGTGGCCACAATCCTCGCCCTTACTTCCGTCGCGATTTAGACAAATAATTTGTTCAGTCCGCATGAAGGCCTCCTAACTCATCAGTGCAACATCTCCGTGAACACAGAAATCAAAGAACCACAGAGGTGAGACAACGGTGAGGACTCGACAGCAAGAAACCACTGAAATGCTGAAGTTTGTTTTGGCCCCTGCAGACAAGGTCGCCCACAACGTCGTCGTTGGGTGACGGCTCCACTATGTTAACACGCTTAAGCAGGAGCTTGGTGGTACTAAGGCCTATGACCAACAGCCTTTAGCCGAAGAAAGAGCTATAGTAGATAAACATGTTTGTCATTCAGCCACCAAGTTTGCTGTGTGTGTTAACGAAGGCCAAGACAAGCTTCCTACGCTATACTGGTTACCAAAACTTCATAAAAGACCTTACAAAGCACGGTTTATTGCAAATTCTAGCTCTTGCACTACCACTGAACTTTCTAAATTATTAACTTCCTGTCTTACTGCTATTAAAACGCATGTGATTAAATATTGTGATAAAGTCTTTGAAAGATCAGGAAGAAATCTGTTTTGGTCTATAAAAAATTCGAATGAGGTCTGGTCGGGCTCATCGGAGTCTAACTGTTGGTTTTCTTTTGCTCCAGCATTTCAGTGGTTTCTTGCTGTCGAGTCCTCACCGTTGTCTCACCTCTGTGGTTCTTTGATTTCTGTGTTCACGGAGATGTTGCACTGATGAGTTAGGAGGCCTTCATGCGGACTGAACAAATTATTTGTCTAAATCGCGACGGAAGTAAGGGCGAGGATTGTGGCCACGTAAAATCGATTTGGGCCCCCCAGTGGAAATCTTCCACTGACCGTTCCAAGGCGGCTCTTCTGTGGCGATTTATTTATGTTGTTGTTTGTTACTTACTGTGAGTATCACTTGTGTCTTTTAATTTTGGATGGCCATATGGCCATTTTGTGGGAAAGTAACTGTCCATATGGCCTTCCTTTGTTTAGGTTTCCATTATGGTCTGGTCGCTTAATGTTTGTATTTCTTTCCCTTTGGTGTCTTTTATGGATGGAGTAAGTTAATTGTATCAATTCCTGATCTTTGTTTTACTTCTACTTTAAATAAATTGAAATCCAGACATTTTCGTGCTTCAAGTCTGTCTACTTACGATTTTTCCACTCTTTACACTACACTTCCTCATAATCTTATAAAAGAAAAGCTTAATGATTTAATTGAATGGGCTTTTCACAGAGAAGATTCTCTCTATCTTGCATGTAATGTCAGAAATGCATTTTTCACTTCTAAAGAGCATAAGAATTATACACTTTGGTCATGTCAGAAAGTGTGTGATGCCCTGACCTTTCTACTTGACAATATTTATATTAGATTAGGTACTAAGTTATTTAGACAAATTGTGGGTATTCCGATGGGTACTAATTGCGCACCTCTTGTGGCTGATCTGTTCTTGTATTGTTATGATAGAGACTTCATTTTGTCGCTTTCCATTGATAACCAATCTGAAATTATTGAAGCTTTTAGCTCCACTTCTAGATATTTAGATGATTTATTAAATATTGATAATACCTATTTTGATGGTTTGAGCAGTCAGATTTGCCCCCCTAGAACTTCAGTTAAATAAAGCAAATCCTTCTGATACCGAGGCCCCGTTTTTGGATTTACATCTATCTATTGTAGATGGATTTGTTTCGTGCAAAATTTATGATAAACGCGATGACTTTGATTTTGAGATTGTAAATTTTCCTTTTTTGGATGGTGATGTTCCTCGTGCGCCATCCTATGGCGTTTATATTTCGCAATTAATTCGATTTGCTAGAGTGTGTAGTCATGTAACTGACTTCAACACTCGTAATAAATTATTAACGGCTAAACTCCTTAATCAGGGTTATCGGTACCATAAACTACGCAAAGCATTTTCAAAATTTTATAGACGCCATTCTGATTTAATTTCAAAATTCAATATTGGACTTAAATCTCTTCTGCAACAAGGTCTGTCGGAACCCGAATTTTATGGTGACTTAGTATATAAATTCAGAAAAATATATAACCGCAATGACTTCAGCACTCAATTTCGTAAAATCATTCTTCGATATAAAAAGATTGGGTACAACATGGATATTATACGACAGACTGCATGCATGGTAGTTAACCCAATCACGGTTAGCAACTTTGCTTCCCTCTTTAATTGCAGGCCGGTGGGTCAGGCCTCAGATTCTATGACGGCTCCAACGTAAAAGCTTATTGAGAATTACAGAGATCTAATTCAAGGTAATGTTGGTTGGTGCCAGATGCTCTGTCTCTGGCCGGGCCCATCGGAGTCTAACTGTTGGTTTTCTTTTGCTCCAGCATTTCAGTAGTTTCTTGCTGTCGAGTCCTCACCGTTGTCTCACCTCTGTGGTTCTTTGATTTTTGTGTTCACGGAGATGTTGCACTGATGAGTTAGGAGGCCTTCATGCGGACTGAACAAATTATTTGTCTAAATCGCGACGGAAGTAAGGGCGAGGATTGTGGCCACGTAAAATCGATTTAAGCCCCCCAGTGGAAATCTTCCACTGACCGTTCCAAGGCGGCTCTTCTGTGGCGATTTATTTATGTTGTTGTTTGTCACTTACTGTGTGTATCACATGTGTCTTTTAATTTTGGATGGCCATATGGCCATTTTGTGGAAAAATAACTGTCCTTATGACCTTCCTTTGTTTAGGTTTCCATTATGGTCTGGTCGCTTAATGTTTGTATGAATTCAATGTTTTCCCTTTGGTGTCTTTGGTGGGTGGAGTAAGTTAATTGTATCGATTCCTGATCTTTGTTTTACTTCTACCTTTAATTTCTGGGGTTAACCAGGACTCATTGCCCAAAATGATGTTCGGCTTTGCCGAGTCGATAATAGTATGAAGTTCAGTCCTTTTGCTCTTTATTGACTGACAATTTATAATCAATATCCTGAGGGGGTGGTTAAGGACCACCTTTTTGGTCTTTGATTTAGCTTCTTTTGACTGCTGCACAATGGGCGAAGAAACTGCAGTGGGCGGGCCAATATTGTCTGGTATCCGACTATCAGGCTCGGACAGGGTTGATAAAGGTTCAAAGTGGTTATATGTGTCAATAGCAGATGAAGTGTCAAACAGAGATGTGGAAAAGTTTGGCATGCCACATTTCATGCATTCCCATGCTACGTTCATATTCAATGATATTTTATATATGGGCCCCGTCAAGCGATTTTGGTACTTATCGCCTTTGCGAGCAGCGAAGGTTCAGGCGAGCCTGTGCATCCGCGCAGTCTCACCAGAACCTTCGCTGCTCGCGCATACAAGCAGTGAATCAAGAGGAACCTTCAGACAGAAAGCCATATCCCTGGCCCCTCTGAATGGCTGGGCATGCGCAGTTAAAATTTGTCATGACGGAATGCTCGAAGACGCAAATTCGCTTGGCGGGGCTCACATAATATCCAGAATAAAAAGGATATAAGCAATACATACATATGCAAAGAAAAACTATAAGAAAAAATAGCCGCGACAGAAGAATAGTCGTCGTTGTTGAATGTAGTTCCTTTCTCCAGAAGAAGCACTTCTTGCATATGCAGGAGTAGTATAATAAGAGTACATAAAAACATTGTATGATAAAAGTTCATAAAAACGTCGAATATTTTCAAAATTTAACTTATAAAAGATATTTACGCATATGCCTGGCCAAGTTAGACAACCATTTACCCCCATCTTCTTTCTTATGAATGTTTTCATTGCTCTTAAAGGAACTCATTTTTGATTTTTATTTGCCTTCACTGCAGCTGGTGTTGTGCCGTGTGGCGGCCGTAAAACGTCTCCCCGTACATCAACCATAGTGTAGTTTATATTTTACTTTTGGTCCTTTGAGATCAGCGTGAATATTCTGAGAAATCAGAAATAAATTATTGGTTTAGACTCATTTTCTAGACAGGTTTTTAATTATTTGGACCCCCTTTTGATCTATATCAGTCTTTGTATCGATTGCCTATTCGAAATTCGCAAAATTGCAGTATGTTTCCTCTGGCTTTCTTTGCCGGATCATTACAGGGTCACTGATGAGGCTTTATTAGCCGAAACTACGTAGTATGACCCATCTTCTTTCTTATGAATGTTTTCATTGCTCTTAAAGGAACTCATTTTTGATTTTTATTTGTAGCTTCAGTTTAGAGGAGTGGATTTTTTAGAAGAAAAAAATCTGGAGAACTTTTCTATCCAGTCCTCTAAACCATTTATAGCAGGTAGAGCTTTAGGTGTCATTCCAGCACATACAAATGTCCTCATTTCCAATCTTGAAAGTATCTGGACCTTATCAATTGACCGGCTTCACAAACTATCACGTCCCAAGGCATTGAAACGCATTGTTCAACCATAATCTAGTTCTTGCCACCTCTTCATGAACTACTTAAATCCAAATTATTTGGTTATGGAATTGGTGGGAAGACTCTTAAATGGATAGATTCCTTCCTTTGCTACAGAAAACAGCGTGTTGTTGTTAATGGTGAATCTTCAGTATGGGCGCCAGTTTTGTCTGGAGTCCCACAAGGGACCGTTCTTGGTCCTCTATTGTTCTCCCTGTACATCAATGATATTTCCACTGATATTGACTCAGAAATAAGACTGTTCGCAGATGACTGTGTTTGTTACCGGGAAATTAGAGATACAGATGACTCACTGAAACTTCAGGCTGACATAGATAGATTAGGATGTTGGGCCAGAAAATGGGGCATGAGATTTCAACCAGTTAAATGCAATATTATGCAGATAACAAGGAAGAGATCTAATAAAGTTGAGGCTTCTTACACCTTAGAGGGAACGGTCCTCGAAAATGTGAATTCCATTAAATACCTTGGTGTGACAATCACTCACGATTTGAGATGGAATACACACATTAGCAATATGTGTACAAAGGCAAATAGAACACTTGGTTTCCTGAGGCGAAATCTTCATCAGTGTCCTCAGGATGTGAAAGAAACAGCATACAGGGGACTTGTTCGCCCAATCTTGGAATATGGTAGTTGCATCTGGGACCCAAGCGGAGTGGTCTTAAATGAAGAAATTGAAAAAGTTCAGAATAGAGCTGCTAGATTTGTAACTGGAAATTATTGCTTTGAAACTGGGAGCATGACTGGAATTCTAGGAAAATTAAGATGGGAGTCTCTAAAGAAAAGGAGAAGAGACAGTAGGCTCATACTCTTATACAAAGGTCTAAAGGGTGCTGCCAGCATTCCAACAGATGACCTTGTTCCCCCAGCTAGGCATTGTAGAAAACACCATTCAATGACGTTTCAGACCCTTACTGCAAGAACGGATATTTATAAAGAATCGTTTTTCCCCCGAACCATTAGAGATTGGAACGCCCTTCCCGATTCTATTATTTTGACGGCTGAAGGTGCTGAGGATTGTGTAGCTAAGTTTACATCTTTGGTTAGAGCTAGGGACTAACTTCCCATATCACAGGTCCTGGTGTATGAATGTCATTGGACGTGTCACCAGTAACAATTCTGATTCTGATTCTGATTGTTACCCCTTGTCATTTCTTGTCACCAAATAGGGAGACCGCATTTCGGTTAATCGTTCGGCGAAACGTACTACCATTTGGGTCGCGAAGATTCAGATGAGGCAGTGCAGTTCAGTCTTTGCTACCTAAGCCGGGTGACCATAAACTGCCGACAGCTTCTGCCACACAGTCGGAAAATATGTTTTTTTCGGCATGGTTTTCAACCTAACTTCGCACGGAGGCTATTTATTTCTTTGCTGAGCGATGCTCGAAGTCCAATATCGCTTGGCGCGACCCACATTTATTGTCTGGGTGGTTTGAGTCGTAATGGTGTTTTGGAGAGTTTTAGCGTCAAACAAGCGTAAGATTTTAACTTTTGATTAGATTGATAACGCACAGTGATGTCAAGAACTGAGGGCGAAGCAAATGTGCAAAATATTGCAGTGCTGTTATAAATCGTATCCTAAAAATTCGGACACCTTGTTTTTTTTTTTTTTTTTTTTCTCCCGATACTGTTTTCGGTCAATTCTGACCATGATAACAGGTTTGGGGTGTGGCACAAATGTTTTCAATCCCCACCCCCAAAAAGAGCTTTGTGACACAGCCACCAGCAGATTAAAACTATTTACAAGAAGCCATCAGGGGAAGGAATCCATGCCTATCCCCTGCCCAACCCTAGGATATTATATTTTGGCCTTAAACCCATCAACTGTCTCAGAAGAGACAGCTTCGATTGTAAGGCCATTCAAAGTTGCAATTGTCCTGGGGAAAAAAGAACTCTTAAAACCATCCGTATAAGCATTAGGACGGTGATACTGAAAGGGATGGGACCTGGTTCTCCTACATCCTCCACCAGCTTCAGATAGGTACCTACTCAGGGACAAATTTTGGATTTTTTTGGAATAATTAGGAAAACCCGAATGAGTTGTTTAGCTATTTATCTTAACTTAACTTATTTATTGTCCTGAGTCTTCTTTTTCAGCTCTAGGTTTTTTGTTTGTTGAATTGTAAAGTGCGTAGCCCGGTCATTTTTGTAGTGGTAATTTTCTACCCTGCACCGGTCACCGGAACTTAATTTAGTTCCGGTTCGCGGATTGGACACAAATAGGTAAACAACAATATAATGAAAATATAGAATAAAAGTTATTCATTCTGATATTGCCCACCAGAGGAGATTTTCCAAGACACACACAGTAACTTTTGCCCTTCATACCCCAGGAAGTCAGTACTCAACCACCCATGATGTGTCATTTTGCATTTGACATCCTATTTGGAGTGTGTTGCTTGCTGTTGGCAACACGTTTTGATTCACTTTTTAACTGCAGTGGACAAGACCTACAGGAAATTCCAGTTGACTTCTACCCTGTTTACACTGACTGTAGAGGTACAACAGCTAACCAGCATAACCTTTTGTTTCATGTACCCCAGTTGTGCACGGTATCAATTCTAAAGAAATCTTTTAGGTTTAAGGAATTTCCTGGCTCAAATAAACTTTGTTATTTATACATATTTACAGTGATGATAGGAAATGCTTGGGATGTTGAAACTAATCCTGGTCCAGATTCCCGAAGTAACAGTACACATTTCCCATGTGGGGTCTGTACTGAAAGTGTTGGTTGGGATGACCGAGGAATTTGTTGTGATACTTGTAATGTCTGGTATCATATAGGCTGTCAAGGCATGTCTTCAACCGGTGCATACATTTACCGGAAAGCACCAAAATACCGGAAAGCAAACCAAAATACCGGAAAGCACATATAAATACCAAAAAGCACTTATATATACTGGAAAACATACGAAAATTGTCTTCAAATGCAATATATAACATATCTGGAACAGCTATGGTTCCTCTCTGGTCCGCCCCCGCCCATCGGGGCTTGAAGAAATAGATGAGCTGCATGATGCTTCCACGCAGAGCTGAAACTGTCCGCACACTAGTACTGGTTTTAAACCGCTTAGAGGATCTAAGCCTGTCTAGGAACCGCGGTGCATGGCGGACCGTCCATGCTTACAAACCCTATTGGTTTGATTGAGCGACAGTGCTTGAGATGTCATTGCATCCCAATGTCGGGTAAAAGTCCCAAAAAATTGGAAGCAACGTCTCCAAAATGACCTATACTGTGTTGACGGGGACGTTAAACCTCAAATCAAACAAAACAAACAAATGGTTCCTCTCTGGACTTATAACTTGCGATTTTATTGCAATGGTAAGTATGCCCCACCCGATACATGTTCTATCTTTGGAAATAAAGGGAATATAGAAAGAGGTGGTTTTATTTTATTTATTTTTTTATTTAGGAGGAAATGTTATTTAAAGGTTTTTCGATTTTTAGCTCTGGTGGCCATTTTGTTTAACGGAGTGGATCGATTTAGGCAATTTTGAAAGAGGGTCAGTCAAGGAACATTCCTGTGAAATTATTTTGTTTAACAGAGCAGAACAACACTCTCAAACGGTTGCAGCAGTATATGAAGATAGATATAGATAGCAGCGTGTAATTCTTGAAACTTGCGGGTCATTCTGTCAATACCCTAGGGGATTGGGGATAAATATTTAAGTTTTTAGGTAAAATTATCAATATAAATCTAATACATAGGCCTAAATTTCATTTTTAACATGTTCCTCCGCAGAAAAGCCCAAGTACAACGTGCTTTTTGGTATTTATATGTGCTTTCCGGTATTTTGGTTTGCTTTCCGGTATTTCGGTGCTTTCCGGTAAATGTATGCACCCGTCTTCAACTATGTATAGCATTTATACTAGTCCATTGAGTACAAGCATGGCATGGGATTGCTTGAAATGTGGAATGCCTAACTTTTCCACATCGCTATTTGGTGACTCAGCAACTTTAGATACTCATAATAGATTTGATCCATTATCATCCCTGTCCGAGCCTGATAGTCCGATACCAGACAATATTGGCCCACCAACTGCAGCTTCTTCGCCCATTGTGCAGCAACCAAGAGGAGCTAAACCGAGGACCAAAAAAGCGGTCCTCAACCACCCCCTCAGAATCTTGATTATGAATTGTCAGTCAATTAAGAATAAAAGGGCTGAAATTCACACAATTATCGACTCGGCTAAACCAGACATCATTTTGGGGAATGAGTCTTGGTTAACCCCAGATATCAAAAACTCGGAAATTTTCCCAGATTCATTCGAGGCCATCCGGAAAGACAGAGTTGGAGATGCCCATGGTGGTGTCTTCGTGGCATTTAAAAGAGACCTGCTCTGCACAGAAACTCCGGAGTTGGACACCGACTGTGAAATAGTTTGGTGTAAGTTGAACATTATTGGGTGTAGGACTCTGTACCTTGGATCTTTTTATCGTCCACCAGATCAGATTGACCCAGATTATCTTGAGGCCTTCAATACATCCTTGGCTAGGATAATGTCAAATGGAAATGCCCACATATTGGTAGGAGGGGACTTCAATTGTGGTGATATTGAATGGTGCAACCAGCAGGTACCCCATGGGGTGTCTAAAAGGCAAACGCAACAACAGCTTTTGGATATAGTAAAAGAACATTGCCTCTCTCAAGTCGTAAATATACCCACCCGGCAAGAAAAAACCCTGGATTTGCTATTTACAAATTCTCCATCCCCAGTTAGTCGTGTCAAAGGGATGCCCCCGATCGGCAAGGCCGATCATGATATAGTTTATATTGAGTATGACATAAAAGCAAAGCGAATCCGACAGGTCCCGCGTAAAATATATTTATATAAGCGTGCGGATATGGATGGTCTGCGAGACCATATGGCGCGATTTAAGGATTCCTTCCTTTCCTCTGACCTCTCTCGCATGTCAGTAAATGACTTGTGGGTCAGTTTTAAGACCGAACTTACGACGGCCATGGAAAGGTACATACCAATAAAAATGACCAAAACAAAGCATAGTGTACCATGGATCGATAACACGATCAAACACCTAATCAGAAGACGTGACAGAATGTACTTTCGTGCTCGTAAGTCTAGCAATCCCGACGTGAAGAACCATTACAAAAGGTTCAGAGCACATGTACAAAAGGTAATTAGAGATGCATATTGGAATCATGTTTCCAGCATCTTTACCTTTGATGATGAAAATACTGATCCCGAGGGCCCCCAGAAGAATGGAAAAGTTAAGAAATTTTGGTCATTTGTAAAGTCCCTGAAAAAAGAATCATTTGGGATCACTTCACTTAGAGAAAATGGAATTTTGAAAACTGAATCACGCGAAAAGGCAAATATATGTAATAAGCAGTTTCAATCGGCGTTTACACGTGAAGCTGACGGTGAGCTACCATCAAAAGGTACAAGTCCGTTCCCCTCTATGGGGGACATAACAGTTGACCCCAAAGGGGTCGCAAAACTGTTGGACAAGCTCAACATACATAAGGCATCTGGGCCTGACGGTCTGCATGCCAGGGTGCTTAAGGAATGTAGTGCTGAAATATCTCCCCTGCTGGCCTTTATTTTCAATGAATCACTTGCTCGGGGCACTGTACCAGATGACTGGCGACAAGCAAACGTAACCCCGGTCTTTAAGAAAGGAGAAAAATACGATGCTGCGAATTACAGACCGGTGTCGCTCACATGCATCTGTTGCAAAACCCTGGAGCATATATTAGTCAGCAACATTAACAAGCACCTAGCCTTTGAAAGCATTCTTGCTGACTGCCAGCATGGTTTCCGAAGTCGAAGGTCTTGTGAAACTCAATTAGTTCAGTTCTACCATGACATAGTGAGCAATCTGGATGGGGCCATTAATCGTGGCCACAAACAGACTGACCTGATTATCATGGATTTTGCAAAGGCCTTCGACAAGGTACCTCACAGGAGGCTATTGTACAAACTAGATCATTATGGGATTAGAGGATCCACTCTTAAGTGGGTTAGCTCATGGCTCTCTGGACGCACTCAACAAGTTGTACTTGACGGCCAAGCGTCGGATCCAGTCCCTGTTTTGTCCGGTGTCCCACAAGGTTCGGTACTTGGACCGGTCCTTTTCTTGATATTTATTAATGATCTTCCCGATAATATCAGGTCATCTGTTCGTTTGTTTGCTGATGATTGTGTTTTGTATAGGAACATATATACTACTTCTGACTGTCTTATCTTACAAGATGACCTGGATAGCCTAGCACGTTGGGAGGCCGATTGGCAAATGAAGTTCAATGTGGCCAAATGTCATTCAATGAGGGTGTCACGGCACCCTCCAGACAAGCAGATTAAATTCAACTACTCATTACATCAGCATACTTTGGAACATGTCCAATCCGCAAAATATCTTGGTATCACCATTACTGATAATCTTGATTGGGGTCAACATATTTCTGAGATTACCTCTAAAGCAACTAGGACATTAGGGTTTCTTAGACGTAATTTGGCTTTTGCACCTAGGCAGACAAAGGGTGTTGCATACAAAACCTTGGTTAGACCTCAATTAGAGTATGCATCACCTGTTTGGCACCCCCATGTTAAAACTCAGGTTCAGCAGGTTGAGAAGGTTCAGAGAACGGCTGCCCGATGGACCTGCAGGCGATGGCGGAACAGAAGCAGTGTTGGTGATATGCTCGATGAGCTGGAGTGGCCATCCTTGGAGGCCCGTCGCGAGCAGTCCTCTTTAACCTTCTTTTATAAGATTCACTCTGACACAGTGTCTCTTAATAAAGATAAATACTTGACCCCTGTGACTACTTCAACTCAAACAAGGGCATCAAAACTAAACAACAGTCAATATCGTAGGTACCAGGCCTATAGTGATGCCCTGAAGAATTCTTTCTTCCCTAGAACTATTCCTCAGTGGAATAGTCTTCCCTCCTCTGTGGTAAATGCCAAAACTGCAGAGGAGTTCAAAGCCCGCATAGTGTAGATTGGGATCCAGAGGTGTGCGTTTTAGTACACCTCTGAAAGCAGATTGTAAATAGTTTTAAGAACTCATCCAGTGGGTGTGTTTTTTTTTTTTTTTTTTTTGCTAAATTCTAAATTTAGCGCACCACCCAACTGAGGTAATGGCCAAGTTTGACCGACTCAGTATATGAAGATAGATAGATAGAATACTCTTATCTATAATGGCTAAATTATTGTGGATTTTATAGAATAGAGTCAGCGAAGCCTGCTCTCGCCTTTCCTGCAGAGTCGGCCACTGGAGTTCTTCAAGCATCTCTCCAACGTGGCTTTGGTTGCGCCAACGTCTGCAGGTCCAGCGAGCAGCAGTCCTCTGAACTTTTTCTATTCTATCAGTCTCCTTTTGATGATAGGGCATCCAAACTGGAGCTGCATATTCAAGCTTGGGGCGGACTAAAGTTTTGTATGCAGCATCCTTGGTTTCCCTCGGTGCGAAGGCCAAATTTCTACGAAGGAAACCGAGTGTCTTAGTAGCCTTACTAGTTATCTCATTAATGTGTTGACCCCACTCGAGGTCATCAGTGATTTGAACTCCTAAGTATTTAGCAGAAGAAACGTTCTCTAAAACCTGGTTATGTAATGTATAACCATGGACCATCTGTTTATGTGGAGGGTGCCTTGTCACTCTCATAGAGTGACATTTGGCGACATTAAATTTCATGAGCCATGCCTCTTCCCAGGTAGCCAAATTTTCCAAATCATCTTGAAGTATCTGTAGGTCATCAGACCCTCTTATATTTCCTTGTGGACTTTCTCCCCTAAAATTGTACAAGTATAGCTTTTACAAAAAGCTCTAGGCTTAGCAAATATTAAATGGGAATGTCTAGAGTAATATCCCAGAAATGCGTTTTATACTGTCACACAAGACTCTCTCCTCATAGACAGATCAAGACAAGTTCATGTTCGATGATAATTTATTGATGAAGAAGAAGAAGGGCATCCTAAAAATAAATAAAATGCGCATATCTACTATCGGGTAATACCAAGAATAACTGATATAGCGCTACAGCTGCTTTCAAAGAAGCTGTAAACTATATGACATCATTTTAGGATGATAACTGGGACATAAATGATTGATGGGATGATCTTGATGAAATAAAATGAACATCATGCCAGTATGCACATACATCTGTACACGGTGCGTGTTATTTATATGCAGCAGCATACAGAATACCACGGCCATACAGTTCCGGCTATTCAAGCATCATAGTGAACATAAATGAAGCACAAAGGATCGGTTTAGTTTACGAAGGCTGAGATGTAGGAGAGACAAAGGACTGCATCACACCAAACATGCTATGCAGCCGCTGTCTGACACCGGGCATGGACCAATAACTAATACGTACAATGACCGCATAATAGTGTGATGTTGTTGCTACCACACCGCAAGGAGTCCTTCCTTGGAATGACTGATTGCAGGTGTGGTCACTGATCAGAGCCATTGCATAAAGTCTTCTGACAAAACTATACAAAATATTCCTTTAGGGCTCAATAAATAAATGCATGATATACATTATACTGAACTAATAAGGGACAGGGATATACCTGATCAATACAACATATTTATAATATGTTATAAGATAAATGATTTCTGTGATCTTCTTCCGAACGTAATGGCGAATGCGCCGAAACACTGTAAAAGTGTGTGTTAGTCCACATGCAGGGGTCAAACATGCAAAAGAGGTTAATTCCAACCAATCAGACAACTCCCAAACCAATTAATATCAAATAAATCCTCACTGATTGGCTAATATTCAAAACTTAAAGTAAAACTTTGACATTTCGTACACCCGGAAGTAATAAACAATAACAACTGACGGACAAGACAGTTCACCGCGGACAAGACAATACTACGGATATGACAGTTCACCGAAACTAAGTGTTTTAGATAAAAAGCACATCGGTGACATTCTCCCCTGCCAGGTAAAAATGTCTCCTGACATTTTCAATTATAAATAAGTAAAAACAGTCACTACAATTCAAATAATATATGCATACCATGCATCACAGCTGAGTTACTTGTGCAACATAGGCGGAAAAAAAAATGAGTCGATCCCGACTCAATTGAACTAGTAATTAATGTGCAATTGTTTACCAGTACTTCAAAGCAGTTCAAGTGTGGTTTGAAATCAACCTACAACCTGACACACTTGTTGCTTATTAAATTGCACTGAAAACACAAAGTTCATACCTCCACTGAAATGAAATAAGCTATTTTCACAAGTTATACCCATTCTGTCAGCATGGTATGTCAACTCAATTATAACTTATGCCACGAATAGGTGACATTCTCCCCTGCACAGCACAGCAAAATTAAAAACAATTAAAATAAAGTGGAATTACACATAAAAAATTTCAACTTTGTCCTTATCAACAGCTGTAAGCTGATTCACCACCCACTCTCCGTATCTATCTGGCGGTACACGAATGCGTCGGGATCTTCTAGGCGGAGGGGATAATCCAGGTACAGAAGAGGGATTATGTACAGAAGGGGAAACAGAATGGGAAACAGAAGGAGAGACAGAATGATTAGTTTCACTCTGTACTGAACTTCCCATTGTAGGATAAGCTTCTGCACCTGAACCCGAAATAAAAATTGACGTATCCTGGTCAGATCTGGTATCCTGGATAGTAATAGGGGAATTTAAGGGTACACTGTTTGTTGTAGTTGCAGACTTTGAAGACTGCTCAAGTATATTCCTTTTTTGAGGAATTACATATCTGGGTATAGCAAGACTGACTGAATCAGAGGTATCTGAATCAGACTCTTCAGAGCCAGAGGGCACTGAAGGAGCTTGTATACCAGATTTTCGTTTAGGTCCTGATGTTTTATCTACAGAAATATCTGTATGTGATGGTATTGCCGAAAATGGCAACAACATATTTCTGTGTAGTGTTCTTACAGTAGAATCACTACCATCCTTTTGAACCTTGTAAACTGGCACATTTGCATTTGGAATGTCAATTACAGTGTAAGGACGTTTTTCCCATTTATCGGCCAGTTTGTGTTTACCCTTTAAACCAACCAGTCTGACCAGAACTTTATCGCCAATATCAAGAGTGGCCTCTCTGACTTTTAGGTCGTATTGTGCTTTGTTGCGCTCCGCACATTTCTGTGCTTCTTTGGAGGCAACCTTGAAAGCAAACTGAAGTCTCTTCTTCAGTTTTGAGGCATACTGTTCCCTAGAAGAACCAGTAGACTCCACAGTAGAAGTAATACCTAAAACGGCATCTATAGCTAGACGTGGATGTCTACCGAACATAAGAAAAAATGGAGTGTAGCCTGTGCTGTCATGCCTAGTGGAATTGTATGCATGGACCAACGGAGCAACATATGTTTTCCAATCTTCCTTTTGATGATCTTCTAATGTGCCCAACATATTTAAAAGGGTCTGGTTGAACCTTTCCACCATACCATTCCCCATAGGGTGGTATGGTGTGGTTCTAGACTTATCTACGCCTGCAATTTTACAGAGTTCTTTTATCACACTACTTTCAAAGTTTCTTCCCTGGTCGCTATGTATCCGAGCAGGGAAGCCGTAGTGGACAATAAAATTGTCAAATAAAACTCTTGCGGTGGTTTTGGCAAGTTGGTTCCTTGTCGGGAAAGCCTGGGCATATCTTGTAAAATGGTCGGTAATGACCAAGATATGTTCTTGACCACCTTTTGACCTCTCTAACGACAAGAAATCAATGCAAACCAATTCCATTGGTTGATGAGTTTGTATGTTAACTAACTCTGCACTGGGCCTTGGATTAGACTTACGTCTTATACAATTAAAACAAATTTTGACCTTATTGTCTACATCAGACTCTAAACATGGCCAATAAAACCTTGAACGGACCAGCGAAAGTGTACGGTCTCGGCCTTGATGACCGAAGTCGTCATGTAAGTGTTTTAGAATATTTTTTCTAAAACTTGAAGGGACAACTAACTGGCGTACCTGTTGACCATCCAATACAGTAGACCTGTATAAAATATGATCAACAAGATTCAGTTTATTCCACTCCCTTGTATACTTTAAAACTTCTGGGTTTTCACTCTGGCGTTCAATATCTTGAGAACAAACCCCTGAATTCAAAAGGTGAATAACTCTATGTAGAGTTTTATCAGAGCTTTGTTCCTTAGCCCAGTCAACATTGCTGAACTCCGTTGAGTCCAGAAATTGATCTGATGAATCTGGAGATTCAACAGCATCTATATGATTTGAAACAGTAAGTGTTTCAACATAAGGGCAGGCCTCCCTTTTTACAGTATATGCCTGACAAATTGCTTTAATAGCATCAGGAAACATAGTCTCCTGCGGGCGTCTAGAAAGACCGTCAGCATCTCCGTTGGACCTTCCACTTCTATAAACAAGTTTAAAATCAAAGCTACTCAAGGCAGCTAGCCACCTATGTCCAGTCGCGTCCAACTTGGCCGACGTAAGTACATAGGTCAAGGGGTTGTTGTCTGTACAGACAGTAAAATGATTACCATATAGGTAATCATGAAATTTGTCTGTTATAGCCCACTTAAGGCATAAAAATTCCAGCTTATGAGCTGGGTAGTGTTTTTCACTACTTCGCAAACCCCTACTTGCATAGGCTATCACCCTTTCTATACCATCTTGCTCCTGGTATAAAACAGCACCTAAGCTTTCTAATGAAGCATCGGTGTGCAGGATAAATGGTTTTTTAAAATCGGCATATGCCAGAATGGGTGGTGAGGACAACTTATCCTTTAAAGTGCTAAAAGCATTTTGCTGAGTTTCACCCCATTCCCAGGGAACACCATTCTTCTTCCTGCTCTTTGCAGTCGACGGTTTGTGCGTCGGATGACCAACTAAGAGATCATTCAAAGGTTTTACAATCTTTGCGTAATCTTTAATGTAACGCCTATAATAACCTGTAAATCCCAAAAATGATCTCAAGGTTTTAATGTTAGTGGGGATAGGCCAAGAGACAAGAGCCTCTATCTTTTCAGGGTCTGTTTCGACTCCACTCTCACTAACAACATGGCCAAGATATTTGACACTGCCCTTGAAGAACTCGCATTTTGATGGCTTCAATTTTAAACCGTGCTGGTGCAGTCTACTAAAAACTGCCTCTAGACGAGTTAAATGTTCCTCAAACGTTGAGGAGAAAATAAGTATGTCATCAAGGAATATTAGACATTCCTTGAGATTCATGTCTCCCATGCAGCGTTCCATGAGGCGTTGAAAACTTGCAGGGGCATTGGTTAATCCAAACGCCATTCTGTTACATTCAAAGAAACCCATATTACCTACAGTGAATGCGGTCTTATATTTATCTTGTTCCTCAATTTCAACTTGCCAGTAACCACTGCGCAAGTCTAATTTTGAGAAATATTTAGACCCGATTAGTGTATCGATGGTATCATCTATACGGGGAAGAGTGTAAGCGTCACGTACTGTCCGTTTATTGAGTTTGCGAAAATCAATACAAAATCTTAGACTTCCATCTTTTTTTCGGACAAGTACAACATTTGAAGAATATGGACTTTCGGAGGGTCTGATGGCATCAGCCTCTAACATCTCCTTCAAATGGACTCTTACTTCCTCGTACATAGCAGGCGGGATCCTACGATATGGTTCTTTGAATGGTGTATCGTCAGTTAACTTAATATGATGTTTAATCAAGTCTGTTTTCCCTAAGTCAGTGGGACCAGTTGAAAATACACCAGACCATTTATTAAGTAACTGCTTGGCTTCAACAAGTTCATCTTCGGACAGATTATTTGTATCAATCTGTACATTTAAATTACTTGGAGAATCACATGATTCATGTTCCTGTTTCCTGGAAGGATCAGGAGTCCAAGAATCTACTACATTAACCTTAGTTAATGAGCATAAGATGGACTTGGGAGGTATTTCTATTGTTCGAGCTGATAAATTACATACTCGAACAGGAACTCTCACTGTAGTATGCTGGCCTTTAAGGGATACAAGTCTTGGGCATATGGTAAGACTGCCAGACAGTGAACCATTAATATGTTCGGTAATAGCAGTGTCAACATGGTCAACATTTCTAACTATGCCATGCAATGTTTTGACCTCTCCTGGTCCTACACGTATGCTATAGTTGCATGTTGTTTTAACACGAATTGTTTCATCACACAAACGTTCAAATGCCATATCCCATTCTTGAGGAACTTCCTCTGAACATCTGTTCTCTTTACATAAACGTAAAATATTTGTGCCAATAATAATTGGTACTTGTCTGTTGTACTCTGTGTCTTCAACAACAAGTAATGGCACAGTAAATGTTTGGTTACCCAAAGCAGGAATTAAAATATCTGCTTCTATATAACCTTTGTAAGGTAGTTGGCCACCTCCAGCACTAAAAACCGATAGACCGAACTAGGTAATGTCCTGCAGTGGAAGCAGAGGATCTAACGACTTATAAAACGATTCCGCAACCGAAGAAATCATTGAGCCAGAGTCAATGAGACAAGTCGCTTCAGTACCGCAAACACAAATCTTACCTTCATTGGCTTTGCCAACCATGCGGTCAATCAAAGAGGACTGAATGTTCCCTGGGCTTTTCATACTCGAAATGCGTTCTTCTTCTGTGCGCCCATCAACAGAAGAAGTTAGAAGTTTAAATGGCCACTCTCAGAGTTGCCACCACGAGTAGCGCCACGGCCGCTAGCGCCACCCCGGTAGCCACCGCGAGAATAACCACCTCTATTTGGACCATAATTATTTCCAAAACTACCGCGGTTATTCAGATAGTTACCGCGATTACTATAACCACGTCCAGTACCGCGAGGAAAATTACGCGAATAACCTCTGCCTCCACCACGTTGCACCTGAGTATTATAGGAGGGTGGAGTTTGATGCTGTGCCTCCAGTTTCTGCTCTAGACTTTTCATTCTACCCATTAATTCAGTTATCTGTTTCAACAATGAGGTGTCAGGCTCTGCACTGGCAGATGCCTGACCACTCTGTTGTTGAGCAGCTTTAGATTTTGTTGCTGGTCTAGAGCCAGAAACTTCCTCTTGCTCCACTTTTCTTATCTCTTTTAAAAGAGTTTGAAAATCTCCTATGGTGTCATATAAATGACGAGTGGAGTTTCTTAATTGTTGGCTGCGTAAACCAGTCCAAAATTTACTGCACAACATTGAATCTTTGGCGGCAATGCCAATATGACCACTGCGTATGGCTCGAGACAATATCTGTTATAATGATATGGGTACCCATCAATGTTTTCTAACTCAGTTGTAAAATAATTGTAGTATGGACAGCCAGCATTGTCAGTATAGTATGGGCAGTCATTGTTGTTCATAACCATTTTGTGTACAGTTAGATTTTTTCCCCTTTTTAATGCATTTCTGTGATCAGGTTTTTTTTTTTTGTCTCCTTCTCTTTTACACTGCATGCTTAACTGATAGCAATACTTACAACTCTCTGATGTGTGCTGTTACTAATGTGTGGGTGAATTTCAGATATTTTAGGTGAAAAGTGATTTTTTTGTGTCCCCAGATTTCTTGAAATTATTTTTTCTGGTTGTTGTAGATATCTCTCTTTGGGAAGTTATGAGCAAAGCAAAATTAGAGAAATTTATCCAAAGACCCCTGATTTTCGATGGTGTGATAAAGAGTCATCCTATTTTGATATCAGATAGCAAAGGTTTCAATTTGTCACCTCATGCTGATTTTTAGCTCACCTGAGCACGAAGTGCTCAAGGTGAGCTTTTGTGATCAGTCTTTGTCCGTCGTCCGTCGTCCGTCGTCCGTGCGTGCGTCCGTCCGTCGTCAACTTTTGCTTTAAACAACTTCTTCTCCAAAACTGCTAAACAGATTTTGAAATAATTTCACAGGAATATTCCTTGGGTGACCCTCTACCAAAATTGCTCAAATCGTTCCGCTCGTGTGAACAAGATGGCCGCCAGAGCTAAAAATAGAAAAACCTATAAACGACTTCTCCTCCTTAACCAGTGCAAGGATTTTGATATAATTTCACAGGAAGGTTCCTTGGCTGACCCTCTACCAAAATTGCTCAAATTGTTCCACTCAGGTGAACAAGATGGCTGCCAGAGCTAAAAATAGAAAACCCTTTAAATGACTTCTTCTCCTTAACCAGTGGATGGATTTTGAAATTATTGCACAGGAATGTTCCTTGGGTACCCCTCTACTAAAATTGCTCAAACCGTTCCACTCGGGTGAACAAAATGGCCGCCAGAGCTAAAAATAGAAAAACCTTTAAACGACTTCTTCTCCTTAACCAGTGGATGGATTTCGAAATTACTTCACAGGAAAGTTCCTTGGATGACCCTCTACCAAAATTGCTCAAAATGTTCCGATCGGGTGAACAAGATGGCCGCCAGAGCTAAAAATAGAAAAACCTTTAAACGACTTCTTCTCCTTAACTAGTGGATGGATTTTTAAATTACTTCACAGGAATGTTCCTTGGGTGACCCTCTACCAAAATTGCTCAAACCGTTCCGCTCGGGTGAACAAGATGGCCGACAGAGCTAAAAATAGAATAACCTTTTAACGACTTTTACTCCTTAACCTGTGGATGGATTTTGAAATTATTTCACTGGAATGTTCCTTGGGTGACCCTTTACCAAAATTGCTCAAAATGTTCCGCTCTGGTGAACAAGATGGCTGCCAGAGCTAAAAAACAGAAAAACCTTTAAACGACTTCTTCTCCTTAACTAGTGGATGGATTTTGAAATTACTTCACAGGAATGTTCCTTGGGTGACTCTCTACCAAAATTGCTCAAACCGTTCCGGTCGGGTGAACAAGATGGCCGCCAGAGCTAAAAATAGAATAACCTTTAAACGACTTTTTCTCCTTAACCAGTGGATGGATTTTGAAATTACTTCACAGGAATGTTCCTTGGGTGACCCTCTACCAAAATTGCTCAAACCGTTCCACTCTGGTGAACAAGATAGGCTGCCAGAGCTAAAAATAGAAAAACCTTTAAACGACTTCTTCTCCTTAACCAGTGGATGGATTATGAAATTATTTGACAGGAATGAGGTTTGAGGTTTTTAGCTGTGGTGGCCATCATGCTCAGTTAAGCAAAATATTTTGAGCAATTTTGTTAGAGGGTCACTCATGGAACATTCCTATAAAATTGCTTCCTTTTAGAGACAGATGGCTTTTGAAACTTTTGGCCCCCACCCACCTTGGCTGCAAGGTGCTTCTACAGGAGTATTGGTAAACCACTTTGAAGGTCTTAGCCTGTCCAGGCAAAGTGGTGCGAGTGGAACCATCTGTGCATTTAAACCCCATTGGTTTCATTGGGCGGCAGGGATTGAGATGTCATTTCATCAAAAAATGACTTCTACATGTACTTCTCAAAATGACTTCTGCTCCTAAACAGGCAGACTGATTTTGAATTAATTTCACAGAAATGGTCTTTGGGTCCAACCAAAATTGCTCAAACCCTCCACACCATATATTACCCACAATTCTGTTTGTACAATATGGATCAGGTGAGCGATCCAGGGCCATCATGGCCCTCTTGTTTGAAAGAGTTTCATTATAATCTTGAAATTCAGTGTAAAGCAGGTGCTAATTTTCCATATTATTATCATTGGTTATGCCGGAATTTAAAATGGAAAGTCAATTCTCATAGCAGTATTGTTTTGTATGTGTTTCTTGGCACCTGTGATTTAACATATAAGTCTGGACGTGCAATTCAGTTACGTCATTCTGATGATAAAAAGGCCCTTCAATATTTTCACAATCAGATAGAGAGATATTTATTATTAGTGTCAAAGTACCCTACTGTAAGAATTGTTTTCTTAGAAATACCACCCTATTCAATTGTGACTTGGAATGAGATAAAGGGAGTAAAGAATCCTGAATCCTATCATAAACAAGATCTGGATCTCACCAGACGAGTCCGTCTTGTTAATCAATACATTCAATCTGTCAATGACTACCTGAATGTAAAGTCACCCAGATTTACTTTGGATTTATTGAAATTCAGAAAGGATAAAGGAAAAAAGCAAAGAAGAACACTGAATTTTTCAAATTATAAGGATGGTGTTCATCCCTCCCCCTTGTTAGCACGGTGTTGGATGAAGCGCATTATTGCAGTAATTTTGACGGATTGTGCATAATTTGTTTTTTTCTGTTGTGTAGCATTACTTAGCATTAAATCGGGAAGGACAAGACCTAACCATTTACCCGGTCTGTTTTTGCTGCACTGCAGTTCTTGCTCATTGTGCCGATCTGTTATTTGTTGTTTTTTTTTTATCTGCATCTTGCTAACAGGGAATTTGAAAATCAGTCATTTTTAATGTGTCCATCATTTATTTTTTTCTTTTTGTAAAAATTTTTTTTCTCTCTCTTGAAGTTCTTCAGTGAAAAAAAAAATGGCAAATGAAACTGGTAAAGCTGGTGATGCAAAGTAGAAGTAAAACAAAGATCAGGAATTGATACAATTAACTTACTCCACCCATAAAAGACACCAAAGGGAAAGAAATACAAACATTAAGCGACCAGACCATAATGGAAACCTAAACAATGGAAGGCCACAAGGACAGTTACTTTCCCACAAAATGGCCATATGGCCATCCAAAATTAAAAGACACAAGTGAGACATACAGTAAGTAACAAACAACAACATAAACAAATCGCCACAGAAGAGCCGCCTTGGAACGGTCAGTGGAAGATTTCCACTGGGGGGCTTAAATCGATTTTGTTTCAAAGTCTGATTTGAAACAATCTATAGATCAGGTGAATGCCAGTCCTGACTATAGAGTAGTGACAAAAACGGAATACAATATGTTACTGGCTCTTGCAGGAAAAATTCCAAGAAATCCAAATCCAATGGATCCATCCTCTAGTACTCCTAGACCTGCCAAAGCTGATGGAGCAAAATCAAAGTTGTCTTTTGATCCCCCCTGGTTTCTCTCCCATTCCCAGACACCAACATAATCAGAATATTGTAAATAGTTCTGCTATTTTAAATGCTACAGCAAATACCCCATCATTCCCAATTCCCAAATTGCCCTTTTTCAGTGGAAGTGATCAGTTGCAGAAGGGTGATACCACATACGAAGTATGGAACTTCGAGGTAAAGTGCCTCCAGAATGCACACTTTCTGCCTGATCATATTATTCTTCAAGCAATGCGCAATTCTCTTAAAGGTGAAGCCAGGAGCATGCTTGTTTCCCTTGGAGAATATGCCACCATTGATGAAATTTTAGAACGTTTGGATGGTTTTTACGGCAATGTTAGTACACCTGAAACATTAATTCAATCGTTCTATAGTGACTTCCAAAAAGAGAATGAATCTATTGTTTCATACGGCTTGCGTTTGGAACAGATAATACCAAACGCAAGCCGTATGAAACAATACACAAACTGTACACAAAATGGTTATGAACAACAATGACTGCCCATACTATACTGACAATGCTGGCTGTCCATACTACAATTATTTTACAACTGAGTTAGAAAACATTGATGGGTACCCATATCATTATAACAGTACTGGCTGCCCATACCTTTTACAGAAAAATACCTATTCAAAACAGTATTGGCTGCCCATACTTTTCCTATAACACAATCTGTGCTGTATTATACTCAGAATGCCGGCTTTGACCCTGTTTGCGCTAACAAATATTATTTTGGTAATGCAAACATGGTCGATTCTGCAGAAATTTGTTTTAAAAAATCAAGGACATATAAACATGATGAAGACAAGAATAAAATGTCAATGAAAAATATCACAGATACATAATATTGCATTTAACTGGCTGCCCATACCTTTTACAGAAAAATACCTATTCAAAACAGTATTGGCTGCCCATACTTTTCCTATAACACAATCTGTGCTGTATTATACTCAGAATGCCGGCTTTGACCCTGTTTGCGCTAACAAATATTATTTTGGTAATGCAAACATGGTCGATTCTGCAGAAATTTGTTTTAAAAAATCAAGGACATATAAACATGATGAAGACAAGAATAAAATGTCAATGAAAAATATCACAGATAGAAATTGTCTCAGTAGAGCATCCGGATGTCCATTATTGAAAATGCAGAAAACGGGAAGTTTCTGTCCAAATATATTTATGACCACAGTATCACAGTGTTGAATGAGCTCAATTATCCAGTAATGCACCTGAGATGAACCATTTTTCTCCCATAATGCAGTTTATGTGTCGACACAAAAGATAATCACTGTTGACGGAAAAACGACTCCGGGGCCTTGGCTGTGACCAGAATACCCTTCATTTTATTCAGATGTTGTGGGTGTTTAGTTGTTGGGCGCCACTGTCACACAAGACTCTCTCCTCATAGACAGATCAAGACAAGTTCATGTTCGATGATAATTTATTGATGAAGAAGAAGAAGGGCATCCTAAAAATAAATAAAATGCGCATATCTACTATCGGGTAATACCAAGAATAACTGATATAGCGCTACAGCTGCTTTCAAAGAAGCTGTAAACTATATGACATCATTTTAGGATGATAACTGGGACATAAATGATTGATGGGATGATCTTGATGAAATAAAATGAACATCATGCCAGTATGCACATACATCTGTACACGGTGCGTGTTATTTATATGCAGCAGCATACAGAATACCACGGCCATACAGTTCCGGCTATTCAAGCATCATAGTGAACATAAATGAAGCACAAAGGATCGGTTTAGTTTACGAAGGCTGAGATGTAGGAGAGACAAAGGACTGCATCACACCAAACATGCTATGCAGCCGCTGTCTGACACCGGGCATGGACCAATAACTAATACGTACAATGACCGCATAATAGTGTGATGTTGTTGCTACCACACCGCAAGGAGTCCTTCCTTGGAATGACTGATTGCAGGTGTGGTCACTGATCAGAGCCATTGCATAAAGTCTTCTGACAAAACTATACAAAATATTCCTTTAGGGCTCAATAAATAAATGCATGATATACATTATACTGAACTAATAAGGGACAGGGATATACCTGATCAATACAACATATTTGAAATATGTTATAAGATAAATGATTTCTGTGATCTTCTTCCGAACGTAATGGCGAATGCGCCGAAACACTGTAAAAGTGTGTGTTAGTCCACATGCAGGGGTCAAACATGCAAAAGAGGTTAATTCCAACCAATCAGACAACTCCCAAACCAATTAATATCAAATAAATCCTCACTGATTGGCTAATATTCAAAACTTAAAGTAAAACTTTGACATTTCGTACACCCGGAAGTAATAAACAATAACAACTGACGGACAAGACAGTTCACCGCGGACAAGACAATACTACGGATATGACAGTTCACCGAAACTAAGTGTTTTAGATAAAAAGCACATCGGTGACAATACAATTAACTGTCTTTGGCAATTATCTACCCGTGAGTATAATGCCTGAAATGTTAAATCTGAAATTGTTATAATCTTGTCAAAAAGTACTTTTTTCATCATTAAAACTTCAATATGCTTGTAACATCTTGTCAAATACAATGCATGAAAACTGTAAGAGAAGTTAAGTAGATGACTTTCCTTCTTTATAGAAGACTAATTGAAGATTAACTCAAACATTTTGCTAACGGCAAGGCAAGTTTTTTAGTTTTTAGCCGAAGGCTCCTGGATAGCTTATATGATAGGTAGTGGTCCGTTGTGGTCGAGAATTTATAGATGTATATTTTGTATTAGCCTGTACAAATATGACAGCAAATATGGGCTTGTACAAATGCAATAGCAATTCTGTGCCAGCGCTCTGCCCACTGAGCCTTTGTTTGTGTGAAAGCTAATACTTGTTATGGTTTGCTTTTTACTTCTTGTGAAAGCTTATACTTGTTGTTACATAAAAATATAAAGGACGGCCTGCATTGTGGGTAACTAATGGCTGTACTTCTGTGTTAAACCCATGTCTAAAATGTCTATGCCCATGGGTGTAGACAACCAAATTCAACAAGGAATCCAAACAGTGCAGATGGAATGGTAAACAGTGTAGCCCTGATCAGACTCATCTGGGTCTGCTCTGCTTAATTAGGCCTGTTTGTCCCTTAGGATCATTTCATTATCTAACTTCTTTGGTGACTGCCATCTCCGACAAACGAGATTATGGCAAGCCATTTTACTATTTTTTATGGAATGCAGATATCTTATTATCATATAAGATATCTTATATGTTATATAAGATTATGATATCTAATTTATATCTTATGTAACATTCACTGAGGATATGGCCAAATGTGACAGACTCAGTATAAGAAGATAGATTATTAGATATATCTGATATGCCAATTAAGATCTATTATTTACCAATATAAACAAGATGTATAATATATAAGATATCTGATATGTTACGTAAGATATATGCTACGCTAAATATCTTCTTTAGTATGTTAGATATTTAGCATATCAGATATATGTTTTGAACAGCATATTAATTTAAACTAGATTGTATTTTCAGACATAGAAAGTGGCCCTTTTTTTCAAAGAAAATTTTGTGCATTATGCAGTGCTTTTTTGGTGCTGCCATTGAAAAAGTCAAGAATACATATACTGTAGTGGGGGTTAGCAGCTAACCCCGTGCCAGGCACGGACTTAGCTGCTAACCCCCATTACAGTATATGTATGGGGTTAGTAGCTAAGTCTGTGCCTGGCACGGGGTTAGCAGCTAACCCCGTGCCAGGCACAGACTTAGCTGTTAACCCCGTGCCAGGCACGGACTTAGCTGCTAACCCCCACTACAGTATATTTATTTTTGACTTTTTCAATGGCAGCACCAAAAAAGCATTGCATAATGCACAAGATTTTCTTTGAAAAAAAAAAGTGTCACTTTTTATGTCTGAAAATACATTCTAGTTTAAATTAATATGCTGTTTTTGGTAAATAAGATTTCTTAATTGGCAAATCAGATATTTAACACGTTAGGTATCTAATATGTTATATATAGGATATCTAATTTAACATATAAGATACCTTATATCGGCCCCCGCCCATAGGGGCTTGAAGAAATATATGGGCTGCATGATGCTTCCACGCAGAGCTGAATCCGTCCCACACACTAGTACTGGTAAACTGCTTAGAGGATCTAAGCCTGTCAAGGAACTGCGGTGCGAGGCGGACTGTCCCTGCTAATAAACCCTATTGGTTTCATTGGGCGACAGGGCTTGAGATGTCATATCATCTCAATGTCGGGGAAAAGTCCCACAAAATTGGAAGCAGCGCCTCCAAAATGACCTTTACAGTGTTGACGGGGACGTTAAACCTCAAATCAAACAAAAGATAGCTTATATATCATATCAGATATCTGAATTGCAGAATTAAATAAGATATCTCATATATGATATAAGATATCTACTTTAGGGTATAAGATATTTGTAATATCAGATATCTTATATCCTATATAAAATATCTTATATAGGATATAAGATATCTTATATCCTATATCAGATATCTGATATAATACATGATGATTAGATATCTACATTCCATAATAAATATAAAAATTGCTTGCCATACGAGACAGTAATTAAGGAGGGTCGCGCATAATTGACTCTGCCGTAATCAAGTTCGAATTTTTACCTCAAAATGATTTTTGTTTCTATTTAGTTTTCAAAGTATTTTCTGAGGTTTTTGTAACATTTATTAACCATTGCAATGTGCATTTTGTTTTAAATTATTTTGCGACTTCATAGACTACTTTCCGGTCTAGTCCGCATGGCTGGAAGCACAGGAAAATAGAGGGATAAACAGACTAACCCTGTATTTTTCCAGCTACTGGTTTGTTTCCTCCGATTGCAGCCCATCAGCTGTCCATGGCAAATCTGAACTCTCTTTAACGCACGATGTTTACTTTATTTTTCCATTGGTGTCAAAAATATAGCCTCGAAGAGTCTATCAGTTCACATATTCCACGGCCATACTTGGTCAACACAAACAAAACAATGAATCAATAGTGGCGTTTACTTTAGTTTGCGTGACGTCATATATATGGAAAGAAAACACTGCCATATTTGATAACTAAAAGTGCAGACTGTAATGCCTGGCAGCGCACAATATTCTATTAACTGTCAGTCGCAGTCTCAGGTTCAATTACTGTTAAGCCATCTCAGTGAACAAATAGCCTGTGCCAGCACCCATAATTAGGATCTTGCACTCAACAGGTGTAGGCCTACTGGTAAACTGCTTAGAGGATCTAAGCCTGACCAGGCAAAGCGGTGCGAGTCGGCCTGTCCATGTTAATAAACTCTATGGGTTCAATTGGCGGCGGGGTTTTAGTTGACATTTCATCTTATGGTCGGGTAAATGTCCCACAAAATTGGAAGCGACGTCTCCAAAATGACCTTTACAGTGTTGACGGGGACGTTAAACCTCAAATCAAACAAACAATAATCAAGCATAAGCAAAAGGGTGTACAAGAAAAAATCCCTTTGATCTGTTTCGAATATAAAGATGATGGTTTAGGTTGTGCCACACGGAGCCTTTGTATGCCCACACATCCACCATCATAACAGAATTTTGTCAATGTACGGCTCCAGCCAATCGGGCTGCATGATGCTTTCACGCAGAGCTGAAACCGACCGCACGTGAGAACTAGTAAACCGCTTAGAGGGTCTAAACCGGCCCAGGAAAATGGGTCCGAGTCGGACCGTCCATGCATATAAACCCTATTGGTTTCGTTGAGCGGTAGGGCTTGAGATGTCATCTTAACGCCAACATAATATTGGTCATTTTGGAGAGGTTACTTCCCAATTTGTGGGTCTTTTTACCCGACATTGAGATGAAACCTGACAGCCAGTGAAACCAATCTATATGTTTATAAGGACCGTCCGTCTTGCACCACTTTACCTGGGCAGGGCGGTCTACTCGTACTCATGTTTGATTGGGTTAGTATCATGCAGCACAATCTTTTTCTTCAAGGCCAGTTCGGGGCTATCATGCATTGTATAGACTATATATATGAGAAGTTTTTGGGCGACGCCTTTGAAGTGGTGTAGCACACTGAAGTGATTCAGCTATGATTACAAAGCCCCCCCCCCCACCCCACCCCAGCACAGAACTCGCATGGCACAATGATGAAATGCATTAGGCTGAGAAAAGAGCCTTGAGGAACACCGACCTTCTATTCGAATTCTTCAATGGAACCAACACAAAAACACATACGGCTCCGCGAATTAGTATGTGTATACACCCACTGGACCATTCGAACATGCCACTCCTCCACTTCAAATTTTCTCTGTGCCTCCCAGATGACTTTCCGAGACACTCAACCAAATGCCTTCTCAAGGTCCACGAAAGCCACTATGTGGGAATGCAACTGCCGTTTTGGCTTTCGCTAGTGATGTTTCCATTACGGTCTAGTTATTCATGTTCGTGGTTCTTTCCCTTTTAGTGTGTCTGATCGGAGGTATTGGGTAATTGTATCGATTCCAGGTCATTGTCATCACTTCTATCCACTTTCGGAAAGTAAAAGGATAACTAATCTCACCTCCCTTTCACAGTTTGCATAAACAGGCAATAGATAATTAAATAGCGTTTCCGGTCAATATGGCATGAAAAAAAAAAAACTTGTCAAAATTATAGAAAAAAAAATAATTAGAAGTGTTTCTACTTTCCCTATAACGTTGGCAGGAACTGAAATGGGAAAAAGTGAATTTTTATATTCTTTTGCATCAGCTTATTGTATTTTTTTATTTTATTTTATTTTTTATCAATTTCAACCCATTTCATTAGGGGGTGGGGTAATAAATTGTCAAAAAAGAAAACTAAAAATGTATAATATTGTTTCCCAGGTATATTAATAACATACATCTGACATTGTTTGAACGTCTGCGACAATGTTAATGGCTTCATATCTTTTAAACATGAACAAAACGACAATATGGCTATATCAGAACATGCATTTTTTGGCCAGAAAAATCCAATTTTCACACCATAAAACTTATAAATGAAATTGTGTTTCACTTCTAATGAAATACTTTGATTCATATCACATTAAGGAAGCAAAGTATGTGCAATAATAAAGGTATAATCCTTGTTCTTGTCATTTAAACAATATCTTAAATATTTTTTTAGCCATTTTTATTGGGGGGTGGGATAATTTTTTCTGCAATATTTCTCTCAGATATCTGGTGACATGGTCAAATATCACGCCTATTTCGTGTATCTAACATTATTACACAATATATGTGAAAATAAGAAAAATCTAAAGACGAAAAATGCATTCTTTTTTCAAATATAGCGAAAATTGCATCTCAAAACAGGAAAACATGCAGAAAAGGACATTTGTAAATAGGTGTTTCGACAAAAATCTGTGAAAGAGTTTGTCTTTCACACATAGGTACGCAAACATGACATTATCCTGCATTGTGGTTTTTTTAACCAAACTTGGAAATATTGTTTTAAACAATTGTTATCGACAATTTGTCAATGACTGGGGTAATTATTGAAACATTCGATAAATTCGAAAACAGTACCCATCTTTAAGGCTAAAAAGCTCGAGAAAAAGCCTGGTGTGCCTATATTTTTATACCGGCAAACGAGTGCAGAGATTTCAAGCTACAAAATATAAGCAAATAAAAAAAATCTAAAGAGAAAAGAATTACTCCCCACCCTCCTTAAATTAAGTCAGCTTTTTCTGCTTTTATGTTGACTTAAAAATGTAAGACCTTCTGATGCTAAATCAACTTTGGCTGATGTGCAGTTCATAATATTGTCCAGAAGTGATTCCCACATTGTCTTTTTACAGCTTTAGGTCGAAATTGCAATTATCTGTTTGTCTAAATTGAGGTTTTACATCCTGTCAACACTTGAGGTCATTTTGGAGACACTTTAACTTGCTTCCGATTTTATTTTATTGGACTTTTATCTGACATTGAGATATACACCTGTGGACACAAATCCGTTCAAACTTTGGTGAGTTTCATTTCATTTTGATCTGATGTTTCATTCATTATTTCCTTACGTCCTATCATTCCACTGCAAGACAGAAATAAATTCAGAACACAAAGTGTTGTACATTTCATTGTAAACCTTGCACTGTCCAATCAGAATACATCTGGTATGTCAGCCAGATCTAGAAATGGAAAAAAAGTACTTGCCACAATAAGACCAATCAATGTATATTTCTTGATCCAGTTTTAGACAAGTTTGATGAATGACATTTGGCTTGTCAAACTAACTTGATGCAAAGAGATTCATTGAAAGGTACCTCATCGGAGTTTGAACGCTTTTGTTTCCACAGGTGTAATGACATCTCAGGCCCTGTCATCCAAACGAACAAAAGGGGTTTATATGTAGCTACAGTTGGACTGGCACCACTTTACTGGCACCAGTACTCATGTGCTGTCTGTTTCAGCTCTGCATGGAAGCATCAAGTAGCAGATTTTATTTTTCCAAGCCCTGATGGGCGGGGACCCACATTGCAATTATTATCCTGACTTCCGGTCATGTTATATAGGATTTGTTGAGAAGATAGTCAGACAGGGGTTTCATTAAGAGGTAGGTGGTGGGGATTTCCCCCTTCTACATAGGCATCACCCCCATGCTACTTTTGATAAAGTTGTATAGGGTAAAATAAAAATAACATTGAATATCATCCACAAATATCATCCACAAGTTTGTATTTTGCCTTGAAATCCAGATGCCAAAAAGTTATTGAAACTGTTAGTCAGATACTGATAGTGACTGATCTGGTTGAGATACCGGTAATTAAATTTTGTCATCGCGACATAGGCCTTGGTGTGTTGTGGCCAAAAAATGTTACATATATTATTATCATTTGACATTTTGGTTAAATACACATGGATGTGTGTGTGGAACAAGTAGTAGAAAGCCTGATAGATCATAGGGGCGCCGGCCTCGGTAGCTCAATTGGATGTGCAACTGACTGGTGATCAGGAGGACCCTGGTTCGATACCTGCCGGGGTCAGGAACATTCTTTTGTGGAGATTGATCATGAAATCTTTTCTACGGTCATTCTCTCCGATCCGCTGATTCAAGAACGGCAGTTGACAGTTACTTGCAAAAGAATGTGCACTGTACTGGTTAACTTCTTACATATAAGCCTGTCCAGGAAAAGTGTTGATAGGCAAACTGACAGACTCAAAAATGATCTAAAATAGTGTTGACTGGGCCATTAAACTTCAAAACAAGGTTGGGTGGCAAATTCCACCCCCGGTATTTACCAGTGGCATTTACCGGTATTTACCGGACTGGAAAATACTCATCAAGTGGTAAATACTGGCAAATACAGTAGAATCTCGGTGATTCGAACGCCGATTTTTCGAAACTACCGATTTTTCGAAGACGACTGGCGGTCCCAACATTTTTCTCTATAAGTTATTGCAAAAATATTACCGATTTTCGAATTTAGATTTTTCGAAAAATTCGATTTTTCGAACAGTTTCGTCGGTCCCAATCAAAGAAATTCTTATTAAAATCCCCTGTTTAATTCAAAATATTACTTGGCTAATCAAGGTCACACATCGCAATTTTTGCGGCGAGTTCGATTGTTACACTTCACACCCGACTGACTTCAAGAATTAGTAGATACAGGTAATTAACACCGGATTAACGGCCACACTACAGGTGATGATCCTTTATTGAGTAATTGGTGTCTTTAATTGATTTCGTCCGCAATGAATATTTTTTTGGGTGTTTCAACGGACCAGTTGTTACAGCGAAAATTACAATTCTGATAAAACTGAAAGTAGACGAATTTCCTGAAAACTTATGAACTTTTTTGAGAGTGAATATAGGGGCAAAAAGCGAAACAAAATTGACTAGAAACCTGAAGTTAGACCTTTTCGATTTGTATCAGCCAGTTTATTACAGACTGATACAAATCTTCGCTAGCTGTCAGTGTTTGTCAGTTCTGTTGTTCTTTTTGCGGGGTTAAATATTTCGTCAGTAAAATGGTTTAGTAATTTGCATTCAACCTTCATTTTTGTTATTGTTGATGGCTGTAAATAAAAATGTAAGTTCAAGTTTTATTATTATTTCCTGCTTTCGTAGCCCTGTCAAGCATAAAAGACGATGAGATCAACCTTCACGTACCTCATTTTCTTTAATGCTTTGGCAGTTATTACCGTTTCTTTATCATAGCGCCGAAATGAAGTTCGAATTATAGTCATTTGAATTGCATTGAATAAAAAAATCCGAACATATCCGAAAATTGCCGATTTCGATAATTCGAACTCTCGATAATTCGAAGGAATTCCTGCGGTCCCTTGCACTTCGAATTATCGAGGTTTGACTGTACTGGCAAATTGATTTTTTTTGCCTTAAAACACTGCAGAAATCTTGCAAAATTGACTTAAAAGTAGTATAATCAAACTAAATGAGTTAAAAATGTTAAAATTTAATATTTATATAAGGTTATCAACCTACAGAATAAAATATTTCTCAATTTAAAATAAATATGTTGGACTAGCCAAAATGTGAATCTAAGACTAAAGACTAAAAATTTTGAAATTATTTAAACAAAAAAAAAGTATCTTTTTAAATCAATGGTAGAAAAATACAGGTAGAAATTGCCTGTGCACCTGGTTATTGTCCCTTACCATAATGGTTCTTAGTTTTAAATTTGTATTGATCAAGATTAGACTGAGCACTGTTAGCCAATCCATCTGCATCTTTTGAACACACTTTGTATGGTAAAACCATGTGCTCAAATTTTAGGATATTTGTAGCATTTTATTATTGTCCAACACTTTAGTTTTAGAGTGAATTGCAAGACTACTAAAACAACAACTCTTGACACATTGTTTATTTAAAGGCATTTATTCTCGTTTATTCAGGACCATCGTTGCATTACATAATATTATATAGCCCTCAGTGCTGATTGAAGAGAGGCCTCTGTCTTCAACAGGTAAGGGGCCTCCTTGGGGAAAATCAATAGTTTACTAACTGTTGACTAGAGTGTACATTATTGATTTTCCCCTTAAGTGCCTCAGTCAGGGATTCAACAAGCGCTACTAATCACCATATTAGGGGCTGCCTTTGATCTGCTACAGAGAGTATATCACAGGGGGCAATAAAACAATTATGAGCACACGGTGTGTCATACCTTACAAGAATAAATGCCTTTAAGAGAACACAAGATATCCAGGGGTAAGGTTGGACAAAAGGATGTCATTAGTTGCTCCATTTTTTATGGGACTTTAAACAATCATTCTAGGTAAAAGTAAACAGATGAGTACAGTGGCAGATACTAAATAGGCCTTTTTATTCTAACATTATATTAAATCAGATACTTAACAAATAAAATGATATCAGAGTTAAACTAAATTGGTATTATCAAATATTAAGTCCACTATTATTGAATTGATCCATATATCACTGCTGAGTGTAGGGGTTTGTTTTAATTCCAGGGTGGTAAATTCAGTTTTCCAGTAATTGCCGGTATTTTCCAGTATTTACCAGTAAATGTCACCGGCATGGAAAACACTCATATTTGCTGGCATTTTGCCAACCTTGCTTCAAAACAAACAAACAAACAAAGATCTTAAGGGGCTAGTCACATAAAAACCTTCAGGATAAAACTATGGCAAGCCTTTTTACTATTTTCTGCAGATTTCATATGTCTGATATAATATTTCTTAGATATTCAAAATATCATATGCATGTATCTTGTATAGAGGATCTTACATGAGTGTTCATGTATTATTGAATTTATTAAACAAGTTGTGGAAAAGGGATAAAATGCGAGACTGTGCCAATAAATTTTAATAATACATGAGCATGAATGTAAGATTCTCTTTATCATATGACATTTAAAATGAATTTAATTCACGATTTTTGTACAAAATTGCCAATATTCCGCCATTAGTAAACACTACGTCAATAAGGACTCTGTACATGTAATATTACGGGACGTTTTTAACTAATTTGCATATTTAATCCACTAGTGGATTATTGAATTTATTTCATGGTGTTAATACATTCTCAGACAGGACGTCATATGATAAATAAGATATCTAATATGCTAAATAAGATACGTGTACGATATATCATATCAAACTCACCAAATAAGATAATATGCCAGCCTCGGTAGCTCAGTCGGATGCACGTCTGACTGGTGATCCAAACATGTAAGATATATCTTAAATGTTATATAGGGTATCTTGCATACTAAATGAGATATCTAATATTGTATATAAGATAGCTCATACAGTAAATAAGGTTTCTTAATACTATATTGGATATGTTTGGATAAATCAAATATCATATAAGATAATATATATCATATGAGATATTTTATACAGGTTATAATATACCTAAATTAGATATCTTAAATCCTATATTAGATATCTTATATACCATATAAGATATCTAATATAGGATTTAATTTTAAGATATCTTATTTTCTTTCCCTATATCAGATTTGTGAAATAAGATACCCCTTAAATACATAAATTTGTATAACAGACTGAAATGAAGAGTCCAATTAAATAATTGTAGGTAAATTGAGAGTCAGTGCTGATGAATATTTGAACCTATCAGCTCTGAATATATGAATCTGCATTTTTACCTCAACTGAGCCGAAGGCTCCGGGCGGCTCTGGGGGAGCTATTATGATCGCTCACTGTCCGTCATCGTCATACATCCGTCCACATTTCCTTCAAATGACATCTCATAAACCCATAAAACCACTGAACAGATTTTGACCAAACTTGGCAGAAATGATCTTTGGGTGGTCCTCTCTCAAAATGTTCAAAGAATTCCATTCCATGCAGAACTCTGGTGGCCATGGCAACAAAAAGGAGAAAATAAGAAAAAACCTTTAAAAATCTTCTTGTCTGAAACCAGAAGGCCCAGGTCTTTGATATTTGGTATGAAGCTTCATCTAGTGGACCTCTACCAAGATCGTTCAAATTATAGCCCTGGGGCCAAATATGCCCGCCCCCCCCCCTCTCTCTAGGGCCCACTGGTTTTACATAGGCTTATAATAGGGAAAACCTTTAAAAATCTTCTTGTCTGAAACCTATAAGCCTCTGTGGTGTAGTGGTTACACTACTCGCCTTGTAAACCAGGGATCACAGGATCGATCCCGGGCTTCTCCAGACTTTCGGACGAGTCTTTAAACCGTGGTCCCGTCTCCATATGACCTTGGCTGTTGGTGGGACGTAAAACTCAAACACTCACTCTTGTCTGAAACCGGAAGGCTCAGTTCTTTGATAATTATGTCTCCCCCGAAAATTTTTTTTTCGGATGGGCATATTGTTTTTCCCCCGGGCGTCTGTCTGTCCGTCTGTCTGTCCGTCTGTCACACTTTCGTGTCCGCTCTGTAACTTGAAAACCGTTAGAGCTATCGTCACGAAACTTCGTATAAATATTAATCAGCATTAGACGACGTGCGGTGCACAAGAACCATAACTCTCGCATTTATACTTTTTGAATTATCTCCCTTGGAAGTTTGTTGGTATGTATATATGTATGGGCAAATCGTGTCCGGTCAATAACTTTCTTATTTTTTGATGGATTTTAAAATTACTCGGCAGAAATATTAACAACCATAAGACGATGTGTAGTGCGCATGAGGCAGGTCGGTACCTCAAAGGTCAAGGTCATACTTAGAGGTCAAAGGTCAAAAAAGGGGCCTTTTTTTCGTATTTGGTCAATAACTTTCTTATTTTGAGATGGATTTTAAAATTACTTGGCATAATTATTAACAACCATAAGACGATGTGTGGTGCGCATGAGGCAGGTCGGTTCCTCAAAGGTCAAGGTCATACTTAGAGGTCAAAGGTAAAAAAGGGGCCTTTTTTTCGTATTTGGTCAATAACTTTCTAATTTTGAGATGGATTTTAAAATTACTTGGCATAATTATTAACAATTATGAGACGATGTGTGGTGCACATGAGGCAGGTCGGTACCTCAAAGGTCAAGGTCATACTTAGAGGTCAAAGGTAAAAAAGGGGCCTTTTTTTCGGGTTTTGTCAATAACTTGCCTATTTTTAAATAGAATTTGAAGTTACTTGGCAAACATGTTAACTGTCATGGGACGATGTGTTGCATGCATGATTCAGTTTGGTACCTAAAATGTCAAGGTCATACATAGAGGTCAAAGGTAAGAAAGGGGCCTTTTTTCGTGTTTGGTCAATAACTTTTTTATTTTTAGATGGATTTTGAAATTGCTAGGCAGAAATGTTAACCACCATGAGATGATGTGTTGCACGCATGACCCAGTTTAATACCTGAAAGGTCAAGGTCATACATAGAGGTTAAAGGTAAAAAAGGGCCTTTTTTGTGTTCTGTCAATAACTTTCTTATTATGCCCCCAACTTTGAAAAAGTTTGAGGGGCATATTGGTTCTGGTTCATTTGTCCGTTCGTCTGTCCATTACGCTTTTGATGCATAGCATAACTAAAGAACCGTGTATGCTAGGGTTTTGAAATTTCATATATGGATTCCTCATGGAAAATTAGCTGACGCGTATTTTTTTTCTCGTCCGGTTTATGCCCCCTTCAAGAGTTATTGCCCTTTGAATTTTTTTTTTTAATAAAATCTTGTCAGCAAGATATCTCAAAAATTATTGAAGCTAGAGCCTTGAAAGTTGGTGATTATATTGATGGTGATGAGTAGATGAAGTGATCAACTGTTGACAAAATTCCGAAAAATACTTTGTGAGTTATGGCCCTTTGTCATTTTGGTAATTTGTGCCCATTGTAATGTATGCTAAAAGTGATGCATAGCATAACTTTAGAACCATTTATGCTAGGGTTTTGAAATTTCATATATGGATTCCTCATGGAAAATTAGCTGACGCGTATTTTTTTCTCGTCCGGAATATCCCCCTTTCAAGAGTTATTGCCCTTTGAAATTTTTTTAATAAAATCTTGTCAGCAAGATATCTCAAAAACTATTGGAGCTAGAGCCTTGAAAGGTGGTGAATAGATTGTTGGTGATGAGTAGATGAACTGATTAACTTATGACAAAATTCCGAAAAATACTTTGTGAGTTATGGCCCTTTGTCATTTTGGTAATTTGTGCCCATTGTAATGTATGCTAAAAGTGATGCATAGCATAACTTTAGAACGGTGTATGCTATAATTTTGAAATTCCATATATGCATTTCTGATGGAAAGCTGACGCGTATTTTTTTTCTCGTCAGGATTATGCCCCTTTCAAGAGTTATTGTCCTTTGAATTTTTTTTAATAAACTCTTGTCAGCAAGATATCTCAAAAACTATTGGAGCTAGAGGCTTGAAAGTTGGTGAATATATTGGTGGTGATGAGTAGATGAACTGATTAACTTATGACAAAATTCCGAAAAATACTTTGTGAGTTATGGCCCCTTGTCATTTTGGTAATTTGTGCCCATTGTAATGTATGCTAAAAGTGATGCATAGCATAACTTTAGAACCGTGTATGCTAGGGTTTTGAAATTTCATATATGGATTCCTCATGGAAAATTAGCTGACGCGTATTTTTTTCTCATCCGGAATATGCCCCTTTCAAAAGTTATTGCCCTTTGAAATTTTTTTAATAAAATCTTGTCAGCAAGATATCTCAAAAACTATTGGAGCTAGAGGCTTGAAAGTTGGTGAATATATTGGTGGTGATGAGTAGATGAACTGATTAACGTTTGACAAAATTCCAAAAAATACTTTGTGAGTTATGGCCCTTTGTCATTTTGGTAATTTGTGCCCATTGTAATGTATGCTAAAAGTGATGCATAGCATAATTTTAGAACCATGTATGCTAGGGTTTTGAAATTTCATATATGGGTTCCTCATGAAAAATTAGCTGACACGTATTTTTTTTCTCGTCCGGATTATGCCCCTTTCAAGAGTTATAGCCCTTTGAAATTTTTTTAATAAAATCTTGTCAGCAAAATAGCTCAAACACTATTGGAGCTAGAGCCTTGAAAGTTGTTGAGTATATTGGTGGTGATGAGTATATGAACTGATTAACTTTTGACAAAATTCCGAAAAATACTTTGCGAGTTATGGCCCTTTGTCATTTTGGTAATTTGTGCCCATTGTAATGAATCCTAAAAGTGATGCATAGCATAACTTTAGAACTGTGTATGCTATGGTTTTGAAATTTCATATATGCATTCCTAATGGAAAATAAGCGGACACGTATTTTTTTCTCATCCGGATTATGCCCCTTTCAAGAGTTATTGCCCTTTGAATTTTTTTAAATAAAATCTTGTCAGCAAGATATCTCAAAAACTGTTGGAGCTAGAGGCTTGAAAGTTGGACCATGAGTCATGTGCAAGACCAAGGGCCATACCTCCAATGTCAAGGTCATACCTAGAGGTCAAAGGTAAAAAAAAGGACAGTCAATAACTTCCTTATTCTTTGATGGATTATGAAATTACTTGGCAGAAATGTTAACCATCATGAGACGATGTGTTGTACCGCAAAGGTCAAGGCCATACTTAGAGGTCAAAGGTAAAAAAGTGCTTTTTTTGTTTACGGCCAATAACTTTTTTATTTTTCTATCAACATTTTTAAAGTTACTATGCAGAAATGTTCATCTTCAATAGATGATGTGTTGCACACAAGACCCAGCTCAATACCTCCAATGTCAAGGTTATACTTAGCAGTCAAAAACGGGGGAGACATCTGTGTTTTTGTAGAAAAACAAATTCTAGTTAGTATGAAGCTTCATCTAGTGGACCTCTACCAAGCTAAATATCTTCTTGTCTGAAACCAGATATTTGGTATGAAGATTCATCTAGTGGACCTCTACCAAGATTGTTCAAATTATAGCCCTGGGGCCAAAAATGCACCCCCACCCCGCTCTAGGGCCCACTGGTTTTACATAGGCTTATACTAGGGAAAACCTTTAAAAATCTTCTAGTCTGAAACCAGAAGGCTCAGGTCTTTGGTATTTAGTATGAAGCTTCATCTAGTGGACCTCTACCAAGCTTGTTCAAATTAAGCCCTTGGGCCAAATATGCCCCCACTCGGGGGCCCACTGGTTTTACATAGGCTTATATAGGGAAACCGTTAAAATTCTTCTTGTCTGAAACCAGAATGCCAAATCTTCATACAGTGGACCTCTACCAAGATTATTCAACTTGGTTTAAACAGTACAGTATTTATTTCAAACATTTACATGCAAAATATAAAGTACAGACAATATCATTGAATTCAGGATCTGACAGTTGTTACTTCCCTTCCATTATCTACCTTGGTAGATCATATTTATAGCTTATAGGTTTATCACCACTCTCTGACAACTGCGTCAGGGAGTCGACTCTTTGGCTCAGTGGTTAGAGCACTAGACTATCACCCAAGCTGCCCGGGTTCGAATCCCACCATAGGCCGGGATTTTTTCAGGCTATGCTTCTTTCCTTTGTTACGGCTTTCATGTCGTAAGACAGTAAGCAAAAATGCTTATCAACTTATATCCCTGGGGCCAAAAATGGTGCTGTCCCGGGTTTTACATTGGCAAATATAGGGACTACCTTTAAAAATATTCTTGTCTGAAACCAGAAGGCCTAGATCTTGGATATTTGGTACATGTATGAAGTTTCATCCAGTAAACCTCTTCCAAGATTGTTCAAATTATAGCATAGGGACCCAAAATGGCCCCGCCACGGGCCCCACATGTTTTGCATAGGCTTATATAGGGAAAACCTTTAAAATCTTTTTAACTGAAACCAGAAGGCCCATGGCTAATAATATTTGATATTAAGCTTCATTTAGTGGACCTCTACCAAGATTGTTCAAATTATAGCCCTGAGGCCAAAAATTGTCCAGCCCAGGGACCTACATGTAAATCTCTTAGCTCAGGTGCTATCAGAAGCTATCAGACATCTAAAGGTCAACCTATTACAACAACAGTATTAATAATAGTGGTTATAAAAATAATGATAATAAGTATAACAAGAATTCCCCCGAAGGCTATGTCGCGCCTGTGGGGGCGCAAAGTCACCCAACCATGATATGTAGGTCAAGGTCAAACATAGATGCTTGCACAAAAGTTTCCATTCTTTAATGCAAGCTTGTACCAAGTATCATTAATGTAGCTCTTATAGTTCTTGAGAAATAAACTTGACCATTAGGGTGAACGCTAGGGTGGTCGCAATATTTTACAAAGTCAGTGAACCAGGAAATTTAGGTCAAGGTCAAATATGGATGCTCGCATTTAAGTAACCATACCCAGATACAAGTTTGTACCAAGTATCATTAATGAAGCTCTTATAGTTCTTGAGAAATAAACTTGAACCTCAGGGTGAACGCTAGGGTGGTCGCAATATTTTACAAAGTCAGTGAACCATGAAATGTAGGTCAAGGTCAAATGTGGATGCTTGCATGTAAGTTGTCATCCCCAGATACAAGTTTGTACCAAGTATCATTAATGAAGCTCTTATAGTTCTTGAGAAATAAACTTTAAGCTCAGGGTGAACGCTAGGGTGGTCGCAAATGCTGACGCCTTGACAAACGGACGGATGGGCGAACGGATGAACGGACGGAAAACCGGGCGCCTATATCGCGCCATGCTAATAGCAGGCACGACTAAAATGATGATAAAAATGATGATGATGATGATGACTGTACTGTGACGTTAATTACTAGCAGTGATCCAAAACCTACAAGGGAGCAACTATTATTTGACTCTGTTTTTATGTTCCCTCAAAATTATACAAGATATCTATTTTATCAAATAAGATGCCAAATCATGCCTTATTTGTTTGGCTAAATAAGATATATTGAAATTGGTTTGTTTGTGTGTGCGTTCCCGTCACACTGCATTAAAGTTTTTCAAATGTTTATATCTCAACAGTCACTCATCACAGACTACTCATATTTGGAACAAAGTACATTGGAGGGTCTACTGATGTTCAAAGAGCTCAGACCCCTGGATTCATGCCCTGGGGTGGGGCTAGGGGTCAAAATCTAGAACACCTATGTAATACTATGTTAAAGTTTTTGAAATGTTTACATCTCAACAGTCACTCATTGCAAACCATTCATATTTACAACTTGGATACTTGGGAGTGTCTTCTGAGATTCCAAGACAACACACCCCTGGATTCATGCCTAGGAGGGGTGTGGGGGTAAAAATTTAGGACACCTTTGTAATTTTTGTTGCACCTGCTTGTAACTGGGTGCGACATAGGCGTCCGCTTTTCCGTCCATCCGTCCATCCATCCGTCCGTCTGTTAACATTTACATCGAAGTTTGACATTTATGTCAAAGTTTTTTACTAAGTCAACTATAAACCTCAGCTACCATCAAGCCTTACATGAAACATCTCCATGACCTTGTGACTGTGTAGACACCTTAATCTGGTGACTTTGACTTATATTTTGCGCTCCAGTGACTTTGACTATTACGTTGAAGTTCGACATTATGTTGAAGTTTGTATTGTAATCAACTATAAGACTACACAACCATCAAACATTTCATGAAACATCACCCTGAGCTCCTGACTAGGCAAGCACCTTGACCTGGTGACTTTGACCTATATTTTGCGCTCCAGTGACTTTGACCATTACATCAAAGTTCGTCATTACTTCGAAGTTTGTATTGTAATCAACTATAAGACTAAATAACCATCAAACCTTTCATGAAACATCACACTGAGCTCCTGACCCGGTGACCTTGACCTATATTTTATGCTCCAGTGAGTTTGACACAAATCATGTCTATGTTCCAGATCTTCTCAAATAAAAGGCCTACAACAATAAAATCTTGCATAGTGCTTCTCCTAGATGTACTGACTCTGCAGATACCTTGACCCAGTGACCTTGACCTATATTTTACGCACCAGCGACTTTGACAAATTTTTACGTCAAAGTTCTGCAAATAAAAGGCATTCGACCGTCAAATCTTGCATAATGCTGCTCCTGGGTGTACTGACTCTGCAGGTATCTTGACCTGGTGATCTTGGCCTATATTTTACGCCCCAGTGACTTTGACACAATTTGCATCAATGTTCCAGATCTTCTCAAATAACTGGCCTGCAACCACAAAATCTTGCATAGTGGTTCTCCTAGATGTACTGACTATGCAGGTACCTTGACTTGGTGACCTTGACCTATTTTTTTGCACTCCATTTGTTTGTTTTGTTTGATTTGAGGTTTAACGTCCCTGTTAATACTGTAAAGGTCATTTTGGAGACGTTGCTTCCAATTTTGTGGGACTTTTACCCGACACTGAGATGAAATGACATCCCAAGCCCTTTCGCCCAATGAAACCAATAGGGTTTATTAGCATGGACGGTCCGCCTCGCACAGCGGTTCTTGGACAGGCTTAGATCCTCTAAGCGGTTTACCAGTACTAGTGTGTGGGCTGGATTCAGCTCTGCGTGGAAGCATCATGCAGCCCATATATTTCTTCAAGCCCCTATGGGCGGAGGCCGTTTTTGCCCTCCATTGACTTTAACACATTTAAGGTTGACATTCCATATTTTCTTAACTATAAGGCCTACAACCACCAAACCTTGCATAGTGCTTCTCCTACATTTACTGACTGCGGGTACCTTGACCTGGTGACCTTAACCTATATTATGCACTCCAGTGACTTTAACACATTTTACGTCAATGTTAGATATGTCCTAAAATAAATGGCCTACAGCCACCAAACCTTGCATAGTGCTTCTCCTCAATGTTAAGATTTGGCACTTACCTTGACTTGGTGACCATGGTCTATATTTTTTGGTCTGGGACAGTGAGTTTGACACATTTTACATCAACTATCAACTGCTAAGAATGAAATTTACTTAATTAATAACAACATTCTGATTGTGGCTCCTATGACTTTTTCCCCCAGCAGGTGCGACACCGCCCTCTGCGGAATTCTTGTTTGTATACCTTTCCATTATGCTAACAAGTTACAGACACAAATGGTTATACATCAGCCAACCATGTGACATTGGTTCAAGTGTAAAAGGGTGAAGGTCATGGTGACCTACATTTCACGGTCCAGTGATTTTACATTATATATTGAAGACTTTTTGTTGGAGAAATGTCATACCTGAGATTTTAATGCCATGTGACCCGATGATTGACCTCAAAATATATCTAGGTCACTGTGACCTCTATTTCATGGTTCATTGATTTTGTTTATTATCTTGAATACTATTTGATGGAGAAATGTCATACCTGGATTATTAGTTCCATGTGACCCAATAATTGACCTCAAAATATATCTAGGTCACTGTGACCTATATTTCATGGTTCAGTGAGTTTGCCTATTACCTTGAATACTTTTTGATGGAGAAATGTCATACCTTGATTATTAGTTCCATGTGACCCGATAATTGACCTCCCAATATATCTAGGCAACTGTGACCATATTTCATGGTTCAGTGATTTTGCCTATTATCTTGGATACTATTTTGATGGAGAAATGTTATATCTGGGATATTACTTCAATGCAACGAATTGATTGACCTCAAAGTATATGTAGGTCATCAGTGTGATCTTTATTTCATAGTTCAGTGACTTTGCCTTATATCTCGAATACTATTTGATGGAGAAACTTCATATCTGAATAATCGATTCCATGTTACCCAATGAATGACATAAAAATATATCTAGGTCAGTGTGATCTATATTTCATGATTCAGTGATTCTGCCATATATTTTGAATACTATTTCTTGGAGAAACTTCAATCCTGAATTATAAGTTCCATGTGACCAGATGGTTGACATAGAAATATATCTAGGTCAGTGTGACCTATTTTCATGGTTGAATGATTTTGCCTTATAATTCAGACACTATTTGATTCTGAAATGTAATATCTGGAATATATGTTCCATGTGGCTGGCCTCAGTCATTTGCGCGTCTGGTGATCAGGAGGACGCGGGTTTGACTCCCGCCGGGGTCGGCAACATTCTTTCGTGGAGATTGATCATGAAATCTTTTCTACCGTCATTCTCTCCCTTCCGCTGATTCAAGAAGGGCAGTTGTCCCTTTCTGGCGAAAGAATGTGCACTGTACTGGTTAACCGCTTACGTATAAGCCTGCCCAGGAACGTGTTGATAGGTAAACTGTGACATGTGACAGGTCTTGTTCTCTCTGATTAACGGTCGGCTCAATATGAGTGTAAGTATCTTGAAAGGGCTGTAAACACCTCCAAAAAAAAAACTGATACCATTCAAGATGTTTTTGTGAAATGTGAAGCATATTTGTGCTGCAAGTTGTTTCATTATGGCATAATGAAATGTGCAGCACACATTAACCATCAGAATCAGAATTATTAGTTGGTGACACGTCAAATGACATTCATACACCATAACTATGGTTTGTCTCCTTTTGGCATTATTACCCTTTTAACATTGAACATAGTCATGTCTACCTTGTATGCATATGCGCTCTGTATGTTGAAAATAATTAGAGATATTTTCATGAAATTACTCAAAAAATGTAAAGCACCATGGGACGACATGCAGAGCACAAGAACCATGCAACTCTGTTTAACTTTCTTTTAGAGTTACACCCCTTTGAACATAGTAAATATGGTGCTTGTGTCCCTTGTGTATGTTGGAAATCATTTCAGATACAGTGAAATTCTGCTATTAAGACCACCTAAAATTATAACTTATTCTGCTTTTAAAAGCTTATTTTGAAGAGTGCACTTAACATTTCTTTATGTTTTCTGGCAACAGTGTCTTCTAGTCAGGGACCACCTTTGGGACTGTTCAAAAGTGGTCTTTAAGACCACTTTTGAACAGGCCCGAAGGTGGTCTTAGTAGAGGAATTTTACTGTATTTTGATGAAACAAAACATCATGAGACCAGGTGCAGAACACTAGAACGACATGTAACTATGGTTAACCATCTTCTGGAGTTATGGCCCTTTGATCATTGAAAGTACATGTAATGGTTAACTCTTATCTTGCTGTTCACGACAACCCCTATCTTTGGAAACAGTGTAGATCCAGATCAGATGGCTTCTTCAGAAGCCATCTGATCAGGATCTATACTGTTTGACATTCAGTATATGAATTTGTAGGAATAAATTACATCAAGTAAGTTAATTGGTTGATAGACAGAAATGGGTGTGGCTTAAATGAATATTCAGCAAGATAAGGGTTAAGTAATATATTTGTGTCTACTTTGTAACTTGAAAACTGTTTGAGATACATGTATTTTATTGAAATTTTATGCAAATAAATACATGTATCAACCTGATGTGATGTGCCAAACTCAAGAACTATAACTCTGAATTACCTGATTTTGGAGTTACTGCCCTTTGAACATTTTAAATAGTGATCCCAGTCATCATATACTTTCCATAACTTGAAAACGGTTTCAGAGATTTTCACAAAGCCTTGCAAAAATGTAAAGCAACATAACATGTCATGTAGAACACAAAAACCATAAATCTTGCTTAACTTCTTTTTGAGTTATGCTCTTTTAACAGAAAATAACAGTTTCTGTGATATACTTGCATCTTTTTGTTTTGTTTGTATTGGAGTTTAACGGTCCAGTCAACACTATTTTAGGTCATTTTTGAGCCGGTCAGTTTACCTATCCACACTTTTCCTGGGCAAGCTTATACATAAGCGGTTAACCAGTACAGTCAGTGCACATTCTTTCACCAGAAACTGACAACTGCCCTTCTTGAATCAGCGGAAGGGAGAGAATGACCGTAGAAAATATTTCATGATCAATCGCCACTAAAGAATGTTGCATATACTTGTATCTTGTCTGTGTATTGAAAAACATTTTGATATATTTTCAATAACTTTTACTCAAAGGTGAAGCACCATGAGGAGATCGGCAATCATCAAGAACGGTAATTCTGCTTTGCTTACCTTTAGTGTTATGGCCCTTTTGAACATGGAAATAGTCATCTCAGTCATAAATTCATGTCAAGTGTAGTTATGGAAAATAGTTTTAATAATATGGTGACCTAGTATATAAATTTAGAAAAAATTATATCCGCAATGACTTCAGCACCCAATTTCGTAAAATCATTCTTCGATATAAAACGATTGGGTACAACATAAATGTTATACGACAGACTGTATGCATGGTAGTTAACCAAATCACCGTTGACAACTTTGCTTCCCTCTTTAATTGCACGCCGGTGGGTCAGGCCTCAGATTCTATGACGGTTCCAACGTAAAGCCTTACGTTGGTTGACGGCCCCCGCCCATAGGGGCTTGAAGAAATATATGGGCTGCATGATGCTTCTGCGCAGAGCTGAATCCGGCCCACACACTAGTACTGGTAAACCGCTTTGAGGATCTTAGCCTGTCCAGGAACCGGGGTGCGAGGCGGACCATCCATGCTAATAAACCCTATTGGCTTCATTGGGCGACAGGGCTTTAGATGTCATTTCATTGCAATGTCGGGTAAAAGTCCCACAAAATTGGAAGCAACGTCTCCAAAATGACCTTTACAGTGTTGACGGGGACGTTAAACCTCAAATCAAACAAACAAACAAACTTATGTTGTTTGGTACCTGATGCTCTGTCTCTGGTCGGACCCATCGGAGTCTAACTGTTGGTTTTCTTTTGCTCCAGCATTTCTGTTGTTTCTTGCTGTTGAGTCCTTACCGTTGTTTCATCTCTGTGGTTGTTTGATTTTTGTGTTCACGGAGCTGTTGCACTGATGAGTTAGGAGGCCTTCATGCGGACTGAACAAATTATTTGTCTTAATCACGATGGGATTTAGGGCGAGGATTGTGACCACGTAAAATCGATTGAAGCCCCCCTAGTGGAATTCGTTTCCGCTGACCGTTCCAAGGTGGTTCTTCTGTTGCGGTTTATTTTTGTTATGGTTTGTCTTTGGGTGTTTGTGTCACTTATTTTATTTTATTTTGGATAGCCTTTTGGCCATTTTGTGGGAGAGTAACTGTCCTTTTGGCTTTCGGCTGTTGGTGTTTCCATTGGGGTCTGTTGCTTCATGTTTGTATTTCTTTCCCTTTGGTGTCTCTGATGGGAGCTGTGGGTTAATTGTATCGATTCCTGATCATTGCCTCTACTTCTGTTTAATAGAGTTATGGCACTTGTTTGATGTAGGTGCAGTGGCGGGGCATGATGGTGTGCTTGCAACACTTTTACTCTATATCTAATCTATACAATTTTTTCAAGCTGAATTGGTAATTGAACTCCATTTTTTTCTCTTCTTTTCCAGGTAGCCTCTGGCTATGCAAATCATGTTACATCTCAGCAGTGGCTATGCCTCCTTGTGATTTTCAGCCAGAACCTTATAAGGTAAGGGATTGCTGAATATTCATTTTAGCCACACCCATTTCTAACTTTGAACCAATCAGATTACTTGATGTAAGTTATTCCTACAAATTCATAAACAGAATGTCAAACAGTGTAAAGAAAAGGGCTGTCGTGAACAGCAGGATAAGAATTAAACTAATGGTTGTCATAAGAAATCTGTGTTAAATAATTTTAACCGCTATCCTGCTGAACAAATCTATTAAGCCACACCTATTGCTGACTATCAACGAATTAACCATTTTTGTACCAAATGGAATCTTCCTCCTTGTATATAGCAGGAGTCCATTTCAAAATTTAGGGTTGTCAGGTTGTTTTTTCTTCAAAATTTATTTGGAAAATGGCTTAACCTTTTGCAAACAGTGTAGGCCCTGATCAGACGCCGCATTCTGCAGCGTCTGATCTGGACCTGCACTGTTTGCCCTGGTACCCATTTTGGGATTTCCCGTACTAAACGGGTTAAATTACTAAACCAATTGCATGTGGGAATCCCCTAAAGGGATACCTTGGCAAACAATGCAGGCCCAGATTGGTCGCTGCAGAACGTGGCCTCTGATCAGGGCCTGCACTATTTGCTAACAGAATTTTCCATCAAAAATAGAAGAAAACGAAAAAATAGGCCAGACACCCCTTTTATGACAAATGGACTTGTCCAACATATGGCAATGGAAAAGTTCACTAGATACAATGGGTTAATACATTGTACTCATCTAATTCACAAAGTACATGACAAAAAGTGTAGATCCTGATCTGAATCTTCACTGTTTGCAAAGGTAGGGGTTGTCCTGAACAGCAGGATAAGGATTAACATTGAAATGCTAATCACAACTTGCCGGTGTCATTTGCAAATATTTTGTTTTTCAAAAAAATCTGGTTCATTTTTTCATGTGAATCATCTGCATGACTCGTTTTCCTGAAAAATTAAGATAAAAGTGACAGTCATCTGCTGCAAAACCGACCCCGATAGTTCAGTTGGTAGAGTGTCCTCTTCAGGGAACGGGAGGTCACGGGTTCGATCCCGGGCCGCGACATACCAAAGTCGTTAAAAATGGGACTAGCTGCTCCTCGCTTGGCACTCAGATTTACGGGATAGAGCTAGGACTGATCGTCCCAGTGTCAGGATAATGTGACTGGGTGATGTATCATGTAATGTGTCTGGGACATGATACTTCAGTGAGGCAGCACTATAACAGTGAGCATTGAGCTCCCTGTCGCAACCAGACACCGTCGTGATATGACTGAAAATTGTTGAAAGCGACGTTAAACCCGAATTCACACACACACTCACCTGCTGCAAATTTGCATGGCAGTAAACAGTTTAATTTCCATAAAAACTCTAAAGATTTGGACACCTTGAGAACTTGATATAACTCTTCTAAAATTTTAACAAATTTGTTGGCGTCCAAAAGGTGCAGGCAGACTGGCAAACAGTGTAGGCCCTGGGGAGGAACTGTCTGATCTGGGGCAGCACTGTTTGCTTAGGCCTGTCTGTCCCAATACTTAGAATAATTACGTTATTAGCTTCCATATTTACCATATGTATTCAGACAGACAGGCCTGAGCAAACAGTGTAGACCCAGATGAGGCCTCGCTCCGGCCACGTGTGAGACGCCAAGTTCTGCAACGGAAGGTCAGGTGGTTTTTCTCCGGGTGCTCCGGTTTTCGCCCACCTCTGATTAACGATCGGCTCGATATGAGTGAAATAATCTTGAAAGGGCCGTAAAACCCAAACCAAAAAAAAAAAAAAGACCCAGATGAGACGCCGCAGAATGCGGCGTCTCATCAGGGTCTACACTGTTTGCCCCTCATCCCGCTATTCATAGACACAGCATCGGGTAGTAAATTGTACTTGCTCAAATTTTACAACGAGTATTCTAAGGAGTTATGGTGTCTGAATATTTAGGGTAATTACATTAATCATCACGTTAACAAATCTGTGTAATGAACACTAGGGCTGGCTAATCAGAGCTGAAAAGATAATCGATTATCAGTCCTGTCATTGCGATCGATAATCGATTAGTAATCGCTAAGGTTTTTGTCATTATTTTGCCTGTCTGGCTTTCTGTCTGAGCATGACTCTTACCATATGTTGCACTTTACATTATATATCTTTGAACATAATGCGGCATCTCATCAGGGTCTGCACTGTTTGCCATTCATCCAGCTATTTTAGGCATAACTTTGGCTGGTAAATTGTACCTATCAAGTAATCGATTAAAAGCAAATCAGAAATGATAATAATTTTTGTGGAATTTATCGATAGATTAATCGATTATGCGATTAATCGCGTCAGCCTTATTGAACACCCCAGTAAAGTCAACATTATTTAGAGAAAACGGGTTTACAAAGTTATATGTTATTTTTCTTGTTTCTGCTCCAAGATACACGTTGTGGGTACTTGTTAGAACCACCTAAAAAGCACACACACCCTAAGTTTTGAGTAGTGATAAGAAAAATATATTAAGTTTTCATCAGAAAATTAACTGTTTTGGAGATGTGAAAGAATGCACTATGTCTAAAGGATGGGTTATGGTCATGTTTGACATGCAGTGAAACATTAACCCTTGTCCTGCTGAATATTCATATATGCCACACCCACTACTGATAATCAACCAATCAGATTACTTGATGCAAATTATTGCAACAAATTCACAATCTGAATGGCAAACAATGTAGATCCTGATCAGATGGCTTCATCAGAAGCCATCTGATCTGGATCTTCATTGTTTTGAAAATATGCATATCCAGGCTCAGCAGGACAAGGGTTAAAGCTCAAATACAGAAAACTCATTTACCATCGCTAATTAGAAATCATTCTTGAGTCCTAAGAGTATTTCCCCCATGAATCTAGATTTCAATATATTTAACCCATTGTATGCGGGGAAACCCCTAAAGGGGTACCTTGGCAAACAGTGCAGAACCAGATCAGAGCTGCAGAATGCGACGTCGGATCAGGGCCTGCACTTTTTGCCGCAGAATTTTGTCAAAAATAGGATAAAAATGGAAAAAATAGGCCTGACATCCCCTTATATTACAAATGGACTTGTCCAGCATATAGCAATGGAAGAGTCCACTAGCATACAAAGGGTTAAGATAATGAAGGTGATTTTATCTTGAAAATCTATGTTGTGTGTACACATTAGAATCCTTATTGAGGTGATTCTACTGATGAGTACACACAACATTCATTTATATAAGACATTACATAAACACGCCTATACAAATACATTGCCACCTTTATCGCCGAAAAAATGAAAATTTTAGGATGAAAAATTGTGATATTTTTCTTATATCTGCTCAAAATATAGTTTGTGGGCACTCGTTAGAACCGCCTCATCGAGGCCGTTCTAACGAGTACCCACAATCTATATTTTAGAGCAGAAATAAGAAAAATAAGGTATACCCCCGCAAACCCCAGTTTTACTATTTAAAAGTGTGGTTCAAGGAGGTCAAAATTATATAGGCATATTTTTCGTGATGGAAAATAGAAAAGAATCCCCATTATGTCTCCTGACCTGGGGCCAGTTGTTCAAAGCATCGTTAGCTTAACCCTTATCTTGCTGAATATTCAATTTAAGCCACACCCATTTCTGTCTATCAACCAATCAAATTACTTGATGTAATTTATTGCTACAAATTCATAAATTGAATGCAAAACAGTGTAGATCCTGATCAGATGGCTTCTTCAGAAGCCATCTGATCTGGATCTACACTGTTTTCAAAGATAGGGGTTGTCGTGAACAGCAAGATAAGGGTTAACAAGATATTTAGTGGTAAAACTATTGCCTGTTCTACCAAGTACAATATCTAATAGAGTTATTTTTGCTACATTAACCCTTTACCACTCAGGGATTTTGTCAATTTCACTGATTTTCACAGTGTTGCACCTGACAGCAACTTCAACTAGCCATTGTTTCATAATGGATGGTCTGTTTTACACCAAACTCGGTATGAATGTTCATTGGGCAGTAGCCTTTCAAATGCAACCTTTCATGACTTGATCATTGTTGTCATGGTAAAGAGGGGGCATCTCAAAGTTGGCAAAAAGTGTGTTTTCACATGAATTTTGGACCACATTTTAATCTTCACACAGCTGTCAAGGCAACCATTAAGGTGGTTGGCACTAACCATTTTCACTGTTTGCAGCATGTTTTATCAGCATCAATTTTCAGGCATGTTTGACCCCAGACACCCTCAGATACAAATTTTAGCGGCCGGTTGGGCCATAAACCCAAAATTTTTCGGGATGTGAGGGGGGCGTTGCCCCCCTTCAAACCCCCCCAGGAATATTTTTAGTGGGGAGGCGCGCGAAAAATCAGGTCACTTTTTTGCCCAACAAATCCTAAAGCAAACTTAACTATCCAGGGGTAGAAATGCAGATTTTATGTGCTTCTGGGGCTTAAAATGGGGGGGGGGGGGTGCAGACACGTAAAAACACGTATCTGAGTGGTAAAGGGTTAAATGATCAATGTTTTATTGTTTGTTTGTATTGGAGTTTAATGACCCAGTCAACACTGTTTAGGTCATTTTTGAGCCAGTCAGTTTACCTGCCCACACTTTTCCTGGGCAGGCTCATACATAAACGGTTTACCAGTACTGTGCTACACTGAACAAAATGTCCACACGAACTAAAATATTTGTACTTGATGGATCAGGTGAGCAATTTAGGGCCATTATGGACCTCTTGTTTATGGTCCCAAAGGTATTTAAGCATTATACCGAGTAATTTGCTCCTGGTACTCTCTTATTGATAACATAGAAAAATATCTCAGAAATAATTATCTCCCCTGAAAGTGTATCTGTTAATCGATTTTGTTACAAATTGTATAAAGGAGTCCATATCAAAATTTAAAATTCTAAATTGAAATTTTGCAAATAGTTGAACTTTTTGCAAACATTGTTGGACCTGATCAGACGCTGCACTGTTTGGCAGTATCCTGTACAAAATGGGTGAATGGTATATTGCTTATCAAATTTTAAACAAGCAAATAAAAAAGAATTTTGTCAAGGGCCCTGGCTGTAATAAAAGTGAATTATAAATTACCGTGTTTATCAAAAATATTGGGACACCTTAACTGCTATTGATACTTGTTCTTAAATTTGAAAAAGTACAATTTGTTACCTGATGTTGGGTCTAAGAACAACCGGATGAGTGGCAAAATAGCTAGATGAGTGGCAAACAGTGTAGACCTTAATGAGAGGCTGCATTCTGCAGCAACTCATCTTGGTTTACATTGTTTGCTATGGCCTGTCAGTCCGAATACATATAATAAGCTTAACTTAAGGGCCCAGTCCAAACACTGGCAGTTTACTCCAAAACATAAGGCCATGCACCATGAATGGCTAAACCTTGTGAGAATGTTTGTTTCCTATAATAGAGTTGAATACATGTATTTAAATATGCCACACCCACTATTGATTATTAACCAATCAGATTATAGTTTCTTGATGCAAATTATTGCAACAAATTCATACACTGAATGACAAACAATGAAGATCCTGATCAGATGGCTTCTTCAGATCTGGATCTACATTGTTTGAAAGATATGACGTATCCAGGCTCAGCAGGAAAAGGGTTAACACTCGTTCTTCTGAAGAAATTAACCGTTATCTTGCTGTTTGCGACAACCCCTATCTTTGCAAACAGTGTAGATCCAGATCAGATGGCTTCTGAAGAAGCCATCTGACCAGGATCTACACTGTTTGGCATTCATTTCATGAATTTGTAGCAATAAATTACATCAGATAATTTGATTGGTTGCTAGACAGAAATGGGTGTGGCTTACATGAATATTCAGCAAAAGAAGGGTTAATTTTGTCACACCCATTTTTGGCTATCAATGAATTAAATTATAGTTAACCCTTATCTTGCTGAATATTCATTTAAGCCACACCCATTTCTGTCTATCAACCAATCAAATTACTTGACGTAATTTATTGCTACAAATTCATAAACTGAATACCAAACAGTGCAGATCCTGATCAGATGGCTTCTTCAGAAGCCATCTGATCTGGATCTGCACTGTTTGCAAAGATAGGGTTTGTCGTGAACAGCAAGAGAAGGGTTAATTGATGCATTTTGTGCCTAAGATTGAGCAATTGAGTGACAAACAGTGCAGATCCAGATCAGATGGCTTCAGATTGCCTGAACTTTTGTATTGTTTGTGTTGAGGCTTTACCTACCTGTCAACTCTGTTTAGGTCATTTTGGAGATGTTGCTTCCAGTTTTGTGGGACTTTTACCCAACATTGAGATGAAACCCTATCCCCCGAACATAACCACTAAGGTTTATACGCAGAGACAGTCAGACTTGCCTCAGATTCTATGACAGCTCCAACGTAAAGGCTTATTGAAAATTAAAGAGATAATGTTGGTTGGTGCCTGATGCTCTGTCTCTGGTCGGGCTCATCGGAGTCTAACTGTTGGTTTTCTTTTGCTCCAGCATTTCAGTGGTTTCTTGCTGTCGAGTCCTCACCGTTGTCTCACCTCTGTGGTTCTTTGATTTCTGTGTTCACGGAGATGTTGCACTGATGAGTTAGGAGGCCTTCATGCGGACTGAACTAATTATTTGTCTAAATCGCGACGGAAGTAAGGGCGAGGATTGTGGTCACGTAAAATCGATTTAAGCCCCCCAGTGGAAATCTTCCACTGACCGTTCCAAGGCGGCTCTTCTGTGGTGATTTATTTTATGTTGTTGTTTGTTACTTACTGTGTGTATCACTTGTGTCTTTTAATTTTTGATGGCCATATGGCCATTTTGTGGGAAAGTAACTGTCCATATGGCCTTCCTTTGTTTAGGTTTCCATTATGGTCTGGTCGCTTAATGTTTGTATTTCTTTCCCTTTGGTGTTTTTTATGGATGGAGTAAGTTAATTGTATCAATTCCTGATCTTTGTTTTACTTCTACTTTGCACCACTTTGCTTGGGCAGGCTTAGACCTTCTAAGCAGTTTACCAGTACTTACATTCGGCTGGTTTCAGCTCTGCGAGGAAGCACAATGCAGCCCAGTTTATTATTCCCCCACTTTCAAACTGGTTTACTTCTGTCTGTCTGTCCTTCCATCCGTGTATAATTTTTTGTCGAAGATTTCTCAAGAACCATGAAAGCTAGAAACATGCATGATGACTTGTATGGTGTAAGAGGTAATAGGCATTATCCACTGATTTGTTCATCATCATTTGTTATTTTGGAGACATTGCTTCCAGTTTTGTGGGACTTCTACCCGACATTGAGATGAAATGACATCTCAAGCCCTGTCGCCCAATGAAACCTATAGGGTTTATTAGCATGGATGGTCCGCCTCGCACCGCGGTTCCTGGACAGGCTTAGATCCTCTAAGTGGTTCACCAGTACTAGTGTGCGGGCCAGATTCAGCTCTGGGTGGAAGCATCATGCAGCCCATATATTTCTTCAAGCCCCTATGGGCAGGGGCCTAAACTGAAGAGCCGGTGAGTTGTCAGATACTTGAATGTGCTGAGCCATATATAATGATCTCCAGGGTCCTGGGTATGACGTTAAAAAGGCATCCAGCTGTGACACTCTAAATGAGTGTGGGAATGTGAGGTTGCCCATTATCACAGTTGCCTCCCCACCTTCAGGGGTACGTGGTTGCCACAACCTGGGTGGCAGAGCTAGGCAGCAACCATCTACAGACCGATAGCTTGGTGTACTAGCTACTGTTTGGCGGATGATCCTTGCTGTACAAGGACAATGGTAAAGCACACCTGCCCTAGTTAGTCGGGAACGGCGGCTTGGTCAGGTGCCGTAAAAGAACTGAGTTGGGACGTCAGCTTGGACAGGCGGTCCTGTAAATTACAACTGTCAACAGTTATCATGGCAGCTACAAGCCAAACCCATAACCAGACATGCGGTGCACCATGCTCGCCAAGAAGCTGAGAAGGAGATCTACAAGAATATTGACCCTAAGTCCACAGAAGTATATCGTCTTGCTAACCAGATGAGAAGAGAGAATGCCGATGTTGTAGGTGACAAACCAGTAAAGAATGATGCAGGGGAGATATCAATGAGTGAAGACTCAAAGCAGAGGGCCTGGTTAGAACACTACCAAAGGCTACTCAATGTTGAGTTTGACTGGGACCCAGACCACTTGTCTGATGAACTACCAGTGGAAGGGCTGCCCATCCCAATCACTATTGATATGGTTAAGAAGGCTATCTCTCAGATGAAGACTGGCAAAGCACCAGGCCCTTCTGGCATAGTGTAGGAGATGATCAGAGCTGCAGGTGATGCGGGTGCCTCATCCGTGATGGAAAGGTATCCTCTGACTGGGAACAGAGTTTCATTGTCTCTCTCTACAAGGGCAAGGGCGATGCATTGGAACACGGCAACTACCGTGGTCTCAAGCTGACAGAACAGGTCATGAAAGTCCTGGAGAGGATTGTGGATGGCCTCATTAGACAGTTGGTGTCCATCGACGTTTCCCAGTTTGGCTTCATCCCAGGAAGAGGCACAACAGATGCAATTTTTGTTGTACGGCAGCTGCAAGAGAAGTATCTGGCGGCCAACAGGAGACTCTACTTGGCTTTTGTGGACCTCGAGAAGGCATTTGATCGAGTGCCTCGGTAAGTCATCTGGTGGGCACTAAGAAAACTTGGAGTGGACGAGTGGATTGTGCGACCGGTCCAAGGGATGTATGCTAATGCTCGGAGCCCTGTCTGTGTTGGTGATGGTTACAGTAAAGAATTTGAAGTGAAGGTGGGTGATCATCAAGGCTCTGTTCTCAGCCCACTGCTTTTCATCATTGTGCTTGAAGCCTTGTGATGCGAGTTCCGCTCTGATGTTCACTCGGAGGACCTGTATGCTGATGACCTTGTCATCATAGCTGAATCTCTTGAGGAATGTGTCAAGAGGCTCTATACTTGGAAAGACATAATGGAGACGAAAGGGCTGAGAGTGAATGCAGGAAAGACAAAGATCATGATCTGTGGTTCAGGTCTGGACCTCCTGCAGAGTACAGGCCTGTTCCCATGCGCTGTATGTCGCACTGGAGTGAGCAGCAACAGTATCTTTTGTAATGGCTGCAAGTTCTGGGTGCACAAGAAATGCAGTGGGCTCAAGCGCTTGATAGAGAACCCTGATTACAGGTGTACACAGTGACAAGGAACTGCACGACACTTAGATGGCAGACCACAGAGGGAAGTCCAAGTCGGATCCGACAAGTTGGAGGTTGTAGCTTCCTTCTGCTACCTAGGTGATATGCTCTCAGCAGCTGATGGTTGCGACCTTTCAACCACAACACGTGTGAAAACAGCCTGGAAGAAATTCAAGGAGTTGCTACCAGTTCTCTTTTCCCGCCACCTCTCGTTCAAGACACGTGGCTGTGTGTACAGCTCTTGTGTGCGGAGCACAATGCTCCATGCCAGTGAGACATGGCCATTGACAAAGCCAAACCTCCAACGTCTTCAGAGGAATGACAGGGCAATGATCAGACAGATCTGCAATTTCAAGCCACAGGACACTGTCACCATCAGGTCCAGTGAGTTACTTGAGCGTCTTTGCATTGAGGACCTGGACCTCATCCTGAAAGAGAGAAGGCTGCGCTGGTATGGACATGTGGAACGCTTCAATGGTGTAGTCAAGACTGCCTGTGACATACAGGTAGGTGGAAAGTGGGGGCCTGGAAGGCCCAAGATGACCTGGAAGCAGCTGACAGAAAGAGATTGCAGAGAATGGAGGCTCTCTGCTATCGATCCTCATGATAGACAGGCCTGGAGATATGGTGTAAGATCTGCCATGGGTGCAGCAAGCCAGCTACCTGGAAGGGGGCCCACTTATGTGGACTTTGCCCCTGTACCTGCATGTTAATAAAAAATCGGTTGATGATGATGATGATGATCTCCATACAGGCCAACATTAAATTTTTCGTCAAAGATTTCTCAGGAACTACAAAAGCTAGTTTGTTTGTTTGTATTAGGGTTTAACGGCCCAGTCAACACTATTTAGATCATTTTTGAGCCGGTCAGTTTACCTATCCACACTTGTTCTGGGCAGGTTTATATGTGGTTAACCAGTACATTGCACATTCTTTCGCCAGAAACTGACAACTGCCCTTCTTGAATCAGCGGAAGGGAGAGAATGACTGTAGAAAAGATTTCATGATCAATCTCCATGAAAGAATGTTGCCGACCCCGGCAATCTAACCTGAGTCCTCCTGATCACCAGTCAGACCTGCATCCCACTGAGCTACCGAGGCTGGCTACAAGAGCTAGAAGTCTCAAACTTGGTATACTATGCAATGATGATGACTTGTATTGTGTAAGAGACAATGGTCTTTCTCTGCTTATTAGGTCATCTGTTCTTACATTCTTCTTTCTTTCCATATTGGCCAATGTTAAATTTTTCGTCAAAGATTTCTCAATAACCACAAAAGCTAGAAGTCTCAAACTTGGTATACTATGCTATGATGATGACTTGTATTGTGTAAGAGACAATGGTCTTTCTCGGCTTATTTATTCATCTGTTCTTACATTCTTCTTCCTTTTTAATATAGGCCAATGTTAAAATATTTTGTCAAAGATTTCTCAAGAATGTGGAGCGCTGTGGTGCAGTGGTAAAGCATCGGATTTGAGATGGAAAGGTAGCCGGTTCGATCCTCACCAGCGCCATGACATTGTGTTGTTTCCTTGAGCAAGAAACTTTATCCACATTGCTTAGTATTGGTTCCTACCCAGGAAAAGAAGGCCACATGGAAGATTAGTACTAGTACTAAATGTGTTACCCTCTATAAATAAGGTCCATTATTATTAACCCTTATCTTGCTGTTCACGATAAACCCTATTTTTGCAAACAGTGTAGATCCAGATCAGATGGCTTCTGAAGAAGCCATCTGATCAGGATCTACACTGTTTGGCATTCAGTTTAAGAATTTGTAGCAATAAATTACATCAAGTAATTTGATTGGTTGATAGACAGAAATGGGTGTGGCTTAAATGAATATTCAGCAAGAGAAGGGTTAAGAATGGTAGAAGCTAGAAGCCTCAAACTTGGCATCCTAAGCAAATCATGATGACTAGTATGGTGTAAGAGACAATGGACATTATCAGCTTATTAGGGCCCCGCACTGAAAGTGTGGGTGCCCTATAGTAATCACTCTGTCCGTCCGTCTGTCTGTCTGTCCGCACCAACGAAACGACATTTAGGGGGCAAAAAATTTGGACAGTTTGACACTTAAGTATATATTCGTGAGTCCAAATGGGGTTTATTCCGTTATTTGGGTACTTAAGTGGCAAAAATTCGCTCTTAGGTGGCTTGCCGCTTAAGAGAATTTGCCGCTTAAGTAGTCAATATGCCGACGCCTAGCCACTTAAGTATCCGTTCGTGAGAACGTCCGTCTGTCCGTCCACAAATTTTTTTATCCTTCATAACTTTCTTATTCCTGGATGGATTTAAATATTACTTGTCAGAAATGTTAACCATAATGTGATGGAGTGTTGCGCGCAAGACTAAGGTCCGTACCTCAAAGGTCAAGGTCATACTTAGAGGTTAAAGGTCTGTCTGTCCATCTGTCCGTCCACAAATTTTTTTATCCTCCATAACTTTCTTATTCCTGGATGGATTTAAATATTACTTGTCAGAAATTTAACCATAATGTGATGGAGTGTTGCGCGCAAGACTCAGGTCCGTACCTCAAAGGTCAAGGTCATACTTAGAGGTTAAAGGTCAAAAAAGGGTCTTTCCTGTGTCCAATTATTAACTTTGTTATTATTATTCCTGGATGGCAGAAGTGTTAACCATAATGTGATGGAGTGTTGCGCGCAAGACTCAGGTCCGTCCTCAAAGGTCAAGGTCATACTTAGAGGTTAAAGGTCAAAAAAGGGTCTTTCCTGTGTCCAATTAATAACTTTGTTATTATTCCTGGATGGATTTAAATATTACTTGGCAGAAATGTTAACCATAATGTGGCCCCGCACTGAAAGTGTGGGTGCCCTATAGTAATCACTCTGTCCGTCCGTCTGTCCTTCCGTCCGTCTGTCCGTCCGTCCACAAATTTTTTTATCCTCCATAACTTTCTTATTCCTGGATGGATATTACTTGGCAGAAATGTTAACCATAATGTGATGGAGTGTTGTGCGCAAGACTCAGGTCCGTACCTCAAAGGTCAAGGTCATACTTAGAGGTTAAAGGTCAAAAAAGGGTCTTTCCTGTGTCCAATTAATAACTTTGTTATTATTAGGGCCCCGCACTGAAAGTGTGGGTGCCCTATAGTAATCACTCTGTCCGTCCGTCTGTCTGTCTGTCCGTCTGTCCGTCCACAAATTTTCCTACTCCTCTGATAGCGCTGCCGGGGCCCTAGTCAGTTTCACTGACAGCTCTAGTTTGTTCATCTTTTCTTTCATTCTTCTTTCTCTCCATATTGGCCAATGTTAAATTTTTTGTCAAAGATTTGTCAGGAACAAAAAAAGCTAGAAGACTTGCAATGATGCTGACTTGTATCGAGGATGTCAGAGACAATGGTCTTTCTCTGCTTACTAATTTTGTTCTTCTGGGCCCAGTTGTTCAAAGCATCGTTAGCTTAACAAGCTCGTTAGTGGTCATTTTGTTAACTGTTCTAGCAAGTACACAATCTTAAATTTTGTTATTTTTGCTGAAAAAATATGAGCAGCTTTTGCATTTGCATTTGCAAAAGCTGCTCACATTTTTTCAGCAAAAATATTAGTATTTTCATCAAATTGAATGATCAAAGTTTTAACGATACGTTAGCTAATGACGTCGTTAGTTTTGAACAACTGGCCCCTGTTCTTTCATTCTCCTTTCTCTCCATATAGGCCAATGTTAATTTTTTTTTGGTCATTTTTTGGCACCTTAAAATTTCTAAATGAGCTGCTGTGAATCAAGGCATTCATTCTAGCCATTTTTGAATAAATAGAAATAATTTAGTTGACACCCAGAAATTTCTAAATTTGCTGCTGCTTTATTTTTATGGTGGAAGATTACATTCAGTACAAGGTGGGTTAAGATCATGTTTTTTCCTATCCATCTGCTATAATGGCTACTGTTCTGGTATCATGGGTTCAGTATAGTAAATCTGTGACATTTGAGAGTTCAAAATTCGAGCAGGACGAGATTATTCCATATTTTAAAAGAAATTTTTTGTCTCGGAATTTTGAAAATACACCACGACCTCTTTATAACACTATTGATGGGGTCTAAAGCAGAAACCGTGTTAGATAAACAACCGTGTTATATCCAAACAAAAATGTATAGATTCTATATAATCTATACATTTTTGGGATCCATCTTAACCCTTATCTTGCTGAATATTCATTTAAGCCACGCCCATTTCTGTCTATCAACCAATCAAATTACTTGATGTAATTTATTGCTACAAATTCATAAACTGAATGCCAAACAGTGTAGATCCTGATCAGATGGCTTCTTCAGAAGCCATCTGATCTGGATCTACACTGTTTGCAAAGATAGGGGTTGTCGTGAACAGCAAGATAAGGGTTAAAACCGTGTTATATCCAAAACCGTGTTATAATGGACTTTTAACAATGTTGTGGTGTATGGTGTTAGTACAATTTCTAAACTGTTGTGACTATATGTGTATCCTGTAACACAAAGTATAAAATTAAGTACAGAATTGTAGCTATTGGCCAACTACGACCAATGTCCAGGCGTCTTAACCCTTGTCCTGCTGAGCCCGGATATGTCTTCTCTTTCAAACAATGAAAATCCAGATCATATGGAAGCCATCTGATCAGGATCTTCATTGTCATTCAGTTTATGAATTTGTTGCAATAATTTGCATCAAGTAATCTGATTGGTTGATAAAAAGAAGTGGGTGTGAATATATAAATATTCAGCAGGTTAAGGGATAAGATGACTTACCTAAAACACGGTAAAGGTCAAAATTTAAAAAGTGCAGTCACGTCTCATTGCATTTTGAAAGGCTATACCTTTGTCTGACAAGCTGACAACATTCTTTTATTGTTGAACATAATGAAATAAGGTCCTCGCCCATCCGGGCTTGGAGAAATATATTGGCCTGCATGGTCCTTCCATGCAGATCTGAAATTGACCACACGAGTACTAGTAAACGGCTTAGAAGAACACAGCCTGCCCAGGCAACGTGGTGTGAGTCCAATGCATTTTAATGGTTTCATTGGAAGAGGCAGGGCTTGAGATGTCGTTTCATCTCAATGTTAGACTTAAAGGCCCAGAAAATTGGAAGCAACATCTCCAAAATGACCCAAATATAGTTGATGGGGACATTAAACCTGAATTCAAACAAAACTTAGTGTAATATTTTCTATGGTTCTCAGGTCTTGACTACGTAAAATGCACAATTTTCTCTTATTACTAACATTACTGCCCTTCTTGCACCAATAAAAGGGACAGAATGACCATAGGAATATTGCATAATCAGTTAGCCTGCCCATGAAAAATGTGGTTAGTTTAACTGACTGGCTAAATATGACACTTATGGTGTTGAGTGGGTTGTACTTCAAGACCTAAAAAAATTCCAAGCACAGGTGGGTCCATTGTCTCTGAAAGTAGGCTGGAGAAATGGTTCTTAACCCTTGTCCTGCTGAATATTTAAATATGTCACACCCACTACTGATTATCAGCCAATCAGATTATTTGATGCAAATTACTGCAGCAAATTCATAAACTGGATGGCAAACAATGAAGATCCTGATCAGATGGCTTCTTCAGAAGCCAGCTGATCTGGATCTACATTGTTTCAAAGATAAGGCATATCCGGGCTCAGCAGGACAAGGGTTAACAGTGACTTACCGGTAGACTGTTTCTTTTAACCCTTGTCCTGCTGAATATTCATATATGCCACACCCTCTGTCGATTATCAACCAATCAGATTACTTGATGCAAAGTATTGCAACAAATTCACAATCTGAATGGCAAACAATGTAGATCCTGATCAGATGGCTTCGTCAGAAGCCATCTGATCTGGATCTTCATTGTTTGGAAAATAAGGCATATCCGGGCTCAGCAGGACAAGGGTTAACCCTTTTTGTACCAAATGAAATCTTCCTCCTTATATAAGTATAGCAGGAGTCCATTCCAAAATTTAGAGGTGTGGGGTTCTGTTTTCATCAAAGTTTATTTGGAAAATGACTGAATTTTAGCAAAGAGTGGAGGCCCTGATCAGACGCTGCAGATCAGATGCCGCATTATTGTGGCGTCTGATCTGGGCCTGCACTGTTTGCTAGGGTATTCGTTTTGGGGTTTCTGGTACAAAGTGGGTTAACTCTTAAATTCCTTTAACCTTTAACCTGCTGAATATTCAATTAAGCCACACCCATTTCTGTCTATCAACCAATCAAATTACTTGATGTAATTTACTGCTACAAATTCATAAACTAAATGCCAAACAGTGTAGATCCAGATCAGATGGCTTCTTTAGAAGCCATCTGATCTGGATCTACACTGTTTGCAAAGATAGGGCTTGTCGCCTACAGCAGGGTAAAGGTTAAGCAAACAGTGCAGACCATAATGATCCTAAGTATTGTGAGTGATAGGCCTGAGTGAGCAGTGCAGACCCAGATCAGACTCCTCCTGAAGTAGCAGTCTGATCAGGGTCTACACTGCCATTCTGTCTGCACCTTGGACTCATTGATGGATAGTGAAACAAATTTGTCGGGCCTCAGTGGCCTAGCACTGATCATGACTCTTAGTCATTAGGTCTCTCATCAATGTGGGTTTGAGTCTGGCTTGGATCACACTTGAGATGCCAAGTTCTGCAACGGAAGGTCTGGTGGTTTTTCTCCTGGTACTCAAGTTTTCGTCCAATTCTGATTAACGATCGGCCTGATATGAGTGAAATAATCTTGAAATGCCCATAAAACCGAAGTCAGAAGGAAAAACATCCATCTTACATGTTCTTATCTAGATTAATCAACAGGTTATGCTCCAGCATAATGGCTATGAACTTATCAGTCAGTTTATTTGTATACTTTTGTGCAGTACATGACCTGAATTTGATTATCTGGGGTAGGACTGGAAAGTCATAAAAAGGGCAAAATAAGAGTGCACATTTCTTTCAAACATTCAAGGACAAAATGTATTGGTTGACTTATAAGTATTTCCTGCACAAAACAATGGAAAATATTCTTTTTTAACCCTTGTCCTGCTAATCCCGGATATGCCTTATCTTTGAAACAATGTAGATCCAGATCAGATGGCTTCTGACGAAGCCATCTGATCAGGATCTACATTGTTTGCCATTTAGATTGTGAATTTGTTGCAATAATTTGCATCAAGTAATCTGATTGGTTGATAATCGGTAGTGGGTGTGGCATACATGAATATTCAGCAGGACAAGGGTTAACATTAACCTCTATATTAGTGCTTCGAGGCGCTTCTAATGAGTACCCACAACATACTTTTTTTGCAGAAATAAGAAAAATAATTTGTGGATACCTCCTCCTGATCTGTGTTAACACTGTTTGCCAGTGCCCCAGTACATGAGCCCAGTCAAGATTTTACACATATCCAACCCGTTGACCTTACAGGGACAAGAAAATGACCCTTTTTGGAACCTTTTAGAGATGATTTTTTAACCCATTCAGTACCAGAAAGCCCTAAAAGGGTACCTTGGCAAACAGTGCAGGCCCAAATTCTGCAGCGCCTGATCAGGGCCTACACTTTTTGCAAAAAGTTAAGCCATTTCTCAAATACATTTTGAAGAAAACACAACCTGACACCCCTAAATTTTGAAATGGACACCTGCTATATATAAGGGGGAAGATTCCATTTGGTACAAAAAGGGTTAATTGTAGTCAAGTGGACATTAGCATCATAACTCAGATTTATATTGTATCTTTGGGTTGATTGAAGAACACAAATAGAGTGGAGCGCTGTGGTGCAGTGGTAAAGCATCAGATTTGAGATCGAGAGGTAGCCGGTTCGATCCTCGCAAGCACCACATGTTGTTTCCTTGAGCAAGAAACTTTATCCACATTGCTTAGTACTGGTTCCTACCCAGGAAAAGAGGGCCACATGGAAGATTAGTACTAGTACTAAATGTGTTACCCTCTATAAATAAGGTCTATTATTATTATTATTATTATTAAATACACCACAGCCTCTTTAAAACACTATTAACCCTTTTTGTACCAAATGGAATCTTCCTCTTTATATAATATATATAGCCGAAGTATGTCATTTCAAAATGTAGGGGTGTCAGGTTGTGTTTTCATCAAAATTTATTTGGAAAATGACTGAACTTTTAGCAAACAGTGGAGGACCTGATCAGATGCTGCGTTCTGTGGCGTCTGATCTGGGCCTGCACTGTTTGCCAGGGTACCCGTTTTGGGGTTTCTGGTACTAAATGGGTTAACTGGGTCCAAAGTAGAAACTGTATTAGTTAACCCTTATCTTGCTGAATATTCATTTAAGCCACACCCATTTCTCTCTATCAACCAATCAAATTACTTGATGTAATTTATTGCTACAAATTCATAAACTGAGTGTCAAACAGTGTAGATCCTGATCAGATGGCTTCTTCAGAAGCCATCTGATCTGGATCTACACTGTTTGCAAAGATAGGGGTTGTCGTGAACAGCAAGATAAGGGTTAAAGGTGCATTATTGAGCTATCGGTAAAAAATGCTTCCAAAAATAAAATACATATAGCTGGTATTTTTCTTTAAATTAATACAAATGAATGCATTTTATGCAAAAATGCGAACAATTATGATGACAGGTAAACGAGTTTGAGAGGGATTCTTTAACTAGATTTCGAACACTAGTTAGATCTATTTTTAGTTCGTGACAAAAATAGAATCCCCATTATATGACCTTATGTGACGTTCATTTTTGGCCTTGTTTGCTTAGGTCATGCCTGAATAGGAAAAAATATGACTTCGAATACCATGCCATAAGTAACGACGCTCAGAGACGATACTGTCGCCATGTATGTGTAAAGTGACAGATTTATTTTTAGAACAGAAATATCGAACACATGTTCAGAGCGAAGGGTAAACACGAATGAAAACGACCATTTCCACAAAGTTCTGAAGCTGTATTTGGCTCCAAAAGTGTACACATGACAAAGGAGTATGAATTGAAGATAAAAACCAGAAAAAAAAATTTGAGACCCGGTAGCTCAATAACGCACCTTTAAACAACCGTGTTATATCCAAACAAAAATGTATAGATTATATAGAAATCTACACATTTTTGGGATTCATGTTGAAACCTTGTTTATCGAAAACCATGTTATAATTAACCATGTAATAACGAAGTTGTGGTGTAAGTAAAATTTGGTAATCAAAAATAAAACATTCGTATTTGTCCCGTTTTATGCCAAACTTCAGATAATTATAGCAGGTGTCCATTGAAAAATTTGGGATATTGTAATGAGTTAGTTCTAGAAATTTATCTAGAAAATGACAAGTTTTTGCAAACAGTGAAAGTCTCGGTCAGACACCACATTCTGTGGCGCCTGATCTGGGTCTGCACTGTTTCCCATTTTGGGGCTACCTGTACAAAGGTATTAATGTTGCAGTTTTGCTGATAAAAATGAAGTTGTAAAAACTGAAAACTAATTACCCTCTTCTCAGAAATTAGAGCACAAAAATTCATGCTAATGAGCGCACATCATACTTTTTTAAGAAATATATTTGACACCAATTTTAACCCTTGTCCTGCTGAATATTCATTTATGCCACACCCACTACCGATTATCAACCAATCAGATTGCCTGTAGCAAATTATTACAACAAATTCACAATCTGAATGACAAACAATGTAGATCCTGATCTGGATCTACATTGTTTCAAAGATAAGGCATATACGGGATTAGCAGGACAAGGGTTAACCCTTAACCTGGTGAATAGATTAAATTAGCCACACCCATTGCTGACCAATTAAACCACTTGTGACAGTGTATTCACCCAGTTCACAAACTGCCTGACAAACAGTGCAGATCCTGATCAGATGGGCATCTGATCTGGATCTACACTGTTTGCAAAGATAGGGTTTGTCATTTGAGCAGGATAAGGGTTAACCCTTGTCCTGCTGAATATTCATATATGCCACACCTACTACCGATTATCAACCAATCAGATTACCTGTAGCAAATTATTACAACAAATTCACAATCTGAATGACAAACAATGTAGATCCTGATCAGATGGCTTCTTCAGAAGCCATCTGATCTGGATCTACATTGTTTCAAAGAAAGGCATATCCGGGCTCAGCAGAACAAGGGTTAAAGTAAAATTTTATTTAGCCTGTATGCCATATCAATTACGTATTTAGCCTAAATATTCCGACACCTCAACTCCTTACCATACTTGTTCTAAAATTTTTATCGAGTATTATTTACTGCTCAATTTTGTGTCTGAGAATACTAGGGATGAATAGCAAATAGTGTAGACCCTGATGAGGTGCCACATTCTATAATGTTTGCTAAGGCCTGACTGTCTGAATACATACAGTAAATACGGTATTATGCTTTTATGATAAAGAGGGGAAAGGGACAAGTTGTGTTTATCAAGTAACATACAATGTACTCCTTTTGCAAATTCTGGACATGTTTGGTTCAATCTAACATTTCCAACATCTGCATTATATAAAAGGAGCTGCTTAAGGGGAATGGGAACACCTGGCAGATTTTTCCGGCATTTTTCAAAGGGAGACAACTTTCGGGACTTCCTGTTTGCTTTTCTAGAAATCCTGTTCTGCTGAAAAAGGGGTCTACTCTTAAAGGAAAGAATTTGCTCCTCAGGAGCAAATTCTTTCCTTTAAGAGTTGACCCCTATTGACATGGGAGACAAAAATACTTTTGGAGGAGTTGCCTCCCCTGAAGGTGTTCCCATTCCCCTTAATAAAATTGTTTCCATGATCACTATAAAAAACCTAACAATGTGGACATCTTAAGGACCTGCTGTAATACTCCTAAAATTTTAACAAGTTCAGTTTAGAATAAATTCACATGCATACATCACATAACAGTATATGGTACAGGATTTGATAAAAAGCTAAAAGCTTACATAAATCATCTCTGGAGATGTTTGTTTTGCGATCCAGAAAGGAGTAAAAAAAGGAGACGGAATGCCAAACAGTGTAGACCCTGATCAGTGAGACTGCACTGTTTGCTTAGGCTTGTTTATCTCAATACTTAGGATCATAACGGTAGAATGCAATATCTACGCACACTATACCCTGAGTATCAAAATACTGAAATTGCAAATGTACATGTATTATTCAAATTATCAGCAGTGATCAGTATGATTTATAACAGGAAATTGGCAATCATCGGCTCGATGAGACTTACCGGATAATACAGCATGGATACACCCTTTGGGAAGGCAACTCGGGCAAAAATATTTTTTAACTAGGCCATTTTGTACAGGAAACCCCTAAAGCGGTAATTGGCAAACAGTGCAGGCCCAGATCAGACGCCGCAGAATACGCGTCTGATCAGGGCCTACACTGTTTGCAAAAAGTTAAGCCATTTGCCAAACAAGTTTCGAAGAAAACACAGCCTGACGCCCCTTAATTATGCCCCCAACTTTGAAAAAGTGGGGGGCATATTGCTTCTGGCTTGTCTGTTTGTTTGTTTGTTTGTTTGTTCGTCACGCTTTCTTGTGCATTGCATAACTTAAGAACCATGTATGCCAGTGTTTTGAAATTTCATATATGGATTCCTCATGAAAAAATAGTTGACCCATATTTTTTAGCTCACCAGAGCCGAAGGCTCTGGGGGAGCTTATAGGATAGGCAGTTGTCCGTCGTCGTCGTATGTCATATGTCTGGCGTCAACACTTTTAAACATCTTCTCTTCTGAAGCCACTGGGCCAATTAAGCCCAAATTTTATCTTTAGCATCCTTGGGCTGGGGGATTGAAAGTTTATGTTTTTTATGAAAATCGTCTGTTTAGTTTGGTTGCTATGGCAAGAGTTTCCAAAGACTTATAATGGGGAAAATTGAAAAATCGTATTTACTGCTAAATCATTGCAGATATTTTGGCAAAACTTTTATAGAAATGTTTCTTGAGTAAACTTCTCTCAGCCATATGCTTTTATGCTAACCTGAGGGTTCCCCAGGTTGTGCCGGGGCCATGCCCCACCCCCACCACTTCATAAAATATTGCAGGGTCAAAGGGGTCAAGGTCACTAAACCCTGGCCGCTTTCAACCAAGCAAGACCGGACATACGCATTGGCCGACGGACAGGCGGAGCGACACACCCTTAAAACTTATGGCATTAAATAGACCTCTCACATAGAGTGTAATTAATTAAGCTACTTTAAAATTGGAGAGACTGAAGAGGAGGAAGGACAACTAAGGCAGATTTCTGCTGAATAAAATGTAGTATAATCTAGTATAAAACACTTAATGTCAAAAGGCAATCTTGTCTCTCTCTCGTTAGATCTGTACTGTAACCCTCTCATAGGTTAGCTACGGTATCTCTCACTGGTACCCTCTTTCTCTACCAGGTTAGTCTGTATCTAGGTTAAGGTCATCTCAGGTCATAGGAATTAAGGTCAAGGTCACATCAGTGAGACAAACTGATCCTAAGTGAAGGGCATGACCCAACAATAAAGAACAGTTATCTCCCCTTTACATCATGGACAGCGGCATAAGTCTTATTAAACACGTAATATCACTCATTGAAATTTAGACAAGGGCAGGCACAGCATAACTGATGCATACGCCCTAATTAACGGTTCGTTAACTATGCAAATTATGTAATTAATTATTCAAGAACTTTAGCTTGACTTGTATATAGACTTAAGGTGCTAGCATAACTAACACTTCTCCAGAGAGCATCAGCATGACTGGTGCATGTTCCGGAATGTTAAACTTTAATTAAGAAATGCTTAATAGCCAATTAAGAACTTCAGATTTAATGAAAAATCATTAATGCATAAGTAATCTAATATCTGATGCAATATTAGCAAAGCTATTACTTGGTTTAAAAAAATAAAACCAAGTTAAGTGTCGAAGTAAATCCAAAAAGTTAAACTCTAACAGTAATAAGAAAAAGAAAACAATATCTTTAGTTCTCCCAGGCTCTTTCCTTTCAAGGCTGGAAATACGGTATCTTGGCTGACGTATCTAAAAATAGCACAGACTCATTCCTGCATTGCTGAGGGAAACCCTTTGCACTGTATACATGTATCTATAAATAGCACCAAGGTCACAAGGTCGCTGTCGTCGAATGGGATACTGGAACGAGCCTGCAAGTCTAAGACATTTGGAAATTCAACAAAACAATATTAAATCAACAACAAATTGTAAATTCAAACCAAGAACTCTTCATAACTGTAACTGTAACCAGACATCAGCCTCCATCCTTACTTCTTCAACTGTCAGTATCTACACAAATCAAAACTCGGTGAATTATATAATGCGGCTTCTGCTGCTTCTCAGAGGATCAGCGCACAGAATGCCAGAGAAAGGATACGATCTTCTTTATATATGGGCCCGGACCGATAGCGTTGTGCGGATTTGGTGGAGATCTTGGCGGTTTGGGTTGAAATCGTGGCTAATTTGCATAGAGCCGGCAATTCTCGGGTCGGGTGGACTAAGATTCCCCCGATCGATACACCTAAAACTGAAAAGTTATTCTTATTTCCTGTTAGAGACTATCTGTAATAGAAACAAACTTTCATCTAATTAATCTATCTTTGACGAAATCGTAGAATTCGCAAGCTTAGTCGCTCATTCTAGCGCATTGCCGCAAGCGCGTCAAGTTCGCGGAACAGCCATTGGAAGAGCCATAAACACAAGGACGCCTGCGCAGTCATTCTGTTCATTCGGTTCAACTCGGCTCTGTCCATGCAGCTAGTACTAAAAGCACAAGGAAAAGTTCGCGAAAAGATGTCAAAATTTCTGTCAAGTTTACTCCTTGTTCGAGTCGTGTCACCAGTCGTCATTAGGACTTTCTATCACTGTCGGTAATAGATTAATCAGTCAAACAGGTAAAATTATCGTAACCGTCGTAGTTGGCTTGTTCTGAGTCGAAGTTTCTGTCGTCATGCGTTTTCGTGGTACGTTTGGTGAATCACAGAATGAGGTCACTAGGTGAATGTCTTTTTGGTGTACAACTTGATCTTGACAGCCTGTGATCACCCATCATCAGTCGTCATCGATCACCACCAGTCATCATCATCATCATCATCATCATCATCCATCAATCATCATCATCCACCAATCATCATCATCATTATCCTCATTCACCAATCATCACCATCATCATCATCCTGGTATATGAATGTCGTTTGACGTGTCACCAGTAACAGTTCAGTTCTAATCATCAGCCTGGCAAATGAATGTTGTTTGACGTATCTCAACCAACAGTAGCTTCCATCACTGATCACTCACCATCATCACATCATCATCATCAGCAGCAGACTCTGATCAATCACTTGATAGATCACTCGATACTTTATCTTCCTGGTGAAAGAATGTCACATGATGCATATCCGGTGAAACATCTGATGCCTACTTATGACCGCCAACTGCACTTCTTTCTTATTATTAAGGTTATAAGGAGCCGCAGGCTGACCCCTACAACTACCCCCTTTTAAAATGTTTGATGGTCCCTCACAAACATTTTAGATCGTCCATGCCAACAGTTCTACTGACTTATAGATAGATGGCGACATGTACCATCAGAAATAATCTTCCTAGTGAATGAATGTCATATGAAGTATCACCCGCAACATTCTGATTCTGTATTTCCTGGGTAGCAACCAGTACTTTGCAACATGGATGGTGTCTTGTACATGGGCAGAGCATGAGATACAGGGCACGGGTCTGGAACCCGTAACCAGATCATGATTCAGGCGCTTAACCACTACTCATTTGTGCTCCTTATAGAATGGAATTAACCATTGCTGACACACAGGCCAAAGTGCACAACACTTTTCACTTAATTTTATTTATTTTCTTTCTCTGCTTCTGTCCCTCCTCCTTCTGTCTTCCCTCTCTCTGTCTTCTCTCCTCCTCCGTTCTTGCCTGTCTCTTTCCTCTTTCTTCTCCTTTTCTTCATAGTATTCTAACCTCTTCTCCAACCGCTCTATTAACTTCTCCTGACGCTCATTTACTTTCTTTTGTGACTCAATATAATTAAATGTGCTTGACAGGGACTCGCAGGTGTTGTTATAGATTTGTGCAACACTGGCCTCCACTCTACGTACAAAGTCCACGTCAGTCTCAGTCTGAATACACTTATCAGCTGTAACCAGTTCCTTGACTGTTGTCCTGGGTGGTGTCAGTTCCATTGGACTGTTGCCTAGAAGCTGGGGCATGATGTCCTCCACAGATGATGGTGTCTCTGATCCAGAGGGCTCTTCCCCAACATTCAACCAGTGGCGATTGCTGTCCTCCCTACTAAGCTTCATGACATCTTGACCAATGATCATGTGTCTCGGGGTGGCAGAAACTTGCAGGGCCACAATGTCCTGTACACTGTCCACCTTCGCTCGATGCCCTGGTGTCTCCTGATGCCTGAAAAACTTTGTGTTATCCCCTGTACGGAAGTCACAACCGATACACAGGTACGGCACCTCATACTCTGTTACGTGCTTCCTGTAGAAGTGTTCTTCTACTCTGTTCTTTCTTCCCAGGTAGCCACACGGGGAACATCTGTAGGCCCTACCATTTTTCTTCGCTATCTCAAGCATCTTGGAGGCCATGGCTGAAAGACAATTGTAACATATCCTAAGTATCTGTGTCCAGATAGTTTTGACCTTGACCTTTGACCTTTTGACCTAATTACTTCGTTTGTAACTACGGATTGCTCTATCCACCCATTTTGGTCTATTTTTCCCCTCATACTTCTTTAACTTATCATGGTGTACCACACGACTACCCCCCTCTTCAAGTTTTATCAAATAGTTCACATCATTGAGTCTTTTTAACACCACACAGAGAACATAAATGTGCTGAAGCTTAGGACTAACCCCGGGCAATCGCCTCTCATGCAGATACCATACACATTCGCCTTGTTCGTAGCGCAGATGTTCAATCTTAGTGTCATATGCGTATTTGTGTCGCTTCGACGCGTTCTCAAGATGTCCGCGTGCTATGTCGTGAGCTGCCTCCATACGTTTTCGTAACCAGCTGACATACTCACCATACGAAGTAATGTGATGGGTGTCACTGCTAAGACTTCCATTTGTGAGTTCCGCTGGAATACGTACCTCCCTGCCTAACATAAGCATGTTCGGAGTAAACTTAGTTGATGCACTAGGTGTACTTCGAAATGCTGCGGCCAAACAACCAAGATTTAAGTCCCAGTTCTCTTGTTCCCCTTTTAGGTATGCCTTAATCATGCGTATTAAAGTCTTGTTAAATTTTTCTGCTTGACCGTTCCCTTTGGGGTTCCTAACTGAAGTTCGGGTCTTTCTCACTTCCATTAACTTGCACAACTCTCGAAAAATCTGGCTTTCATAGTTGCTTCCAAGATCACTATGAATAGATAATGGAGCACCATATCTAGAGATAGCCTCATTTAAGATTACATTGGCTGTCGTGACAGCCGTAGAATCTGGGACTGCAAAAATTTCCACCCATTTTGTGAAGCTATCTGTTACAATTAACACATATCTGTTATTTCTGGGAGTGACAGGAAATGGACCAATCATATCAGTTGATAGGGTAGCAAGTGTTGCGCCTACCCTAAGGCTTCCCAGGGGTGCCTTGGGCTTCTTAAAAGGGATCTTGTCAGCGGCACAAATATCACAAGCCAATACCCAGTTGGTAACATCATCTTTCATCTCATACCAGTAATATTTCATCTTGACCTTTTCATAAGTTTTCCTGCATCCAAAGTGCCCACCCAACTTTCCACTATGTACTTCTTGAAACACTTCCCCTTTTAAGGACCTGGGAACCAGCAGTTGATAATACTTTCCCAACCCATTTTTCTGTAAACATTCTTTGTAAACCAAACCATGGTGCATACTGAGAGAATCCCATATCACCCAATAATGGCACGCTGCTGGGCTCTTATTAACTGATTCTGAATTGCTTGGTCTTTTATGGCCCTTCAACATGTGACTATACACAAATGAAATATCAGGATCGTCTTTCTGTCTTGATTCCAAGTCCTCGGCTGTATAATTACTTAAGATTACCTTGCATGGTGGAATAGATTGGGTTTCAGCATTGCTCCCTGCCTCACCCCCTTCAGCTTTTCCACTCTGACCTTCACCAGGTTGATCCTTTGACCTTGTATCTACAGCCCTTAAATTTTCCTTTGATTGCTTACCATTCTCTGTGATACCCCCTTTTCCATCAGTGCTACTCCTCCTCGGCATATCCCTCTTTGTCTCTACTGTATCAATGCCCGTACTTACCAACCTCCGAGGGTCTCCAATCACTACATGGGGACTAATCTCTTCAATGTTTACGGGACTACTTACTTCTTGTTCTGACTCCAATAAAAAATGCGTTTCGGACATGGTGCTGGATTTTACCCCTTCTCCAACAACATCATGACCCTCAACACATTGTACATCAGGTGTGACATCGAGCTTTCCTACCTTTGACTCGTCACTTAGTCCATTACTAATAGGGCCCATGGACTCTACAGTGCATGTCACCTGATTTACACTCTGGTTATACTCACCCCCATCTATCGGTTGGTATCTCGTCTCATTTCTTTTCGTTAAACATCCCATCAGCAGAGAACTTTTCATATCTAGTGCCCTTTTTTCACACTTTTTACAAGGCCAACATTTAAGTGGCTCCAACATATCTATCTCATTACACTGACAATCCCAAGGGCTCACACACCTGGACATTCCATCCGCATTTGCATGACCACCTGCCCTTCGATACTCAATGACAAAGTCATAAGCTGATAGAATCTCCAAATACCGTGCCAACCTACCTCTAGGTTCTTTAAAGGAAAAAACAAAATGACAAAGCTCTATGGTCAGTTCGTACTGTAAACTTTCTACCCAGAAGATACTGTCTATAGTATTCTATGAAATAGCGGACAGCTAATAATTCTTTATCTGTTACACAGTAGTTTCTTTCTGCCTTATTCAGCATCTTGCTTCCATAAGATATTACCTTTTCTTCACCCCCTTGAATCTGGCTGAGCACACCACCTATGGCGTAATCACTAGCGTCACAGTCTAAGAAATATTCTCCCTTGTCCAGAGGATATGCCATAATGGGAAGACTTACCAGTGCTTCTTTGAGCTTCTCCAAGGCCTCATCACACTGTTTTGTCCACCGAAATTCCTTACCTTTCTTGGTTAAATCTATAATTGGCTTCATCATGCTGCTATAGCCTTTGATATGGCGTCGATAATAACTACCCAGGCCAATCAGTGCACGGGCCTGTGTTGCATTTTTGGGGGCTGCAAACTGCATAATTTTGGCCACATTGTCAGGACTAGGAAGAACACCTGATCCAGAGATGATGTGTCCAAGAAAATGCACCTCTCTTTGAAACAAATGACACTTGTTGGGTTTGAGTTTTAATCCAGCTGCTTCTATACGGCTAAGCACAGCATCAACTCGGTCTGCATGTTCCTGAAATGTTCTGGCAAAAACTACTATGTCATCAAGATAGATAAGACATGTCAACCAGTTGAGCCCATGCAAGACAGCTTCCACAATTCTTTGAAATGTTGCACTCGAATTTTTCATTCCCATAGGCATGGTGCAATGTTCATATAAACCATACTTAGTAATGAATGCAGTTTTAGGGACATCAATTTCGCGGACGGGGACCTGATGATACGAACTCGTGACATCGAAAGTTGAAAACACGCTCGCACCTGCCACTGCGTCAAGACAGTCCCTTGTCCTAGGAATGGGAAAATTGTCCATTTGTGTTACCTTGTTTACGGCCCTGTAATCAACACATGGTCTCACCTTGCCGTCTTTCTTTCTCACCAGGACTAATGGACTACTCCAGCAGCTGCGTGACTTACGTATGATACCCTGTTTTTCCATGGTTTCAATCACTTTGCGCTCCTCATCAGCAAATGCCAAGGGCACACGTCTTGGCGGACAACGGACCGGTTTCGCATTCCCAGTATCAATTATGTGAACACCAAGTGAGGGCGATGTCCTACCTAGATCAAACTCATGACGTGAAAAGACATTTTCATGTTTAATAAGGAGATCAGTTATTATCTCCCTTTCTTGCTTAGTCCTATCATGACAGGCTTGACTGCACAGATCCTCCAAATGCTGTGGTAACTTACTTTGAGTAGAATGTACAGCCACCCTAGATATCTCATTCTCTGTACTCGTGTTCATGAGCTGTACTCGCCGAACCGCATTGTTATTTTCTGTCTGTGACGGGTCTTCTGACTGGATAATCAAATGCAAGTCATCATACCTTTCTGCAGTTCCTATCACACTGTCTTGATAGACTGACACCGGATCACTAGAGGGGTTTAAAAGTCTTACCTTTTGAGTAGGACCAGAATCCATGTCAACCACAGAACTAGCCATTACAAGCGGATACCTGGTATTGAATCCATCACAAGCCTCCACAAGCACATCTTTGTTTCTGGCATAATCATCCTCTGGGAAACGCTCTATGAATACATCAATTACCTGCTCGCAGTATCCTGGCACAGTGTAGTGGTCTGCGGCTGTGACTTTCCTTACCCTACAATCCTTTCCTACCCTTAAAATCTCAATGTCCATTCCCCTTAATCTTAAGATGCCCCTACTAAGGATAAGATCCCCAGGGCCCTCTTTATCTTCCTGCATTATATCTGCACCAAGCAACCCTTCATCCCCTATATCAGCCACAATCAACTCTTTTGTTAATCTAAGACTTCCAAGTTGCAAGTCAAATATGGCCTTTCCATGCTCTTTTAGTATAGTACCACCTGCACATGTGATATTGTTGGATGACTCATTCAGCTTGGGTCTGCAATTAGCTGGAATCCTCTCATAAATCCTTGTGCTCAAAATAGTCTGAGAAGCCCCAGTGTCAATGGTGAAATACAAGGGTACCCCTCCCACTGTGGCATCAATGTAAGCACCCACACTACTTGGTAGAGTCGTACGAAATTTCTTTTTCTGAAAATTTTGGCCTTTCTTGTCATAAACAAGGGTCGTTTCATGGCCATCAGAACCGACCCATTCTAGTTTAACGGTTGAGAGGAGCTCTGTCCTACCCCCTGGAAGGTCCCTTGATACCCATCATTTTGAAAATAGGAAGAACCACGCCTTTGATAACCACCCTGAACACCATTACCCTGTTGACCATAATATGGACTGTTTCTTCTACCTAGCCCCTTCTGTGGACAGTTCCTGGAAAAATGACCCACCTCAGAGCAGGTAAAACAGACGACATTTGGGTTGCTAGGACTCCTTGCACTGTTACCCCTCTGCTGTTGCAGCTGTTTCTCTAAACTTACAATTTTATCTTGAAGAGCCTTGAGTGTTTTCTCAAGTTGCCCATCACCAGTAGATTTCTGCTCCTGTCCAGGTTTATCGGACAAATTACCTGAGGCTGGTTTCCCCGAGTTAGAGGACTGACTGTTCCCAGTTCTGCGTACACGGCTATGCCGTTTCCGCTTCACCTTCCTAGTCCGGTCCTCGGTCTCCTCACTCTCGTCATCACTGTCCTCGTCCTCGGCTGTGGCAAAACTTACTGAGCGAGCATGTCTCTTACCTTTCTTCTCACTATTATAATCACCCATCAATGGACGTCTGCAGGTTTCCTGAAAATCTACTACTTGATATACGGCCTCATCTATGTCCTTAGGCTCCTTAACATACTCAACCTGAAACCGGGCCTTTTCGTCATGTAGGCCATCTAGAAAACGCCTCAGCAAATCCTCCCTTCTTGTCACCTCATCCCTATTTGCATGTGCCTTATCATACAACCTTTTAAGTTCAGCAGCGTATTCCTCCACTGTCTCACTAACCTTCTGGTCACGATGACTAAACTGAGCCCCATATGTTTTTTTAGTTACCACCACCCTAAACCTACTGTTCAATTCTGAGACTAGTTGGGAATAATTACTCCGTACTTCACGTCTCAGTTGTCCAAACACAAACTCACCCGCAGCACCCTGCAACCTAGGCAAGATCTCATCTAGACGATCCTCATTACTCCAGCCCCTTCTATCTGCCACCTCAGTGAACCTGTTAAACCAGACGTTCCACTGCTCCTTACCTGTAAATATGGGTAACTTGGTTGTCTCCCTTTGCTGTACAGGATCCACATTTTGCGGATATCTAGAAGATTGATACATACCGTCATCTTCTTCAGTATCTGAAAATTCACTTCTACTATAAAGAGGACGCCTTACATTAGGGCCTGGCCTACGAGCTTGTTCATTTCTACCAGCCCTATACTGTGCAGGAGCCTGCACGGCATGTGGTCTGCGCTGCACTTCCTCTAAAACATGGGTTATATTCTGACTTATGGCCCTGTTTGATTCCCTAATTGTTTTTACCAAGGCCTGCGTCATTTCCTTCATTGCCGTGGTAACATCATTATTTTCTCTTACCCTGGATCTAGCTGCATCTCCTTCAGCTTGCTCATCCTGGTCTATGTCTATACCTTCATGTCTAAGGTCAACCTCTGGGTCTCCATTCTGCCTAAAAACGTTTTCGCGTTGCACCATAGGCGGCTCAAAATTCACGGTTTCCCTACGCGTGTTCGCCCCTTCCCTAATAATTGCATCAGACTCGTCCCCACTGTCCCTCTCATTCTCAACTACACTTAAAGTTACATCACTGCCACTGCCGTCTCCCTCAACCTCAGTGTCTCTCCTTTTTAAATTCTTTCTTTTGCCCATTTTATCTGAAATACATTTTTTTTTTTTGAATAATGCCTTGTTATATTTATCAAACATGTGCCAAAGTGTGTCACTCCACCTTAATACCTTCTTTGGGTCCGCATCACTGGATCCATACTTTGCCTGTGTCTTCGCCACATCTGTTAGCCTGTACCTAGACTGTGTCTTTACGATACTGTTCTGTGTCTTCTCTGTCATACAAGCTTGATGAATCCCACTTCTGACACCATTTAATATGCAGGGTCAAAGGGGTCAAGGTCACTAAACCCTGGCCGCTTTCAACCAAGCAAGACCGGACATACGCATTGGCCGACGGACAGGCGGAGCGACACACCCTTAAAACTTATGGCATTAAATAGACCTCTCACATAGAGTGTAATTAATTAAGCTACTTTAAAATTGGAGAGACTGAAGAGGAGGAAGGACAACTAAGGCAGATTTCTGCTGAATAAAATATAGTATAATCTAGTATAAAACACTTAATGTCAAAAGGCAATCTTGTCTCTCTCTCGTTAGATCTGTACTGTAACCCTCTCATAGGTTAGCTACGGTATCTCTCACTGGTACCCTCTTTCTCTACCAGGTTAGTCTGTATCTAGGTTAAGGTCATCTCAGGTCATAGGAATTAAGGTCAAGGTCACATCAGTGAGACAAACTGATCCTAAGTGAAGGGCATGACCCAACAATAAAGAACAGTTATCTCCCCTTTACATCATGGACAGCGGCATAAGTCTTATTAAACACGTAATATCACTCATTGAAATTTAGACAAGGGCAGGCACAGCATAACTGATGCATACGCCCTAATTAACGGTTCGTTAACTATGCAAATTATGTAATTAATTATTCAAGAACTTTAGCTTGACTTGTATATAGACTTAAGGTGCTAGCATAACTAACACTTCTCCAGAGAGCATCAGCATGACTGGTGCATGTTCCGGAATGTTAAACTTTAATTAAGAAATGCTTAATAGCCAATTAAGAACTTCAGATTTAATGAAAAATCATTAATGCATAAGTAATCTAATATCTGATGCAATATTAGCAAAGCTATTACTTGGTTTAAAAAAATAAAACCAAGTTAAGTGTCGAAGTAAATCCAAAAAGTTAAACTCTAACAGTAATAAGAAAAAGAAAACATTATCTTTAGTTCTCCCAGGCTCTTTCCTTTCAAGGCTGGAAATACGGTATCTTGGCTGACGTATCTAAAAATAGCACAGACTCATTCCTGCATTGCTGAGGGAAACCCTTTGCACTGTATACATGTATCTATAAATAGCACCAAGGTCACAAGGTCGCTGTCGTCGAATGGGATACTGGAACGAGCCTGCAAGTCTAAGACATTTGGAAATTCAACAAAACAATATTAAATCAACAACAAATTGTAAATTCAAACCAAGAACTCTTCATAACTGTAACTGTAACCAGACATCAGCCTCCATCCTTACTTCTTCAACTGTCAGTATCTACACAAATCAAAACTTGGTGAATTATATAATGCGGCTTCTGCTGCTTCTCAGAGGATCAGCGCACAGAATGCCAGAGAAAGGATACGATCTTCTTTATATATGGGCCCGGACCGATAGCGTTGTGCGGATTTGGTGGAGATCTTGGCGGTTTGGGTTGAAATCGTGGCTAATTTGCATAGAGCCGGCAATTCTCGGGTCGGGTGGACTAAGATTCCCCCGATCGATACACCTAAAACTGAAAAGTTATTCTTATTTCCTGTTAGAGACTATCTGTAATAGAAACAAACTTTCATCTAATTAATCTATCTTTGACGAAATCGTAGAATTCGCAAGCTTAGTCGCTCATTCTAGCGCATTGCCGCAAGCGCGTCAAGTTCGCGGAACAGCCATTGGAAGAGCCATAAACACAAGGACGCCTGCGCAGTCATTCTGTTCATTCGGTTCAACTCGGCTCTGTCCATGCAGCTAGTACTAAAAGCACAAGGAAAAGTTCGCGAAAAGATGTCAAAATTTCTGTCAAGTTTACTCCTTGTTCGAGTCGTGTCACCAGTCGTCATTAGGACTTTCTATCACTGTCGGTAATAGATTAATCAGTCAAACAGGTAAAATTATCGTAACCGTCGTAGTTGGCTTGTTCTGAGTCGAAGTTTCTGTCGTCATGCGTTTTCGTGGTACGTTTGGTGAATCACAGAATGAGGTCACTAGGTGAATGTCTTTTTGGTGTACAACTTGATCTTGACAGCCTGTGATCACCCATCATCAGTCGTCATCGATCACCACCAGTCATCATCATCATCATCATCATCATCCATCAATCATCATCATCCACCAATCATCATCATCATTATCCTCATTCACCAATCATCACCATCATCATCATCCTGGTATATGAATGTCGTTTGACGTGTCACCAGTAACAGTTCAGTTCTAATCATCAGCCTGGCAAATGAATGTTGTTTGACGTATCTCAACCAACAGTAGCTTCCATCACTGATCACTCACCATCATCACATCATCATCATCAGCAGCAGACTCTGATCAATCACTTGATAGATCACTCGATACTTTATCTTCCTGGTGAAAGAATGTCACATGATGCATATCCGGTGAAACATCTGATGCCTACTTATGACCGCCAACTGCACTTCTTTCTTATTATTAAGGTTATAAGGAGCCGCAGGCTGACCCCTACAACTACCCCCTTTTAAAATGTTTGATGGTCCCTCACAAACATTTTAGATCGTCCATGCCAACAGTTCTACTGACTTATAGATAGATGGCGACATGTACCATCAGAAATAATCTTCCTAGTGAATGAATGTCATATGAAGTATCACCCGCAACATTCTGATTCTGTATTTCCTGGGTAGCAACCAGTACTTTGCAACATGGATGGTGTCTTGTACATGGGCAGAGCATGAGATACAGGGCACGGGTCTGGAACCCGTAACCAGATCATGATTCAGGCGCTTAACCACTACTCATTTGTGCTCCTTATAGAATGGAATTAACCATTGCTGACACACAGGCCAAAGTGCACAACACTTTTCACTTAATTTTATTTATTTTCTTTCTCTGCTTCTGTCCCTCCTCCTTCTGTCTTCCCTCTCTCTGTCTTCTCTCCTCCTCCGTTCTTGCCTGTCTCTTTCCTCTTTCTTCTCCTTTTCTTCATAGTATTCTAACCTCTTCTCCAACCGCTCTATTAACTTCTCCTGACGCTCATTTACTTTCTTTTGTGACTCAATATAATTAAATGTGCTTGACAGGGACTCGCAGGTGTTGTTATAGATTTGTGCAACACTGGCCTCCACTCTACGTACAAAGTCCACGTCAGTCTCAGTCTGAATACACTTATCAGCTGTAACCAGTTCCTTGACTGTTGTCCTGGGTGGTGTCAGTTCCATTGGACTGTTGCCTAGAAGCTGGGGCATGATGTCCTCCACAGATGATGGTGTCTCTGATCCAGAGGGCTCTTCCCCAACATTCAACCAGTGGCGATTGCTGTCCTCCCTACTAAGCTTCATGACATCTTGACCAATGATCATGTGTCTCGGGGTGGCAGAAACTTGCAGGGCCACAATGTCCTGTACACTGTCCACCTTCGCTCGATGCCCTGGTGTCTCCTGATGCCTGACAAACTTTGTGTTATCCCCTGTACGGAAGTCACAACCGATACACAGGTACGGCACCTCATACTCTGTTACGTGCTTCCTGTAGAAGTGTTCTTCTACTCTGTTCTTTCTTCCCAGGTAGCCACACGGGGAACATCTGTAGGCCCTACCATTTTTCTTCGCTATCTCAAGCATCTTGGAGGCCATGGCTGAAAGACAATTGTAACATATCCTAAGTATCTGTGTCCAGATAGTTTTGACCTTGACCTTTGACCTTTTGACCTAATTACTTCGTTTGTAACTACGGATTGCTCTATCCACCCATTTTGGTCTATTTTTCCCCTCATACTTCTTTAACTTATCATGGTGTACCACACGACTACCCCCCTCTTCAAGTTTTATCAAATAGTTCACATCATTGAGTCTTTTTAACACCACACAGAGAACATAAATGTGCTGAAGCTTAGGACTAACCCCGGGCAATCGCCTCTCATGCAGATACCATACACATTCGCCTTGTTCGTAGCGCAGATGTTCAATCTTAGTGTCATATGCGTATTTGTGTCGCTTCGACGCGTTCTCAAGATGTCCGCGTGCTATGTCGTGAGCTGCCTCCATACGTTTTCGTAACCAGCTGACATACTCACCATACGAAGTAATGTGATGGGTGTCACTGCTAAGACTTCCATTTGTGAGTTCCGCTGGAATACGTACCTCCCTGCCTAACATAAGCATGTTCGGAGTAAACTTAGTTGATGCACTAGGTGTACTTCGAAATGCTGCGGCCAAACAACCAAGATTTAAGTCCCAGTTCTCTTGTTCCCCTTTTAGGTATGCCTTAATCATGCGTATTAAAGTCTTGTTAAATTTTTCTGCTTGACCGTTCCCTTTGGGGTTCCTAACTGAAGTTCGGGTCTTTCTCACTTCCATTAACTTGCACAACTCTCGAAAAATCTGGCTTTCATAGTTGCTTCCAAGATCACTATGAATAGATAATGGAGCACCATATCTAGAGATAACCTCATTTAAGATTACATTGGCTGTCGTGACAGCCGTAGAATCTGGGACTGCAAAAATTTCCACCCATTTTGTGAAGCTATCTGTTACAATTAACACATATCTGTTATTTCTGGGAGTGACAGGAAATGGACCAATCATATCAGTTGATAGGGTAGCAAGTGTTGCGCCTACCCTAAGGCTTCCCAGGGGTGCCTTGGGCTTCTTAAAAGGGATCTTGTCAGTGGCACAAATATCACAAGCCAATACCCAGTTGGTAACATCATCTTTCATCTCATACCAGTAATATTTCATCTTGACCTTTTCATAAGTTTTCCTGCATCCAAAGTGCCCACCCAACTTTCCACTATGTACTTCTTGAAACACTTCCCCTTTTAAGGACCTGGGAACCAGCAGTTGATAATACTTTCCCAACCCATTTTTCTGTAAACATTCTTTGTAAACCAAACCATGGTGCATACTGAGAGAATCCCATATCACCCAATAATGGCACGCTGCTGGGCTCTTATTAACTGATTCTGAATTGCTTGGTCTTTTATGGCCCTTCAACATGTGACTATACACAAATGAAATATCAGGATCGTCTTTCTGTCTTGATTCCAAGTCCTCGGCTGTATAATTACTTAAGATTACCTTGCATGGTGGAATAGATTGGGTTTCAGCATTGCTCCCTGCCTCACCCCCTTCAGCTTTTCCACTCTGACCTTCACCAGGTTGATCCTTTGACCTTGTATCTACAGCCCTTAAATTTTCCTTTGATTGCTTACCATTCTCTGTGATACCCCCTTTTCCATCAGTGCTACTCCTCCTCGGCATATCCCTCTTTGTCTCTACTGTATCAATGCCCGTACTTACCAACCTCCGAGGGTCTCCAATCACTACATGGGGACTAATCTCTTCAATGTTTACGGGACTACTTACTTCTTGTTCTGACTCCAATAAAAAATGCGTTTCGGACATGGTGCTGGATTTTACCCCTTCTCCAACAACATCATGACCCTCAACACATTGTACATCAGGTGTGACATCGAGCTTTCCTACCTTTGACTCGTCACTTAGTCCATTACTAATAGGGCCCATGGACTCTACAGTGCATGTCACCTGATTTACACTCTGGTTATACTCACCCCCATCTATCGGTTGGTATCTCGTCTCATTTCTTTTCGTTAAACATCCCATCAGCAGAGAACTTTTCATATCTAGTGCCCTTTTTTCACACTTTTTACAAGGCCAACATTTAAGTGGCTCCAACATATCTATCTCATTACACTGACAATCCCAAGGGCTCACACACCTGGACATTCCATCCGCATTTGCATGACCACCTGCCCTTCGATACTCAATGACAAAGTCATAAGCTGATAGAATCTCCAAATACCGTGCCAACCTACCTCTAGGTTCTTTAAAGGAAAAAACAAAATGACAAAGCTCTATGGTCAGTTCGTACTGTAAACTTTCTACCCAGAAGATACTGTCTATAGTATTCTATGAAATAGCGGACAGCTAATAATTCTTTATCTGTTACACAGTAGTTTCTTTCTGCCTTATTCAGCATCTTGCTTCCATAAGATATTACCTTTTCTTCACCCCCTTGAATCTGGCTGAGCACACCACCTATGGCGTAATCACTAGCGTCACAGTCTAAGAAATATTCTCCCTTGTCCAGAGGATATGCCATAATGGGAAGACTTACCAGTGCTTCTTTGAGCTTCTCCAAGGCCTCATCACACTGTTTTGTCCACCGAAATTCCTTACCTTTCTTGGTTAAATCTATAATTGGCTTCATCATGCTGCTATAGCCTTTGATATGGCGTCGATAATAACTACCCAGGCCAATCAGTGCACGGGCCTGTGTTGCATTTTTGGGGGCTGCAAACTGCATAATTTTGGCCACATTGTCAGGACTAGGAAGAACACCTGATCCAGAGATGATGTGTCCAAGAAAATGCACCTCTCTTTGAAACAAATGACACTTGTTGGGTTTGAGTTTTAATCCAGCTGCTTCTATACGGCTAAGCACAGCATCAACTCGGTCTGCATGTTCCTGAAATGTTCTGGCAAAAACTACTATGTCATCAAGATAGATAAGACATGTCAACCAGTTGAGCCCATGCAAGACAGCTTCCACAATTCTTTGAAATGTTGCACTCGAATTTTTCATTCCCATAGGCATGGTGCAATGTTCATATAAACCATACTTAGTAATGAATGCAGTTTTAGGGACATCAATTTCGCGGACGGGGACCTGATGATACGAACTCGTGACATCGAAAGTTGAAAACACGCTCGCACCTGCCACTGCGTCAAGACAGTCCCTTGTCCTAGGAATGGGAAAATTGTCCATTTGTGTTACCTTGTTTACGGCCCTGTAATCAACACATGGTCTCACCTTGCCGTCTTTCTTTCTCACCAGGACTAATGGACTACTCCAGCAGCTGCGTGACTTACGTATGATACCCTGTTTTTCCATGGTTTCAATCACTTTGCGCTCCTCATCAGCAAATGCCAAGGGCACACGTCTTGGCGGACAACGGACCGGTTTCGCATTCCCAGTATCAATTATGTGAACACCAAGTGAGGGCGATGTCCTACCTAGATCAAACTCATGACGTGAAAAGACATTTTCATGTTTAATAAGGAGATCAGTTATTATCTCCCTTTCTTGCTTAGTCCTATCATGACAGGCTTGACTGCACAGATCCTCCAAATGCTGTGGTAACTTACTTTGAGTAGAATGTACAGCCACCCTAGATATCTCATTCTCTGTACTCGTGTTCATGAGCTGTACTCGCCGAACCGCATTGTTATTTTCTGTCTGTGACGGGTCTTCTGACTGGATAATCAAATGCAAGTCATCATACCTTTCTGCAGTTCCTATCACACTGTCTTGATAGACTGACACCGGATCACTAGAGGGGTTTAAAAGTCTTACCTTTTGAGTAGGACCAGAATCCATGTCAACCACAGAACTAGCCATTACAAGCGGATACCTGGTATTGAATCCATCACAAGCCTCCACAAGCACATCTTTGTTTCTGGCATAATCATCCTCTGGGAAACGCTCTATGAATACATCAATTACCTGCTCGCAGTATCCTGGCACAGTGTAGTGGTCTGCGGCTGTGACTTTCCTTACCCTACAATCCTTTCCTACCCTTAAAATCTCAATGTCCATTCCCCTTAATCTTAAGATGCCCCTACTAAGGATAAGATCCCCAGGGCCCTCTTTATCTTCCTGCATTATATCTGCACCAAGCAACCCTTCATCCCCTATATCAGCCACAATCAACTCTTTTGTTAATCTAAGACTTCCAAGTTGCAAGTCAAATATGGCCTTTCCATGCTCTTTTAGTATAGTACCACCTGCACATGTGATATTGTTGGATGACTCATTCAGCTTGGGTCTGCAATTAGCTGGAATCCTCTCATAAATCCTTGTGCTCAAAATAGTCTGAGAAGCCCCAGTGTCAATGGTGAAATACAAGGGTACCCCTCCCACTGTGGCATCAATGTAAGCACCCACACTACTTGGTAGAGTCGTACGAAATTTCTTTTTCTGAAAATTTTGGCCTTTCTTGTCATAAACAAGGGTCGTTTCATGGCCATCAGAACCGACCCATTCTAGTTTAACGGTTGAGAGGAGCTCTGTCCTACCCCCTGGAAGGTCCCTTGATACCCATCATTTTGAAAATAGGAAGAACCACGCCTTTGATAACCACCCTGAACACCATTACCCTGTTGACCATAATATGGACTGTTTCTTCTACCTAGCCCCTTCTGTGGACAGTTCCTGGAAAAATGACCCACCTCAGAGCAGGTAAAACAGACGACATTTGGGTTGCTAGGACTCCTTGCACTGTTACCCCTCTGCTGTTGCAGCTGTTTCTCTAAACTTACAATTTTATCTTGAAGAGCCTTGAGTGTTTTCTCAAGTTGCCCATCACCAGTAGATTTCTGCTCCTGTCCAGGTTTATCGGACAAATTACCTGAGGCTGGTTTCCCCGAGTTAGAGGACTGACTGTTCCCAGTTCTGCGTACACGGCTATGCCGTTTCCGCTTCACCTTCCTAGTCCGGTCCTCGGTCTCCTCACTCTCGTCATCACTGTCCTCGTCCTCGGCTGTGGCAAAACTTACTGAGCGAGCATGTCTCTTACCTTTCTTCTCACTATTATAATCACCCATCAATGGACGTCTGCAGGTTTCCTGAAAATCTACTACTTGATATACGGCCTCATCTATGTCCTTAGGCTCCTTAACATACTCAACCTGAAACCGGGCCTTTTCGTCATGTAGGCCATCTAGAAAACGCCTCAGCAAATCCTCCCTTCTTGTCACCTCATCCCTATTTGCATGTGCCTTATCATACAACCTTTTAAGTTCAGCAGCGTATTCCTCCACTGTCTCACTAACCTTCTGGTCACGATGTCTAAACTGAGCCCCATATGTTTTTTTAGTTACCACCACCCTAAACCTACTGTTCAATTCTGAGACTAGTTGGGAATAATTACTCCGTACTTCACGTCTCAGTTGTCCAAACACAAACTCACCCGCAGCACCCTGCAACCTAGGCAAGATCTCATCTAGACGATCCTCATTACTCCAGCCCCTTCTATCTGCCACCTCAGTGAACCTGTTAAACCAGACGTTCCACTGCTCCTTACCTGTAAATATGGGTAACTTGGTTGTCTCCCTTTGCTGTACAGGATCCACATTTTGCGGATATCTAGAAGATTGATACATACCGTCATCTTCTTCAGTATCTGAAAATTCACTTCTACTATAAAGAGGACGCCTTACATTAGGGCCTGGCCTACGAGCTTGTTCATTTCTACCAGCCCTATACTGTGCAGGAGCCTGCACGGCATGTGGTCTGCGCTGCACTTCCTCTAAAACATGGGTTATATTCTGACTTATGGCCCTGTTTGATTCCCTAATTGTTTTTACCAAGGCCTGCGTCATTTCCTTCATTGCCGTGGTAACATCATTATTTTCTCTTACCCTGGATCTAGCTGCATCTCCTTCAGCTTGCTCATCCTGGTCTATGTCTATACCTTCATGTCTAAGGTCAACCTCTGGGTCTCCATTCTGCCTAAAAACGTTTTCGCGTTGCACCATAGGCGGCTCAAAATTCACGGTTTCCCTACGCGTGTTCGCCCCTTCCCTAATAATTGCATCAGACTCGTCCCCACTGTCCCTCTCATTCTCAACTACACTTAAAGTTACATCACTGCCACTGCCGTCTCCCTCAACCTCAGTGTCTCTCCTTTTTAAATTCTTTCTTTTGCCCATTTTATCTGAAATACATTTTTTTTTTTTGAATAATGCCTTGTTATATTTATCAAACATGTGCCAAAGTGTGTCACTCCACCTTAATACCTTCTTTGGGTCCGCATCACTGGATCCATACTTTGCCTGTGTCTTCGCCACATCTGTTAGCCTGTACCTAGACTGTGTCTTTACGATACTGTTCTGTGTCTTCTCTGTCATACAAGCTTGATGAATCCCACTTCTGACACCATTTAATATGCAGGGTCAAAGGGGTCAAGGTCACTAAACCCTGGCCGCTTTCAACCAAGCAAGACCGGACATACGCATTGGCCGACGGACAGGCGGAGCGACACACCCTTAAAACTTATGGCATTAAATAGACCTCTCACATAGAGTGTAATTAATTAAGCTACTTTAAAATTGGAGAGACTGAAGAGGAGGAAGGACAACTAAGGCAGATTTCTGCTGAATAAAATATAGTATAATCTAGTATAAAACACTTAATGTCAAAAGGCAATCTTGTCTCTCTCTCGTTAGATCTGTACTGTAACCCTCTCATAGGTTAGCTACGGTATCTCTCACTGGTACCCTCTTTCTCTACCAGGTTAGTCTGTATCTAGGTTAAGGTCATCTCAGGTCATAGGAATTAAGGTCAAGGTCACATCAGTGAGACAAACTGATCCTAAGTGAAGGGCATGACCCAACAATAAAGAACAGTTATCTCCCCTTTACATCATGGACAGCGGTATAAGTCTTATTAAACACGTAATATCACTCATTGAAATTTAGACAAGGGCAGGCACAGCATAACTGATGCATACGCCCTAATTAACGGTTCGTTAACTATGCAAATTATGTAATTAATTATTCAAGAACTTTAGCTTGACTTGTATATAGACTTAAGGTGCTAGCATAACTAACACTTCTCCAGAGAGCATCAGCATGACTGGTGCATGTTCCGGAATGTTAAACTTTAATTAAGAAATGCTTAATAGCCAATTAAGAACTTCAGATTTAATGAAAAATCATTAATGCATAAGTAATCTAATATCTGATGCAATATTAGCAAAGCTATTACTTGGTTTAAAAAAATAAAACCAAGTTAAGTGTCGAAGTAAATCCAAAAAGTTAAACTCTAACAGTAATAAGAAAAAGAAAACAATATCTTTAGTTCTCCCAGGCTCTTTCCTTTCAAGGCTGGAAATACGGTATCTTGGCTGACGTATCTAAAAATAGCACAGACTCATTCCTGCATTGCTGAGGGAAACCCTTTGCACTGTATACATGTATCTATAAATAGCACCAAGGTCACAAGGTCGCTGTCGTCGAATGGGATACTGGAACGAGCCTGCAAGTCTAAGACATTTGGAAATTCAACAAAACAATATTAAATCAACAACAAATTGTAAATTCAAACCAAGAACTCTTCATAACTGTAACTGTAACCAGACATCAGCCTCCATCCTTACTTCTTCAACTGTCAGTATCTACACAAATCAAAACTCGGTGAATTATATAATGCGGCTTCTGCTGCTTCTCAGAGGATCAGCGCACAGAATGCCAGAGAAAGGATACGATCTTCTTTATATATGGGCCCGGACCGATAGCGTTGTGCGGATTTGGTGGAGATCTTGGCGGTTTGGGTTGAAATCGTGGCTAATTTGCATAGAGCCGGCAATTCTCGGGTCGGGTGGACTAAGATTCCCCCGATCGATACACCTAAAACTGAAAAGTTATTCTTATTTCCTGTTAGAGACTATCTGTAATAGAAACAAACTTTCATCTAATTAATCTATCTTTGACGAAATCGTAGAATTCGCAAGCTTAGTCGCTCATTCTAGCGCATTGCCGCAAGCGCGTCAAGTTCGCGGAACAGCCATTGGAAGAGCCATAAACACAAGGACGCCTGCGCAGTCATTCTGTTCATTCGGTTCAACTCGGCTCTGTCCATGCAGCTAGTACTAAAAGCACAAGGAAAAGTTCGCGAAAAGATGTCAAAATTTCTGTCAAGTTTACTCCTTGTTCGAGTCGTGTCACCAGTCGTCTTTAGGACTTTCTATCACTGTCGGTAATAGATTAATCAGTCAAACAGGTAAAATTATCGTAACCGTCGTAGTTGGCTTGTTCTGAGTCGAAGTTTCTGTCGTCATGCGTTTTCATGGTACGTTTGGTGAATCACAGAATGAGGTCACTAGGTGAATGTCTTTTTGGTGTACAACTTGATCTTGACAGCCTGTGATCACCCATCATCAGTCGTCATCGATCACCACCAGTCATCATCATCATCATTCATCATCATCATCCATCAATCATCATCATCCACCAATCATCATCATCATTATCCTCATTCACCAATCATCACCATCATCATCATCCTGGTATATGAATGTCGTTTGACGTGTCACCAGTAACAGTTCAGTTCTAATCATCAGCCTGGCAAATGAATGTTGTTTGACGTATCTCAACCAACAGTAGCTTCCATCACTGATCACTCACCATCATCACATCATCATCATCAGCAGCAGACTCTGATCAATCACTTGATAGATCACTCGATACTTTATCTTCCTGGTGAAAGAATGTCACATGATGCATATCCGGTGAAACATCTGATGCCTACTTATGACCGCCAACTGCACTTCTTTCTTATTATTAAGGTTATAAGGAGCCGCAGGCTGACCCCTACAATATATTCTTGTTCCTTATGATACGACTCGTTCAGTCACACCAACTTCGGGGTCTCTTTGTGCTGAGGCAATGTGCCCCGCCCTTCCACTTCATAAAAGGCCTTATATTTCAGAAACCATTCAAATCCCCATCCCATAATCATATATGTTCTTGTTCCTTATTATATGTATGACAGGCCTCCTAGCAAAACCTATAAAACCTATAATAACCTAAAATTTTGTACCAAACCTATAAAACCTTTATTTTGTTCATAAAACCTATAAAAAGCCTTTATTTTCATGAAAAACCTATATTTTTCACTTTTTTAACCTTCTTGCGACTCAACCCTAACTTTTCTTCAAAATGCACTACTATTTTTACTTTTTAGTCCCCAAAAAAGTGATGAAAACTGTCAAGAAATTGTAATTTTTTTCCTCGCTCGCTTCCCTCGCTTGGACTTTGTAAAATTCAGATCAACTTTATCTGAGTAATTGTGGCACAAAAATTCATCAAGTATTTTTTCTTCAGTTTTAAATCTTTATGTAAGTTTGGAAGACTCTTTTTTAACCTGTATTTTTATTGAAAATCCTGTAAACAACCTATATTTTGAGTATGAAGAACCTATATAAAAACCTATATTTTCAAAGTGGGCCACTTGGAGGCCTGGTATTAGCACACCTACTGTAGGTGTGTCCGCAGGGGCCATTCCTCTTCTTTCCACTTCGTAAAAAGGGCATCATATCTCAGAAACCGTTCAGATTCCCACCCCTAAACCATATATATACTTGGTCCTTACGATAAGACACATTTAGGGACAACAATCTTGGGCTTTCCTTGGATCGACAGGGCATGCTTCAACCCCTCCACTGTTTAAGAGGTCTTATATCGCCATACAGGTCCCCACTGCTAAACCATATATATTCTTGTTCCTTGTGATAAGACACATTCAGTGACACCAACCTGGGGGTCCCCAGGGATGTGCTGAGGCAATGCCCCACCCCCTTCATTTCATAATATCACAATATCTCGGAAACCTCTTGTTCCTTATGATAAGACACATTCATTGATACCCAACCTAGGGGTCTTCCGGGGCCTTGCCCCACCCTTCCACTTCACAAAAGGCCTTATATCTCAGAAACTGTTCAGAGCCCCACCCCTAAACCATATATATTCATCTTCCTTGTGATAAGACCCAGTCAGTGACACCAGCTTGGGATTCCCTGGGACATACCCGGGCCATGCCCCACCGCTTGACTTCATTAAAAGCCATATATCTCAGAAATAGTTCAGATCCCCACCCCTAAGCCATATATATTCTTGTTCCTTATGATAAGACTCGTTCAGTCACACCAACTTGGGGTTTCGTTGTGCTGAGGCAATGTGCCCCGCCCTTCCACTTCATAAAAGGCCTTATATTTCAGAAACCATTCAAATCCCCACCCCATAATCATATATGTTCTTGTTCCTTATTACATGATTGTATTAGCACACCTACTGTAGGGGTGTCCGCAGGGGCCATTCCTCTCCTTTCCACTTCATAAAAGGGCATCATATCTCAGAAACCGTTCAGATTCCCACCCCTAAACCATATATATACTTGGTCCTTACGATAAGACACATTTAGGGACAACAATCTTGGGCTTTCCTGGGATTGACAGGGCATGCTCCAACCCCTCCACTGTTTCAGAGGTCTTATATCGCCATACAGGTCCCCACTGCTAAACCATATATATTCTTGTTCCTTGTGATAAGACACATTTAGTGATACCAACCGGGGCTCCATTGAGTCCATGCCCCACCCTCTCTACTTCATAAAAGGCCTAATGTTTCATATACTGATCAGTCCACATGGGTGCTCATTTGGATATGGGGATTCATTTGGCAGATTAAAATGATATCATGTTAAAATATATGGCTGCCATTGGGCAGTGCCCACCTGAGCTCTGGTGAGCATAGTGACCCATGGGCCTCTTGTTTTCTTATCTGAAATGTCTCCCCTTTTTGAGTTATTGATAGCATAGGAATCTCGTTTGCAAGATATCTGAAAAAGTATTTGAGCTAGAGCCTTGAAATTTTGTGTACTGATTTGGACTGAGAAGGAGATCACCTGATTAAATTTTCTAAAAAAAAATATTCAATTTTGTTGGAGTTATTGCCCTTTGCAATTTCTGGCCATTTGATCCTGTTGTTTACAAGTGCATCACATAACTTAAGAACCATGTATGCTAGTGTTTTGAAATTTCATATATGGATTACTCATGAAAAAATAGTTGACCCGTATTTTTTTCTTATCTGAATTATCTCCCCTTTTTGAGTTATTCCCCTTTTAATTAGATAACATGGGAATCTCATTAGCAAGATATCTGAAAAAGTATATGAGCTAGAGCCTTGACATTAGGTGTACTAATTTGGACTGAGGAGGAGATCACCTGATTAAATTTAAAAAAAAAGAAAAAAAATATGCAATTTTGTTGGAGTTATTGCCCTTTGCAATTTTTGGCCATTTAATCCTGTTGCTTACAAGTGCATTGCATAACTTAAGAACCATGTATACTTGTATTTTGAAATTTCATATATGGATTCCTCATGAAAAAATAGTTGACCCGTATTTTTTTTCTCATCTGAATTACCTCCCCTTTTCGAGTTATTTCCCCTTTAACTAAATAACATAGAAATCTCGTTAGCAAGATATTTCAAAAAGTATTTGAGCTAGAGCCTTGATATTTTGTATACTGATTGAGACTGAGCAGGAGATCACTTTATTAAATTTTCAACCAATTTAATGAAGTTTTGTGGGAGTTATGACCCTTTGCAATTTCTGGCTGTTTAATTGTGTTGCTTTCTTGTGCATGGCATTACTTAAAGACTGTGTATGCTTGTGTCATGAAATTTCATGTATGGATTCCTCATAAAAGAATAGTTGAACTGTATTTTTTTGTCTTATCTGAATTATCTCCACTTCTCGTGCTATTTCCCTTTTAATTAGATAACATATAGATCTTGTTAGCAAGATATCTCAATCAAAGTACTGAAAGTACTGAGGAAAGTTGATTTATGAGGAATAATTATTATATAACAATGTTAGTTGTAGATCAAGCAGTTATCTAGATATTTTGAGACTAACTTCCCATATCACAGGTCCTGGTGTATGAATGTCATTTGACGTTTCACCAGTAACAATTCTGATTCTGATTTGACAAGGTCCCAGAGGATTAAAAAATTCGACAAAGAAAAAATGATTCATCAATTGTTTTGAGTTTAACCACAGGTCAACCCTCGTGCATCATCTTTGTCTTCTCCAAGAGAAAGGGGGGAAAGAGATAGAAGAGACAGTAGAGGAGATGATTTGTTTGTTTGTTTGATTTGAGGTTTAACGTCCCCGTCGACACTATAAAGGTCATTTTGGAGACGTTGCTTCCAATCGTGTGGGACTTTCACCCGACATTGAGATGAAATGACTTCTCAAGCCCTGCCGCCCAATGGGTTTATAAGCATGGACGGGCCAACTCGCACCGCTTTGCCTGGGCAGGCTTAGATCCTCTAGGCAGTTTACCAGTACTTGTGTGCGGGTCGGTTTCAGCTCTGCATGGAAGCATCATGCAGCCCATATACATGCATTTCTTCAAGCCCCGATGGGCGGGGGCCGTTGTAGAGGAGATGAAAGTGAGGGACAGAGGAGAAAGAGGAAAATGAATGGAAGTATAGAAACAGAAGAAAGAACAACACTCCCCCACTCTATCATTACCTGCTGCAAGGACAGCAGGTGTTGCCGAACTGTAAGTCAATATCAGCTGGACTCCCCAGTGACACAAGATACACATCGCCATTGCCTCACTCAACTATCCCCATGAAGAAAAAACTGAAGAAAGAAAGATAAACTTGTCTGCCATTTCTTCATGGTCAAACAATAAATTTCTAAATTAGCTCAGTACATATCTGCTGATAATCTTAGAGAGAAGTTCATGATGTCTTAATAACGTCGCATCAACGTCACATTGATACGACGATGCACATACGTTGTGCAGCCGCTTGGAACTATGTTCCTTCGGGCGTCGGGACATAAAAAGGAGACTAACTTGACAAAAGAAAGATCATTTTCAAACCATTTCATTTAGACATTATAACCCTGATCAGACGCCACGTTTAAAGTACATTTATTCCAACCTGTACGGGGTCCTAAAAAACATTAACCCATAAATGCCAATTGTTTCAATACTGGGGCATTCTGAAACAGTTAAGATAGATTAGAGGCCACAGAATGTTGCGTCTGATCGGTGTCTTCACTATTTCGCTAAAGTACGGAACTTGATTTAAAACTCCCAGCTTACAACATGTGTTTTGTAATTAAAGCTCTCGAAAGCAGGCGAATTGTAGGTCAGTAAAGGGTTATTTAGTTAGTCACGATAAGCCAACCCTTTTAACCCTGTAGACGGGTGCAGACGCCGAGGTAGAAATACACTGTATCTAGGCAAATCTTGTAGATCCTGATAAGACGGCACGTAGCTAGAACGTCTCGCCAGAATCTACATATACAGTGTTTGTCATCATGTCAGTGAACTAATCAGAAATCCCTTTCTATATAAGAATATATTCAAAGCGAGAAGTGTCCTGTTTAGAAACTCAGAGATGAAAAAGTAAAACATAAATATCATCAGAAAGCGCGTAGGAAAATAGTCCCTGAGTACTGTTTTCTATTCGGAATTCGTCTTTTGTGCCAATTTATATTCAATCCGTATAAAGTCTCGAAAACTGAAATATTTTGAAAGACGTTCCATGCCTGCAAAATTAATTTTCAAGCGTTTATTTGGACTATTTTATGCAGCGAACAAACAGCGGAAGTGGAATAATGCGGTCCAGTACCGGAAGTAGAAATGTGCTGACTAAGAAACTTGATTTTATAAATCAACTTTCAAAAAGTATTTGAGCTAAAGCATTGATATTTGGCATACTGGTTGGGACTAAGCAGCAGATCACCTGATTAAATTTTCAACCAATTTAATGAAATTCCATTGAAGTTATGCTCCTTTTATGTAATTTCTGGTAATTTTGATGGTGTTGCTTTATGGACCTTTGAAAATTTGGGCATTTAGGGGCAAGCATATGGTTGGGGGCATAGTGTTTTACAAACACCATTTCTAGTTTCGAAATGGACTCCTGCCATATATAAGGAGGAAGATTCTAGGTTTTAATACTTTCATGTAACCCTTGATTTTTTTTGCAAAAAGTGTAGACCTTGATCACATCCTGTTTTCTGCAAGATCTGATCTGAGACTGGATCTACACTGTTTGCCACTGTCCCTAGCCAAGTCAAGTTTTATAGATAAACCTCTTAATACACAACACTTTGACATCAGCATTTATTAGCTCACCGGAACAAAGTTACGGTAAGCTATTCTACTACCCCCCGGCGCCGGCGTCCACAAATATTAAAGTTTTTGCATTGAAGTTTTTTAGTTGCTCATAACTTCTTTATGTGAACATGGATTAAGTTCATATTTTGTATTGTGATAGATACTGGGCTAAAGTTTTTATCTTCAGTATCAGCACCCATGACCGTGACCTTAAGGTCAAGGTCACAGACTTAGAATTTTAATGTTAAAATTTTTGTGTTAAAGTTTTTAGGAGCTCATTACTTCTTTATCTTTGGATAGATTTAGTTTATACTCAGTTTGGTTATAGATACTTGTCTCAAACTTTTAGCAGCAGCATCAGCGCTCATGACCATAACCTTGGGGTCAAGGTCACTGACTTAGAATTCTTATGTTAAAGCTTTTGTGTTAAAGTTTTTAGGAGCTCATTACTTATTTACCTTTGATAGATTTAGTTCATACTTGGGCTGGTGATAGGTACTGGTCAAATGTTTTTATCAGCAGCATCATCATACATGACCGTGACCTTTGGGTCAAGGTCACAGACTAAGGACTTTTATGTTTTTGCACTGAAGATTTAAGATCATTACTTGGTTGCCTTCAAACGAATTTACTTGATACTTGGAATGGTGACAGATTTACTGCTTTAAGTTTCTCGAGTGAGTTCGACTTTCAAGGTCACTGTTGCTATCTTAAGAAAAACTTTGTCATCGCTCTAGGGCCTACATTTATTGACAGATTTTAATATAACTTCACACAAATGTTGCTTATGATAATATCTCCAGCAAGTTTGACTTTCAAGGTCATGACCTCATGGTCAAGGTCACTATGGCTATTTTTAGAAAACCTTTGTCATTGCTCCATGGCCTACATTCATTGACGGATTTTAATATAAATTCACACAAATGTTGCATATGATAATATCTCAAGGGAGTTCAACTTTCAAGGTCATGACCTCAAGGTCAGGGTCACTGTGGCTATTTTTAGAAAAACTTTGTCATCACTCTAGCACCTATATTTATTGATAGATTTTAATATAACTCCTCACAAATGTTGGATATGATAGTTTCTTGAGCAGGTTTGTCTTTCAGGGTCCTCAGGTAGAGGTCACAGTCACTGGCTATTTTCAGACTGACTTTGTCATAGCTGTATGGGCTACATTTGTTGATTAATTTTGCCATAACATTACACAAATGATGCTTATGATAATATCTCGAGCGAGTTCGACTTTCAAGGTCATGACCTCAAGATTAAGGACAGTGTGGCTATTTTTAGAAAAACTTTGTCATCACTCTATAACTTCATACGAATGTTGGGTATGATATTATCTGAAGGGAGTTTGACTTTCAGGGTCCTCAGGTCAAAGTCAAGGTCACTGTGGCTATTTTTAGAAAAACTTTGTCTTTGCTCTTGCGGCTACATTTATTGATAGATTTTAGTATAACTATATTGATATAGCACTGGATTCTTTCTTTGTGACATTGTTTCTGTTATGGGTCTGAAAATTTGCGACTTCTGGTGAGCTATCCTGTCCGGCGACGGGTCTTATTGTCCTTTTTACTATATAATCATTTTATTTTGGGGATCCATATTTAACCCATTTTGTACCAGACACCCCAAAACAGGTATTTGGCAAACATTGTAGGCCCAGATCAGACGCCACAGAACACGGCGTCTGTTCAGGGCCTACAATGTTTGCATAAAGATCAGCCATTTTCCAAATAGATTTTGAAGAAAACACAACCTGTCACCCCTAAATTTTGAAATGAACTCCTGCTATATATAAGGAAGAAGATTCCATTTGGTACAAAAAGGGTTAAACAGTTATATCCCAAACCCTGTAATACAGTGTTTTAACCCTTGTCCTGCTGAATATTCATATATGCCACACCCACTACCGATTATCAACCAATCAGATTACTTGATGCAAATTATTGCAACAAATTCACAATCTGAGTGGTAAACAATGTAGATCCTGATCAGATGGCTTCGTCAGAAGCCATCTGATCTGGATCTTCATTGTTTGAAAAATAAGGCATATCCGGGCTCAGCAGGACAAGGGTTAAGACGTTCACTGTAGGGCCTCAGTGGCCTAGTGGATAAGAGCCCTGACTCTTAATCATTAGGTCTGTCACCGCTGTGGATTCTAGGCCTGCCAGAGTCACATGTGAGATGCCAAGTTCTACAAGGGATGGTCAGGTGGTATTTCTCCGGGTACATGTACTTCGGTTTTTGTCCACGTCTGATTAAACCTTGTCCTGCTAATCCCGGATATGCCTTATCTTTGAAACAATGTAGATCCAGATCAGATGGCTTCTGACGAAGCCATCTGATCAGGATCTACATTGTTTGCCATTCAGATTGTGAATTTGTTGCAATAATTTGCATCAAATGGTATTCAGTGTCCTATTTTTTTCCGATTCAGGCATGGCCTAAGCAAACAAGGCCAAAAATGAACGTCGCATAACATCATATATGGGGATTCTATTTTTGTCTCGAACTAAAAAAAGATCTAACTAGTGTTCGAAACCTAGTTAGGGAATCCCTCTCAAACTCGTTTACCTGTCATCATAATTGTTCGCATTTTTGCATAAAATGCATTAATTTGTATTGTTTTAAAGAAAAATACCGGCTATATGTATTTTATTTTTGGAAGCATTTTTCTGGATAGCTCAATAATGCACCTTTAAAAGTCACTTTTTGCAAACAGGGTGGACCCAGATCAGACTGCTCGGAGCAGTCTGATTAGGGTCTACATGTAAAAATATGTTTGAAAACTTTGTAAAAAGATACAACAGGTGACATAAACAGACAACATTTTCTGTTGCAGTTTTCATGGCATAAACTTGGGCCAGAATGTGTGTTTGTTAAACTGTTTACTTCACACTTTAAATGTAAATGAATGACTTTATTTTTTGTTGACATTAAAGGAAAGTCACAGCAGCCGCCGAGAAACAGATGGGAAGATTATGGCACACTACCAACATCTACATGCATCCCATAATACATGAATATGCCAAGAAATTAGCAGAAAAACTACCTGGCCACCTCAAGGTATGGATGAATAGCTAATTTTTAGTGCAGTTTTGGATGTTATCCCATTTCCACTAAATGGAATCTTTCTCTCTGTATTGGATGAGTCAATTTTGAAAATCGTAAAATCCTAAATATTCAGACACCTTCAGGACATTCTGTAATTCTCCTTAACAAATTTGTTTCACGATCCGGCAAGGAGTCCAAAAAAGGAATGAAAAATTGTATGGATCCTGATCAGACTGCTCCTGCTGGGTCTGCACTGTTTGCATCACGATAATAAGTCCGTGAAACGAAGACCCCCCTAAACCCCACTTTATATAGAGAAAAGTGGGGTTTACGGGGGTATACAGTATCTGCCTTATTTTTACTCAAAAACAAAGATTGTGGGTACTCGTTAGAACCGCCTCATTGAGGGGGTTCTAACGAGCACCCACAATCTATGTTGAAAGCAGAAATAATAAAGATATAATCATTTGTACCTAATATTTATCATTTTCTGACACCATGTTGGACGCCATTATTTCTTACGGACATGTTTTCGTAATGCTTAGGTCTGTCTACCCCAACACTTATGATCAATTCAGTAGAACTTTATTTGCAAACAATGTTGGCTCTGATCAGACTGTCTGATCTGGGCCTGCACTGTTTGACATTGTTTTTGTTTTGGGGTTTCCCGTCTGAAATGATTTAACCCTTGTCCTGCTGAATATTCATATATGCCACACCCACTACCGATTATCAACCAATCAGATTAACTGTAGCAAATTATTACAACAAATTCACAATCTGAATGACAAACAATGTAGATCCTGATCAGATGGCTTCTTCAGAAGCCATCTGATCTGAATCTACACTGTTTCAAAGAAAAGGCATATCCGGGCTCAGCAGAACAAGGGTTAAGTATTTTATAGAAGTTTCCAAAATGGAAAATCTGCATGTGTATTTAAATTGCATAGTTTTGATACTTAGCTGGTTACAGAACTGTTGATATACTGCTGGTACTGGGCTAAAATCTCAAATGTTGGTAGATGGATGGGTGAGGCAAAGTCGTCGCTCTGACAATTCTGATTCCTGTACCTTTCAGCATTAAGGCATCCAACTGAATTGCCTTACTGGTGAGCTTTATGGGTTTGCTGTCATTGCAGCAGGTAATGGTAGAGGTGGAATTTGTTTGTTTGATTTGAGGTTTAACATCCCCGTCAACACTGTAAAGGTCATTTTGGAGACGTTGCTTCCAATTTTGTGGGACTTTTACCCGAGATTGAGATGAAATGACATCTCAAGCCCTGTCGCCCAATGAAACCAATAGGGTTTATTAGCATGGACGGTCCGCCTCGCACCACCAGTTGTTTAAAGACCAACTGGATTGCATTAAATCGCAGCATAAGGGTAAAAAACTCCCGGCTGTACATGTTCTAGGTGACCTCAACTTCAGAGACATTGCTTGGCCCGACAGGCTCAGCAAACAAGGCACAATGCTGAGTCAGTCGGAAGGACAAATATTGATTGACATTATGAACGATCATGGCCTTGAACAAATTGTTAACTTCCCCACTCGTGATAAGAACACATTGGATCTGATCCTTACGACTTTGCCAGGACAATTCGAAGACATTCATTCCCCAGATAAACTAAGTGACCACGATGTTGTCTCCGGATATTTAAAGATTCACATCCCACCAATAAAGAAACCTCGGAGGAAGGTGTACTCATATCAGAAAGGTGACTATGAAACTATGAGGAAGGATGCACTCAGATTTGCAAAGGAGAATTACTTTAATGGTCATTCAGATGCTCGGTCTATACAGGGGAATTTTGATTTGATAACTTCTTTCATTCATACTTCGGCCGAAAATCATATCCCCTCAAAAACTAGTAGGGCTGTATCTTCTATTCCCTGGATCACTCCAGAGATAAGAAGGAAAATTCGCAGAAGGAATAAGATTCATGCAAAGGCAAAAAAGACGGGAAGTGGTAAACTCCGGACAAAATTTGAAAACTTGAGACGTGAAATCAAGACTGATATAAAAAATCAGCATGATTTATATGTGAATAACTTGGTAGGTGATGTAAAGGCAAATCCCAGAGACTTCTACAGATATATTAATAGCCAGAAGAAAGACAGGCAAGGTATCCCGCCCCTTAATAAAAGAGGAGGGGACGGGGTTGTTGAATCAGACTCTGAAAGGGCAGAGGAACTAGTTCGTCAATTCAATGATGCATTTAATAAAACTGAGTTCACGGAGGTTCCATTGACTGGAAGATCGGCCCCATTCATGGATAATATTGTTGTGACAACTGCAGGAGTGATCAAATTACTTCAAGGCTTAAACCCCAGTAAGGCCTTAGGACCCGATGAGCTTCATCCCAGAGTCCTGAAGGAACTAGCAAATGAGTTGGGTCCAGTTTTCGCACACTTGTTTCAACAGTCTCTTGATACGGGTGAAATCCCCAAAGAATGGCTCTTAGCAAACATTTGTCCACTCTTCAAAAAAGGAGATAGGGCTCTTGCCCGTAATTATCGCCCTGTGTCTCTGACTTGTGTTCTGTGTAAATTGTTGGAACATATAGTCTGCTCAAACATCATGGCCCACTTGGACGAGCATAAACTTTTGTCAGACAGGCAACATGCATTTAGGAAAAGGCACAGTTGTGATACTCAGCTAAGCACAGTTATTAATGACTGGGCAAAAATCTTGGACAAAGGGGGACAGGTGGACACATTTATTCTTGACTTCGAGAAGGCCTTTGACACCCCTCCTCATGAACTACTTAAATCTAAGTTATTTGGTTATGGAATTGGGGGAAAGACCCTCAAATGGATAGATTCCTTTCTTTGCTACAGAAAACAGCGGGTTGTTGTTAATGGTGAATCTTCGGAGTGGGCTCCAGTTTTGTCTGGAGTCCCGCAAGGGACCGTTCTTGGTCCACTTTTGTTCTCCCTGTACATCAATGATATTTCCACTGACATTGACTCAGAAATAAGACTGTTCGCAGATGACTGTGTTTGTTACCGGGAAATTAGAGATACAGATGACTCATTGAAACTTCAGGCTGACATAGATAGATTAGGATGTTCGGCACGTAAATGGGGCATGAGATTTCAGCCAGTTAAATGCAATATTATGCAGATAACTAGGAAGAGATCTAATAAAGTTGAGGCTTCTTACACCTTAGAGGGAACGGTCCTCGAGAATGTGGACTCCATTAAATACCTTGGAGTGACAATCTCACACAACTTGAGATGGAATACTCATATTAGCAACATGTGTACTAAGGCAAATAGAATGCTTGGTTTCCTGAGGCGAAATCTTCATCAGTGCCCTCAGGATGTAAAAGAGGCAGCATATAAAGGTCTTGCTCGCCCAATCTTGGAATATGGTAGTTGTATCTGGGACCCCAGTGGAGTGGTCCTTAATGATGAAATTGAGAAAGTTCAGAATAGAGCTGCTAGATTTGTAACAGGCAATTACTGCTTTGAAACTGGGAGCATGACTGGAATACTTGGAAAATTAAAATGGGAGTCTCTCAAGAAAAGGAGAAAAGACAGTAGGCTAATCCTTTTATACAAAGGTCTAAAGGGTGCTGCCAGCATTCCAACAGATGACCTTGTTCCCCCAGCTAGACACTGTAGAAATCACCATTCGTTGGCGTTTCAGACCCTTAGCTCAAGAACTGACATTTATAAAGAGTTGTTCTTCCCCAGAACCATTAGAGATTGGAATGCCCTTCCCGATTCGATTATTTCGACAGCTGAAGGTGCTGATGATTGTGTAGCTAAATTTACCTCTTTGGTTAGAGCTAGGGACTAACTTCCCACATCACAGGTCCTGGTGTATGAATGTCATTTGACGTGTCACCAGTAACAATTCTGATTCTGATTCTGACCACTGTTCCTGGACAGGCTTAGATCCTCTAAGCAGTTTACCAGTACTAGTGTGCGGGCTGGATTCAGCTACTTTTATGTCTTCTGTTTCACCATTTTCATTTTCTTTCCTCTCATTTTCTGTCTTTTTTCCCCTTTTTCTCTTGGGGAGGGCACAATATGACCCAGGCTACAGACAAGGAGGAGTAATGAGGGTAATTGAGGGATAATTTATTTATCATTATGAAAAAATGCGTATACAAATACATTGTTAACTTAACCGCAAAAAAAAAAAAAAAAAATTATATGAAAAATTGTGGTATTTTTTAGCTTACCTGAGCACTGAGTGCTCGTGGTGAGGTACATGTATTGTGATCAGTGAATGTCCATAGTCTGTTGTGCGTTGTCAACAATTTGCTTTAAATGCGAACTCCTCCTAAACCCATGGGCCAATTTGATTCAAACTTCACAGGAATGTTGTCTAGGTGGCTGCCTACCAAAATAGCTAAAATTGTTCCGCTCTGATGAACAATGTGGCGGCCCGAGCTAAAAATAGAAAAATCTTTAAACAACAACTCTTCCTGTACACTTGGGCCAATTTCATTCAAACTTCATAGAAATGTTGCTTAGGTGACTCTCAACCAAAATAGTTAATAAGTTTCCGCTCCGATGAGCAAAATGGCCATCAGAGCTAAAAATAGAAAAATATCATGAATTTGCCTCAAACGTGAACCCCTCCTAAACCCTTGGGCCAATTTGATTCAAACTTCACAGGAATGTTGCCTAGGTAACTCCCAACCGAAATAGCTAAAATCGATCCGCTCTGACAAACAAGATGGCTGCCAGAGCTAAAAATAGAAAACATCTTCAAAAGACAACTCCTCCTGTACTCTTTGGCCAATTTCATTCAAACTTCATAGGAATGTTGCTTAGATGACCCTATACCAAAATAGCTAAAACAATTCACCCCCGATGAACAAAATGGCTGTCAGAGCTAAAAATAGAAAAACATCATAAATTTGCTTAAAATGCGATCTCCTCCTAAATCCTTGGGCCAATTTGATTCAAACTTCACAGGAATGTTTGCTAGGTGACTCCCTACCAAAATAGCTAAAATTGTTCCACTCTGATAAACAAGATGGCAGCCAGAGCTAAAAGTAAAAAAAATCTTCAAACAACAACTCCTCCTGTACCCTTGGTCCAATTTCATTCAACCTTCACAGGAATGTTGGCTAGGTGACTCCCTACCAAAATAGCTAAAATTGTTCTGCTCTGATGAACAAGATGGCTGCCAGAACTAAAAATAGAAAAAATCTTCAAACGACAACTCCACCTGTACCCTTGGCCCAATTTCATTCAAACTTCATAGGAATGTTGCTTAGGTAACCCTCTACCAAATTAGTTAAATGGATCCCGCTCCGATGAACAAAATGGCCGCCAGAGCTAAAAGAAAAATGTCATAAATTTGCTTCAAACGCGAACTCCTCCTAATGCCTTGGGCCAACATGATTCAAACTTCACAGGAATGTTGCCTAGGTGACTCCCTACCAAAATAGATAAAATCACTCTGACAAACAAGATGGCCACCAGAGCTAAAAATAGAATAAATCTTGAAACAACAACTGATCTCTTACTGTACCCTTGGGCCAATTTCATTAAAACTGCATATGACCTTAGCTGTTGGTGGGATGTAAAACTCACACACACACTCAAACTCCTCCTAATCCCTTGGGCCAATTGGATTCAAACTTCACAGGAATGTTGCTGTGGTGACTCACTACCAAAACAGCTAAAATCGTTTTGCTCTGACAAACAAGATGGTCACCAGAACTAACAATAGAAAAAAAATCTTCAAACGACAACTCCTCCTGTACCCTTGGGCCAATTTCATACAAACTTTGTAGGAATATAGATGACCCTCTACCAAAATAGCTTAAACGATCCCGCTCCAGTGAACAAAATGGCCACCAAAGCTAAAAATAGAAAAACATTGTCAATTTGCTTCAAACCCAAACTCCTCCTAAACCCTTGGGCCAATTGGATTCAGACTTTGCAGGAATGTTACCAAGATGACTCCCTTCCAAAATAGCTAAAATCCTTCAGCTCTGATGAACAGGATGGCCACCAGAGCCAAAAATAGAATGTACTAGAGACAGTGACACTCAGGTGAGCGAATCAGGGCTCTCTGGGCCCTCTTGTATCATAAACTTGTTCGCTGCTTATGATCCGCAAAGAGGGTTGGCATGTCATTAAACATGAAATCATCACCATCATCAGGTCATGTGGTTTTCCTCCAGGTACTCTGGATTTTGCCCACCTCAGATTATTGAATGGCTCGAAATAAGTAAAATAATCTTGAAAGGGTCACAAAACCAAAAAATATATTATTATCTATTTATTTCTTGTTAGAAACATATGTTATGGGTATAACATATGATTTTATGGGGATTTAACTCTTATCATGCTGTTCACGACAACCCCTATCTTTGGAAACAGTGTAGAGCCAGATCAGGTGGCTTCTGAAGAAGCCACCTGATCAGGATCTACACTGTTTGACAGTAAATTTATGAATTTGTAGGAATAAATTACATCAAGTAATCTGATTGGTTCAAAGTCAGAGATGGGTGTAGCTAAAATGAATATTCAGCAAGAGAAGGGTTAAGAAAAAGGCCCAGAAAGCTTGTAAGATGGACAGTGGTCTGTTGTCTGCATTGTCATTGTAAAGCTACACAGATTGTTTTCAGCAAAACTATGTACAGTATTACCTAAAGTATTTGAACACCACAGCTCCTAATTAACCATACACGTTGAAAATTTGAACAAGTACAATTAACCCTTCTCTTGCTGAATATTCATATAAGCCACACCCATTTCTGTCTATCAGCCAATCAAATTACTTGATGTAATTTATTGCCACAAATTCATAAACTGAATGCCAAACAGTGTAGATCCTGATCAGATGGCTTCTTCAGAAGCCATCTGATCTGGATCTACACTGTTTGCAAAGATAGGGGTTGTCGTGAACAGCAAGATAAGGGTTAACTACCTGATGTTGAGTCCATTAATAGTTGAATGAGTAGCAAACAGTGTACACCCTGATGAGATGCCACCTTCTGTGGTTTATTATCTGTTTACACTGTTTTCTCATGCCGGTCTGCCACAATACATATGGTAAATACAATATGGGCCCCGTCAAGCGATTTTGGTACTTATCGCCTATGCGAGCAGCGAAGGTTCAGGCGAGCCTGCGCATCGCGCAGTCTCGCCAGAACCTTCGCTGCTCGCTCATACAAGCAGTGAATCAAGAGGAACCTTCAGACAGAAAGCCATATCCCTGGCCCCTCTGAATGGCTGGGCATGCGCAGTTAAAATTTGTCATGACGGAATGCTCGAAGACACAAATTCGCTTGGCGGGGCTCATTTAACCTTTTGATCACTTTTGATTGTTTGTACTCCAGGTGATATATTTTGTAAACAGTGGGTCAGAAGCGAATGATCTTGCCTTGCTTATGTCCAGGATGTACACAGGTGTCTTTGATGTGATCTCTCTCAGGTAAACATTGTTTAGAGGCTTTCAGTCAGTCTGAGATGCAGGTTTGTCTGGTTCAGTCTGATGCTCATTTGACTGCTGATCTGGAAGTTTCAAATTTGACCTGGGGCCAGTTGTTCAAAGCATCGTTAGCTTAACGAGCTCGTTAGTGGTCATATTGTTAAGTGTTCTAGCAAGTACAATATCTAAAATTTTGGTATTTTTGCTGAAAAAATGGGAGCAGCTTTTGCATTTGCAAAAGCTGCTCACATTTTTTCAGCAAAAATTTCAGCATATTGGTCATATTTAATGATCAAAGTTTTAACGATATGTTAACTAATGACATTGTTAGTTTTGAACAACTGGCCCCTGTTGGTCAGATCTAGTTGCGTTTTGTATAAAAAATTTATCAGATGTGTCCATTTCTCATAAACTGACCAGCTCATCATGAGCCATATAGTGTTGACTGGGCCATTAAATTCCAAAACATCATATCATAACGAGATTATAAAGTGGTAGTTTATAAGGATTGTTTGTTCTTAGTATCATTAGCTGTAAACAAACTTGTTAATGATCTGAATGTTAAATATTCTACTTTCTGTTGAGGAATAGTAGACAGTGACGACACTACGTTGTTGTTAAGAACAAAGCACAGCTCATGGGTCTAACGGTAAAATAGCTACAATTGTTACATTGGACTGGCAAATATTTTTGCATTTGCAAAAGCTGCTTGCAATATTTCAGCAAAAATGTTACGAGTATTTGCCAGATAAAATGACCTAAGTGTTAACAATACATTAACTAGCACCATTATTTTATTCTGAAAAACTGCGTCATTGGACCAGTTGTTCAAGCTATCGATCTTCTTTGTTAACATATTGTTAAAACTGTATTTAGTGTGGATAATTTGCTAAAACTAGGTTCCCACTGTCGTGCGATCCATTATGAACACCACGATTGGTCATTTGTAGCTGGAATTTTCTCAAAAATTTAAGGTTTGGATAAGAGGTGATGAGAGTTGATACGTTCTGATATCATTTGTTGCGCTCGGATGCAATCCAATCACGATTTGTCAATTTCAGGTGTCAAGATCAGCCACGGTCTGCTCACCCGTTCAGATACGATCAAATGCGTTCCTATATGATGGTTGCGATCGAGTCTACGATTTGGTCTCGAAACAATCATCATGATCGGGTTCCCAGAATTGGGACGATCTGATATGTGCAGTTACGTTCTGATGCGCTCATCACAAACGGATGCGCTGCTTTACGATAGCATATGACTGTCGTCTCAATGTTTCTCATGCTCATGATCGAAGGAGATCACGAATTGAGCTACAATTGGACCCCGACAGGAATATATACAGCGGACTGACCCTGGACTTCATTGTTTCTTGAACGTTTACAGCATAAGCACTAACCCTTAACCATTGATGATGGCAGGAGTTGCAGATGATGACAATAAGCAGGCTGTCAAGTGTTCCTATTTTTCCTATTTTTTTCTATATTTTCAGGTTTCCTATTTTTTTCCTATATTTTAACCCCATTTCCTATATTTTTTACCAAATTCCTATATTTTTTAAAATGCTGCAGGATTAAGTTTATCTTGGAAACAGAAAAGATCACATTTAGATATAAGAAAGTTCTTCAATACTGGAATGTCATACCTGTTTTCTTATTTTCCATTTGATAATGAACTTCTGAAATATTTGGTCTGTTTACATCCTGAACATAGACATAAGCCCTGTAGCAGTTCAGCAATAGAAAGGGTAGCAAGAAGTTTACCTTTTGCAGAAAATGTGGCATTGCTTACTGATGAGTGGACGGTATACCAAGGGGAAGACATTGATGAGAAACTTTGGGAAATAGAGAATGGTGATGAAGTTGAGTTGAGAAAGATTGATCACTACTGTAGAGATTTCTGAAATTGAAAACTGGTTGTGGCAAAGATAAGTACCATAGGCTTGGAAAAGTAGTATAAGGTGTGCTGGTATTGCCACATGGTAATTCTGATGTTGAAAGGGGGCTATTAGATAACAAGAAAATGTTGGGAAAAGATAGGGTAAAGCTGTCATCAGAATCAGTTATTGGGAACAGACTTCCTAAAGAGGCTGTGAAAATCCCTGATCCTAAACATATGCAGCCAGAATGTGTACCTCTTACCAAGGAACTAATAGGTTATGTTAGAGTTAGAGATAGTCATAGAGTTTACAAGGAGAGGCTAGAAGAGGAAAAGCAAAAGAGAGTAGAGGAGGAGAAGAATAGACAGCAAAAGAAAGAAGAGGGTGCACAGGTTGAAAAACAAAAACAAGAACCAGCAAAAGAAAAAAAGAAAAAGTCTTTGAATGAAACAATGAAAAAGTTGAATGATAAAGAAAAGAACCCTAAAGAAGAACTTCATGCTGCTGAAAAACTGCTTGAAGAAGGAAATGAAAAACTGGATGGAGCATTAACATGATAAAAAAGAGAGATTTTTCTAGTGCATCAGTGAGTCAGTCATTGACTCATACTGCCCAGGAAAAAATAAAAGAATCAAAAGAGCATCTAGACAGAGTAAGAGATGAACAGAAATCAGTGGAAAGTAGGAAAAGGAAGAACCTGGAGAAAATTACTCAGGGGGATTCAAAGAAAGCTAAGAAATGAGGTGAACTTAGCAAAAAAAACAAACAAACAAAAAAAAAACACATTCTGGAGATAGTGATTTGTATGCCAGATTAGTATTTTTTCTCAGTTTTGATAGTGTGATAATATGGTCACTTATCGTTTTTCAAGCAGATGATTAAGAAAATTCATAGTACAAGAAGTACAATGTCTAAGCTTGATAAGTCATATTTTCAACTTCAGAATTCATAGTACAAGTAGAACGACGGCTAAACTAGGCAAAATTATTTGTCAGTTTCTTAAAGTTCTATTACTTTCCATGTTCATACTTTGCTATGACCATCCCAAAATACCCATGGTAAATGCACAAAGACAGTTATGTATAACTTGATGGTTTCTTTAAAACTTCATTTTTTTTTTCAGGATGTTACATGAGCTACTCATTCAACAGAGTAACTTAGTCAGTAACTCATGTATCTTGTATTTATTGCAACACAGCCTATCTTGATGATGTTATGTTGACTGAAAGCAATAAAGATGATTATGAATTAATAAATGCCACCAATATAAAAACCTTTGATGACATTTAAGATGGTGATTGAGAGCTGGCTGCAAGGGAGGTGGAAGTCGGGCCATATCAAAAATATTTCAAATCTGACAGAAGTTTTAACCCTTTTACCACAACTTTTTGTTTTTTTGTCTTCATTAAACTGTCTGTTTAAATTTAGAATACTTGCATTTTTGGTAATTTTTTATGATAATAAGGCCTTTTTTGCTGCTAAAACTTGATAATTATCCTATAAATTTCCTATTTTTTTCCTATATTTTTCCCATAAATTTCCTATTTTTTTAAGCCCAGAATATATATTTTGCACCAAAATACACTTGACAGCCTGAATAAGGCATTTTCTTTGGCTGCCTGGGATGGGACAGGCTTTCCTTTTCCCTTCTTGCCTTTAGTACCCTTGGATGGCATCACTCAGAGGCTCTAAAATACTAGCAAAGGCCTATACCTAGATGCCCTCTCTTCAAGAGCAGATCGCTGAATGAGTCACATTAAATCTTGTCCGGAAAACATACGGGCACGCGAACTCATAACAGATCGCGAACATTCGTGTGAAATCAAAACTACTCGTATCGACCCGCATTTACTTGTATCTTCTCGTATCTGATCGCGGGTCATTCATGACAGATTTTGAGCAATGGGCCCTGACAGAGTGTAATAAGTCGTGACAGATTGTGGGAGTTCGCAACACATCTCAACAGAACGCGGTGTTTGTCTTGTCCAAGATTGACCCCGATCACCACGATTTGGAAGCACGATTAGGTGCGATCTGTCGTGATTTGTTACGATGCAATACGACGTGATAGGATGATCCCGATTTGACAATCGTGTTGATCGTGGTTGAACCGTTCAAAAATTTTCCTCGATTAAAATGATTGCCACGACTGACCGCAAGATCTGATAAGATGATAGGCTCACCATGATTCGTCCACGATTACGAACACGATTCCAATCGTGGCACGAATCCTGATAGTGGGAACTTAGTATAATATTTTTGCTGAAAAAAATGTGAGAAGCTTTTGTAAATGCAAAAGTTTTTTCAGTACAAAAAACAACACAAAAAATAGAGCATTAGACTGTATATGCTTGAACAGTTTACATTTTGCCGTAAAGCTAATAATGCTGTGAACAAGTGAACGCTATTTTTAGAAGGTGATGACCTTTCAGGTCTCACCTTCTTATGGCAACACTCCAAAGAATTCCCTTGATACCGCATCACTCCTCTGTTTCAAGAAAAATAGGTCCTCATAAATCAGTGAAGAGACGCACCTGTATCATTTGATATGTGAAAATAATATGCAGATTGAAAACAAACTTTGGATGCAAACTACACAAACAATGAACTTCAGAGTTAAATGTCATAAAATGGATCTAAATTTGAAATTGGTCTCGTTTCGCAGCTGACCTGGCCTAGTTATTAAGAGCAAGTTCGGTTGACTTTCTAGAGTTAACTATAGTTACACCAAAACACGCTGTTTATGGCTCATGTCGCACAATTAGAGTTAACTTGAGTTCAATCAAGCTTGCTTTGGGAGTTGGGAGTTTTGTCTAACAAGAACAAAAACACGACAGCAAGGGGATAATCGTAGGTTAATTAAGAAATGAATATAAACTTATTAGAAGGTGATGACCTTTCAGGTCTCACCTTCTTATGTCAATCGACACTGGAGCCCCTCGATGACGAATCACTAAGCCTCCATATATTTATCAATAGACGCGCATCTATCATTTGATAAGTGAAAATGATATGCAGATTGTCAAACTGAGGAAGCCTATTACACAAACAACTAACTTCAGAGTGAAATGCCATAAAATTAACCCTATGGTTCAAATTGGTCTCGATTCGCAGCTTTGTCATGACCTAGTTTGCTTTGAGTGAGTTCAGATGACCAACTAAAGTTAACTTAAGAAAAGTAGGAGAGACAGTAGGCTTACTCTTGTACAAAATTGTATAATGACTTTACCTTTACCCCCCCCCCCCCCCCCCCCCCTTCACGATCCCCCAGTTAGAAGCGACATGAAGCATCAAATGTCATTTGATGCTTCACCAGTAACGATTTAGATTCAGATTCATAACTCTACTGACGTCAAGAAAATCTCATCGTTTGCCCTCGAGTAAATCGAAAGTATAAACATGTTTTCAAGTTGGACTTGATTTTTCCAACACGTGGCCAAAATTTCAAATAGTTGGAAATAATCGATTTTCGGATTGCATTAAGTTACAATTTTCCACCTTCACCCGTGTTCGTTGTTACTAGGCAAGGCTTCCAACCCTCATACCAAGCTAATTCTAGCAGTCGCAATATTCCTACACTGTGCGTTTTGGAGCAAGTCAACTCTTGTTAACTCTAGTACGTGAACTGAACTCGCTCAAAATCTAGATCGCGGATTAATAATTCAATGAATGAGATGACAGTATGAATGGAATACTACGACTTGCTATACTACAGATAAAGCGAAGTTTTGTTTGTTTCTTTGATTTGAGGTTTAACGCCCCCGTCAACACTGCAAAGGTCATTTTGGAGACGTTGCTTACAATTTGGTTGGCATTTTACCCGACATTGAGATGAAATGACATCTCAAGCCCTGTCGCCCAATGAAACCAATACGGTTTATTAGCATGGACGGTCCGCCTCCCATCGAGGTTCCTGGACAGGCTTAGATCCTCTAAGCGGTTTACCAGTACCAGTGTGCGGGCCGGATTAAGCTCTGCGTGGAAGCAGCATGCAACCCATATATTTCTACAAGCCCCTATGGGCGGGGGCGGATAGAGCGAAGTTACCTTCACTGTTGCATTTTTTTGATTTGAGGTTTAACATCCCCTTCAACACTGTAAAGGTCATTTTGGAGACATTGCTTCCAATTTTGTGGGACTTTTACCCGACATTGAGATGAAATGACATCTCCAGCCCTTTCGCCCAATGAAACCAATAGGGTTTATAAGCATGGACGGTCCGACTCGTGCGCACCGCTTTGCTTGGGCAGGCTTAGATCCTCTAAGCGGTTTACCAGTTCTCGTGTGCGGGTCGGATTCAGCTCTGCGTGGAAGCATCATGCAGCCAGCTTAAAGGTTCCGATTCTAAGCCTGCCCAGGAAAAGTGGTGCGAGTTAGACCATCCATGCACATAAACGCTATTGATTGCATTGTGCGGCAGAGGCTGAGTTGCCATTTCATCTCAATGCCGGGTAAAAGTCCGACAAATTTGGAAGCGACGTCTCCAAAATGACCTATAAAGTGTTGACGGGGTGTTAAACCTCAAATCAAAGAAATAAACAAAACTGTATAGACGACCTTCGAATTTCGTTAGACTCTTACCTAACATTGCGATGAAATGGCATTTTAAGCTTTGCCACACTATGAGACCAATGGACTTTCCGACTTATAGCCCCGGGGCCCTTTGGTTTTACATTGACTTATATAGGGAAACCCTTTGAAAATCTTCTTGTCAGAAGCCAGGAGGCTGAGGTGTTTGGTATTTGATATGAAGCTGCGTCTAGTGGACCTCTATCAAGATTGCTCGAATTATAACCCTGAGACCAAAAATGCCCCCGCCCTGTAGCCCACTGGTTTTACATAGACATATCGCGGGAAAAATCTTCAAAAATCTTCTTGTCTGAAACCATAAGCCTCAGATTTCAGATATTTGATATTTGGTATATAGCTTCGTCTTGTGGACCTATATCAAGATTTTCAAATTATAGTCCTTGTGCCAAAATTGCCCCCACCCCCGGTGGTGCCCTTTGGTCTTACATTGGGACATATAGGGAAAATCTAAAAAAAACTTCTCTGAAAACGCAAGGCCCAGGTCTTTGATATTTTGTGTGAAGATTCATCTAGCAGACCTCTACCAAGATTGTTCAAATTATAGCCCTTGGGTCAAAAATGGCCCTGCCCTGGGGCCAAATGGTTTTATTATGACTTATGAAACCAGAAGGCCCAGGCCTTCGATATTTGGTATGATGCTTCATCTGGTTGTCCTCTACTATGCTGTGGAAATTATAGCCCTGGGGCCAAAGGTTGCCCCGCCTCAGGCCCCACCGGTTTTATATAGCCATATATGGAAAACCTTTAAAATGTTCTTCTAAAAAACCCAAGACCCAGGTCTTTGATATTTTGCTAGAAGTTTCATGCGGGTGACCTCTACCAAGATTATTCAAATCAAAGCCCTGGAGTCAAAAATGGCCCCGCCTCAGGCCCACTGGTTTCACAAAGACTTACGTACTGAAAACCTTTAAATACCTTCTCGCCTGAAACCACAAGGTCCAAGTCTTTGATATTTGGAATGAAACTTCCTCTAGTTAACCTCTACCAAGATTGTCCAAATTATAACCCCATCGGGTTAAAACTGGACATGCCCGGAGCCCACTGGTTTTTTATAGGGTTAAGGCTGAGCCGGTTCATCTTCTTCTGCTGAACTAAGACCTGACCCTCAATGTCCACAAGGTGCCTAGACAGTGAGATACAATTCAGCTCTGTATTGCCAAAGGGAACCACTGACACATAACCATCCTCCTTTTGTCACCATGCGACATTATAAGTAAAACTGAGCCTCTTCATTTCCCTCTGTTGGACTAGGACCTGACTCTCACTGTCCACAATATGTCCAGATAGTGAAATGCAAGTTAGCTCTGTATTGTCGAAGGGAACCTTTGACTCATATGTCTAGCATTTTATGACAATTTTTGCCCCCACGTCCCCACCCCCCATCCCACCCACACACACTCCAATTGTCACAGCGAGGCATTATAAGTTTGTAAGTTAGAACATTACGATAACTCACCCGTGTAACATAGAGCATTTTTCACATCTCCAAAACGGCTAGTTTTCTGATGAAAAGCCTTGATATGTTTTATATAAATGTTCAAAACATAGGTTGAGGGTGCTCGTTAGAATAGAACCGCCTCAGTACGAGTACCTACAACCAATGTCTTGGAGCAGAAATAAGAAAAATAATGTATACCCTCGTAAACCCCAGTTTTCTCCATATAAAGGGGGGTTTAGTGGGGGGGAGGGTCATTTTACGGACTTGTTCACGTGATGCTGAGCAAATTCATCTCCATGCACTAGGACATGACCCTCAATGTCCGGAAAATGCTTAGATAGTAACATATAAGTCAGCTCTTTAGAAGGGAACTTTGAAAAGACTTCATCCTCGTGCAGAAAGAATATAATTTCGATGGAATGTTCCATGGGAAGTTACTCAAAATAGTTTCGCTCCACTGAACATAAAAGCCATCAAACGAAACAATAAACAAGCTTTAAACTGACCTCTCATTACTATAACACACCCATGCGAAATAGTACATTTTTAACATCCCAAAAATGGCTATTTTTCTGATGAAAATCCGTGATATTTTTCTTGACAGTGCTCGTTAGAACCGCCTTAATGAGGCGGTTCTAACGAGTACCCTATGTCTTTGAGCAGAAATATGAAAAATAATGTAAACCCCCCCCCCTCACCCCGTAGCTCCAGTGTTCTCTATATGAAGTGGGGTTTAGAGGGATCTTCATTTCACGGACTTGTTCACGTGATGCACTACTAAATAGGTAGACTGATTTTTAGCTCACCTGTCACGTAGTGGCAAGGTGAGCTTTTGGGATCACTTTTTGTCCGTCGTGCGTGCGTCCGTGCGTGCGTGCGTCCGTAAACTTTTCTTCAAACGACATCTCCTCCTAAACCACTGATCGTATTTTGACCAAACTTCACAGGAATGATCCTTAGGTGGTCCCCTTTCAAAGTTGTTCAAATGGTTCCGGTCCGTTGCACATATAGGTCACAGTAGCCAAAAATAGATTTTTTTCACTGCAAACTTAAAAAATCTTCTTCTCTGAAACCGCAAGGCCCAGGTCTTTGATATTTGGTATGAAGCTTCATCTAGTGGACCCCTACCAAGATTGTTCAAATTATAGTGCTGGGCCCAAAAGTGCCCCCGCACGGGGGCCCTTTGGTTTTACATGGGCTTATATAGGGAAAATCTTGAAAAATCTTCTTCTCTGAAACCGCAAGGCCCAGGTCTTTGATATTTGGTATGAAGCTTCATCTAGTGGACCCCTACCAAGATTGTTCAAATTATAGTGCTGGAGCTAAAAATGCCCCCGCACGGGGGCCCTTTGGTTTTACATGGGCTTATATAGGGAAAATCTTTAAAAATCTTCTTCTCTGAAACCGCAAGGCCCAGGTCTTTGATATTTGGTATGAAGCTTCATCTAGTGGACCCCTACCAAGATTGTTCAAATCATAGTGCTAGGGCCAAAAATGCCCCCGCACGGGGGCCCTTTGGTTTTACATGGGCTTATATAGGGAAAATCTTCAAAAATCTTCTTCTCTGAAACCGCAAGGCCCAGGTTTTTGATATTTGTAATGAAGCTTTATCTAGTGGACCCCTACCAAGATTGTTCAAATTATAGTGCTGGATCTAAAAATGCCCCCGCACGGGGGCCCTTTGGTTTTACATGGGCTTATATAGGGAAAATCTTGAAAAATCTTCTTCTCTGAAACCGCAAGGCCCAGGTCTTTGATATTTTGTGTGAAGCTTCATCTAGTGGACCCCTACCAAGATTGTTCAAATTATAGTGCTGGGGCCAAAAATGCCTCCGCACCAGGGCCCTTTTGTTTTACATAGGCTTATATAGGGAAAATCTTTAAAAATCTTCTTCTCTGAAACCGCAAGGCCCAGGTCTTTGATATTTGGTATGAAGCTTCATCTAGTGGACCCCTACCAAGATTGTTCAAATTATAGTGCTGGAGCTAAAAATGCCCCCCACACGGGAGCCCTTTTGTTTTACATGGGCTTATATAGGGAAAATCTTGAAAATCTTCTTCTCTGAAACCGCAAGGCCCAGGTCTTTGATATTTGGTATGAAGCTTCATCTTGTGGACCTCTACCAAGATTGTTCAAATTATAGCCCTGGGGCAAAAAATGCCCCTGCTCCGGGGCCCTTTGGTTTTACATAGACATACATAGGGAAAATCTTGAAAAATCTTCTTTGAAACCAAACGGCTTACAGGTAGGTCTTCGATATTTGTTATGAAGCTTCAGCTAGTGGACCTCTATAAAGATTGTTCAAATTATAGCCCTGAGACCAAAAATGCCTCCGCCATGTGGCCCTTTGGTTTTACATAGACTTATATCTAGGGAAAATCTTTAAAAATCATCTTCTCTGAAACACAAGGCTTAGGTCTTTGATATTTGTTATGAAGCTTCAGCTAGTGGACCTCTACCAAGATTGTTCAAATTATAGCCCTGGGGCCAAAATGCCCCTGCTCAGGGGCCCTTTGGTTTAACTTAGACTTATATAGGGAAAATCTTGTTTTACATAGATTATCTATATGCAGGGTAAACCTTTAAAATCTTCTTCTCTGAAACCAGAAAGCCCAGGTCTTTCATATTCGATATGAAGCTTCATCTTGTGGACCTCTACCAAGATTGTTCAAATTATAGCCCTGGGGCCAAAATTGACCCTGCTTGGGGCCCACTTGTTATACATTGGATCAGGTGAGCGAACCAGGGCCCTCTGGGCCCTCTTGTTAAATAATTTCACAGGAATGTTCCTTTGGTCACTCAGCCAAAATGGCTCAAACCATCGACTCCACTTTACATTACCTACCACTTTATCTATACAATTCGGATCAGGTGAGCGTTCCAGGGCCATTATGGCCGTCTTGTTTAATCCAGGTTTCACTGGGTCGACGGACGTCTTTCAAACACATGACAAAACATAGCAACCAACAAACTTTTAAACTTGTGATCGAAGCCTCAGACAAAAAACCAGCCAGTGTCCCGGAATATTGGTGTCAGAAATTTTTGTCTGTTTGATTTGAAGTTTAACTTCCCCGTCAACACTGTAAAGGTCATTTTGGAGACGTTGCTTCCAATTTTGTGGGACTTTTACCCGACATTGAGATAAAATGACATCTCAAGCCCTGTCGCCCAATGAAACCAATAGGGTTTATAAGCATGGACGGTCCGCCTCGCACCGCGGTCCCTGGACAGGCTTAGATCCTCTAAGCGGTTTACCAGTATTAGTGTGCGGGCCGGATTCAGCTCTGCGTAGAAGCATCATGCAGCCCACATATTTCTAAAAGCCCCTATGGGCGGGGGCCGTTTGTGTTAGAAAGCCATTTGCTAGCATGTATAGAGTGCTGAGTACATTATCTTGTTTGCTAGAGTCTTTGTATGTAATTGTCTCAAGAATTATTCTCATTGACACAAGAAGGGTATTACAACATGTACCGTTCGATCCTCAATTTTGTTTTTGACATTTCATTTGTCTGCTCCTCGTGTTACTACAATCATACATAACCATTGACTGTTTTAAAAATTAAAAAAAGATGATGAAATGAAATGGCCCAGTGTAAAAACTTACAGTTTTCTACCATCACCTTCTATTAGTACTTTCAGTACTTTGATTTTTTTCTGCAGTTGCTCATGTTAAGTAAACAATATATGTTTTAAGTATTCTTCACCTGTCATAGCCATACTGTTCATCAGGTTAAGAAGACTTTGTGATGAACACCCATCTAAACCACACTTTATTTACAGAAAAGTTTGTTTGTGTTTATGTTTTAAATCCCCATCAGCGCTATTTAGGTCTTTTGAAATGTGGCCACCGATATTTAGGGACTTTTACCCTACATTGAGATGAAGTGATATCTGTTAGCCTCGATAGCTCAGTGGTTAGCGCGTTCATCTATGCTACAAAGGTTGTGGGGTCGAATCCGGCCACCGGAGGCGAGGTGTGTCCTTGAACAAGACACGTTATGAAAATGCCCCACTCAACCCAGGTGTAAATGGGTAGCAGTGGTGTAAAAGTCACTGCCTCTCCATCTTCCGCGCATGTGATAACATCCAGAATGAGTGTTTCAGAGTGATTCAATAAGAGTTGGAGCTTTCATCGCATTCGAACTAAAATAAATTAGTATAAACTACGTGATATCTGCAGTCCTACTGACCAAACAATCTGCTAGAGTTTAACCCTTGTCCTGCTAATCCCGGATATGCCTTATCTTTGAAACAATGTAGATCCAGATCAGATGGCTTCTGACGAAGCCATCTGATCAGGATCTACATTGTTTGCCATTCAGATTGTGAATTTGTTGCAATAATTTGCATCAAGTAATCTGATTGGTTGATAATCGGTAGTGGGTGTGGCATATATGAATATTCAGCAGGACAAGGGTTAAGGAGTGGTTTGACTAGCACCACTTTTTCTGGGCAGGTTTAGACCTAAGCAGTTTACCAGTACTCAAGTTTGCGTGGAAGCATCATACAGCTCTGTCTATTCCTTCAAGCCCCAATAGCTATACAGAAAAGTGGGCTTTACAGGGGTATACATTATTTAGGGCCCCACAGTGAAAGTGTGGGTGCCCTATAGTAATCACTCTGTCCGTCCGTCTGTCTGTCCGTCCGTCTGTCCGTCCACAAATTTTCCTACTCCTCTGATAGCGCTGCCGGGGCCCTAGTCAGTTTCACTGACAGCTCTAGTTTTCTTCACTTTTGCTCAAAAAAAAAAGATTGTGGTTAATTGTTAGAATCTACTCTATGAGGGGGGTTCTAATGAGCACCTACAATCTAATTTTGGACTAGGAATAAGAAAAGTATCAACAATTTTCATCTGAAAAAATGATAGTTCTAGATATATGAAAGCTGCCATTGTAGCACATGGATGTGTTATTATAATGCTATTAATCAAGTAATTTCGTATTGGCCCAGTCACATGTTTGAGGTCTGCTGTATTGGCCACAGGCCGAAGGCCGAGGCCAATTCAGCAGACCGAGAACTGCCAAGGCCAATTCAGCAGACCGAGAACCTGTGACTTGGCCAATACGAAATTACTCGATTAATGACAATTTTATTAATTGAAACAATTAAAAAACATGATTATTAATTGATTATCCTATATTACACAAGGTCAACCAATATTCAAAAATCATAAATCATGTTTTTAATTGTGTCAATTAATAAAATTGTCATTAATCAAGTAATTTCGTATTGGCCCAGTTACAGGTCCGAGGTCTGCTGTATTGGCACGAGGCCGAAGCCTCGTGCCAATACAGCAGACCTCGGACCTGTAACTGGGCCAATACGAAATTACTTGATTAATAACATTATATTATTGATTTTTGACCTGGTGTTAATATGGATGACCTTTGATCAAATTGAATACAGGATAGTCAGTTAATAATGTAAGGTTATGCTCAGTTTCATTCTGTTATGGTGTATGTTTAACCTTTAACCTGCTGAATATTCAATTAACCCATACTCATTTCTGACTTTGAACCAATCAGATTACTTGATGCAGCTTATTTCTACATATTCATAAACTGAATGTCAAACTGTGTAGATCCTGATCAGATGGCTTCTTCAGAAGCCATCTGATCTGGATCTACACTGTTTGCAAAGATAGGGCTTGTCGCCTACAGCAGGGTAAAGGTTAACACTAAAAACATGAAAGTATGCCAGGTTCATAGTATTAAAAACTGGAAAACAAACTTGCTTTTCAATTGATGTCTTGACATTTGCTCTATATTACATGCAGAGAAAAGATGACACAAAATTTTCTTTCTTTCAAGTTCTAGTTTAGATCAGCAAAAGAAATAATTTAGAAATATTTTTTTTCATTAACATTAAATTGAATTGCAGTTATCTTTCTGTATATGCTATGTTTGTTGTGTGTAATGTAATACTCCTCTGGAAAATTTTACATAGATTTTTTGAGTATCTCTTCAACTGGTAAGTTTCATGGACTTTGGTATAGGAGTGTGCTTCAGGATTTCTTATTAACTTGAAAATAACACAAATGATTGGACGATGATTGATCGAACGGTCAGTTACACTTGTTTGCTGAATTTCATGAATCATCACGTGAACAAGTCCGTGAAATGAACACCCCACTAAACCCCACTTTATATAGAGAAAACTGGGGTTTAGGGGGTGAACACTATTTTTCGTATTTTAGCTCCAAAACATAGGTTGTGGGTACTCGTTAGAACCGCCTCAATGAGGCGGTTCTAACGAGCACCCACAAGCTTTGTTTGCAGTATTAATAAGAAAAGTATCATAAATTTTCTTCAGAAAGGTAGCCATTTTGGAGATGCGATAAAATGCACTATGTCGCACGGGAGTGTTATCGTAATGAATTTATGAAACTTACCAGGCAAATGAGGCTACTTGATATTGGAAAAGATTATACAGAGAATAGGTACCAAACACACTAACCTTCTTCCTTTTCTGTCTACAGGAATGCGTACCATGGTGCCAGTCCCTACCTGATGGGTGTGACGGCTCTAAATACATGGAGATTCAATGTTCCAACGGGTTTCGGTATACATCAGGCATGCTTTATGATGATTACTAATCTTAACTAACCCCTGATCTTCACTGGTTTTCAATCCTTAAAGCACCTTGACCAGCAGATTACATTTTCTGTCTTTTTTTTTCTTCCGTTTTTCAGAGAAATTAACCCATTTGATACCGGAAACCCCAAAACGGGTAGCATTGCAAACAGTGCAGGCCCAGATCAGACGCCGCAGAACGCGATGTCTGATCAGGGCCTCCACTGTTTGCTAAAGGTTCAGCCATTTTCCAAATAAATTTTGAAAAAAGACAACCTGACAACCCTAAATTTTGAAATGGACTCCTGCATTATATAAGGAGGAAGATTTCATTTGGTAATAAAAGGGTTGAGGCTTGACATTAGATGCAAGATGATTCATAGGGACATAGTTTATGAGCTGCAGGCCTTTCAGATTTCATCTGTGTGCACCAGTCCACTCAACGTTACCAGTCAAAAACCAAGACCACAGTGATATGACCTACCTTTTGCTAAAATGTACTGGATATTATTCTTTGGAGGTCAACCTCATATCTGAGTTTATCAAGTTACAGATCTTTCAAACTTTATATGTATTAGGCCAATCCAGACATTCATTTACAAAACTAGGTCACAGTGACTTTAATTCTTCAAAAGATGCTAGCTGTCAACACTGACCTTTCTTCTGAATATGCCAGATATCAAGTTTTCAATGTCGGCCTTGCATATAAATTTCTATAAGCAGTTGGTCTTACACACTTCATCTCTGAATGTGTCAGACCCCACCACCCAGTAAGCATTCTACATAAATCTACAGCGGGCCGTTAGCGGCCCGATAGGGTAGCTGACGGGCCGCTAACGGCCCGCTGTAGATTTATGTAGAATGCTAGCAGGGCAGGTCATCATTCTTGTAACTAGGTCGGTGCTGAAATTCATGTTATATTGTTGAGGCTGGTCTAATACCTCAGGTTTTTTCAGCTGCAGACATCACCAATGCAAGCAGCAAGCCACTCCAAGTCACTATTTTTGAACAGTTGCCTACATGTATTTTTGCCGCAATGTAAACACTGTTAGGTTTTCAAGGTTGGCCTTATGTCTCAGGTCTTATATGTTGCATACCTTCGAAAGTTCATTAATGCACATATTTAAGGGGAATGGGAACACCTGGCAGATTTTTCCGCCATTTTTCAAAGGGAGACAAATTTAGGGACTTCCTGTTCGCTTTTCTATGAGCCCTGTCCCACTGAAAAAGGGGTTTACTCTTAAAGAAAAATATCTGCACCTCAGGAGCAAATTCTTTCCTTTAAAAGCTGACCCCTATTAACAAGGAACACAAAAATACTTTTTCAGTGGTTGACACTTTTGACCCATTTTATATGGGAAACCCCAAATTTCAGTGGATTTTCAGATCTGATGCTGCTGATTAAGGCATCTGATCAGTGCCTTCAGTTTTCACATTAACAGCCTCAGATAATAGGGTGTCCTAACATCTGGGCCCAGTTGTTCAAAACTAACGATGTCGTTAGTTAACGTATCTTTAAAACTTTGATCAATAAATATGGCAAATATGCTGAAATTTTTGCTGAAAAAATTTGAGCAGCTTTTGCGGACGCAAAAGCTGCTCACATTTTTTCAGCAAAAATACCAAAATTTACGATATTGTACTTGCTAGAAGAGTTAACAGTATGACCACTAACAAGCTCGTTAAGCTAACGATGCTTTGAACAACTGGCCCCTGATAAAAAAAAACATGTTATGGGTACTCACTGGAAGCACCTCATATGAGTGCCCACAACATACATTTTCATGCAGGAATAAGAAAAATATCAATTGTTTTCAGTTGAAGAAGTGCCTTATCTGGAGATATGTATTCATAGCTCAAGGTAAGGTGCTTTTCTCATCACGTGAACAAGTCCGCACGTGAACAAGTCCGTGAAATGAACACCCCCTTACACCCCACTTAATATAGAGAAAACTGGGGTTTAGGGGGGTAAACATCTTTTCCTTATTTCTGCTCCAAGACATAGGTTGTGGGTACTCGTTAGAACCGCCTCATTGAGGCGGTTCTAACGAGCACCCAAAACCTATGTTTGGAGTAAAAATAAGAAAAATATCACAAATTTTCATCAGAAAAGATACCTTATTTGAGGTATGAAAAATGCACTATGTCACACGGATATGTTATCGTAATGTCATCCAGAAAGTATTGATATTTTTCTTAAGTTAAGCCATTTTCTAAATACAAGTAATTTCTGAAAAATCCTAAATTTTGGAAGTAAATCACTGCTTTTTACACGGCAGACGATTCTATTCAGGTCAAGTCCATTTATGTTATCTAGCTTTTAGCTTTGTAAAACAGGCTGACTAGTCAAACTGCATCTGCCTTACATTTTTCATCAACTTGAAGGTGGTGGCCAGCTAACACAGGGAGAAGCGTTTTGAAAACGGTCTGTAAAATGCCTGACCAGGGCTTAGTTGTTCAAAGCATAGATAGTTTACAGGGCTTATTAGTTTCCAAAATGTTTAAGTTTACAGGGCTCATCAGTTTCCAAAATGTTTACTGTTACAGTAAGAACAGTACAGAGGACCCTCGTTATAATGACAATATTTGTTCTCTAATATTGTGTTGTTTTAAAAAATTTGCCATTATAAAGAATCCCAGTTATAAGTATGACAGGTAACAAAGGGCCTTTTCCCCATCATCACTCCAGAAAACAAATGTTATAGACATTTGTTAGAATCACCTCAATGAGGCAATTGTAACAAACATCTATAATATTTACTCCAAGAAACAAATGTTTTATAATTTGTTAGAATCATCTCTGTGAGGTGATTATCATCTCTGTGAGATGATTCTAACAAATATCTATGACATTTGTTACTTGGAGTATTAGACTGCAAGATTCTTTTTGAGTATGGTTTAAATATGGGTGTTTCTAACACAAGGGAAGCCAATGCAGATCGCAACCGATGCTTATCTTTGTGCTAAGGATTTATTCCATTGAAATTATCGTTATAACGTGTTTTCATTATAGCGAATGTCGGTATAAAGAGGGGCTCTGGTATAATTGCTGAAAAAATATTGATGATTTAATAATCAAAATTTTAATATGTTAACTAACAACCTTTTTAAAACCCCACCACACGATAGTGGTGGGGTATTATGATATACCTTCAAGTGTCTGTCCGTATGTCCATCCATCCGAACCATTTCCAGTCAATAACTTGAGTAGTTTTTCACAGATTTTTTTTCAAATTTTGCAAACATGTTTATACTGGGAATGACTGATATGGGATTGTTAATGGGCAAAATCCGTTAATGTACCACTATTATGGCCAAGGCTATAACCATATTGGCTTGCAGTGGTGGGGTATCATGCAGTGTTAGCGTGCTTTTATTCATTTGAACCACTGGACCCAGGCACACTTTCTTTAGCTTACTCAACTTTTCTGTGCTGTGCTGTGAAAGTAATATGTTTATATGAGTGTTTGCTGGGGGTAGTGCAATGACTGTTTAGCTCACTTGAGCCAAAGGCTCACAAGGTGAGCATATAGTATACCAATGATCTATTGTCCATCCACACTATCAAACATCTTCTCCTCAGAAACCACTGGGCCAGTTGAAGTCATATTTTATACAGAACATATATGCCTCACAGGAGCTTAAGTTTATATAATTGGCCTTGGTCACATGACCAAGATTGCCCTGGTCACATTACCAAAATCGCCACAATGCCCAAATATTGTAAAACCCTTTAAAAATCTTCTCCTGGAGAACTGTATTCAAATGGCCTTTAAACTTGGCAGACAACAAAAGGGACTTGCACCATATGGGCCCCATCAAGCGATTTTGGTACTTATCGCATATGTGAGCAGCGAAGGTTCAGGCGAGCCTGCGCATTTGCGCAGTCTCGCCAGAACCTTCGCTGCTCGCTCATACAAGCAGTGAATCAAGAGGAACCTTCAGACAGAAAGCCATATCCCTGGCCCCTCTGAATGGCTGGGCATGCGCAGTTAAAATTTGTCATGACGGAATGCTCGAAGACACAAATTCGCTTGGCGGGGCTCATATAAATTTTATATAAATCATAATCATCGACTGACCTCAACCCATTTTATGGCAAGGTCAAATTTGTTCCCTTAGGGTTTTATTGGGGGAAAAAAATAAACTGGCTCTTTTATTTAAAACAGTTGTACATTTAGTTTATGAAATGAAAATGGGTCTTATATGAACCTCTATGAATGTCAAGGGTCAAGGTCAATCAGTGGCCTTGGCTAAAGGTCACTAGGATTGAATGTCCATCAAAATTTCAAACATCTCCTCAGAAACCACAGGGCCAGTTGGAGTCAGATTGTATATAAAACATCTATGCCTCACAGGAACAAAAGTTAATTTAATTGGTCCGGCTCACATGACCAGAATAGCCATGCTGTCCATAAATGGTAAGAGCCTTAAATACATTTCTTCTCCCAAACCATAAATAACTTTGAAACTTGGCTGACAACGAAAAGGATTTGAGCTCTACAAAGGTTTTATAAATGATGATCCTGGGCAGACCTTTTAAATGTCAAGGTCAGATTTGGTCCTTAACCCTTTACCACTCAGGGATTTTGTGAATTTAGCTTATTTTCACAGTGTTGCACCTGTCAGCAACTTCAACTAGCCATTGTTTCATAATGGATGGTCCGTTTTACACCAAACTTGGTATGAATGTTCATTGGGCAGTAGCCTTTCAAATGCAACCTTTCATGACTTGATCATTGTTGTCATGGGAAAGAGGGGGCATCTCAAAGTTGGCAAAAAGTGAGTTTTCATGAATTTTTGACCACATTTTAATCTTCGCACAGCTGTCAAGGCAACAATTAAGGTGTTTGGCACTGGCCATTTTCACTGTTTGCAGCATGTTTTATCAGCATCAATTTTCAGGCATTTTTGACCCCTGACACCCTCAGGATATAAATTTTAGCGACCGGTTGGGCCATACACCCAAAATTTTTCGGGATGTGAGGGGGGCGCTGCCCCCCTTCAATCCCCCACAGAATATTTTTAGTGGGGAGGCGCGCGAAAAAACAGGTCACTTTTTTGCCCAAGAAATCCTAAAGCAAACATAACTATCCAGGGGTAGAAATGCAGATTTAAGGTGCTTCTGGGGCTTAAAAAAGGGGGGGGGGGGGGCGCAGACACGTAAAAACACGTATCTGAGTGGTAAAGGGTTAAGCTTTTGAATGAGAGAAAGGTGAAAACAGCAATCATCCAAAACAATTGTAGTTAACAAAATGAAGGTATGTCTTATATGAACCTCTATGAATGTCAAACGTCAAGGTCATCTAGTGATCTTGGCCCAAAACTTACAAGAACTGTGCCAAAGTCTTCTCGCGCACAAACTGCTGACACATATATACAAAAATTAACATTTTATAGAGGATCTTACATGAGTGCTCATGTATTATTGAATTTATTAAACGAGTTCAGGAAAAGGGATAAAATGCGAGGCTTGCCGAGCATTTTATTCCTTTTCCTCAACGAGTTTAATAAATTCAATAATACATGAGCACGAATGGAAGATCCTTTTTATCATATGACATTTTAAACGCATTTCATTCACGATTGTTTACAAAAATGTCAATATTCCGCCGTTAGTAAACGCGACGTCGTTAAGGACGTCGTACATGTAACGTTACGGGACGTATCTAGCTAATTTGCATATTTGATCCACTAGCGGATTATCGAAAATAATACATGACGTTATTACACTCTCAGACGCGACGTCATATGATAAAAATTTATTCTATCAGTCTTCAGGGAACAGAGTGTATGACCGTTGGACACAGTCTCATCTACAATTCAAGTACCATTCCTATGGCAGTAATCAGCAAGGGGCATTTTGTCCGAAGGGGATTTTGTCCATCTTATGCAGCGGATTTTGTCCACCTTGTAAAAGTGAGGGGGATTATGTCCACCCTGTAAAAAGTTTCAAAGGGGATTATGTCCACCTTGTGAAAAACATGAAGGGGATTTCGTCCAGCAATGCAAAAATGAGCAGAGGGGATTTTGTCCTACACTCGGATTGTATGTGTGTTAGAATTTTAAAGGACTTCATCATTAAAAATGCTGAGCCAAATTCTGTTAAACTTTAAATGTATATTTATAAATCTATATAAACAAACACAATTTCTAGGTTTTTGACCCCATTAATATTGTTATTTTGAGGTTGAGTTCTTATTACAGGTAATGAATGCAGATCCATTCCGTGGTCCATGGGGAGGTAAACACTGCAGAGACTCACCTGTACAGGTAACAGAGTTAACCCTTGTCCTGCTGAATATTCATATATGCCACACCTACTACCGATTATCAACCAATCAGATTACTTGAAGCAAATTATTACAACAAATTCACAATCTGAATGACAAACAATGTAGATCCTGATCAGATGGCTTCTTCAGAAGCCATCTGATCTGGATCTACATTGTTTCAAAGAAAAGGCATATCTGGGCTCAGCAGAACAAGGGTTAACCTGTATAGACTAAAAAGGTACAATTTGGAAGATCCGACGAGTGAACTCTGAAATCATCCATGTTCAACCATGCAGTCACAGCAACACCTTCACTCTGGTCATCTTCAAAGATCTAAAGATGACTTGTAACTAATACAAAGACTTCGACCAATGTAGAGCTGCAGGGGCTGATCTGAGTCTTCACTAGTTACATGTTCCAACTTGTACCATTTAGTCTGCGAAGTCTTATCATACTCAGCTTGTGTAATCATTGGTACAATCTAGAGTATCTGTATTCACTTGCTAGGCTCATATTGAAAGTATGATCTTCCACATTTAAAATAGATTTAAACCTTATCTTGCTGAATATTCATTTAAGCCACACCCATTTCTGTCTATCAACCAATCAAATTACTTGATGTAATTTATTGCTACAAATTTATAAACTGAATGCCAAACAGTGTAGATCCTGATCAGATGGCTTCTTCAGAAGCCATATGATCTGGATCTACACTATTTGCAAAGATAGGGGTTGTCATGAACAGCAAGATAAGGGTTAAAACAGGTGAATTAATACTTGTAGTGCTTTCCAGTTAATATGTTGATAGTTTTACAAAATTTTTGTATATTAAGCAAACAGCGTAGATCTGCATTAGTCTGTGTTGATGGGGTCCAGTCTTTGTCATTGCCCATTCTATAGACTCATATGGGTTAAAATGAAACAGATTTCAAAGGAAAAGGTTCTGTGTTAGATTGTGGTCTGCCAGCTGTGAGGAGAGAGAGAGAGAGAGAGAGAGAGAGAGAGAGAGAGAGAGAGAGAGAGAGAGAGAGAGAGAGAGAGAGAGAGAGAGAGAGAGAGAGAGAGAGAGAGAGAGAGATTTCAAAGAAAAACGTTCTGTGTTTGATTGTGGTCTACCTGCTGTGAGGAGAGAGAGGGAGAGAGAGAGATTGTACATGCTTAGCATAAGGGGCGAGGAGGATAATCAATGGATGATTTTCTTTTTTTTTCTTAGTTAATCCATATGTTGTGGGTACTTGTTAGAATTAAGTACCCACAACATAATGGATCAATGGAGAAATAAGATTTTTCTGGAAGATTTCTCCAGAAATAATCCTCATTACTCCTCAGAAGCCTCCGTGGTGTAGTGGTTATGCTACTTGCCTGATAAACCAGGGATTGCAGGATCGATCCCGGGCTTCTCCAGACTTTCGGATGAGTCTTTAAACCGAGGCCCCCTGTCTCCATATGACAATAGCTGTTGGTTGGATGAAAAACTGAAACACACTCCCACTCACTCATTACTCCTCATTATTGACAATAATCTTTACATTATTACAGACCATAAGAAACTGCAGCTGTGCCGAGGGTGAGTGTGAGGCAGAGGATAAGTACGTTGAAGAGCTGGAGGATGTGATGAGATTTTCAATGCCAAAAGGGAAGATTGGTGCCTTCTTTGCTGAGTCTATCCAGGTAAGCAAATTATTTTCATATCATAGAACTGAAGAAGTAGAAATTAAGGTAAATCTAAAGGATGTTTTAGAACATTTGTTTTTAGAGTAAAATCCAATGGAATTGTTGGTACAGTAATAATCCTAAGTATTTGGACAGATAGCCCTGGGCAAACAGTGTAGACCCAGATCAGACTGCTTCTGGAGGAGAGTCTCTTCAAGATCTACACTGTTTACGTTTTGGACTCCTTGCTAGACATCACGAAAACACACCTATATAATTTTGACCCCCTTAAACCCCACTTTTATATAGTAAAACTGGGGTTTCCGGGGGTATACTTTATTTTTCTTATTTCTGCTCGAAACATATTTTGCTGGCACTCGTTAGGACCGCCTCATCGAGGCGGTTCTACGATGAGGCGGTTCTAACGAGTACCCACAATCTATATTTTGGGCAGAAATAAGAAAAATATCACAATTTTTCATCATAAAATTTTCATTTTTTCAGCGATAAAGGTGGCAATGTATTTGTATAGGCGTGTTTGCGTAATGTTTTGAAACAAATTTAAGATTTTAGGAGACTACCAACAGATCCCCAAGGTGTCCAAATTTTTAGGATTTTTACGGTAGTTAAAGGGATATGGCAAATCTTTTTCAACATTTGTCTCCTTTTACAATAGGGGTCTGCACTTGACTTTGACTTTTCCAAAAAGATGTAATAGACTGTATCCGTCTTTCAAATTAGAGAAAAATGTTGAACAAGAATACTCATGTTGAATTGACAAGACTGATTAGTGTACAGAGCTATATGCTGCCCAACGATAACAAGATTAATTTGAGCTGTGTAATCTTTTGATCCATGGAACTAAGCCTGCATAGGCAAAGTGTTGTGAGCCAGACTGTCTGATGCATGTAAGCCTTTTGGTTTCAAAGGGCTTGAGATGTTTCATCCCAATGTCAGGTAAAAATAACACTAAATTGGAAGCAACATCTCCAAAATGACCTAAATAGTGTTGACTGCGACATTAAAACTCAATTCAAACAAACAAACAAATGGTTCACAGAATTTTTGCCCCCACAGGCAGGGCATAGCTTGGTGGAATTCTTGTGTAATTCTTGTTTGTGTCCACTTTACTAGTTTTTGTTTGTGTCCAATATATGCTATGTCTTATTTGGGTTCACTTTTGAAATTCTTATTAGGGCCCCGCACTGAAAGTGTGGGTGCCCTATAGTAATCACTCTGTCCGTCCGTCTGTCTGTCTGTCTGTCCGTCCGTCTGTCCGTCCACAAATTTCTGATAGCGCTGCCGGGGCCCTAGTCAGTTTCACTGACAGCTCTAGTTTGTGTCCACTTTGCTTGTTCTTGTTTACCGTTTAGTTCTTGTGTGTATTCATTGTTATAGTTCTTGTTTGTGTTCCCTTTTGTAGTTCTTGTTTTTATTAGCTCACCTGTCACATAGTGACAAGGTGAGCTTTTGGGATCACTTTTTGTCTGTCGTCCAAGCGTGCGTAAACTTTTTCTTCAAACAACATCTCCTAAACCACTGATCGGATTTTGACCAAACTTCACAGGAATGATCCTTAGGTGGTCCCCTTTCAACTTTGTTCAACTGGTTCCGGTCCATTGCACATCTAGGTCACAGAAGCTAAAAATAGATTTTTTTACTGAAAAATTTAAAAATCTTCCTTCTATGAAACCGCACGGCCCAGGCCTTTGATATTTGGTATGAAGCTTCATCTGGTGCACCTATACCAAGATTATTCAAATTATAGCCCTGGGGCCAAAAATGCCCCTGCCCCGGGGGCCTTTGGTTTTACATAGGCTTATATAGGGAAAATCTTTAAAAATCTTCTTCTCTGAAACCGCAAGGCCCAGGTCTTTGATATTTGGGGTTAAGCTTCATCTAGTGGACCTCTATCAAGATTGTTCAAATTATAGCCCGAGGGCCAAAAATGCCCCTGCCCCGGGGACCTCTGTTTTTTCATAGGCTTATATAGGGAAAATATTTAAAAATCTCCTCCCTGAAACCACAAGGCCCAGGTCTTTGATATTTGGTATGAAGCTAGTGGACTTCTACCAAAATAGTTCAAATTATAGCCCTGGGGCCAAAAATGCCCCCGCCCTGGGCCCTTTGGTTTTACATAGATTTATTAAGGGAAAATCTTTAAAAATCTTCTTCTCTGAAACCACAAAGCCCAGTTCTTTGATATTTGGTGTGAAGCTTCATCTAGTGGACCTCTATCAAGATTGTTCAAATTATAGGCCTAGTGCAATAAATGCCTGCCCCGTGGGCCTTTGGTTTACATAGGCTTATATAGGGAAAATCTTTAAAAAAATCTTCTTCTCTGTAACCGCATGGCCCAGGTCTTTGATATTTGGTATGAAGCTTCATCTAGTCGACCTCTACCAAGATAGTTCAAATTATAGCCCTGGGGCCAAAAATGCCCCTGTCCGGGGGGCTTTTGGTTTTACATAGGCTTATATAGGGAAAATCTTTAAAAATCTTCTTCTCTGAAACCGCAAGGCCCAGATCTTTGATATTTGGTTTGAAGCTTCATCTTGTGAACCTCTATCAAGATTGGTCAAATTATAGCCCTAGGACAAAAAAATGCCCCCACCCTGGGGCCCTTTGGTTTTTCATAGGCATATATAGGCAAAATATTTAAAAATCTTCTTCTCTGAAACCCCATGAGTCTTTAAACCGAGGTTGTTGGTGGGACGTAAAACTCAAATAGTCCGTCTCTGAAACCACAAGGCCCAGGTCTTTGATATTTGGTATGAAGCGACATCTGGTGGACCTCTACCAAGATTGTTCAAATTATATCCCCAGGGCCAAAAATACCCCCACCCCGGGGCCCTTTGGTTTTGCATAGACTTATATAGGGAAATCTTTAAAAATCTTCTCTGAATCCACAAGGCCCAGTTCTTTGATATTTGGTATGAAGCTTCATCTGGTGGACCTCTATCAGGAATGTTCAAATTATAGGCCTAGTGCATAAAATGTCCCCACCTGCAGGCCCTTTGGTTTAACATTGGCTTATACAGGGAAAATCTCTAAGAAAACCGCATGGCCCAGGACTTTGATATTTGGTGTGTTGCTTCATCAAGTGGACCTCTATCAGGATTGTTCAAATTATAGGCCTAGTGCATAAAGTGTCCCCACCTGCAGGCCCTTTGGCTTAACATTGGCTTATACAGGGAAAATCTTTAAGAAAACCGCATGGCCCAGGACTTTGATATTTGGTGTGTAGCTTCATCTAGCGAACCTCTAACAAGATTGTTCAAATCATAGCCCTTAGGCCAAAAATGCCTCTGCCCCGGGGCCCTTCGATTTTACATTGACTTAACAGGGAAATTAAAAAAAATCTTCTACTAGACTGAAACTGCAAGGCCCAGGTCTTTGATATTTGGTGTGAAGCTTCATCTAGTGGACCTCTATCAAAATTGTTCAAATTATAGTCCTAGGAAATAGAAGTCCAGGCAATGAAAACATTTGAAAATCTTCTTGTCTGAAAGCAGAAGGCCAAGGTCTTTGATATTTGGTATGAAGCTTCACTTTTTTGTAATTTATTTCTTTATTAAGGCTTCCAATCAGACATCACAATACATGCATATCATACAATTGCAAACATATAGTATACATTATTGCTTCAAAAACAGTTTTCTTACAAAAATAATATAAATATTTTATAATGAAATATGTTCTTAACATGTAATTTTTATTTAAAATATCTATACCATTTTAATAGCAAAAATGAACAATGCTGTTTATTTACAACAACATGACAACATCCATTGTAATTTCAGACTGGCAGGCTTAATAGTGAAAACAAATTAAGACAAATAAAGCTTGATAGAAAAGAGAGAAACACACATACATACCCATATACACTGCACATGCACACAAACACACACACACACAACACGCAAGCATCCATGATACAAGATAGATATTTAGATGATAATATTTTCTGAGAAAAGAGAGAAAACAGTTTTGTTTGTTTGAATTTCTTTTTGTTGTCAATGTTCGTTTCAGATATTTTATCAAAAAAAAAAACAACAAAAAAAAAAAACTTCACTTTTTAACCCACTACCAAGATAATTCAAATTATAGCTCGGGGCCAATAATGGCTCTCCCAGGGGCCCACTTGTTACCCTATGGATCAGGTGAGCGATCCAGGGCCGCCATCATGGCCCTCTTGTTCATTTTTGTACCCTTTGTAATTCTTGCTAATATTCAGTATTGTAGCTTTTGTTTGTGCACCTATGTAGTTCTTGTTTGTGTACTTATTCGTAATTCTTGTTTCAGTACACATTTGTATGCCGGCTAAATGATATGCTGTGAGCCTCTTATTGAAGGCTTTGCATTTTGTTGGATATATTGTATTATTTTTTAATGTGATCCCCTTTAGTATGTATACACTTTTGCCAGTGATATTTAAGGGCCTCAATGCCACTTTTATAGAACTCCTATTGTTGGCTGTTCAGAGAGTCATCCACTGCAGATATGACATCATCATCAGACTGAAAATGGGTGCCTGAAATAGCTGTTTTCAGTTTTGGAAAAAGACAAAAGTCTGATGGAGCAAGAGCAGGTGAATAAGGCGGACTCTCAATCAATTTAAAGCCACAACCACGAATGGCAGCCATAGCAATGACAGACTTATGAACAGGAGCATTGTCCTAATGGAACAACACACCTTTAGTGAGCTTTCCATGGCACTTAAGTTTAATATTTTCCAGTAACTGTGTCAGAAGTGAAGCATATTATGTGCCATTGATTGTTTGTCCCTTTTGGAGATAATCTATCAGCAGAATACCATCTACATCCCAGAAAACCGAGGCCATAACCTTCCCAGCTGATGGAACAGTCTTTACCTTCTTTCACGGGGGTGAGCTGTCATTGTTTCGATTGTTGCTTGGCATCTGGGTAAAATGATGGACCAATGTGACATATCTTTGAAGAAAGTTGGCAGGATCTTCCTCAAAAAGGTAAAGATGAGATAATGTGCGCCATGGGTGCTTCTGATCAACTGTCAGAAGTCTTGGTACACATCGGGCCTAAAGCTTTCTCATTGCAAGACCCTCTGTCAGAATGGAATGTACTCTTTCCTGTGAAAAAAGCCAACTTTTTCTGGCTATATATCTTTGTGACGTCTGTCAGTCATAGCAATATCATGGACTTTATTGACCATTTCTGGGGTTGCAACATTGACAGGCATTCCAGGAAGGCGGTCATCCTCAAGGCTCTGTTTGCCGTGCTTCAATTCCTCCACCCATCTTTTCACTGTAGCATATGAAGGGGCATCTTTCCCTAGTATTGCTACTGTTCATTATCAATATCCAATATCAATATCAGGTGTTAAACCTTTTTTATGCAAATATTGGATCACTGCTTGTTCACTGATTTTATCCATTTTGCAAAAGCTGCTTGTCGTGTTTTCTTTAGAGTGCGACTTCGATATAAACTGACCAAATAAGACCAGTCCTTGGATACAGGGCCCTATATAGTCGAAGAATAGTAGGCCTTAAAAAGAACATCCCTGCATACCTCCTTCAGTACAAGGCTCACAACATATCAATCAGCCCTTGTAGTTCTTGTTTGTGTACTCACTTGCATTTCTTATGTATGTTTTTTGCAGCTATTGTTTGTGTATTTGTATTGTTTGTGGACCCATTTGTAGTTGTTGTTTTTGTTTTCTGTAGTTCTTGCTATGGCATCTTTTTGTAGTTCTTGTTTGTGGACCCTTTTTATAGGTCTTAATTATGTACACTTTTATAGTTTTTGTTTGTGTGCCCTTTTGTTTGAAGGTTTATTGTTCTTGTTTGTGTTCACTGTTGTAATCTTTGAATGCTTTCACTTTTCTGTGTTTGTGTTCACTTTTCGAGATCTTGCATATGTTAACTTTTCAGGGTGTAGGAGGTACAGTTCAGTTCCCGAAAAATTATCTCAAGAAAGCGTTTGACATTGTAAAGTCCTATGGAGGAGTCTGTATAGTTGATGAGGTAATAAATATTCATAGGTTGACCCACTTTAAGGGGAGTGAAAACACATTCAAGGGATGCAACTCCTTCAAAAAGAAATTTTATTGATGTTGAGAGGTCTACCCTACTGCCCAGGAGCAAATTCTTTCCTTTTAGAGTAGACCTTCATGATAAACTGCTCAGAAGGTCTAAGCCTACCCAGGCAGGCAAAGTGATGCCAGTCAGACTGTTCATGCTTATAAACCCTTCTGATTTCATTGGGCGGCAGAGCTTGTGATGTCATTTCATATCAGTGTTGGGTAAAAGTCCCGCAAAAATGTAAGCAGCATCTCCAAAATGACCTAAATAGTGTTGAAGGTGACAATAAACCTGAAATAAAACAAACAAGCCAACATATTGGACCAAAAGTATGAACAAACTGGAATACTTAGTCACACAAAATTTATCTTCTATGTAAAGATGGCAGGATCTCCGAGATGTATCCATTCTGCTGAAGGCTTTTGAACGCCGCGTCTGATCTGGGCCTTCACTGTTTGCCAACTACCAGTTTTGGGGTTTCTGGTACCAAATGGGTTAAGGATTGCTGTGACTGTACTAGCGTGGGTTGACAGACCTCAATGGCCTGGTGGATAAGAGAGCTGGCTAAATCATTAGGTCTCCCACAGCTGTGGGTTCAAGCCTTGCTGAGGTCACATGTGAGAATCTGAGATGCCAATTTCTGCAACAGAAGATCAGGTGGTCTTTCTCCCGGTACTCCAGTTTTCTCCAGTGATGATAGATGAAATATTATTAACGATCAGCTCAAAAGAAATGATAAAATCTTGAAAGGGCTTGAAAACCTTGGGGAAAAAAAAAGCTTTGTTTCATTTGCTTTATTTACTTTTGGAATCATTGTCTTTGAAATTTTCATTTGGCATCACGAAAACACGCCTATATAATTTTGAACCCCATGTTTATATAGTAAAACTGGGGTTTCTGGGGTATACCGTATTTTTCTTATTTCTGGTCTAAAACATAGATTGTGGGTACTCGTTGGAACCGCCTCGATGAGGCGGTTCTAAAGAGTGCCCACAATCTATATTTTGAGCAGAAATAAGAAAAATATCACAATTTTTCATCATAAAATTTTCATTTTTCGGCAGTAAAGGTGGCAATGTATTTGTATAGGCGTGTTTGCGTAATGGGGAGGTAAAGTTTTGGTTTTACAGTGACAAATTAAGTTTAACAGTGATAAGTCTTAGTAAAACTGTATTTCCATAAAAAACAACTAGCCTCCATTATTCCAATTCTCCATCAGTATGTAAATTTCAAGGGATTTGACTGGTTGAAATAAGAGCTTAATACTTCAATAAATTCCATGAGCAAGAATATCAGATCTGTTTCCCATAGAGAAGCCTCCGTGGTGCAGTGGTTACGCTACTCGCCTTGTAAACCAGGGATCACAGGATCGATCCCGGGCTTCTCCAGACTTTCGGATGAGTCTTTAAACAGAGGTCCCGTCTCCCTATGACCTTAGCTGTTGGTGGGACGTAGAACTAAAACTCACTCACTCACTGTTTCGCATAGTGAAGGGTAGTAATATAACGTGACGTCAAATAGCCCGTTTAGAACCTGTGCGTTACGTCATTGTTTATGAAGCGAAGTCAACAGCGTTCGATTAAAAGAATGAGAACTATTGAAAAAGAAGAGTTATAAATTGAGTTTAAACACTTGAAGTTTTTTTTCGCTTGGATTTCTTTCGAAGATGGCAGTCTTTAATCTAATAATCAATCCGCTGTGCTCTTTGGTAAGTTCATTTCTTAACGCATTCGAACCAATTCCTATAATTTACCATTTTAGACAACATTTTTAACACTTCGATGACAAAGTTGGAATTATAAGGAATGAATTAATTTTTTTGTGAATTTTATTGATGTGTAAACTCCAGCAAATCACTCACAAACTGCATGAAGCCCTCCACAAAAATGGAATTCATTTCTATATTTTTCAGCACCTCTTATAATATTGAGGTCTAGTTGTACACAGCATTATTAGCTTAACTCACTTTGTACCAGAAACCCAAAAATGGATGGCATGGCAAACCGTCCAGGCCCAGATCAGATGCCATAGATAAGGCTGGCACGATTAATCAGATAATCGATTATACAATCGATAAATTCCACAAAAATGATTATCATTACTGATTTGCTATTTACCCATTCTAATGCATTTGATATGTTTGAAAGGGTTGCCTATTGCACAAAAATGCAGATGCTCATTATATGGGCCCCATCAAGCGATTTTGGTACTTATCGCCTATGCGAGCAGCGAAGGTTCAGGCGAGCCTGCGCATCCGCGCAGTCTCGCCAGAACCTTCGCTGCTCGCTCATACAAGCAGTGAATCAAGAGGAACATTCAGACAGAAAGCCATATCCCTGGCCCCTCCGAATGGCTTGGCATGCGCAGTTAAAATTTGTCATGACAAAGCTTGAAGGCACAAATTCGCTTGGCGAGGCTCATATAATATCGAGGTCTAGTTGTACACAGCATTATTAGCTTAACTCACTTTGTACCAGAAACCCAAAAATGGATGGCATGGCAAACCGTCCAGGCCCAGATCAGATGCCATAGATAAGGCTGGCACGATTAATCAGATAATCGATTATACAATCGATAAATTCCACAAAAATGATTATCATTACTGATTTGCTTGCAATCTATTATTTGATAAGAACAATTTACTACCCAAAGTTGCACATAAAATAGCTGTATTAGCGGCGTCTCATCTGGGTCTACACTGTTTGCTCAGGCCTGTCTGTTCAAATGCATATGGCAAAGTACAGCATATGATAGGAGTCATGCTCAGAAAGAAAGCCAGACATGTAAAATTATGACCAAATCTTCAGTGATTACTAATCGATTATCGATCGCAATGACAGGAATGATAACGGATTATCTTTTCAGCTCCGATTAGCCAGCCCTAGCCATAGATTGTGGCATCTGATCAGGGCCTACACCGTTTGCAAAAAGTTAGCTATTTTCCATATAAATTTTTAAAGGTAACACGCCCTGTCACCCATTTTTGAAAGGGACTCTTGCTATATATAAGGAGGAAGATTCTATTTGGTACAAAATGGGTTAATAAGCTTGTAAGTGTCTGTTCTAGCTACTACAACATCTTATACTCTGGTAGTTTTGCTGGAAAACTTTGATTTTATTTTTCAGCAAAAAAAACAACAACAAACATATATATTTGCCTTATAAGTGTGTTAGTGTTTGAGTTTTACGTCCCACAATAGCTAAGGTCATACAGAGATGGGACCTCGGTTTAAAGACTCATCCGAAAGTCTGGAGAAGCCCGGGTTCGATCCTGCGACCCCTGGTATACAAGGCTAGTAGCTTTACCACTACACCACAGAGGCTTCTGTTTTGCCTTATAAAATGATAGTTTTAATGATAATTCAGATGCTTGTCTGACTGGTGGTGAGAAGGTTGCGGATTCCATATCGGCTCATCGCAATATTCTTTCCTGGAGATTAATCATGAAATCTTTCCAGGGTCATAATCCCTTCAGCTGATTCAAGAAGAGCAGTTGTCAGTATCTGACAAAAGAATGAGCACTCCTGGCACTACTGTATAAGCCGGCACAGGAAAAGTGTGGTTAGGTAAACTGACTGACTTAGCATGACCTAAATAGTGTTGACTGGGCTATTAACCCTTATCTTGCTGTTCATGACTACTCCTATCTTTGCAAACAGTGTAGATCCAGATCAGATGGCTTCTGAAGAAGCCATCTGATCAGGATCTACACTGTTTGGCATTCAGTTTATGAATTTGTTGCAATAAATTACATCAAGTAATTTGATTGGTTGATAGACAGAAATGGGTGTGACTTAAATGAATATTCAGCAAGATAAGGGTTAAACTCCAAACAAACGAAATTTGGTATGCATACATTTGTTCACGCATTGCATGTGCCACAACAAGCAAAAAGATGTTTTATGTATGTTTGAACATGGAAGATAAAAATCAGCCTACATACACTCTTAACCCTTATCTTGCTGTTCACGACAACCCCTATCTTTGGAAACAGTGTAGATCCAGATCAGATGGCTTCTGAAGAAGCCATCTGATCAGGATCTACACTGTTTGGCATTCAGTTTATGAATTTGTTGCAATAAATTACATCAAACAATTTGATAGGTTGATAGACAGAAATGGGTGTGGCTTAAATGAATATTCAGCAAGATAAGGGTTAAACTTCAAACAAACGAAATTTGGTATGCATACATTTGTTCACGCATTGCATGTGCCACAACAAGCAAAAGGATGTTTTATGTATGTTTGAACATGGAAGATAAAAATCAGCCTGCATACACTCTTGACCCTTATCTTGCTGTTCACGACAACCCCTATCTTTGCAAACAGTGTAGATCCAGATCAGATGGATTCTGAAGAAGCCATCTGATCAGGATCTACACTGTTTGGCATTCAGTTTATGAATTTGTTGCAATAAATTACATCAAGTAATTTGATTGGTTGATAGACAGAAGTGGGTGTGGCTTAAATGAATATTCAGCAAGATAAGGGTTAAGTATACAAGCTTCCCAACCTGCATGAATGGTCAACACAGCAAAGACTCTCAGTTAACGTATTTAGTACCGGAAACCCTAAAAGGGTAATGGCAAACAGTGCAGGCCCAGATCAGATGCCGCAGAACGCAACATCTAATCTGGGCCTACACTGTTTGCAAAAACGTCCCCGCCCATAGGGGCTTGAAGAAATATATGGGTTGCACGATGCTTCCACGCAGAGCTGAATCCGGCTCGCACACTAGTACTGGTAAACCGCTTAGAGGATCTAAGCTTGTCCAGGAACCGCGGTGCGAGGCGGACCGTCCATGCTAATAAATCCTATTGGTTTCATTGGGCGACAGGGCTTGAGATGTCATTTCATCTCAATGTCGGGTAAAAGTCCCACAAAATTGGAAGCAACGTCTCCAAAATGACCTTTACAGTGTTGACGGGGACGTTAAACCTCAAATCAAACAAACAAACTGTTTGCAAAAAAAAAAAAAAAATTCAAATTAATTTTGAAGGAAACACAATCTGACACCCCTAAATTTTGAAATGGACTCCAGCAATATATAAGGAGGAAGATTCCGTTTGGTACAAAAAGAGTTAAAATCACCAGTACTTTTATAGCAGTATAGAAGCTAGTTATTTTGAAAATCTGCATCTGACTGATATAAATTTTACAGCAGGAAATATGTAAGAAAATCAGATATTGAAAAATTAGGAAGTCAAAAACGGAGGGTCTGGTGTCCTGTCATGACAAATTTCAATCAAACTTTATTTTGTCACACTGAAAATTACCTGGAAGAAGGTATTATTAATTCAGTTTACTGTGACTTGATCATAGCTAGGTAGCACTCATTACGCATATTACACATAGGCATACAGAAAATATATGTGTCGTTAAGTGCCAACAGCTAAATAGCAGTTTTCCTTACATTTCATTTAGGCTGCCCTTAACTCTTTCTGTACCAAATGGAATCTTCCTCCTCTTATATAGCAGGAGTCCACTTCAAAATGTTGGGGTGACAGGTTGTGTTTTCTTCAAAATCTTTTTGGAAAATGGCTGAACTTTTGGCAAACAGTGTAGGCCCTGATCAGATGCCAAATTCTGCAGCATCTGATCGGGGCCTGCACTGTTTGCTAACTACCCGTTTTGGGGTTTCTGATACAAAATGGGTCAAAAGACAGAATTGGCTTTGCATCCCAATGAGACTATTCTTTCTGGTAAAAGTAGCTCCACTCGTAACCTAGAGAAAGATATGTTTAATTTTATTTTTTCTGGAATTTCCTCCTTCCCTTGGCAGCAAATTCTTTGCTTTAAGAGGTGTCCCACTCTGACTTGACAGAGAAAGATGTTTTTTTATGACCCCGCCATTCGAAAAATGTTGGAAAGGGCATAAAGAGTTGCACCTGTCCGTCCGTGCATCCATGCGTCCGAGGCTTAAAGCAGTCGATAACTTTTTTATTTCTTGATGGATTTTCAAATTATTTTGCAGAAATGTTAACCATCATCAGACGATGTGTCGCGTGCAAAACCCATGTTCATACCTCCAAGGCGAAGGTCATACTTAGAGGTCAAAGTTTAAAAAATGGGCCCGAAGCTTAAACGCAGTCAATAACTTTCTTATTTTTGAATGGATTTTGAAATTATTTTGCAGAAATGTTAACCATCATAAGACGATGTGTCGCTCTCAAAACCCAGGTACATACCTCTAAGGTCAAGGTTGTACTTAGGGGTCAAAGGTAAAAAAAGACCCCAAAACTTGAAAGCAGTCAATAACTTTCTTATTTCTGAATGGATTTTGAAATTACTTAGCAGAAATGTTCACCATCATGAGATGATGTGTAGTGCCCAAAACCCAGGTTGGTACTGCCAAGGTCAAGGTCATACTTAGAGGTCAAAGGTAAAAAACAGGTCCAAAACATTAACATGGTCAATAACTTTCTTATTTCTTGATGGATTTTGAAATTACTTGGCAGAAATGTTTATGATAATAAGACAAGTTGTCACTCACAGAACTCAGGTCAGTATCATCAAGGTCAAACTCGTTCTTAGAGGTCAAAGGCCAATAAAAGGGTCTGAAACTTAAACATGGCCAATAACTTCCTTATTTCAGGATGGATTTTATAATTACTTTGTAGAAATATTCACCATCATGAGACAATGTGTGACAAATAAAACCCAGATCCATACCTCCAAGGTCAAGGTCATACATTGACGTCAAGTGTCAAAAAAGGGTCCAACACTTAAACATGGTCAATAACTTTCTATGGATTAATACGAGCATCATCATATTATCAGGCGGGGGCATCCATGTCCTATGGACGCATTTCTAGTTTTATGTGGGTTTTTTCCTTGAATTTTTTTCCCCCCTAAAATTGCATTGTAATTTATAATGCTTGAAATATGCTTGCTTCAGGTACAGACAGGATTTGGAAGAATGGGTTCACACTACTGGGGCTTTGAGACACATGGTGTATCTCCAGATATAGGTAGGTTTCAGATACCCATTAACCCTTTTAGTACCAAATGAAATCTTCCTCCTTATATATAGGAAGAGTCTATTTCACAATTTGGGGGTGTCAGTTTGTGTTTTCTTCAAAATTTATTTGGAAAATGGCTGAACTTTCTGCAAACAGTGTAGGCCCTGATCAGATGCCGCGTTCTGCTGCGTCTGATCAGGGCCTGCACTGTTTGCCAATTACCCCTTTTTGGGTTTCTGGTACAAAATGGGTTAAACTGGAAAACCTAAGATGCCAATCACAACAGTTGTTGTCTGCTCTGTTGGTTGGTATATAAGTCATTGTTGCAAACAGTGTTGATTTGAAGTTTAATGTCCCCATCAACACTATTAGGTTGTTTTGGAGCTGTTGCTTCCCATTTTGTGGGACTTTTACCCCATAATGAGATGACATCTCAGTCCCTGCCGCCCAATGAAACCAACAGGGTTTATATGCATGGACAGTCCTACTTGCACCATTTTGCCTGCGCAGGCTTAAACCATTAAGCGGTTTACCAGTACTCATGTGTGGCCAGTTTCAGCTCTTCGTGGAAGCATCGTTCCGGTCTGTTTGTCCAAGCCCTGATGGGCTGGGGCCAGCAAACGGTGTTGACCCTGATCAGGCTGCTCCTCTAGGAGCAGACTGATTAGGGTCCACAGTGTTTGCCTGTACGCTAGATTATGTTTGCAAATGACATAACCAGACAACTTCTTCAGCAGCTGTTAACCCTTGTTCTGCTGAATATTCATATATGCCACACCCACTTCCGATTATCAACCAATCAGATTGCTTGATACAAATTATTGCAACACATTCACAATCTGAATGGCAAACAATGTAGATCCTGATCAGATGGCTTCGTCAGAAGCCATCTGATCTGGATCTACATTGTTTCAAAGATAAGGCATAACCGGGATTAGCAGGACAAGGGTTAAGAGTTAAATTCAAATACATTGTATAGTCAAAACAGGCGTATTATGCATTCTTCAATATTAAAGAAAGATAAGTCGAAATGAACCTGCATGAAACAAGCACCTGTTTTTAAACAGCCGCATCTTTTAGCTTTCCCATTTATACTTGCTTAACTCATTTTTTTATACTGGAAACCCAAAACAGATCATTGGCAAACAGTGCAGGCTGAGATCAGACACTGCAGAATGCCACCTCAGATCTGCAGAATGCAGCATCCTATAATTAGGGCCTTCACTTTTCACAGAAAGTTCAATCAGTTTCTAAATAGAGTTCTGAAGATTACTTAATAGAAATGGACTGCTGCTGTTTATTGGTTAACCCTTTTTGTACCAAATGGAATCTTCCTCCTTACATATACATGGAGTCCATTCTAACATTAAGGGGTGTCAGGTTGTATTTTCTTCAAAATTTTACTTGGAAAATGGCTGAACTTTTCGCAAACAGTGTAGGCCCTGATCAGACGCCGCATTCTGCGGCGTCTGATCTGGGCCTGCATTGTTTGCCAATTACCGTTTTTGGGGCTGCATTGTTTGCCAATTACCTTTTTTTGGGGTTTCTGGTACAAAATGGGTTAATTATAAAATTTGCCTCTATTTGAGTTGTTGTATCTGGAAATGGGCACATTGAGCCTAGTGGTGAAGAACAGTCACTAAAAGGACTTTAACCTCAGGCTTCAAGCCTTGCTCTGATCACATGTGAGCACATGTGAGATGTCTAGTTCTGCTCAGTTGTGTTGAGCATAAAAAGATTGTTTGTATAATGCCAGATGCTGGCCTTACTGAATGCCGGCTTGTGGATGCTGGATTTCCTTGGGTAATGCTATTAAATTGGCTAATTTAACCTTTAACCTGCTGAATATTCAATTAAGCCACACTCATTTCTGACTTTGAACCAATCAGATTACTTGATGCAGCTTATTTCTACATATTCATAAACTGAATGTCAAACTGTGTAGATCCTGATCAGATGGCTTCTTCAGAAGCCATCTGATCTGGATCTACACTGTTTGCAAAGATAGGGGTTGTCGCCTACAGCAGGATAAAGGTTAAAGATAAATACAATAAGTCACTTATCCAAACTACTTCGATTAACACCCTTCATTTTGTGATGGAATTTCATTGTAGTGGATGTCAAACCGACAAAAATATTTCATCGAGATCGATAATGAAAATCTTTTCTTTGGTTATTCTCTTCCTTCTTCTGATTCAAGAAGGTTAGTCGACAGTTTTTGGTGGAAAGAATGTGCAGTGTACCAGTAAATTGCTTCTGTATAAGCCTGTTCAGGACAAGTGTGTTTAACTGATTGACCTGATATGACAGTTGACAGGGCATGAAGTTCCAAAGAAAGCATTCTAGCAGACGTGCCTGTTTGAATATTTTTCACAAAGTGCTGATTCTCATTTTAGAAAAAAAAACAGACTTATATCTTTTCTAAAAGGAATGAATTCACTCCTACTGATATCAAATTCTATTCCCTGTTTCCACTTGTGAGAAAGACGCTTCCACTTAAGGGGAATGGGAACACCTTCAGGGGAGGCAACTCCTGCAAGTATTTTTGTCTCCCATGTCAAATGGGGGTCAACTCTTAAAGGAAAGAATTTGCTCCTGAATTTGCTCCTGAGGAGCAAATTCTTTCCTTTAAGAGTAGACCCCTTTTTCAGTGGGACGGGGTTAATGGAAAAGCAAACAGGAAGTTCTAAAAGTTGTCTCCCATTGAAAACTGGCACAGATATCTGACAGGTGTTCCCGTTCCCCTTAAATAGCATTAGGCCCATCTCATTTAAGTTACAGGGTGTTGGGTTTGTTTTGGTTGAGGTGAATTTCACAAAAATTGCCTGTACTTTAACCCATTTTGTACATAATGGAATCTTCCGCCTGATATTTAGCAGGAGTCCTTTTCATAATTTGGGGGTGACAGTTTGAGTTATCTTTAAAATTGATTTGGAAAATAGTTGAAACATCCTGCAGTGTCTGATCTGGGCCTACACTGTTTGCGATAGTCATGTTTTGGGGTTTACAGTATAAAATGGGTTATGCAAATGGTGTAGAGCCAGATCAGATGCCACAGAATATAGTATCTGATCTGGACCTTCTCTGTTTGCCAAAGTTTCTTTTATGGTAAACTAGGCATTTACAGGTTATTCTTGCACACCAGACAATGAAATCCGTGATTTTACCCTGGGATAGAAATTTATGTTCTGACCCTGGTGTTCCGACCCCAAATCGAATATAATCGCGTGTTTGATAAATGCACTGGTTGATTACAACCTCATGCGCGGCGGCGTCATGCGTGACGTCACTAAACATTCCTGTTGTGTCATCACAAAATGGCGGACGTTGGTAACCGAAGTGACAGCAGCATTAAAAATTCGCAATAGAAATGGAAGGTATGCAAGAAAAAGAATCCAATATGTGTGTGAGGGGTGGATAGAAAAAAATCCGTCCCTTGGGATCACTGTCCGGCATCACTCGGCAAGCCTCGTGATGCCGGACAGTGTCCCTCGGGACGGATTTTTCAATCCACCCCTCACACCCATTTTAGATTCTTATAATCTACCCCTCTGTGAAAATGGGTGTTTTGCTTCCTGATGACAAGTACACCACAACCTCTTTTTATACCACAATCAGGTATTCAAGTTACCTAATAAAGGGGGTCGAATAACTGCACGCTATAATCGGTAGTGACCTATAATACATTCTACTGACCTATAGTATGTGTAGTGTTTATAGTATTTATAGACCGGACCTACTTTTCAGGTCACTAATTTACAAGTGTAAACAATAACATGCAGCCATTTATACATGGGAAAACAGCGAAACTGCAAGTTAAAATCTTTACAATATTTATTTGAACAGATTTTCAGAAATTTCAGCTAAATTCTTACCGTCTCGACCTTTCCACGTTTGAATGGCCCTTTGGAATAACTGCGCACTGCTATTGCAGTTGCATCTCAACCTCGAAAATAATTCCCAAAGCTAAAATAAACTATTTATTTGCAGATTTTCATACAGAATGTAAAGCGCTGAGAAACTTATTCGAGCGTCCATGTTGTTTCCTACGGCTTTGTGGCAGGATGACGTCAGAAACTTTGCACTAGTTGACGTCATGTTATACTGCATGTGCGCCCCATGGCACTGAATGTCGTTTAACATCTGTCTTGTTTGCTTAAATTTGCTAAATTATTGAAAAACCCCTTGATTGTTTTGAATTGCAGTATAAACTAAATACATGATTAGTATCTTTAATAATAAAATATAATCAGTTCCCCGCGACAATTTTATAGGGGCTCGCTAAAGCTAGTCCTTATAAAATTGTCTAAGGCTCATGTAATGACCAGGTTAGCTTTTGGGATCACTTTTCGTCTGTCGTCAGTCCGTGCCTGCGTGCGTGCGTCCGTCCGTAAACAATTTCTTCAAACGACATCTCCTCCTAAACCACTGATTGGATTTTGACCAAACTTAATAGGAATGATCCTTAGGTGGTCCCCCTTCAAAGTTGTTCAAATGGTTCTGGTCCGTTGCACATCTAGGTCACAGGAGGCAAAAATACATTTTTTTCACCGTAAACTTAAAAAATCTTCTTCTCTGAAACCACAAGGCCCAGGTCTATGATATTTGGTATCAAGCTTCATCTAGTGGACCCCTACCAAGATTTTTCAAATTATAGTGCTGGGGCTGAAAATGCCCCGCCCTGGGTCCCTTTGGTTTTATATAGGATTATATAGGGAAAATCTTTAAAAATCTTCTCTGAAACCGTGAGGCCCAGGTCTTTGATATTTGGTATGAAGCTTCATCTAGTGGACCCCTACCAGAATTTTTCAAATTATAGTGCTGGGACCAAAAATGCCCCCGCCCTGGGGCTCTTTGGTTTTACATGGGCTTATATAGGGTAAAATCTTTAAAAATCTTCTTCTCTGAAACCCCAAGGCCCAGGTCTTTGATATTTGGTATGAAGCGTCATCTAGTGGACCCCTACCAAGATTGTTCGAAATATAGTGCTAGGGCCAAAAATGCCCCCACTCCGGGGCCCTTTGGTTTTACATAGGCTTATATAGGAAAAATCTTTAAAAACCTTCTTCTCTGAAACCACAAGGCCCAGGTCTTTGATATTTGGTATGAAGCTTCATCTTGTGGACCTCTGTTGAAATTATAACCCTGGGGCCAAAAATGCCCCTGCTTGGGGCCCTTTGGTTTTACATAGACTTATATAGGGAAAATCTTCTTCTCTGAAACCACAAGGCCTAGGTCTTTGATACTTGGTATGAAGCTTCATCTAGTGGACCTCTACCAAGATTGTTCAAATTATAGCCCTGAGACCAAAAATGCCCCCGCCTCGGGGGCCCTTTGGTTTAACATAGACTTATATTGGGAAAATCTTTAAAAATCTTTGTCTGTGAAACCACAAGTCCTAGGTCTTTGATATTTGGTGTGAAATTTCATCTAGTGGACCTCTATCGAGATTATTCAAATTATAGCCCTGGGGCCAAAAATGCCCCCACTCCGAGGTTCTTTGGTTTTACATTGACTTATATAGGGAAATCTTTAAAAAAATTCTTCTCTGAAACTGCAAGGCCCATGTCTTTGATATTTGTTATGGAGCTTCATCTAGTGGACCTCTACAAAGATTGTTTAAATTATAGCCCTCGGGCTACAAATGCCCCTGCCCAGGGGCCCTTTGGTTTTACATAGACTTATATGGAGATAATCTTTGAAAATCTTCTCTCTGAAACAGCAAGGCCCAGGTCTTTGATATTTGATGCGAAGCTTCATATAGTGGACCTCTATCAAGATTGTTTAAATTATAGCCCTGCGGCCAGAAATGCCCCCACCCCAGGTCCATTTGGTTTTACGTAGGCTTATGTAGGGAATATCTTTAAAAAAAATTTCTTCTCTGAAACCGCAAGGCCCAGGTCTTTGATATTTGGTGTTTAGCTTCATCTAGTGGACCTTTGCCAAGAGTGTTCAAATTATAGCCTTTCTTGATATTTGGTATGAAGCTTCACCTTTTTAGACCTTCCTCAACATTATGCACATTATAGCCTTGGGGTCAATAATGGCCCTCCCCGGGGCCCACTTGTTACTCTATGGATCAGGTGAGCGATCCAGGGCCATCATGGCCCTCTTGTATTATTAAAGACACTAACCATGTATTTACTATATAACACTATTAAAGGGGTCCAAAGCAGAAACCATGTTAGTTAAACAACCGTGTTATATCCAAACAAAAATGTATAGATTATATGGCCATTTATGGTCATTTTTCTATATAATCTATACATTTTTGGGATCCATCTTTAAACCATGTTATATCTAAAAAGTGTTATAATCTAAAAACATGTTATAATGAACTGCGTTATAATGAGTTTGTGGTCTACTTGTATAAATTATAACTTAATTATAGTGGTAATGGCAAAAGGTATAGGAAATGGTTTTCCCCTGGGTGCCGTGGCAACCACCCCAGAGATAGCAGAGACAATGGGCAAGGCTCTCCACTTCAATACGTATGGTGGAAATCCTATAGCTTGTGCTGTAGGCTCAGCTGTACTGGATGTAAGTATGTTTATGTTTGAGCTGTATGTTGATCATCATCAGCAGTATCATTCATCATCATCAGTCAGTCACTATCATCATCAGTCAGTCAGTCAGCCAGTATCATCATTCAGTTACTATCATCAACATCATCAGTCAGTCAGTCAGTCAGTCAGTATCATCAATTGGTTATCATCATCATCATCAACATCATCATCATTATGGTCATCATCATTGTAAACATCAACACTATTCTATTTCAATAAGAATTTTCAATATTACTCTTGTCAAGTAAACATGAGAAGATTATTTAATATGTTCTATAAAAGTGAAGCAAAGAACAAAACACGGAACTTGAAAGTATGTAGTGTACAGTTTTCTGGGCCAGACTAGCTAGCTTTGGCTAAATAGGCCTCATCAGTGACTCTAAAATATTTTCAAGCTTCCAGCATGGAATCATTGATCCCAAAGGACAAGAAAATACAAACTACACTATGATGAAGGGCCTGATGATTAAACCTGTTTTCAATGACTAATTCCCCTATTTACAAGCATGGACATGTTCAAATTCAAAGATCGTAGTAGACTTCAACCAGAAACTTGGGGAAGAAAGGGAAAGATTAAATCTTCTGTTTTCCATACACAGGTGATAGATGAAGAAAATACACAACAGATTGCACACGAGACTGGGACCTATTTCCTGGAGGAGCTTGCAAAACTGCGGGATGAGTTTGAGATTGTAGGTGATGTGAGAGGTAAAGGTCTCATGATCGGAGTAGAACTGGTCACAGATAAGGTAATACTGCAGATATCATACCACAGAAATGGGTGTAAAATCATTCAAAAAGAAGCTTTATAGCATCACAAATGTGTATCTGGAAACAACTTAACCCTTGTCCTGCTGAGCCCGGGTATGTCTTATCTTTCAAACAATGTAGATCCAGATCAGATGGCTTCTGAATCTGATCAGAATCTTCATTATTTGCCATTCAGTTTATTAATTTGTTCCAATAATTTGCATCAAGTAATCTGATTGGTTGATAATTAGAAGTGGGTGTGGCATATTTAAATATTCAGCAGGTCAAGGGTTAAGACTTTTTCCACCTCCTTTTACATAGATGACTATTTGAGGTCATTTGTAATTCCTGTACACTAAATAATAACAATATTGATGATAATAATAAACAACAATAACAATAGTTATAAACTTGTCTTTATTCAGTGAGGATTACATATTGAGTTTACAATATACTAATCTAGCATAAGGTTACAACATATACAACATGGACACATAACTATATACATATATATATACACTGTGGTTAGTTGATCGCCCCCACCCATCGGGGCTTGAAGAAATACATTAGGCTGCATGATGCTTCCACGCAGAGCCGAAACTGACCATACATGAGTACTGGTAAACCACTTAGAATGACTAAGCGTGCCCAGGCAAACTGGTGTGAGTCCAATGGATTTGATTTCATTGGGCGACAGGGCTTGAGATGTCATTTCATCTCAGTGTCGGGTAAAAGTCCAACAAAATTGGAAGCAACATCTCCTAAATAGTGTTGACCAAGACGTTAAACCTCAACTCAAACAAAACAAACAAAGTGGTTAGTTGAATGATTAACAATATTACAGTTGCATCTTGGAGACAACATTGCACATTTAAGTTGTAAAAATGATGAATTATTATCCCCACGTTTTTCAACGAAAAGTGGGGATATTGTTATCGCCTCCGTCCGTCCGTCTGTCTGTCCGGCTATCTCCTCCTAAACCGTTAGCCGGAATTCAACCAAATTTGGTATGCGAGTTGCTTACATGAATGGCTTGCGCAAGAGCACATTTGTTTTTGTCCCCGCCCCCAGGGGCCCTGGGGAGGGGTCAAAAGGTCAAATTTTTTTTATTTTTTGTTTGTGTTTTATGGCAGGAAATATATATACATGAGAAATATGTTATCTGGTACTTGGCTACTGTGGAGAAAACGTGGGGATTTGCGATGGCTTGCCATCGACTGCGCGCTCTAGTTTATATTATAACTGTTAAACTGAAGCATTATTATAAAGGACTGATTGTATTAACCCATTTTGTACCAGATGTAATCCTCCTTATATATAGCACAAGTCCATTTCAAAATTCAGAGGTGTCAGGTATTGTTTTCTTCAAAAGCTTTTTGGAAAATGGCTGAACTTTTTTGCAGATAGTGTAGGCCTTAATCAGACTCCACATTCTGTGGCTTCTGATCTGGGCCTGCACTGTTTGCTAATTACCTGTTTTGGGGTTTCAAGTACAAAATGGGTTAAATTGAAAAAGTCTAGCTAAACAGTTGACAGCAGCAATTAAAACAGTTTGACCCTTAAACCCTAGCGGTTTCTTTTGACTGTAGGGCTTGAGATGTCTTTTCATCTCAATGTTTGGTAAAAGTTGCGGAAGTAACATCAACCTGGTGCTTTTGACAGAGCTGAAACCAACAGAACATGAGTGTTGGTGGTCTAAGCCTGCCCATGCAAAGTGGTGCAAGTCAAACTATCTCTGGTTATAAAACCTAGTGGTATCTTTGGGCAGAAGGGCTTTAGATGTCAATTCATCTCTTTGTTGGGTAAAAGTCCCATAGAATTGGAAGCAACGTCTCCAAAATGACCTAAATAGAATGGATGGGGACGTAAAACATCAACACAAACAAACAAAACTCTTCATTCTGTGACACCCAGATTGGACCTGTACCGTTTCCTGTATCCTATTTTGGAGTTTCCAGTCTA